>CM055976.1:34193928-34870357 GCA_029531755.1 Holothuria leucospilota
ACACACGTAAGTGTGTGAGCTAATAAAATATTAATGAAAACAAGTGAAAACAGGTGCAACCAAAGCACATTTCGTGTTAAGGTATCCCCTCTGACCTGCCATTGATGAACAATCCAAGCAACTTCAAATTTTGACACTCATTTCCTTTTTTCTGTGGAGTTACCCAATTGATGTTCCATGAGGCTCATCTTGCTACATGTATGTAGACCATAACTTGCAATTTAGGCTGGGTCTTAATAATTCAGTGCTAGGAATGATTATAGATGGAGACCATTTGTTGGAATGAGTGAGCATGGTTTTTATGTTAACAATCATTCACTTGCACCACTTAAACTTTTGGGCAAATTTAACTTAGGTTGACAATTAACCATCAATCCTTTTATGAATGGTGACTGTGTGTCAAGTTTATGAATTGACAGGACCTCAATCTTTGGCAACCTCAGAAGTTAACCTTGTAACTCTCCCAATATAAAGGACACTTCGTCTGCCAAATGCAATTGCCTATATTTCATTTACAAATACTTAGGTGCATTATCAAATTGGGAAAGCTTTTTACAGGGACAATTTGATACTGAATAGGTAGTATATAAAACAACTCCCAGGTTTACTTGTGATGTGACATTTGAGTTGTAGATCATCATGAAAGGTACATACAATGGACAACAAACATTTCAAAGTATGGGTGGGATGACAACATACACTAGAACACACCCTCCAATATGAACATTTAACAGCCATGCGACCTCTGTGTTCTGATGTCTCCATGTTCAGACACACATACTGTACCCTAATACTCTCATTCCAACCTTGGCCTACCCCTTATCCTGACACTGACCTCAATGTAGACATATCAGATTAAAGAGACGTCAAAACATGAAAACAGAGAGCAGTCCCCGTCCAAGACAGGAAATCTAGTGTTTGGGGCTGCAGGCAATTTTTAGTTGAGGTTTTATTTTGAAACAACTGTTGTTGCCAAAACTGAATTTCATTGTTTACTTGTTCATTTAAATTTGGGCTCCTTGCATCTTCAAATTTATGGGCCATTGTAGAGCTCATTATTGGCCCATGGGCCACCACTTTAGAACCTGGGGTTATGATGTTGTGGTCGGCATGCACCTATGTATTACCACATGAAAGTAAATGCACGATACTTCATTTGAATAAAACATGCATGCATTACAGATGTGTATTCAGTTCCACTACAAGCAAGTTTTGAGTGTGATACACACACACCCTAACATACCTGTTCATGTGCTCACATAAGTACACACATACAAAATGCATCCATGGTGTTTGTAACTTTTGTACACTGGTATTTCAAGGCCTATAATCAGGGTCATTTCTGGCCTAAACCCATAAGACTGTGGGATGGCAAAGTACCCCTCCCCATCCAAAAAACCCCAATTTTTGGACAACTTCAAAAATTTGGGCAAAATCTGTAGAAATTAGGCAAAATTTGTTTTTAAAAAGCTCAGTGATTGGGGCAAAAAACCTTGTGCCCCCAAATCCAAATGGTCCCATATATGCTAATGCCTATGCCTACTGTACTCTCCCCCTACCGCCACCCTAATAAGCTTAATGTAGAAGCTGAAATCTATGAGTCACATTCTCATTTTCTTTTGCAGCAAGCCTTTCTAAGATAGGGCTCCATTTTATTTACCTTTCCCACCAGATGCTCCAACTGCGACCCTGTCACCTCGGTTGAACAGCTTGCCACTTGTAATAGTGTAGTTTATTTCACTTTCAAATGCAAAAAAGAAGCATTCCTTGCATAGAGCATCACCCTGCAAAGAGACCAAAAACTTGGAAAATGAATCATATTATCTTAGATTTTGTTTTTTGCTTCAACTCACAGATATAATTTGCAAACTTCCAATATTATATTAAATATCCAGTTAACATGCAGTGTGCTTGTAAATACCCTGTAGTTGAGAAGCTTTTCAGCTTCCATTTTTATAAGCTTCCAAGTCCAGAACAATGACCACAAATTGACACAACTATAGAATAGTGGGCCACTCTTGAATCATAAATTGGCACCTGGATGAGCAGAAGAGACGTGACACTGTTTAGCCTATCTTGCACCTTAAATTTGGTCTCCCCATCCAAGCAATCCGCACAACCACTCCATTTGAAGACTGATATTGGTGAAATCATTCACTCCACATCATTCACTCCATTTGAAGACTGATATTGGTGAAATCATTCACTCCACATCCACTCAAGCATTAACCCATCCACACCAGAATGTTGGTTGTTGTCTTAGTAAGGAATGGACAACAATGAGTCACACAATAGAGCATTCAGTAAACATTTGTTCTTGTTGAGATGTCAAAGTGAAAATCCCTATGATCCATGGAATGTGAGGTCATTCCTGGCCACTCTAAGGCTGGCAGGGCCATTTCACTGTAAATTTAGGGGTATGAAAAACAATAATTTTCCCATTTATATGGTACATACAGTGTCATTCTCAAAATAACTTTTCATAGACAATGTTGAAATACTTATTACATAAATGCAACAAAACAACGTTTTGAGAATGACAACCTTAATAACTGCTATGAATTGAAGTAAAGCCTAAAAACTTAATCATACCTAGATTTGGCCTGTACTAATCTATCTGGCCTTATAGTGGCCATGATCCAAATTCAATAGGAACAGCTGGCATTCTGTTGAAATCACTGTAAATTTATGACTATATATCACATATACATTGCTTCTCAATTTTGCCACAATACCAAAAGAAAGCTCCTAACTCATCAACACCTTGAAAGTGACAATGTCAAAATATCTAAGGTAATATTATTTCTTGTGGCTTACTTTTAATGAAGTCTTGTGGCCTGTATCCCACTGCAGGCATAAACCTGGATTCCCTTCCTGCTTTCTTGTAGCTACATGCCTTCTAACATGCAACCTCAAACCTCAGGAAAATTTCCCAGTATTACAATCCTGATGAATAAACATGACTTGCATACAGCTCTTGACATCTTTTCACGGAAAAAATTCCAGGTGTAATGGCTTAAATTACCATCCTTATGAATAAACATAATTATGCACAGCACCTAACATGCCTTCCCAAAAGAAATGTGTAACAAAAGCCAACTTGCCTACCTCAAACAATACACTTTCTTGAAACCAGAATTTAGAATCCAAGGCTACCTCTCTAGATAAACTTTCAAAGAATTCTTTTCAGGCCATTGTGTAATATAAACTGTTTTCACTGAAAACTTAGAAGCAAACGTCCATGGTGAAAAGACCAATTTTTGATCACTGACCAGGAGCTTCCCATAATGGACCAATTAGAGCTCAGCATGCTTCCAGAGCCTAACACTGCAACTCCCTTTAGGTCAGATTCATAGAGGTCCTCAGTTATTTTAACTGGCCCTATTTCCCGCTGCAACCCTACATTCCCAATACACCTTAAAACAGATCTGCATTGCAACGATCACTGAGACCCTGCCCTCCAGCTCCCATGTTCCCAACACACATTGAAACTTCAAATGCAAAGTTCTCTATGACCAAGTACCCCCCCCCCCACCCCATCCACCCGCAATCTAATTTGCATTTTTCTCTTACTTTGCCCAAATCATATATAGTATGGGGCAAGATTATATATCTGTGGCACAAATTTGCTGTACTTCATATACCAGTACTGGGCATTGTGACATTGATAATTTAATACTTAAAGGGAGAAAGCAGTCGCCCCAATTTTTTTTTTAAACCAGAGAACCAATGGTGCAGTCGCTCAAACTGAACCAAAGAGGAGACAGTTGCCCTAAATTTTAAAAGTATCTATCAATTGCTAGTTCCAAAGCAATAAATACATTGAGGTTTCAGTGACCATAATAAAAGAAAGTCAGAGATAGTTGTATTAGGACAATTCTTTTTTTATGTTGTTGAACATATTTATGACAGCATGGCATCAGTGGTGTAACAAGGGTGGAGGCACTGTGTCATACCCCCTCAATGTCCCTAACATATTCATGTGCTAGTAGTGCTAAACTGGGGATATTTTGGGAACATGTCAGCCCCCAGCAAACTTTGGGGTTGGCTCTTCCACCCCACCCCCACAGCAAAATCCTGTGTACACCACTGCAAGGTTTGATAGTAGGAAACACAGCTTACCAATTCAAATTCCCAACATTAATGTAAAGGACCTGGGTGGAAAAAGTTGGGAAGCTGGGAGGCTCCTTCCCGGGAAATTTGGGTATTTGAAGGGAAATTTTGGTCATTGGAGGGAAATTTACACATTTTGTGTACATGAAAATATGGGAGGAATTGTGGAGAATTTTACTCCCTTCCTGGGAAATAAACATTTTTTCCAGCCCTGGTAAAGGAAGACTTGAAACCTCCTTCCCCCTCCCTCCCCCTCCCTTCAAAGCATGGTAAGGAAATGTGCCCATTTTCCCAGTGAAAAAAATAGAACTACACTATTTTAAGTTCAAACCATTACCATACCAATTTATCTTCCTAAAATGATGCTAGTCAATATCACAGAGAACTAATGAAGACACTAATTAACAGAACAGTTTTGACATAAAACAATATTGATGTACTCACATATGCATTACCACAAGCCCAAAGATTCGTATTTAAGATCTGAGCAGTGTCAACGTTGTGGCAGTGGGTGAAATCCCCTAGTCCTACTTGAACAGTACCAGAGGACAGACCTCTTTTGTATGAACTTTTAAGTCTAGATTACTGTCTGACCAGGGAGTTGGTCAAATAGCAACTCCCTGGTCTGACCAGCAGGTTAATCCTTACTTCCCACTACTACTGTAGATCTTCTAATCAAAACATGTTGCTTCACCTAAAGACAGATTTGCATCATCCCAAGTATGACTTTTAGTTGGGGGTAAGCAAAAGTCTCATTTGGTGACTACTCTTTGATTGACATCAGAGTTACAAAATTCAAAAGATGCAGAGCAGCTTATATTACACAGCATGCACAGAGAATGTTTTGATTACACATGGGGTCATTTATGCTCACCAGGATGTGGCCTTGCACAGTGAACTATGTTTGTGTCTGCACAAGGAGAAGCAGTAAAGACAATTATGGGCAGGGATTACCACCAAGTAAAAGTCACACTTGGGGTGATGCAAATCCCTCTTTAAATGTCCAGTAGCTTCTGGTATTTACACACTTACACAGTTACAGCTAGTAAACAATCTGGTATTAGCTCTATGCTGACACAAGCAATTTAGAATACAGTAGAGGAGGTAACTTTGCAAGGAAGAGGTACTGTCAATTACAACTCATCCCTTGAGTGGATGATTCTGCCAACAGAATCATCCCCTCAAGCTATGTTAATTTCAATCAGAACTTAAAGCAGTTTGTCATGTAGCACTGCCATTTGTTCAATCTGATGCATCCATGATATTTATATTTGTGGGTGATAAAGCCTTCAGAATGACCCAAAATGACCCTTAGATGACCTCTGACCTCAAGCTCTAGGACACAGCAAGAAAGTCACTACTTATCAACTGCAGTGACAAGGTTTCAAGAAAATCTATTAATATTTGTAGGAGAAGCAATGTTGGATGTATTTTCAAAGAATAGCCCCCTCTAAAAAGAGCACAAAGTGAGTTTGGGTCTTAAATCCTATACACCCATGCACACCACCACTAAAAGATTCCTGTAAACAAATTTCAGCAAGATCCATTGCTATTTGTAGAAAAAGGAACATTTGGTGTATTTTCATACAATGACCCCAAATGACCCCTAAATGACCTTTTCACCTTGAAATTTGGAAAACACTAGCTGGCCCATGGTCCAAGCATCAATTTATCCATTTTGTACAGATCCATTGTACAGCATGAAAATAGCAACACATGATTGCACAAATTTAACAGATGGACCATTTGACCTCTCCTGACCCCATCTGACAGTAAATCCAAAATCCTTATACAACCACATCACTAGACTACCTAAGGAACATTCTCACCCACTTGCAGAATCATAAAGTGTTCTTGGTATGAAGCGATACCTTATGCAAGTTTCCCTATAATGGTCTGTAATGACCCCTTAATGACCTTTGACCTTAATGTGGTCACATGTAGCCCACCCACCAAGGACCATTGTGTCCAAGTTTCACCAATAGACATGACAGATAGACAAGATAGACATAATGGATAGACAGACAGACAGACAGACAGACAGAGTGATGGTGATGGATCACAATAGCTCAAACAGCTCTTAGCTGGTCTGAGCTAAAAATTTGCTAAATTTTACAGATCTCTGCTTTCTTTGATCCAGTTTTTTCATTATGTCTCTTTAATTGAATACTGAAGGTAAACCAAGGAAATATTCCGCATGGATTTCACAAATACGTAACAAAAATATTGTCATGATTGAAAGGACAAAACGTTTCTGAAATAGGATGACATGGTACACTAATTCAAATTGGGGGACTGCAGTTTCTCAAAAAAAAAAACAACAGGGAAATCACAACCCTCCTTTACAGTATGATTCACCCACATACCAAGTATTTCAGAGTTATCAATCTTGAGATATTAACTAAATGGTAATTTCTCTTCTTGGAAAGATGTCACATGTGGAGAACCACAGGGTTCTGTTCTTGGCCCACTTCTTTTCTTAATTTTCATCAATGATATTGATAACTCTCTCACATCTAGTTATTAAGTAGGTTCTATAGGAAGGTTAGTGATAAGGATGATGCCTCATTGCTGCAAAAGACTTGCAGGTTATTTTCAAGGTCTCAGACTTGGCAAATTGTCTTTCAATGCAGATAAGTGCAAAGTCCTTCACTTTGGTCCTAAAAATTTCAGATATGGTTATAATACGAACAATAGTATTTCGAGTGATGTGACTTTTGATAAAGATCTGGGTGTAGTTATTACAGGAGATTTAAAGCCATCTAGACAGTGTGCAGCAGCTGCTGCTAGGGCTAATAGGGTGCTTAGATTGATCAAGAGGAATTTCAATAGTTGTAGTAAAGAAACTGTACTAAATCTGTATTTAAGCAGTTGGTAAGGCCCCATCTTGACTATGCAGTCCAGGCTTGGAGCCCCCTCTATGAACGGGCAAAATTCTTTTAAAGCAAGTTCAGAGGAGAGGCATTTACCTTTTACCCCAGGAAAGACATACCTTATCATGTTAGACTTAAACATGATCTTGGGCTTACCACCCTGGATTTGAAAAGGAATATGGGGACATGCTCCAAGTGTACAAATTTCTCTCTCTCTCTGAAAGGAATCTTTTGTCATCTTGTACAGTAGTTATTTAAAGGTTCATAGTAATTCTCAGGTAAGAGGCCATTGTAAGAAGCTAGCAAAGTGTTTTGCATGGCCTGACATTAGGAAGGTCAGCTCCTCTCATAGAGTTGTCAATGAGTAACATAACAAGTTGAAGGGCAAAGGAGGGCTAAGGCCCCATAAGATGCCCTAAAGTCCACTGAAAGCAAACAACAAACCAACACCAAACAGTCATGAAAGAAGTTTGTCAATGTTAACTTCTTCTTGACAAGTTCTTCCATAAGTGTGGTAGAATCTAATTGTGCTGGGCTCGTTTGGTGTTGGTTGGTTCTTTGTTTTCAGTTAAGGTTGTATGGACTTCAGGGCATCTTATGGGGCCTTAGCCCTCCTTTGCCCTTTAACCTGTTATGTTATGTTAACTTCGAAGCAGTGCACAGATGTGGAGTTAACTACCCACTCAGGCAGACTATTCCACTCATTGACAATTCTAGGAGAGAAGCTCAACATCCTAATGCAGGGTTCGAAATAACAGGGCCCATGGGTCTGATGCTCCTAGAAATTTGTTCAGGCCCTTAGTTTCTACAGGGAAAGGGGCCCAGTTGGCTCCTACTGTAAATATTGCAAGTCTAATTGTACAGTCTGCACATGACCTTCTCCATTCACATCCACAATCTTGTATCTCGCGTGGCCTGTGTATTTCGTATACTGAGAGTCAATAACAACCGGCGAAACATGCATTATTTCTGAAATCACTTCACACTGCTTGTAAGTCTGCTTTGTCACAACACGGAATGTCACTAATGCAGGCATACACCGATGTCAGTCATGAGTAATGTAGGCGGCACCTGACAAGATTAACTGATGACAATCTCCTTTTCAACCTCCGTACTTACAGTGTGGCATTTGCACCGCTTAACTTACACTGTACTGTAATGCATGGACCTGCGCTGGAAACAGTACGAGTATGCCATCGCTATAGACCTTATGCCAAATAGCAGATCGTGAAGCACCATGGGAAGGATAATTCCAAAATGGCGGGCTTGAGCATTGTGACGATCAACCTTCTCCATGGTAACGATCTACTTTTGGCGTCTGATCATGGAATAATCATTCCCAGAATGCAGTTTTGAAGCGCCCTCTTTCTATTTGGCATAAGGTCTTATAGTGCACATGCTCTGCAATACATGCAAGAGACTATGTAATGGTGGAAAGTACATTCTTCAATGATCGACATACAAGCAAAGGTTGGAGACGTTCAATGATAAGAAAATTTAGTTTTAGTTTGTGAAGCCTTCAACTCGTGCAGGTATTCCATTCTATGCTGTTACTTTCCGCCCTTCGAACCGGTGTTTTCCGCCCCTAAAAACTAGGGGCGGAAAATAACTGAATTCCATAGACACTGGCCATTGGGTCTAGTTTGGCGATGAAGAATAAGAATCACTGTCGAACGAAAAATACAAAACTCACCGTCTTTGGTCTCTTCAGGATAGCAGATTTTCCGCACATTCGGCACGACACCGGCATGATGCTCTTGTTGATTTCTGACTTCAACTTTCAAAATTTCCAAGTAGGTTTAACAGAATTTGAAAGTTTGAGGGATTTTACTTTGAGCGAGTTGAGCTTCTGTTGTTCTTCGCCGGACTTTAATCGTATACTGATACCTTAGGATACCTTAGGAACCTCAGTGGACGCAGGTCTAATGACCTCTATGTCCGCATCTTCTTAATCTTCATGATCTGGAACTGTAGTAACGATCAAAGAGCTGTGGGTGACTGCCATACTAAACTTACAAAAAGTCTGCCTTGTAGTTATATAACATCTCATGGCCAGCCCAAAACCTATCCAAAGCCTTCTCAAACTGCAAAACAGTAGTTGCAGAAACTACACTCTCAGGAAGGCTATTCCAAATATCGACAACTCTACAGACAAAACTAAACTTTCTAATGTTGAGCCTACAAAACTCTTTGAGTAACTTCCGACTATGACCACGGGTATGAGTAATTGAACTTGATGTACTATATAATTGTATGGCACCGCCATAGAGGAGATCCCATAGAGCAATTCCTGTATCCTGCTCCATGGGCACCTCATGCTTAATTTTTTTTGACACGAGGTTATGGGCAAATCCGAATTTTCATGAATTTTGAAAATTGTTTCAAAGTAGTGGGTAGGGATACAATATTAGCTAGGGTTAAACTTCAATGAAATATCTGGCATATTCTTTCATAATATGGCGTCAAATTTACCAAAAAATGTAGAGAAACTTTCATTCCGGGAGTGAGGGACGCAGCCAATTTTCAAGATGTTTGGTCCGGTCCACTGTCATTACTTGCCCATTACCCCGTGGGAAAAAAATTACTCGCACCTCGTAGATATGTCGCAACTTTGAGCCTGTATCATTTATTTAAGAGGGATTATAATTATTATTACTGGCAATATTCCTCTTAATTTTGAAGTATTGAAAATTTAACAAGGAACAAATTTACAGAGCATGAAGATATAACTACTTCTTACAAAATTTTGATAATATTTTCTGAAAAATAATACAAAATTAGTAATTAAGTAATTATTATTTACTAACTGGCTACTTTAAATTTTGGACTGTTCCTGTCGGTTCAGCCGACTTACTAACCATGTGGCCATTCACATAGTACAGCACAAAATAACTAGCATTTTACGTTCAGCACTTTTGTTTGTCCGCTACTAAGTGTATGAAGTGCAGTGTACTACTAGCTACTAGCCTACATGTCAAGCTTACTGTAAACGGGGAAGAACGGCAGGAAGCTGTCACCAAATTAACCAAAAAATTGAAGTTTCATCTCTGTTTCCAGTTGTAGACAACGTAAGATGACGCAGTTTTGAAAATTATCCTTCTGCCCACCTAGGTTGTGATAGCCCAATTTCATACTTTGCCGTGTAGCCTAATAGTTCAACGGTTAGGCCTAGGCCTAACTTTAGGCCTAATGACAGACTAGGTTAGGCTAGCCCAAAGAGCACTTGCCCCCCCCCCCTCCCTCCCCTATCTGGAAATCAGAAACTTGAAGAAAAAGTAACATCAACTTTTTTGTGTGATATCGAGCACTAAAAAATTTCCAGAACATGGAACTTTCAAAATAGAAAATGATTGCCTAGCCTAGATGCATCTCACAAGGCCTGGAAAGTCGGTCCTACTAATTACAGCCCGGCTCACTTGGCTAGCCCGGCGCTACCTAAACTTAGCCCGGCTATCCATGTATGTACAAATCAACTGCCGTAGTAGTGTAGTACGGGTAAGTTCAATTGTAGCAAATGTATTAACAGCAAATTGGTACGTAAATCACACGTATAGTAATATTAAACAAACTGTTGCCCCCCTCCCCCAAAAAGCCAGTTACTGTATATGTTAAGTTAGGCTATGTTGTCAGACATGGGGGAAGGCGGCAAAACTTTCAGTTGATCAGATCAGCAGGCCTGTAGCTGGGGGAAACCACTTTGAGGGGTCACATCAAAGTAGGGGGTGTCCCTCCCCTTTGAAAAGTTTTGGTCTTTTTCAAGGAGCCTAAAACGGTGCGAGACTTTCGACTTTTGACAGAAGTAGTCTCGAAGGTTTAGTTATTTTTTTTTCTTCAAGTTTTTTTTTCAAGTTTTTGATTTTCCAGGGGGCAAGTGCCCCCCTTGCCCCAACCTCGGACGCCTAAGTTGTCAGAGCTAATGAAATTACGGTATGATCTGGATGTACTCTAGTTATTTTCACATACAGGATTCTGCCTGCTGGGAAAGAAAAGTGGCTGAGTGGGCGCCGAATAATCCCCTCCACTTTCAAAAGTTAGGGAACATGCCCCCGTCCCTCAACTGTTGATGCCCATTCGAGCTGAGGCAGTCACACTCCAGGCAGGCCTATGGGCCCGGCCAACTTTTCATCAACATTGCCAAAACACTGAACATAATCTTTGAAATTTATGATTGATAAAAATTAATATTGTCAATGCAGACTCATTGACTCATTCTGTAATTACTTATGTTCAAAAAATATAAATAAAGTCATACTTTTGCCTTCAAAATACAACATTGAAAAGGTACTTTTCGGCCACCAAGTAGTAGGCAGTCAAGTTTATCGTACATCATTACGTACATTTACGATGCTTCTATAATGCCACACTCATGTATAACCGGGCTAAGTTTAGGTAGCGCTGGGCGAGCCGGGCTAAAATTAGTAGGACCCTGGAAAGTGCCTTTTAGGTCTAGGCCTAAGAGATCTGGGAGGCATTTCGGCAAAAATTTTCTTGGCGCTTTGCACCAAACTGTGGTGGCGCCATGCTCAGATAATATTTGCCCACAGGTTTCACCCCCTGTCAAATTCCTGGCTACACCTGTGTAAAAGGACCAACATTTAGCAGTTAACTTTAGGCTAAGCTCTTTTCTGGGAGTAAAAATTTTCCCACATTTGATCAGTCAAAAGTTTTGCCCCCCCCCCCCCACCCCCATTTTTTTTTCTGCAGATGCCCATGTTCTAGGCCTAAAATGAATTAGACCTTGGGGCCCATGAACCTTAAATATGGCAAATGGGTGGCTTCTTGGCCCCTGCAATGATACACTGAAAAAATGGCTCAATATGCCGTCTCTCATGTGACAACATGCAACGCAAGGTAAAGCCAAGCCAAAGAACAGTGTATTTGCTCTGCAGATGAATTTGAGTTCTCATTTTCTAAATCCTATATATTGTCCATTGTGAGTGGCTGAGAATTCCATCTATGAGGCACGCTAATGCCAGTCACATGTTACATAGGATTTAGCATACATTGAATTGACAAAGGCCTAGCCTATTTGACTAATTAGACAAATTTGGTAGAACACATCCACCTCCCCCCTTTTTGGAGATTATTGCCTGAATATCATGCTACTATATGCCATTCATTTTCTTTTGCCTACAAATTTTACCATGTGGAGAAGGCACAGTAGCAGTACTAATCACACAAAATATTATAAAACAATGTCATGAAGTGTTCCAACAGTTTTTCCCAAGGTAGAAGTTACCCATTTTAAAGTAAGGTTGCTGGTGTGTCAAAGTCAGACAGTAGAGCTTAACATTCTTTGACTGCATTTGAATTTTCTTTGAAATGGGAAATTGAAGAAATGAACTTGTGCAGCACTTGTAGACCTCCAGAACTGCTCAGAGAGAAGATTAATCCTTTGCCATTATGACACCATTAGTTGCTGGAGAAATATAAAGCCCCTTTGTGAGCATTTTACAACTAGAAAAAACAAAAAAAAATTTCAAGAGGACATGATGTAGATTTTAGGCTTCCTGTAATTTGCAAGGTCTACTAGACCAGAGGTCTACTTATTGGATGGTATTTGAGCTTCCTTACTCATTGATCTCACTGCAGTATGTTACGCTTGACCGGACAACGCCCTCCTCCACTGGACAATTCCCTCTCTAAGAACTCCCCTTGGGACCATTTTCTACCAGGCAAGGCTAACCCCACAATGGACAATTCCACATTTTCTGGAGGGATGCATTGTGTGAAGGGTAGTTGTCATGGTTGGGAATTCTGTGGGTGGGAATTGTCCACAGGAGTCTTCTGGGAGGTAAGGGCAGTTGTCCGGGGGAAATACTCCGGATTCAACTTGTTCAGGAACTGCGATATCTGCCTGAGGCAGCACCTGCTTTGGTGACACATTGTCCACAAGTTCCGAAAGAGTGAAATATTTTCAGAGTCCATCTCTGCAAATAATTATGTTCAATTCTGTTTTATGAAGCCATGTTTATATAAAAAATTTAATAACTGGAATTTATATTGTACTTGGTATTCCACTCATTTTAAATCAAACAGATAACATTATGCCAAAGAGAAAACAAGAACAAGGAAGCATCACTAATGGAGTTAAAGAAAAACCAGCATCACAATTCAAGTCAAAGCTTGCCAGAACTGATACTTTGATCAAAGCAGCAGGTGTTGCTGGGAATGGAACTTCAAACTATGCTGAGGCTGAATTCCCATTTAAGCTTTCATCTGCAGAAGAACTGTTTGCGTCATTTATATCACCTTGTTCTGTTTCAACTTTTTTTGATGAGTATTGGGAACAGAAACCATTGCTATTGGCAAATAGAACTGAGATTGGCTGTATAGCTCATTATCTCTTTTCCAAGCAAATTTTGGAAGATCTTACAAAGAAGCATGAAATTGATTATGATGGGGATGTTTGCATTAGCCGTTACAGGAATGAGAAACGAGAGTCCCTGAATGGAGATGGACGGATGAAACTTTCAGACCTGAGGAGATTGATGGTGAAGCAAAAAGCTACCTTACAGTTTCATCAGCCACAGAGATTTCAGGTTTGAGACCGCACATGATGCAGTGTTTACTTGGCAGAACAAACTGAATGTACAGTAACTTTTGAAGTGATGACCACTATACAGTACCTATGTGTGGGGATATAGCCAGGTTGCCTTTGGGTTTTTCAGGAGCAACCATATCACGACCCAAAAAGTGTTTCACATAAGCCTTGGCTTTGGAAATTTAACCAGCTGACTAGAAATTGAGAATTACGCTACATGAATTACTCCCTAGAGTGCATGTATTGACTCCATTTTCACAAATTATAACATGGTGAGCAAGTATGCCCTAGCATCCTTACAGCTATGATTCTAGCTTTGCAGTTCCCCAAGATGAGAAATTTGTAATGGTGTATTTTTCTGCAATTAAACTTTCTCCAATTTTGTTTATTTCTAGCTCCTCCGCTAATTAAAAAAGTGGCTTTCCTTAGTGCCATTCAGACTGTTAAGAGGTCTGTTATTTAAATTATTGCCCAAGGTCAAATTCTGTTGAGTACTGGTGTCAGCTCTGCAATATATCAGCATTGCAGGTTTACAGTAAATTACATTTACTGCACCTGTTCCAAATAAGTCAGTCAGAGTTGCTTATACAAGATCAAAGTATTGTTACCTGTTATGGATTTGGACACCCCAGGGTTCCTAAATTTGTAATTGGAGTGATGCAAGAGCTTTCAAACATGATCAGAGCAGTTCTGATTACATAGGGATCCTTATACAGGCCTGGGCCCTGTTTCATAAAGAGTTACAATGGATCTTAAAGACAGGCAGTCATCACCCCAAAGTATATTTTTAGTGTATATCAAAATTCTCAGTTGGTGACTGCTCTTTGATTGACATCAAAGTTTGAAAATTTGAAAGATGCAGAGTAGCTCACATTCCACACAAGGCAGAGAGAGTACTTTTATTACATTTTATAGCCTTGTATTCTCACCAGGACATGGCCTTAAGCAATAAAACAGGTATATTCTTGCACCAGGAAGAGCCTCATACAGTTATGGGAGGAGCTAGAAGATGTATAGTTGGGAGAATTTGAACTGTCTGGGATCATGAAAATTCCCCTTTAAGTTTGATCCATCTTGTTAAAGTCCATAGGAGGATCAAAAAGCATTTTTGAGCACCTAAGTCCTTCAAATCAAACTTAATATTGAGCAGAACTTTTTATGAAACAGGGCCCTGGACTGTAGTCAACCAGGGCACTTTGCATCAAGTGGAGACTGTTGCTTTTCAATTGGTGATATCTGAATGTTGCTGGGCAGCCATGCTACTGTAAATAAAGGTCTTAAATAGACACCTCAAAACACTAACTGATTTCACTAGTCCTGTATAATTCTGAAACTAATATGGGACACTTTTGCTGAAAATGTTGCACATGCTTCCAGAATTGATCACAGTTCCAGTTTTCAAGTTTCCTGGGCCCCACTGGAAATTGGCTTACGTCTTTTTGGGACTTGTGGATGTAGCTGTAACTCTTTGTTCATGTCAATCTGTTAAGTTTCTTTTGTCTGTTCATGTTATTCTCCTTTTGTCCAAACAATTTGAGTGCTAGTAAAAACAATTAACTGAAAAGAACTTTAAGATTTATAAATAGACTGAACTGTAGTGTAGACCTACTGTCTTCAGGGCTCTCACTGTGGTGTGAAATTCAAAATTTCAAATCATTAAAGCTATAAAATTTCAAATGAACTGGAAAGAAAAGCTTTAAAACAACTTGGAAAGGTTTACAAAATGATATAAAATTGTGACACATTTAAGTTAAGTTGACAATGGGAAAAGAACATACTCTTGTGCCAGCCCTGTTTAATTGTTACTGTATCTGTCCAGAGGAACTAACATTTTAGGTACATTTATTAAGGTCCACAAAACCATTAAAGATGAATAAAGCAAAGAAAGAATAAAACTGTTGTTTTTACATCACAATACTGTAGTAAATACCATTTATGAGTTCCAAAATTTCAGGAAGAAAGCCTTGGTCATAAAGTCATATTCAGTAAATTTCTCAAAAAGTGGCCAGGAAGCCTGAACCACCCTTTGTTCACATTGAGATGTCTGGTTTGTCATTTTAACTTCTTATTTCTCATTTTTATCCCAACAGGAAATTTTATGGAGAATCATGGAACATTTAGAGACGAAGTTTGACTGCTTAGTTGGAGCAAATGTTTACATGACTCCAGGGGGATCTCAGGGGCTTGCTCCACACTATGATGATGTTGAGGTAATGAAAAGAAAGCATTTCTGATTGCTTTATTTTAAATCATTGTACATAATTAGACTCTTGACTTCTTGATGCAGAATTGCTGGGTGAGGTTTGAAAGTAAATGACTGAATGAAGCATTTTATAGGGCTGTCCTAATGAGTGGTGTAAATCTTGTTATGGTCATATTGCAAAGTTTGTAGGATATAAGATACACACTGACGTACATGTAAGAACTAGGGCATTCTTGAAATTTCTTATTTCACCAGCATTACCCTGTGAATCATTTCTGATTTTGAGCTCTCAAGAATTTCAATAAACTCAATAACTTATTCTTTGCAATCTTGGCTGCTCTTTTGTACAGAATCATGTCTTGATATTGGCAAATATTTAGCTGCCTGCTAAAAATATTGGAACATTGGGTTAAGACTTCCGTACATTGACATCTAGTAGTGAATCTGATTAGTATACCAGGCGCGGATCCAAGGGTTTGGGTTGATCCCCAGAAGGGTCATTGTTAGCTGGGTTTTCATGCAAAAACAGTCTACTCAGTGCTCTCCCATCTGGAGTGACCTTCTAAAACAAAAATATTCAAAATTTGATTTAAAATGTTAAATTTGAAGTTACCAAATATAAAGTTGTAATCCATACCCTGTTACAGTAGAAGCCCACTTTACTGGAACTAACCGTTGTAAACAGAGTTCTAGCCAAAAATGCCATGCTAGTCAGCACTGCTTAGGGGGTAACTGGAGCTTGCATTGCATTAGGGGTACTCCCAGTGATTTTGCAATTTGCAAACCAGCACAGAATTGAATAGAATGTCATCATGTAGACAGGCAAAATTGTTCCCATGGGAAAAAATGACAAAAGTACTGGTTTTCGCAAAGTATATATAAATTTTGAGAGGGCAGTAAGTATTAAAAGGGACCCCACCAGAGGTCTTTACCTTGACCCTAGCTGTCAGACAATCTGCTATATTCAGTTTGCATACACTTGCATTAAACATGGCCCAGCTAGATCCCTGATCATAAACTACTAGCCTACAGGCCAGAATTTTTGGAGAGGAACTTTAGAAAGATTATAAACATGATATCAAGGCACTTGCTGAAATCTTTCCATTTTAGGTGTTCATTTTGCAATTAGAAGGAGAAAAGAGGTGGCGTTTGTACAAATCACAGCAAGAGTTACCTAGGAACTATAGCGAAGACCTCAGTCAGTCAGATATTGGGAAGCCAACACATGACGTTATTCTAAAGGTAAAGTACTGTAATTGTTGCTTTGATTGCATTGTGAGGATCAGTAGGGGAAAACACTTAAATCACGTGAACAATTTGACAGTCTTCTTGAAAAAGAATAGATATTGTTGGCAGCTGGAAAACTCTGTATCTGCTTTTTGGTAATGTTGAAGGAAATTTAAGTAATAGTGAAATGATGAACTCAAAACTTGTGGTGAGGTTCATAAGACCATCTGATGTCATCATGGATTATTGACCAGCATGGTTGTAGGTGTAGCTAGGGTTGGGGTGCTGGACAGTACCACCCAGTACTGCCCTGCTTAACTGTACTAAGTTTAGGACTTTATGAGGATTTTGACTGGTTTTGAAGAAGTGGGATATAATGACTCAATTTGTTGTGTGACATTATACAAGATCTGTTCACATAGTATGCCAATATAGGGCCAATATATCAGGCATATACCTCACTCAGTGTTCTCCACTGGTCTGTTTTCTGTCCGGGGGCTCTTGTGATAGCCGTCCTGGGGAGGGGTCTAACGAGAGAGGGACATCCCGTCCCCTGTGGGAAAATTTTGACAATTTAGGAGGGCTTAGATTGCAAATGGTGCAATCTACGGCCTTGTTCTTAGCCTTCCCTATGAGTTCAAATCTGGGCATTTCGAGGTCGTTTTTTTGCAAATTGCATTTTCTAAATATATTTGACTTGCAGATCTGAAGCTCCAGTTCACTTTAATGGAAATTTCGGGTGAAAATCGGGAAACCTAGGGGACAGTTCAATTGAATGGTTTCGTTTAGTGTATGAGTTTGATGGTAACGGATTCCTACTGTGGAAACATATGAAAGAAACGCAGTAGCTTAAGTGCACATTGAACGATATAAGAGCTCAGGTGCAAGTGCAAGTGCAAGTGCAAGTGAGCGATGTTTTATTATACATTGCTTGTCATGAGTATTTGAAATCAAATATAAAAGGCAGTTAAACGACTAAGTTGTGGTGTTTGTGATTGAGAGTTCAGACAACTTCTTGACCGGCGGGTCAATTTTCTGTGCGGGCGGCAAAGTTTTGTCCGGGCGCTAAAGTAGTGTGGAAGATTTTGTACGGGCGGAGCCCCCGGACAAAACAGCTAGTGGAGAACACTGCTCACTCTATTCAACTGTGACAGGCTTCACTCAGGTAGCTGTATGTGGACTATAAACTTGGAGCCCACTACTGAAATTGCTCTAGCTGCCATCCTTCTGCTGCTAAAAACTGTCAGTAAAGATACTGTACATCTACAGTATTTGCCTCGTAATGAAATCAGTTTTGATCCCTAAACTTACAAAAATGCAAAATTATTGTCTTTCTTGCATCTCTGTTGTTTCATGGATGAATGGACTCTTTAAATTTTATACTAAGTGTAATATCTTAATCAAAAACAATAAATTTCCTCCCTGTATTATAAAACTTATCACAACCTCACATTTTAAATTTGTGGCATGTCATTCAAGTTATATGCTTGTTTTACTGAGTTGATGGCAATTGCAATTTTAATATTTTAATAAAATGATTGTTTTACTTTAAGCCTGGAGATCTATTATATTTTCCAAGAGGGATAGTCCATCAAGCTGCCACTCCTGAATCTTGTTCACATTCAACTCATATCACTTTCAGTACATATCAGCACAAGTGAGTTGACTTTCCACTTCATTACTTATTTGTTGTCGTCATTTGAGTATAGTTGTTTTAAGCCAAGGGGTGGATTAATTGAAAAATGCATAAGAAATTATGTGCTCAAAAATATAGTGACTCTCCTATGCACTTTGGTAGGAGTTGTACAGTAAACAGTAAGAAGATACACATTGTAACTGTAGCAAGCAAAGCCAAATCTCTTGAGCCATTTATTGGAACTGTTTTTGAGAGTGATGGTTAGCTCCTTTTTTTGTGTAGGATCCTTCTTTTGTTAATGTTAGACACTTCACACTGAGTGCAATGTGCCCAGCCTATGTTGCTATCCCTCAGGTCCTGATTATGTGCTATATCTGCTCTATGAATTTGTTTAACCATCTTCAAAGCTTTTTTTTTTGTCCCTCCTTCTGAAAGAGGTGATGCATTGAAAGTTTGATACCTTAACTGTCTTTATTAATCATGATCTCAGGTTTCTTAAGAAATTTGTTTGCTGAAAGACCCTTTTCCAAACAACACTTACAAAGGATTGTGGGATAGAGCTTTGGTACGTGTCATTTTTGTCAGTGATGTGGTACTGTGGCTGAAAAGGATGCATACCAAAACTCTGTCCCATAATCTTTTGTGACTTGGAAAATGATCTGTGTTATAATTCAGTTTTAAGGCTCTCAAATGTCATCCTAAATAGTAACAGTTCTCTGTACCAAGAATAACTTTTAGCCCCTACTCCAGTTTAAACAAAACCTGTCTAGTACACCTGTTAGACAGAGCCATAGTAGCCTGCACTGAGTTTAAATTACATGAGGCAATGACTGTACAAGTCATTGTTGACCAACTTCTGAAACTGTATTGTTTGAATGACTGCAGTTAAAGTGTAGCTATCAACTGTATTTAGAACTTTTGGGCAGAGAGTTGCTAGCAACTTGATTTGGGGGGTGCAACTCTTTACTGTGTCAAACATGTTTTATTCTGGACCAGAGATGTAGCTAGCCAAACTTGAGTGCTGGGTAATTGTCTGATCTGGGGAAAGCACCTCACCCCACCCCATGGCATCTACCCCATTTTTCAGCCATTAATTTTTCATTTTTCTCTCATTTACTTTAGGGAGTAAATTTAGGGCTAGTTTTAGGTCTCGGTAGGCAGATTTCTGGTGGGCGGGGAGATGTGTGTTTGCCTGGAGTGCCGGGCAGGAATATTGAGTGCTGGGTGTCAACGCCCAGCGCCGCCCACCGTAGCTACATCCCTGTTCTGGACAAGATTGCCTCGGTCATCCTGTTTAAAAAATGCAATGGCAGGCCTGCTTAGCTCATAGTTAACATTGAAGACTCGCAATCTGCGCTGTGGTGGCTTAAATTGTAAGATAAATGAAACATTTCTTTCCTTATTATGAAGATTTAAACAAAGGTAAGATTATGCAGTCTGTAAACATACCATGTTGTTTGGTATTGAAATATCATCATTTGTAATAAACATTAGTAGAAAGGACTTTAAGCAAGTTTACAGTGTCATAACATAGCTACAATATAGGACCAAGCTGCTCATTATTTTAATAGTTTTTTTTTTTTTCTCATTTATTGATTTGTTGGAAATTATATGGATTAGCTCATTGTTTCTCAAAATTTACAACTTAAAATAAAGAATTCTTTTGGTAAGAAATTTTACAATGTGGTATGCAAAAAAGAATATTGATTTAAACTGTATAAAATGTTTGAAGTTGTGGCATAACAGATTTACTATGCTGTAGGTCATCACTCTTGCAAATTTATGGCCTGCAGCAAATGGAAGAGTAAGGTGTGGGTATCCACCTGCTCTTTGAGGAACTGAATGGGTTGAGGTTCATTTGGACGGATCCAGCATAACATCTAAGTGTATCAGTTAAAAAAAATTAAGAATGAGCTAGGGGGGCATAGTATAAATTTGAGGGGGTATTACCCCAGTATGTTGTAAGTTGTAATTGTTTTATTCATCATACATGTTCTTAAACTTTCTTCTTCAAGTTCTGTAGCTTCTATACCTGATGTATGGATGTCATTCTCTCACAACTACTACTGTACTGAGGCTGCAAATGTGACATCACTTCCTTTAAACCATCTAAAACTGGAATAAAATTAAACAAATGTCTGTGCTGCTATCAGTGGTCACTGCAGTCATTACTGACCACTACCTGCTTCACTGTACTTTTACTGCATTACAAGACATCAAACATTGACTACAGCACAGGCTGCATCAGTTTTCATTCCAGTTTCAATATTTTACAGGAAATGATGTCACAGCTTAAAGCCTCAATACTGCATTACACATTATTCTGTTTCCAGTGAAGAACAAATTCAATATTTCGCCTTTCCCTGTTTTCTCCTTTTGTAGCACATGGGCAGATTACTTATCCAAAGGTATACACAGAATGTTGAGCTCTGCCTTTGAATCTAACGTCAGTTTCAGAAGGGGACTTCCTCGTAAATTTCTTTCAGATCATAAACTAAGTGTAAGTTTGATATGTCTCTTCCTAAAGTTTTGTTTGTTCAATGAGTGATTAGCATTTATTAGTAGTAAGTTTTGGATTCCTTCCATGCTTCTGTGAATGGATTAGAATCTGACTTTAATCATTTAAAGCAGGAAAGTGTTATTCTTTGAAATATTCTTTTTTTTCTTTTCTTTTTTTTTGTAGGTGTACCTGTAATCTTCGTACCCTTCAGATTTTGTCTTTCTATGTTGGGAAGTTCTTTTGCAATACTATTAAAAACTATACATAAGCAGAAGGTGAACATGTGACTTCTCTGTAGTCATGCTTCTCAAGGGTGTCAGGAAACTTCTTTGGGTCACCTGTTGATTCTAGACAGTCTTTGTTTTAGGACTGCCTGGACACTAGTACAGCTTAAGTCTGCTTAGTTATAAGAGAGAAATTAGCTTAGCAAATGCTTCATGTGTCACTCTCATGGCTAATTTCTCATGTGTCAAGGGAAGTTTTGGTTAGAGTTTGTCCTCTTGTGACCATACTTTCATATATCCAATATATTTTGTTTTTTTTTAAACACATGATACTTTTCTTGCTATTTGCACTAGCTCATTGCATTTGCAGTACACTTTATTCACAAGAGAAATTAGCTGAGATAATTTCCCCTTCAATTGTGTTTGCTCTGTCAGGAGGTACAAAAAGAAATAACAAAAAATACTTGCAAACAGGGTTGTAGCAGTGGGTGGTGCTGCCGGGGAAAGTTCTTTTGTGCCCAGGACTAACTGTAATTAAACTGGTACCACCTGGTACTAACTTCCCTTCCAGTTGTAATAAATATGATGGTTTCAACTGGTTTTAGAGGAAGTTGGAAGGGAAATCTAGCTTTATTCCACATTTTGCTTTATATAGGGCCCCTGTATACGGCCAGTGAATCAAGAATATACTCCATTTTTTTCAACTATTACATATGTTTCTCTAGGTGTAATCTGGTTGGACTCTTTACTTGGAGCCCATCACTAAAAGTGGTCTAGCTACGGCTTACAAATATGAACAATTATTTTACATTGTATATATTACCAAAAAGTGAAATGTTTTGAATGGCCTTAAATGACATCTTCATTGGAAATAATGCAAACTTTCTACTTCTGGTTAAAGAAAGGAAGTTGCTTTCTCCTTGCTGCTTACCTGGACTTATATTCAGAGAAACATTGCTACTGGTATACTGCCCTCTATTTCCAGTCACCATAGTCTGCCCAAGTGATGTTCATCAGTCTGTTTGCGTATTATCTATTCACAGTCTAAGGACAACAGTGTAATCCAAAATCTTATTGGTCGTCTTTCACATGAAGTCAGTTCTGCACATCAGCAGACTGTTCAAGAAATGAGGCTGAATTTCATCGCAAATCGTCTTCCTCCGTACAGAGACCGTAACGAAGTTGAGGGTAAGGTTTTCCTTGATACTTTTCAGAATTTCATGATTCATTGCCAAAGGCACAAGAAATCTTTTTGATAGTGATGTTGTATGTGCTGTGTGTGCATGTATGTGTGTATGTGTTTGTGACAATTGCTTGTCAACTTAATATCACAAGAAGGGGAATTGTGAGAGGTCTCATACTTAATATGTGGATGGCCCATATTGAGTAGATGATTTCTGTTGTTTTTGGTGGAGGTTAAAGTTCATTTGGGGTCACAAGAGGTCAGTCTATATGTCAAAATCTCATAATCACGCTATCTGATGAAGGGTAACCTTCATCGATCTTATATGGCATGTGTATGCCCCATTTTAAATCTTTGGTTACTATTGTTTTTTGTGGAGTCCAATGGTCATCTGGGGTTAACAGAGGCCAAATGGTGGAATGGTATCTTAAGGAGGGTAACCACTTAGACAACCATACTTGGCACATAGATGCTCCTTACTGAGTAGATGATCTCTATTGTGTTTGGTTAAGATCAAAGTTCATTTGGGATCATTAGAGGTCATATGAACACATTGCAAACACAGTGTCTCAAGAAGGGAAACTGTTATGAACCTCATACTTACTGTGTGTGAGCCTTATAATAAGTAGAAGAGTCCTTGTGGTTGTGGTAGAGGTGAAATGTCATTTGAGTTATCCAAGGTGAAACTGTGAAGACCTTGTAAACATAATTTTTCAAGAAGGGCAACTAAGGTGAATGTCATACCTTGTATGTGCCTTATATTAAATAGGAGGACCCTTGTGATTTTGGTAGAAGTCAAAGGTCATTTGGGGTCACTAGGTCAATCATAAATTTTTAAACCTACTCACAAACACAGTAACTCAATATGGATAGCAGTACAGGACCTCATGCTTGGCATACTTGTGGATGTGCCTTGTTTTAGTAGATGATCCCTATCATTTTTGGTGGAGGTCAAAGATCATTTGAGGTCACCAGAGGTCAGTTCATAAAAACCTTGTAAACACCATTTGTCAAGTATGAAACATGTTTGGATCTTATATTTGGCATAATGCCAAGATTAAACCTTTCAGGACCAACACCAATACCCTACCCTCACCCTGGACTAACCAGTTTGTACAGTGTGGCAATGAATATGGAAATGGAATTTCAGTCTTCGTTTTCTATAAGAAGTCACCTTCCTATAAAAAAGTGTTGAACACAAGTTTTGTTTAGAATTCAATAATCATTTATTTGATACCAAAATATTGTGTATATGTAATACCTTTCATAAACTCCGGGCCAGAAACGAGCCTTGGCCGAAACCCCTCGTAGCTACAGGCTATATTATGCATACGCCGTGCAGTTGACATATTGGTTAGGCCTTAGCCTAGTTTCAGTGGACGTTATCTTGGAACATGTCAGTAGCAACATGCACCATGCCATACATCACACAACATATAAATTTGTGCTCTATGCAATGAACATAGACTCCAAAGTGATGACACTATGCACATATTCATTTTCTCTGGAGAAATATGTCTGGTGTGGCTGTCACCAAAACACGACCATGGTATTTTGCCGGTGTCACCAAACGGTAACGATTGGTCTGAAAGGGTTAAGAGCAATAAGCTGATTTATGACCATGTTTACATGATCTCAGTTGTTTGATGTATACCCATTGGTTTGTATCTTTCTATACCTAACTTTAAGCTCCTGTGACTCCACCTTGAAATATTGTTAACTTAAAATCAAAGTGGCAAGGAATCACTAAGCCCTTTGGGCTTTCTAGTTGATTGAGGGCAGGTTGGGGGAGGGGGGAGGTGTCACGGGTATGTCTCAGGTTCCCTTCAAAATTAAAAGTGGAATGAGGCTTGCATGAGACTTAATAAACAAAAAGTGACTCAGGCAGCAAAATTGCTTGAATGCTGCTTAATTTTATTTACACAGGGATTTCGTTCCCCTCTTCTCTGTTCTTTTTCTTTCTTTCAGTTAATTTTCTTCTTTCTTTCGTTCATTTAATAAATGCAAATGTATGTACAATACGGACATCCATAAACTTAACAATTCATGACACAGGCTTCTTCCTTTCACCTCAGAATTCTTCTGTAAGCTTCTACAACTAGAGAGTTCTCTGCACTTTCCTCTAAATTAACATTCCTTGCTCTGGCTCGATTAGGTTCAAAATTAACCTTTAAGTTTCTTTGTTCTAGGTTCAAAATTAGCATTCAATTTTCTCTGATAAATTGATGGTTGGATCCTTCTCTACTTTCTGGACTCCAGTGTTCTATGTCTTCCTTTTCTGTTCAACATGGTGTGAGCATAGGGTTAACGGCTCTTCAACATGTAGCCATGGTCGTGTCATTTTGAATTTACCTTAGAGGCCGGACTGTCTCGGTCATGTTTACTTAACGGGAATCACACACACTGTCATACTTATTCATGAACAAAATTTTGTTGTTACAGAGTAGCTGAAAAGCCATGATTCTGTTATAGGTTATTGTGTTAATCACTTATGCCTACCCATGTAGACAGATGAATGTTAATTGATATCTTTGTACAGCAATCTGGACTGAGCTGCATTTATAAGATTGTAAATAGTAATAGTGCATTAAATAGGGCCAGAAAGAGATTAAATCAGTGAAATTTCTTAAACAACTTCAGTAGAAATGGTTCACATAGATAATCAAACTAAAAATAAGAGTGAGAAGAACTTTATTACTCCAATGAAGGAAATTAAGGTTTAATTTATTACTCCAATGAATGGAAAAATTATCGCAGTCTGGAAGTAAATTGTTCAAAACTGCAGTAGAGGCCCTGATGGCCAGTTAATGTATATTCTTTACTTCTGTCTTGCATGATTTGTGAAACATAATACAATCTGTCAGCCTTTTGAGGAGATAAATTGTCAACCCTTGGCTAAGATAATGTGTAGCATTGATTCCATCCAAATGTAGTCTGGAACAGCGTCATGCATGACAGATTTGATTTTAAAGTCTCATGTGTAGTACTTATCTACAGTGTTGTAACGAGTCACCCTTTGGTCGAGTCACAAGTCAAGTCATTCGTCACATTTTCAAGTCAAGTCAAGTCAAGTCAAGCACATTTTCAAGTCAAGTCAAGTCAAGTCAGAAATTTTGGTCGAGTCAACTCGAGTCAGTTGCTGGTGTCTACAAGTCAACGCAAGTCACACTAGTACATAATCATAGTAAATTTAAAACTGGTATTTCTTCTTTGGTATGACGTATAGACAACTGGTTCCTTTCTGCCCCTTCTGAAGTGTACCTGTCACAGACTGCAATCTTTTTCCATATGGTATGCCACAGGTACATTGCTTTCACGTATCTTTACATGAAATTTGCCAGGAGTACGTTGCACATTCCAGGGTACCACATGTGACTTGTGCCCCACACACAAATGCTTTAACTACTCAGGCAAGCAATATTAATGTATATCCGCTGGCCGTGGTACAATTTCACTTTCACTTTGCCACGTAGGCCTAACGTTAGATGTTGTCGCACAATGATCCACAGATGGCCAAGCCATGGCCTAACATACACTTTTATCAAACAAGGAGGTCAAGGACCTAGTAGTAGCACTATGTACTTCTCGGAAATAAACTCTCCGTCAATAATGAATGAAAATGTCCATGGTGACCAGGGGCAGGATTTGATTTCTGAAAATGGAGGAGGGGGGACCCATGTGAACTGCCAAAGGCCAGTCTCGGGGTCTACGGAGAGGGGGTGACCCCCTTTGGAACAATAATTTTATAAATGTGAGATCCAAAACTCAGGGTAGGTGCACACGAAGCGGGATGAAATAATCGGCTGGAATGGCACTTGTTAGGCTTGATAGCTGGCAGCTATCAAGAAGTGCAATTTTTGTGAACAAAATGTAAAGTTTGATTTTATTTTATTGCACATTTCTGTGAGGACGGATTAGCTGAGCTGGTCGGACGTTTGGTCCAAGGGCTGCAAGTTTGAATCCCGTTTTACTCATTGGCGTACCCAGGATTTCTCTCATGGGGGGAGGGGCTTGCAGTATGTTGTCTGATCGCCGGGCTGGGGAAGGGGTCTAAGGGGAGGGGGTGTCCCCCTCCCCTTTAAAAATTTTTGAAAAATTAGGTGTCCTTACATGTAATCTGGTGCCACATATGCTACCTTTTGAAGTAAAATTTGTGTTAAAAAATTTACGTATTTTTAGGAACTAAAAAAAAATCGCCATCAGTGAGGGGGGCATGGCCCAATGGCCTTCCCCCTGTGTACGCCACTGCGTTTACTATCTAAGCGGAGCGCCACCATAGGTTGGCGCGGAGCGTTTCAAGAAAATTTAAGGTTTTAATACATCCCAGTTCGCCGAAAATGGCACTTGCAAGGCTTGATAGCAGCCATCAAGATGTGAAATTTTGGTGGAAAAACGTAAACACATTGAGTTTTGTCACAATTTATCCGAATCCATTCAAACTTATTCAGAGTGGGTGAATTTTTTTGCCCAGATCGCCAGTGGGAGGGGCTCCTGTGGGGGGCTCGCACCCCAAGCCCCCTCCCCATAGCTACGCCACTGGGTAACCGTCAGCTAATTTGTTGAGGATGGTAGTAGTTGGTCGAGAAAGTGGACAGCGAGAGTTGTAGCGAGGTTTTGGAAATAGTAATTTACTCAATCTGTCCTTCAGGAAGTAATAACGAGACAATTCCCCAAATTTTCCTATGCACAGCCGTACAGCAGTGCTAATGAGACATCAATTTATTTCAGGCTCATGCAGGGGAAGCACACCAAAAAATATATCGAGAGATGTGATTCCCTACACATGGTTAGAGTTCGGGATTTTTTTTGCAAGGACAAGGGTGCATTGAATGACGTACAGTACTTTCAGTGACTCTTATGTCAGAGCTTCAAGTCACAATAGTGTGGCGCGTAGGAGAGGCCCATGCTTTGAAAGAAATCTTACCGTGCAAGACAAAATTTTAAATTGTATTAGTCAGTTTTCTCTGGGGGTGCGCACGAAGAGCGCAGTGAAAAATATTCCTAGCATTATGGCATTTGATATCAATGTTTTCCTTCATTTAACATTGCAAAACATAATCATAATAAGGTATTGAAAATTCACTTATAGTTTCTCTTGTCTGGCATCGCTTCGTTTTTTTTTTATTGTTTTTATTATTTTTTCAAGTTTTCAAAAACAACTGCACTATTAGTTAAAAATTAAGGGAAAGTTATGCCAGTAAGTAAGGAATTTAGGTCCTAGCTTTGCTATAAGAAAAAATCAAGCTTGACCACCACTGTGCTGGTCGGAGACCCCGGATTTTCAATGGTCGTGGTAAGGACAATGCACAGGGGGCTATCGGCGACCGGCTATACATATACCTTCACTGAGGACTATACTGTCCCATCAGAGTTGCACAAGCAATATTATTGAGTACTGTTTTTTGCAAAGGCAACAAAATTATTATAGAGAGGAAAAAATGAACAGACTCATATTAAAAATCTAATAAAAAAAGTCTCTGAACCACACTAGGAATCATCCAGATGGCAACCCTGTCTGTGCAACATGTTGCTTTTCCATCGAAACCACTGAGATCGATGATCGTAATGGTCCATGCCTGGCATAATGTGTGCATACTCTGATATGACATGCTTCCGCAGCAGGTAGTTCGGATTCGTCAAACTGCCCGGCTCGGCCCGTTTGTCAAGTGACAACTATACTATAGGCATGCAGTGCTAGTATTGTCCACACACACTGTGTGTTGCGGCCGCGTCTACCTCGCGATATGCACATGTACAGTCCACAACTGGGTACATTTACAAACATCTGAGTCACGTAAAAGGACTCGAGTCGCAGCAGGAGACTCGAGTCATTTGTCCTGACTCGAGTCTTCAGTTGGACTTGAGTCATGGTATGCTCGAGTCCGAGTCAAGTCAAGTAATTTTAGGTGGTGACTCGAGTCAAGTCAAGTCGTTTTGGCTGATGACCAAGTCAAGTCAAGTCAAGTCAAATATGCGACACGAGTCGACTCGAGTCCGAGTCAGTGACTTGACTTGTTACAACTCTGCTTATCTATTCTTCTTAGCCAGTCTAGAACAGGCCACACCTGACAGACCCATGATATGGAGGTCTGTATGTTGAGAGGTTGGTCATGCTAAGTCTGCAGTGCTTTCTCTTCAGGGTACATAGGTCCTTTGGGAAGCAGGATTCCTTCAGGGTTGGCTTTTTGTATTTCTCCTTCAGCGTCAGTTGTTGGGACTTCAGGAAATGTCTTTTTTTCAGAGCTGGGAGGTTGGTCTGTTAAGATTGTGTCCCTTCTGCTTGGTAGCTGTTTGTAATCAGTACCAGCTATTCATCTTCAGTAAGATAGCCTGCAGAAGGTTTTATAAATGTTATTACATATTTCATATAACACCTTATTAATTTCTCTGCATTTGATTGGAGGATTGGTATTCACATGCCATGGGTGATTCGGCACTATCATCACGGTCATGTGTCTATCAGTCTTGTAAAAGTCTAGTTTAACACACGGTCGTGTGTTATACTAGTATAACACACGGCTGTGATGTCACTATCACTGCTGTAAGTACAAACTATGCCGCAACTCAATAAATCAGTGTAGCTTTAGCATATCGTACGTATTAGGCACATAATATAAAAGCGTAGCTAGCAAACGACAAACCATGGAGCTACCACACGGACGAACAGGAATCCATAGTGACCGCCAAAACACAAATTTAACCATCGACTACGTCAAAGTTGTAAGGTGTCATATAAAACAAATAATGTTTTTCATTTGAGTGATAGTATGAATAATTTCATTCATTGACAGCTTTAACCTTCTATTCAACTCGGCTTCGTCACATTGAATAGAACATTCAGTCTTTTAACTCATGAAATTATTCATACTATTGCACTCATAAACATTCATTATTTGTATATTATATTCACCAATTATTGAAAACCTTAAAGGACAAATGCAGTCACCCCAACCATATTTTAAAATGTTCAGTCACCCCCCATGTAAGAACCTTTGGTGACCCACTCTTTCTTCAGTGATTTGATCACCAAATTAGTGATGGTATCTTTTCTTTCTTTAAATCATGTGACAGTTGGGTGTTTTCTTCCACATTTGTATGAATTTTGTTTTTAGTAAATGGGATGGAAAAACTCTTTTTTTAATTCTGTGACAGAAATCCAGCTTCAACCAAAAGGATACCATGTGACCCACATGAAATTAAAATATCCAGGTCACACCTGTGTAGTAGTGGAAGACTCCTCAATGGACATTTTCACATGTATGAGAGCAGAGGACAGAGTGAAGGATGAAGATTGTATGGAAGAGGATGAAGATGGAGAAGATGTGGCTGAGAGGAACGGAGATGTAGAAGATGATGATGATGATAGTGGTGGAGAAAGTGATGAAGAGACGGGAGGATCTGAGGAGGGCTACAGCAATGGTCATTGTAAGAGGGAGGATGTCTTCAAAGTGTATCATTCCTTGGGTAATGATCGTGAAATGCACATGATGGCAACTTCTCAGACGGAAGTAAGTCTGACAGTTTATTTCATTTTTCTACAATTAGATTATGATAGTACCAGTAAATGTTGGACTCACTGAAAACCTTTGAATGAGATATTTGTAATATCATTGGTAAATGGTCTTATTAATTATGGCTTATTGAAGATATTAGGTATAACATTCTAAAAGTAAAAAAAAAGATGAAACAAATGGGCAGTGAAGTGAAATTTGTAAGGTTGAAATGGACGGGGTATGTGCTCGGAATGAATAGCATTACTGCCGTGAATTAGCACCAGAAGAAAGCACCCAGAATCAACTTGGTGGCGCATTGTTGGAAAAGGAAATTGAAATTAGGGTGAAAGACATGGAAAGATGTATCCAGAGACAGAAGACGGTGGGAAGATTATTGCAGGATTATGGACCATTGGGTCCAGAGAGGCGAGGTGAGGTGTGATGTGAAGATTGTAGGCCCATATGTTCTCTAGTCATTGTCCTTTCTTGTAGAAAGCATCATTGGTAATTTAGTATTCCATCTACTTTGGTATGCAGTCTCTTTGTATTTGAGGCGTGGGTGACTATTGTCATTTAAATTGTAATGACATTGGGTACTGATAATTTTTTTTAGTTTATGCTATAAAAACTAAGAGTGACAGTTTTCCCAATTTTACCCTTGTTTGGATTTAATGTTTTTGTCCTTATTTCTACAGCCAGCAGGGTACACCTTCCCAATGAAGCTGCTGAAAGCTTTCAGGCATTTGGAAGCATCTAATGGCCAATGGCTACCAGTTGGTGATCTCAGTGTGGATGGTGCTGTAGATGGAATGATGTTTGGAGATCTTGTGGAATGCAAGTATGGCAAATAGAGGTCGCTCTATCCAAGAAGAAGTTGGTTACTTGAACTGCCAGATGTCACAGCAATGTTGAAATAATAACTACACTATTAACGCCTGTTCATACTCTGGCAATTTGTTGCAGCTTAAAAATATTCGAACCCTTTATGGCCTGTTCGTGCCATGTATGGTTTTCTTTACTATTTCACACTGGCCGTAAATGCTGGGGTATTTCCTGGCAGGTTGGGATATGTGTAATAAGTCTTCTGAGGTTAGAAAACTGTTTGAGAATCCCTTCCCCTACCCCTAGGGATTGATATATATTGCCATATCCTGGTGATGAAATATAAGGAAGGACATGAAAAGACAAACTCTTCATGTAGTAGTTGTTTAGTACTGAAGATATTAATGATGAAAATGATCCCCAAAAAATAGACCTGGTGTTTGGTTTTCCTTGACATCTGTATTAAAGATGACCATAGAAGGACTTGTAGCAATTCAGAAATGTGATAAGACAAGAACTTCATGGAATTGCTATCTTTCTTTCTTGTGTTAGTTTTCCATTCTTTGAATTAAAAAAATTTCTTTAGAATTTGACTCATCATGTCTCAGAATTTTCATTTTCAAACATAATTTGAAAAGTAAGTTCCTTTCTTGCTTATCATGTTTGAAAATAATTGATCGGGATTATAAAAGAATATAGCAAATGTGTTATTAGTTGCTATGGCTTTGTGGTATTCAAAAGAGTACCTTAAGTCTTAACTTGCAAAAATATATTTCAAAAACCTGGAAAAATAAAGCCCAGTGGTCCAGCTCCCATCTTTACAGGAAATGCCTGTGATGAAATATCACTTAGTTAAATTGTGTGTTATCACAATTAAAATGTGTGATGCCACTTTTGTACTGCTCAGATTAGTCTTTTTCTTTGCAATTCATTAAGACACTACACTTTGTACCAGAACATAATCATGTCTTATTATTATAGAATGACTTGACTGTACAAATCCTCCTATTACAACATTCTCAGCAAGTAAACAGCAATTTTCCAAGGTCATATAATCATTTTAGTTTCATTAGGAAACAAATGCAGGTAACATGAGTTGTACAAGAAGGATAGCAATCAATTACATCAAATTAAGTTTATAAATTTTGACATTTTATATCTCAGCAACAGAATAAGCCATGAAGATCAGAATTTCCTAACTCTGAAAACTATATTTTTGTAGTACAGGACTTGAGGTACACTTTAAGACAGATGTATTTCAAGTTGTATGTATTACCAATGGCAACATCTTGTCATAACAAGCAAACTGCTAAATGTTTGTGTTGAGAAGCTATGAAAATGTGAAATTGTTGTCAACTTTAATATAGCAAGTGATGGTTTACAAACCTGTAGACCTTTTTCCGCAAGGCAATTACAAAGGATTATGGGACAGAGTTTTGGTAGGAGTTGTTTTTGGCCACGGTGAAATGCCAATGACAAAGACGATGCAGAGTAAAATTTCATCACTTAATCCTTTGTAATTGCTATTTGGAAATGGGTCTATTTCAAATAACTCCTGCATATTCCTTCAAAGGAAGGATGCTGTGGTGTTTGAATTCCAAACTTCAGCACTCCAACCTCCTTTTCCCCACACCTCCAGAGAGAAACAAAATTTTTTTTTTTTTTTTTTTCCCACCTTTATTTTCTCAACTTATGCTCATTCAGTACACAGAAAACACACAGTAATTTACTCAATACACAATAATGCTATATACAAAATTTCAATTGACAAGCTCACTGTGCTGACAACTTGAAAATAGTTACATTGATCATAAATACAGCTATTTTCCACTAAGTCCTAACTTGCAATCCTTGAGACAGTCCAGAAATTTATATGGATCCTTCAACAAAATTTGTTTTGCTTAATTAGCAGTAAAGATGAATTTGAGAGATGCCATATTTTTGAGGCTGCATGCCTTGTATCATAATATCTGCTACAATTTAGTCATTTTCATTCTGAAACAGTAATTTTGATACCTTTCATTAGAATCATTTTTGTATGTAGATTAGTAAATACATTAAATGTTTTCTTGTCTAATTTTCTGAATTTGCAATACCAACTATTAGTTGTTTGTTGAATCTTGTAGGGTTTAGGAGGAAAAGGTTGTTTTAAAAATGTTGTAGTGCAGTTCTTGTCTCTTTAACATGAGATGAATCTCACTTAAGATTGATATCTGCTTTTGAAGCTGTCCTGAACCTTCCTACTCACACTATGGCTGGGTTGTCTTAGCACTTCTCATTAAGTCTCATGCTCCTTCAGCTTGGAGCCTCATTTAGGAGTAGTTTTAGGTTAAAGTCCCAATACGACTTTGTATAAAGAAATACTTAAACCGCCAAAAATCTTGATAGCACAAGAGCCAGATATATGAAGTTGGTAACAGTTTAAGAGGTTCTAACATTCTTAGAAGAACAGTCTTAGTTTTTTTCAGGAGTAGTCTTTGTCCAAAATGCAGATGTTGAATTCAGATTGCTAACTGAAATTCAAGTTCTCTAATGAGCCTATCAGTCAGAAGTATGAACCAATGAAAGTCTGCTTGTTTATGATTATTCATGAATAAACAACTATTGGTGTCATGCCTACATGCTCAACTGTAGTGAAACGTACGCACGTAAACAGTGCAGAGCATTTGCTTGTATATTTGACGGATGGACTACACAAACAGCCTAGGACAATACTCAGGTTAGTGTAGGCTTAGAATTGAATTGTAGTTAGAAATAATTATCCATGCCAACAAAATTGCTGCACAACTAACATGAAACAGGAGGAAAACCTCACCTGAAATCCTAAGCAAGATAACGTTGGCTGGCACAGCGAGGCAAACTACAGGTAGGCTTTACGAACATGCACTGCCGCAGTCCGGCCGCCAGTGTCGCGCAAGTTACGACCCTATAGCTACATTTTGCCTGCATCAAGCACATCATAGCCTAACATTCGTCATTGATTAGTGCACAATGAAAATACGGTAAGCGAGTGCGTATGCAGTACATGTACACTGGCTGCATCGTGCTGGACAGTCGTCGACATGATGTGATCTCGAAGCAGCTGATTAAGCGCCAATGACTGCCTACAGAGGAAACAAATTGCATATTCTACAGTTGTTTGAATTACTGCTACTGTTTCTATTGTTTTCGTTTTATACCCTTTTAACTAGCTCTTTTCCCCTAAAAAGGGTTCTCCTGGTTTATATTTTTGTCTGAAGAACATGAAGCACTGCCTGTTCTTTGCCATTGAAATTTTTCAGGGAACTTGTATTGGACTTTAAAGGTTCTCTTAAAAATTACAAGTGTATCTGAAAATCAGGAGTACATGACAATTGAAGCATTCTTGAACATACTCAAAAATGGCTGAAATCCTCTCATGCATCTGCAAGTTTTAATGTCATTGTGTCAGTACTGTTTGGCCTTTCCAGCGCTTAGATTTCCAGAAGCTGATGCCACACCCTCTGAGGTGTAGGCCATACTTTTTGAAGTACAGGCTAGTTTACTGTGTAACAACTTTGATTTACATTGCAATAGACAAAGGCTTAACCATTTAAGTTTGTTTTATATCCTGTAACCATTGCATATGATTCCATACCATTTCATATATAGCCAACAAATCCATACCTTGCAGCAGACTACATTAATGCACCTTAAAACACAAACAACAGAAGAATAATTCATGAACAAAATTATGCTCTTTTGCACTGGATCTTTTATAGTGAATTACTAGTTATCATTACTAGCCTGTCTCAGATAAGCATCAAAGAGGCATCCCCTAAACTTCTTATTACAAAGAGTATGAGGCCAATGCCTAGGCACTATCTCCTGAGGCTGATATCACGAAAATGTGTTTCCAGGCCAGCTTTGTCTGTAGACTCCTTGGGCCTCGAGACACCCTACTCTAGCTTCCATGTAATTCAGTTTATTAGAAATTAGTACTTTTACTCTTGACCTTGTCATAGTTTATACACCAACCTGTGTCTGTCTTTTATAGTACTAGGGTGTGTCTGTTTTCTTAAATATTGTGTTGTACTTTCAGGAATATTTTGTGACACAAATATTGTTCAGTACTTTGTTGTTGAACTGTAAATTTATCAAGCATGTTCTCATTTGAAACATTTTTTTACTGTAAACTTCCCTCTTTGTGGATCATCAGTTCTTCACCATCATAAGGATTGTTTCATGCTAAAAAAGTACGCATATTGAAAAACTAAGTACATACTTAGGGAAATATTCTGATGATATAGTTAAAATGTTTACTGGGGTTTTTTCTCATGAAAAACATGTTTTAGAATATTTTTATACTTAACTTATGAAAGGGTCTTCCATCACTTTTGATCAGGAAGTATAGGCACTAAGGACATGTTCAGTACTCTTTGCACAAACTCTGATTTGAGGCTGTTTTGAATGTGTGTGTTTGCTACCTTTTATTTTTGATAGACTGATTGAATATTTAAATGATTCAAGATGGCAGTTTAAATGAATGAACTGAGGTGATGTCAAAATCTGTCTTTTTTATGTCTTTTTGATCAGATCTAATCATGTCAAGTTATGCCAAATTCTTTTATAGTTAAAAGTTAGGCAGAAGCCAAAAGTTATGTTAGATATATAAAAGAACTTAATCCAAACATTCAGTCGAAATTTGCAGTCAGTACCTTTGTGCTATTATCAAGAAATACCATTTGAGTCACAACATTCTCTATCCAAAGTTACCAGTGTATGCATGGATCCGCATGTTTGCGGGGGAGGGAGTCATAGTTTTGTGCCACAGGTGGCCTCCCCCCCCCCCCACCCGAAAAATTTCGAAGTTCAAACTCCTAGATTGACACAGTGAAAAATCATTGGTTGCTTACAACTGGGGGTATAGAGGGTCCTGAACCCCCAAAAAGCTCTCCCCTGGTTTTGTACCTGGAAGGTTGTGGTGTTTTGTTCTGTTCTATTCTATTCTATTACATGGATCTCAAATTTAAAATCTACCTAGTGTATAAAGTTTGTATTACGTCAGTGTCTCTCATGCATACACATTATGAGGTTGTAGAGGAGAAAATTGGATGTTACTGTAAAACAAATAAAAGTACAGTTTATCAGTGTAAGGCTATGTTGTACTGCCTGCTTCCTCAGGTACATTTGTCATAAGAAAACTGAATAACTTCAGCTGTCGATTATCTTGAGAGCCACACTGAGGAATTTAATGCAAATTTCAGTTGATTGCTGAGATTAAGTTCCTATTTGTCACACCAGAAATGAATTTATTTAAATGGATGAAACTATTTTTCATAGAAATGTTACAGTGAAAAAAATGAACAATTAAACATTACAAGTCCTCTGAATCCCTTACTGATGTCATGTTTACAACTCTTTCCGTTCTTATTGATGACAGGTTGTTCTTTTTAATAAAAAAGTTGCATTTCTTCAAGGTTACAGAATACTTTGCATATGGTGAACAGGTTGCCTCCAAAACTTGTGTTAAACTTGAAAGCCATATTGTGAAAATCTGAATTCCAAGAAGTTTTTAATAATGTCATAGTGTTGATTATGTGTGAAATTTTATGGAAAATAAAGGTTCTGAGAACATATAATGTCTGCATATGTCATTTATGTGTCAGGAGTAAAAACAAGACCAAAAAATAAGAAATAAAACTACAAAAGCTCTTTCCAGTCACTTTGCCTGTATAAAATCAAAGATGTTCCATTTGACAGTTCACCTCTGTAAAATGTGTTTTGTGTTTCATTGTGTATTTAATAATGATTAGTATTTTCAAACGAAGCACAGTATGCTAGTCAGATGTGGTTTTCATCAAGTAGGGTGGTATGCATAGTATATTGAGTAATATGATCATTATTTTTTGAGATACTTTATAGACGATAGGGATTGTCAGCAGGTTGAGTTGATTGTTGTGTTGAGATCCGGAGGTGCTCATGCACAAGTTGCACACACCAATCTTATATTTGATTCATTTGACCAGTTTATCAACTAACAGCACTTCTATTTGAATTAACACTAAATGAACTACAGGGGTGTAGCTAGGATGAAATTTTTCAGTGGGGGGGGGGGGAGCTAGGTATCAAATGGGGAGTCACGGCATCGATCGCCGTCCTTAATTCTTACACTTTTCATTAGGACACGCACAATTTGGGGGCAGGGACCTGGCAAACATCTGGGGGGCCCAGCCCACCCCCCCCCTTGTAGCTACACACCTGATGTACTAGCAATTCGAGAGCCTCACAGGATAAAGTTATCATCAGTAATTGAGGATGCAATCAGTTCAAGACTTCCATACGTCTTTCTTCTTAGCTTTTGACAGTGCATAGGTTGACTAACTCAGATCAAATTATTGCTGCTCAACTGCTCTGGAGCCTTATGTAGACTACCACGTGGATTCCACGGATTCATTTTGCATCTGCCACGTACATCACAGATGTGGATAACGTGCCGGAGCATAAAAAATTGGGGGAAACACCTCCAGAGTAGCCTTTTCTTAAGACATTTTCTGATTATAAGATAAGCTAATTTACATTATTGTATGACGGAAGGAAGAAGCAAATCGGGGTTAGTGACCTGTTCAAGGAGATGGGGCGTCACGACAGCCGAGACCCGAGCTCTCTAGCCATAAAGGAGAAAATCACTCTTTCGTTGTATTTATTATAAAAAGAAAGATTGAGAGGGTATAGAAAACACTAAAAAGAATTACCATGCATACCCTAACAGTAAAAGGTAGGCCTCTTCGAATCTTCAAGGGCCATTTTTAATAAAAATCTCGAGCCGCCAATCGATAATTTGGGATGTGTGTGTGTGTGTGTGTGTGTGTGTATATCTATATATATATATATATATATATATATATATATATATATATATATATATATATATATATAAAACATAAGACACGAGTGGCATTATTTTGTTGTTGTTTGTTGTATTTTGTTGTTGTTTGTTGTATTTTGTTGTTGTTAATCTGTTTACATTTTAAACTCTTAGCACTAGCTCTACGTTGATCTCGTTGAGTCCTCCATTACAACGGTGATTAGCGAAACGGGCCTTTTGATTTCATCTGCTTTGTTAGACCAAATAAATTTATGAAAGAGAGATTCCAGTTTCCCGGAAGAAGCAGAAGCAGAGTGGAATTCCACTCGAAACAGAGAGTGGTCACTGTAGGCAATCGTCGAAGAGTGAAATTCACTCTTTTACATTTAGAGAGTAGAATGCCACGTGAACAACTTGGTTTTAGGATTTCTGTTCCTCCAAATGTCAATAATGTCGTATTCCTTCATTATGTTAAATCAATGTTGCCCATGCTCTAAAGTTTGTTTGTGGCAAGCCACCGATTTTTTCAAGATCAAGGTTAAAAACTAGATTGAAATCCCTTCCCCATGTAATATCGCTAGAACCATGGTCATGAAGATAGTCCCCAATTTAGGGGGGAAGTCATCAATGTCCCTGTTATGACTGTAAACATTGATTAACGGCAAATCGGCATTATTAATGGTAAGATTAAGAATAACATAACGACCATCATTTTCTCTGGCATAAATATCCAAACAAAAAGAGATAGGCATTACTAAAATTGCAACACCCCTACTTAGATGAGTACCATATGAGAAAAAAATGTTCCCACCCCATTCACACACCAGACTTTTTCATCGGCCTTTGTAGAATGTGCCTCTCGTAGAAAAATGAGAATATAACTATTCCTGTTTAAAATATGCAAATAATTTTCTTCGTTTCTTCATGTCTCTCATACCTCTAATATTATATGTACAAAGGTTAAAGATACTCATAGTGTGACAAATAAAATTTCAAAAGATACCAATGATCACGATGAAAGCCTAAAAAGATGTTACAACAATGTTGGACCACCTAGGATGTCGAAAATTCAAAAAAAAAAAAAAAAGAGAAAACCACTCCAAGCAGTTTGCATCCATTTGGATGGAAGAAAGGTCAATCGAACACACTTTATAATCGTAGTCGTATGAAATACAAAATACAAAAAGTTCAGGATTTATATTGGAATAATCCATAAAGGCGAAGGAGATGAAAAAATGACACGAAGCAAAGGGATATTAAAATGGAACGAAATACGTCAAAAAGTGAAGTCGAATGAGGGGTCAAAATAAAGATTAAACCCCCAAGAATTTGACAGAATATATATATATATATATATATATGTGTGTGTGTGTGTGTGAATGTATGTATGTATGTACGTATATATGTATGTATGTATGTATGTTTGTATGTATGTATGTATGTATGTATGGAGAGAAAACCAGTCCAAGCAGTTTGCAACCATTTGGAGATGTTAGTGCCTTAGATGCAAATTAGTGCTTTGACTGACCGATTACGTCTTTAAAAATGGATGATTTTTTATTGCTTTTGCACTGTAAGGCTGGCAAACTGCTCTCACTCCTAGTTCGCCACTAATTAGGGACGAAAACTCTCTCACTTACATCAAGTTCAGTTTGGTTGGCAAATGTGATCCCTTAATTTGCTAGTATACGTCTCGATTCTTGCTAACGACACGTAGCCTACGAATTTAATTAAACATAGTGTCATCCCCTCGTATATATCAAAGCTAAATTTTTGAAACCTTTCTTTTCAAGACAGCTAGAAGTTAACCCAGAGCGCCAAAGGAAGCGAAACCCGTTGAATAATAATGAAGAAATAGTTTTGGAAATTTCTTGTTTCTTTCCAACAAATGATTTCAATCGATTAAGCTTTAGTCTTTCCACTTTTTTCACAAGCAGTCTCCACAGGAATAGATAATGACCAGATGAGTAATGTCTTTTCGAAAATAGATGCAACCTTAACTTACACTCAATCAGTGATTTTTAAACTGAGGTCGTTGGGTGTTATCCCCATGAAGGGTCATGTTATCCTCATGAAAGGTCATGAAGGGGTTTTAAATTTAAGCAAGCCGTGTGTGCGAGAGGGGGTGTTCCTGCACTGACTAAGAATGTTTGATGGAGTCGTGGGACCAAATGGTAAGGAAACACTGCTCGTAATGAAACAATAAGCACTTGATAAAAATTTTCATTTCATATAAAAGGATTTTTCTATATTGATAAAACCTTGAAAAAGCAAACCCAATTGCTTTCCGTCTGTAGATGTATTAGCGTTGTAAAATTAGCAAGAAGTGCAAATGGGACAAGTGTACAAACGTTGTACTAATACGAAAATTTGTCTCCATCGATGAATTTTTAAATTTATAGATATTTCGCATTGATTGACTCATCTTTCTTCAAAATTTACACCTTTGCATATCCATAAATTTGAAAAGAAACTTCAGAATATTATCGCATCCAAGACAGTAATTTAGACAAATTGTAAAATCAGCATACATTATAAACAGTAGGCTCGAATCCCTCTCTTTCGGCACCACTTTCTTTTTGAGACGGTTCCAAAGCTGCACTACAAATTTATGTACACAAGTTTGACTTCTAGATGCCGGGAAATACCATTTAACAGTGTCTAATTAAAACTGTTCCCCAGAAACCTCCCATCAAGGCTTCGTGCATTTGACGCTCGTAGATTCGAAAATTGCCCTCACGGAATTAGACCCCCTGCCCTTTTTGTGAAATCCTGGATCCCTCCTGACAGTGCCTTAGTGTTGTGGCCTATGACATACATTACAACAGACGTATTACAAGTCGTCGTTTTTTTTTTCAATTATCGTTCCTGCTTGTATCAAACAAATAGTCATATCTCAAAAAACAGAACATGACATGATAACGCTGTTTTTTGTAACTTCTTTACAACATGTTGCTTATCAGAAAATTAGCAATTTTGTGGAAAATAGGCTAAAATTATACGGGTGAAGATTGCATATTGCAATAAATAACCTCAAATACAATCTTGAGACTAATGCTGAATCTCACAGCAAGTTGCTATCTGATTTTCAACCATAAATCTAAAATACTTATACTGAAATTGAGCGACTTCCATCTTAATCTTTATGCTAATCAGTTTACTATTACCTGCAGTCCAATCTTCCAAGCCGATCCAATATTTAAAAACTAGATTACCCGTACTTGATTTTGGCGCCACGAGGCGTATCCTTAGACCAGAACTTTTCGTAAAATTTTACACATACTAAATGTACAAGTTGCCTTTATTTTGTGTAATTTCTAAAGAAAAGGAAAATTTCTGCATTATTTTTCTGTATTGCAAAGATACTTGTAAATTTTACAGTAATTTTATATAAATTTTACTTAAAAGTTTTGGAGTTCTACATCTACTTAAACTTTGAACCGTATTTCTATTTGCATGGCAAATACATACTGCGCATGATTCTTGTTAGTTATGCTTTCTGTAAAAAGATTACGTGTCCATCAAATAGTAAGCGATTTTTCACTTAGGCTATATCTGCTGTTTCTTACCTTACATTTAACTTTTTTTATAAAATTAAGCTTATTAAGGTAACATTCTTACATCGCTACCTTTTTCATATCATTTCATTGGTTGTAAGCTCAGGCATTGGGCATTATACCGTTGTTCAAGCTTCGTCAACCAAAACAACATGGCGCTGAAGCTCTTCCTCTAAGTCTACGGGTGTGTCTTTCGAAATATGTGTAGATGTAATCTAACGTTAAATTTCTTCTAGAATCTTAATTCTTGCTTATAGTTGTGATACATTTTAACGATATCAAAATTAAACTATATTTTTTGCTCCTATAGTATCACAGAGGTGTATTTTTAATACAGAAGGGGTGTATTCAACGAACCACCTATCTCTGCGGTGACGATGAGAATAGGCAAATTAGTATGAACAGAATACCTTTTTGGCAATATCGAAAAACACAAAAATATTCTCTGAAAAACAAAAAGGGTACCTAAACCTCCAATAAATAGTTCAAGTGTTTTGGTATGGATAAAGCAAGGTTTGATTATTGTTTACAATTTTCCTTGATTGAAGCAAATGAGACTATTAAATGAAGGTTGACAGCTCACTTTGCAGTGTTAAGAGTATCTCAAGTCTGTGCTTTTTTTAAATGAAGAAAATTATTATAAGCACAAGAATTACCAAAATGAATGTAAGGGATGTCTGTATATGCGCCGGTTTAAATATTGTACAATAACAGTGCTGCTTCTGCCAAGTTATCTCTTTAAGTTGGAGATTTTTTATCCTAACTGCTTGGCTTTCCTCATGCCCTTTTTCGTTTCTTTAATATCATATAATGTTTGCAAACTCATACATAGCCTAGAATTTAAAAAAAAAACATCTAAAAAGTAACTTAGGGCAAATTACCATCCATCTTTGTTGTGAAGGGCTCATCTTACACGAAATGCATGAAAACTTTCCATTCTAGGTTTATCAAGTATGTATAGGCTATATAAGAGACAGAGGGGTAGCCAGGAATTTGTCAAGGGGGCGAAGCCCATAGAAACTTTTGGCCCTAAAAGTCCCAGATCGCTGGAAATGACACTTTCCAGGCCTATCTACCCCATATAAATAGAGGAAATACTAGCAATATTGTAAAAATAGACATTAAAAAATATAAAAAAAATATGATCAAGGGGCGGCTGCCCCTTCTCCCCAGCCCTTGGCTACGCGCCTGATAAGGGAATACTCACTTTATACTGTCATGACCCTTAAATGGCAAAGATAACTGTGTAAACAGGGCCCTTTAAAATGTACAAAGGACACCGTCTCTCATTCCCGGTGACTAAGGGAAAAAAGATGTATGGTGATATCTCAGCAAATTTAAGTAGATCTAATAACTGAATAGGGAGTTTCTGTTACAAGGCTAATTCAGTCACTCTGAGTTTACCTGGATTTACCCGGATGTGCACCCTCTCGTCTTCGGCTCACAAGAGTCTGCTTGAGAGAATGGCTCTAAGGGATAGGAGGTCTATTGACCCTTGAAGATCCCGCATTCCATTAGTCTGTTTTTGAATGTGTTCAGTGTTGGAGCAGTAACAACTTTCTCTGGTAATTTGTTCCATGTTTTCCACACTCTGCTGAAAAATGAGTTTCTCCTTACTTCTAATCTTACTGTTGGGGGTGTTATTCTTTTCGAATTTCCTCTGGTTTTACTGTCCCTAATAAATTCCACAAAATTACCCAGCTTGAGTACTATTTCCCCTTGTGTTATGTTGTAAAGTGTTATCAGGTCCTCGTAGGATTTACTCTCCATTCCTGTTATAAAACTGGTCATTCTCCGTTGCACTCCTTCTAATAAAGAAATATCTTTTTTTTTTAAATACGGCCTCCAAACTTGAATGCAATAATCTAAGTGTGGTCTTATCAGGGACTTGTATAAATTCAAAACAACCTTGCGATCAAAATTGATGAAGTTCCGTTTGATAATACCCATAACTCTGTTGGCTTGTTTTGTTGATTCGGCGCATTGTCTACTAAATTTCATTGACGTATTAACGTACACTCCCAAATCCTTCTCATCACTTTCTTTCATTTCCTTCCCATCCATTTGATACTTGTACTTGGGATTACCATGTCCCAAATGCATTACCGAACATCTTCCTACGTTAAATTTCATTTGCCATTTTTAGTCCATGACATCAATACGTCTAAATCTTGCTGTAGCTGTTGCTTATCCCTTTCATCTCTTATTGGACATATCACATATACTAATTTTATATGGTTTAATTCTGAAAGTATATGGGGGTTAACTGTTAAATTCATGTAAGAAATGCTCTAGTTTAACTTCAAATCCGGAAATGCACTTGTAAGTGAAAAAATTCAACTTATGTTTCAAAATAATGTTGGTGCAACAGCCTAAACAATTTCATATGATGCCAATCGGACAAGGAGTAAAATGCTAGTATACAGTATATAAATTTTACGTAATATTCAATTTAGTTGAAAAATACTTTTGAAAGGGAGATGTTATCTTGCCATTTGAGAAAATATTTTACCCCAAATTCTGATGACAAGAGACACGTTGATCTTGCTACTTAAGAGCAAAGCAAAAATAAGGGCATGGATTTTTATAGCCTATATGGCGTTTATTAAGAAACAAGGCGGCAGAAGGCAAAAAGCTGACTTGCAGGCGACTTTCTTTTAATCATTCTCCCTTATTCATCGACATCGAAGTATGTCTCAGATATCAAAACTGAGATGGACACAAACTGGGTCCTAAATTGTATTGTTTCTGACACAATAATAATTTATTGGCAACAGGCCTACATAGTTTGTAAACTTAAGGCTTTACCTCAGTTACTCACATTCTCTTTGATGTAAATTCTCCTTATAGCATTCATGTGTCTTAGACATCATTATCATTGTTCAATTTGAAAAGAAAATTGAAGAACATTACAATTCAGCAGCTTTACATTCTTCCATAAAATAGCATAAAAATCAGAACATATAGGGTTGCTTTTCATACTCCAGCAACTACTTATAAATACGATCAGCATTGAGGACGTGCTAGATTGAAACTTAAAACCGTATAGGAGCTGTTTTTGAATATTTTTTTTTTATTATGTTTAATAACACAATTTTCCATTTTCGATTGATTGTAGTTTCCTAGCCTGTTCAACTGGACCTCTAAAATTTTCGATATGGATCAAGGTCGCCGTAAGTTTATCTGCATATGTAACCGTACTAAATGTAGGAGTCTCTTATGCTATTGTTTTGCAAACAATTTGTAAATAATATTCTTGCAGTTTGTTTACATAAGTGCCACAAACGTTACTTTATTTAAAAGTACTATAACTGGTGCAATTTAAAAAGCTTTAAACACGAAACGTGTGATGGAAATCGGGAAATAAACATCAATTACTGACCGAAAAAGTATTTAGAATTGGTGGAGGAAAAACCTTTTCCAAATAAAAACAAATCTTTACAAATTAGAACATTTGCTTTTAGAATACAAAACTCATAGAAATGCCCATGGGAAATTGTAAGCAGTGGCCAAAGTGCAACCTTTGAAAGATCAGTTGAAAATGAGGCATATATCACTGGGAAAGAAGGGAGTTTTATACAGTGGGGGGGGGGGGTTGTGAAAGCCCCTTCAGGCAAAATTTACTGCATGGAATGAGGAAGTCAGAAGGAACGTCGCCAAAATTTGAGAAGGGGCATTACCTTCAATATCCTTCTGCCAAAGGTTGCAGTAAAGAAAGGTTTCATGCCTGTTTCAAGTAAAATAATTGCAACTAATTACTTTTTTAATCAGTTATACTTGTGGGTTTTCTTGAAATCATTTCTTAACGTGATAAAAAGTTCATTCTTGGTGTTAATTATCGTTTTCTGTTTTCCTCAAAACGCATAACATTTTCAACTGATTGTTCTTTCAGGGAATGATTCCACCCGATAATCCATTTACTTTCCCTGGGCTCATTATCATAATTATTAGTTACCCCTTCCAGTATCTATTGTGGGAAAACTAGTAGTCTTTGCTACGATGGAGATTTATCACTCAAAAGGGTGAATATATATCTCTTTGTTGCAGAATTATGTCCTTGCAAAAAGTTTATGTTGTTGAAGGTCATTGACGGAACAGGCGAGTTACTTCCACAAGAATATATCAGTTCAACAGAGAAGGGGTTTCGCGTCACCCAACCATTCATTCATCCCTCAGGCCTTAAATGTATTTGTGTTAGTTTACAACAAGAAGGATTCAAGGTATCTGGACACTTCATACGACAATACCTGATTACAGCTTCAGAGAAAGGACTACCAGTGACAAATCCCTCTGGGTGAACGGCCATTTTCGAAACTAAAGTGGAGTCTACATTCTGAAAACTAAACAATTGTCTACCCCATTTTTTACACACGTTCAAAATGCAAAATACACATGTAAAATTTCTAAATGGTCTTTGTTTAGTAGCTCAGTATGTACAGCGTTTAATTGCTAAACATGCTTAGAGTGTACACTATCGCGTTACAAAGAGGGTTTAAACAGTTTAGTTGCTAAATACTTGCATTGTATTTAGAGTTTACAAAATTAAATTTCTCAAGCTCCAGGTAGTGCTTTTGAGAACGTCATGTAGCAAAGATAAACTCTTTTCAAGCATATACTACGTCATTGCCGAAACTTTTGTGAGAGGTTAGAAAATCAGTATTAAAAAACTTTAGATAACATAGACCGCTAGCTTTATTTTGCTTTAATTTTAGCTCATAATTACCGCGAGGGACCCTGTGAATCTTATTTGAAGCTATTTTCTTCTAATCTTATATAAACTTAATGCGAAAAAGTATATGTATTTTGTTGGATGGAGCAAAGTAACTGAATGAAAATTTCACTGGATGCTAAAACTATACCAGGCGCGGATCCAGACATTTCAAAAAGGGGGGGGGCTGAAAACCCCCTTGAATATTCTTTTAGGTTAACATTATGCTAATTTACGGGTATTTGTTATTGTTGATGTGGCGAAAGAGGGGGACTGAGGCCGGGAAAGCCCCCCCCCCCTTGGATCCGCGCTGGTGACTACGCTCCTCTAACACATCAAATATAAATGTGAGTCTGTGTATTTTGAAATGTCAAAAAGATATATCCGTCTGTTGGGCATTAGTTTGGGAAGGTTTTAATTTTTATTCGTCAATGTTGAAAGCTTTTTAAAGTAATTATGGTCTTCTTACTACCTTTTTATAAGGAGAGGACATTAACGAAAATTTATACAGGTGAAAGAAGAATTAAATCTAAACATTCTGGTGAACTTTCATGCACTTCCTGTCTGCGCTTTGCCAGATATCAACCGATGAAATTACTGCTGCATGCACTTTTGTAACCTGAAGTGAACTTAAAGCAAGTAGGGTTGTATGTCACATCCTAACATTAACAAACAATGCTTTGTTTTCTCCTTTTTTAAATTTGTTGTTTTGACTGTTAAAAAACTATAGGGAATGAATTTCCAGAGAGGAATGTTAAGTTTGTGTACTTTCCCAAATTCTTATACATTCACATAACGAAAACAAGAAGCAATGGAGGAAAAAGTGGTTATTATAACGTTTACAGAAAAACAAAACAGTTGTAGGTTTCTGTTCTTTGTGTGCTTGCTTCAAGTTCTCTTCGGTTTGAAGATGCAATAACTTCATTTGCAATACCTCCAGAATTGCAAATATGAAGTGAAAGCATATTTCACCAGAGTGCTTAGATTAAATATCCCTCTAACATATCAATTCTTACGTTAACTGTAAACCTTTCTGTAAAGTTGTTATACGTGTAGTCTACTTGTTAGGAAAGGATGCGGATACTAGGTATTCTTCCAATTGTGCAACTTAAACAATACATTTTTATAGTTTCCTACTTATCACTTTTAACTTACGCTAAGTTTTCCAAATGTCAATGGACTTTCCTTTTAAAAACAGAAAGTTGTATCTCATACTCGTGTTAACATATTCAACTGTGTGAAGAAATTATTTCAGAAAGGCTCCTTGGCGAAGGAATATTCAAATTAAAGACCGTCAAATTGTTTGAAATTCACTTGTGATCAGCTGACTCATCACTGATATTTTGAATTGTCTGAAAACTTGAGATATAAAAGGACATGAACCTGTAGTTTCAATCTTGAGTAGTTTTGCGATAAAAAATAGATACAGAAGGAACACACATTATTACGAGATAGCCTATCTTAAGTATGTGGTTTGGGGAATTGAGGAAGATATTCCAATAGCACGCTCTCGAATAACCACACAGGTCCGCAAAAACAGCGATAATACGAAATCATTCGCACTTGCACTGTTGCTCTGCCTAAGTTGAGTTTTACTATCCCTGAGAAATAAAAACAAATGCTTGGGAAGAATTACTGAGAAGAAGCGTGGACAAGTTTGGCAAAATTAGTATTTAAACGCTTCGAACTGCATGATGTAAAGCAACTCAGATATTAATTTAAATATTGGTTCTCAAACTTTTTTCTGACGTAATTCTTTCTTGAGACTAACCCTATAGGGCGACACAAATTGGACAAAAAACAAAAACGATGCAAAACTATCAACATAAAATTAATACAAGGTAGTGAACTTTTTTTAGTTTTTTTTTTGGGGGGGGGGTGGAAAAATCCAAGCACGCTGGAAATTACACGCCACCCAAGTTAGGGCCAAACCCTAAAGTAAGATATATTGTGCAAAATAGTCTTAACGATTATAAAACAAACTGCAAAGAAACACGAAAGAATACAAAAATACCTTTAAGTTATTTTAAAAAGGGGCAAATCTGAAATAGCCTAATTGTGTGAAATTATCAGAAACTTTATCAGACTTCTTATCATAGAAACTGCGAAATTCCTTCCTTTTGTTCTTAAAATACTGGTACCAAGAACTCTATGTCATCTACACGGCAATATTAAGCCTGTTCCGACTACAGCTAATAACATGAGTCTCCTGAGAAAAGTCGTTGGGTAAGTGGATGTCTATCATACTTTTAGGTGATCATGTTGAGCCTTGGGTATTGAAAAAATATCAGCGCATGTAGGACTACAGAAAAAAGGTTTGATCTGAAAAATTGTTCAGTGGGCGTAATGGACACAATTTCTAGAATCAAACCATTAATTTAAAGCCATACACTATACTGTTTTAAGACAACTGCAATCACAATCATGGCAGAATTACGGAATTTTCTCGAAACTCGAGGGCAAGTGTAGCATTTCAGTCATGACACTAGATGTCAACGTTTCTGCCGAACGACAGAGAGAAGAAACTTAAGACCATTTCAAATATTCAAAATTTGTCAGACTTTGGATACAGAGTTGGCATACACGGCTATTACTAGCTTTAGTTTGTGTGGCTTTTTATTCGTATTTTACACGTAAAATTGAAAATAATGGACTAAATAACATTAAAGTAAGATTGAGCCCTATTAAGGAAACTACAATGAATCATTAAAATTACCTTGGCAAGAGAAAGCGGTAGTATTTAGACGTATAGTGCCCTTTGGTGTCTCTTATATTTCCCAACAGTTCCATTCAGTCCATGCCTATCCTCTACCATTACTTCTTGTAGCTTACAACATGAAAGTGATGAAACAGAAGTAAAATTAGAATAATACATTAGCACATATATTTATATATAAGCTGCTAGGGGGGACCAGAGAGATTTGTAAATTGCAATGAACAAGTTGCCCACTACATCAAAGTGGAATTAGTTGCAAAAGTTGAGGAGGAACCATACAGTACTTTTCAACGCCAAGTGCTCATGTTGTTATCGCTGGAAAACATTGGACACGTGTTATCTTGAAACTCTCGATCATCACAACGGATTCAAGTTATTGCTGAGAGTTTTTTAGAGTTGTTCCAACTTAAAAAGGGAATACTTAGGAATATTCCCTCTAGGTCGATTATATTTACATGCATGATTTGAAAGCATGCTATAAAATTGTTAAGTTTCAGTTTCAGGAGTAAACCATCCTCCGACATCAATAAAATATACGATAACCTATAGGCTATAAATTAATTTTGATGACGGTACGTTACAGGGACGAAGAAAGGTATTTAGATCGGGGAGGGGCTGTACCGTCTGAAAAGTGAATGCTCATGGTGCACTTTTCAACCGAAGAAGACCAAGAAGCCTGATTTCGAAGGAGCGGGGGATTTAAGGTGTTAGAGTACAAGTAGAGCTGTCTCTGAGTACAAGGTTCCGAGTATGAGTACGAGCAAAAAGGTCTGAGTATGACTTCGAGTAAGAGTACAGGCAATGAGTATGAGTACAGAAAACATGTGCTCGAGTACAAGTACATTCTTTGGGTACATGTATAGAATTAAAGGAGTGATGTGACAACAGTAATCTACAACCGTCTACTGTTGTCTGTTATAAACCTATAACAAACAAGTGCCGCATTTGCTTTCTATATACTAATAAATTAATATTTTAAAGTTTTGTAAAAAAATTAGGGGCTATTAACTGACACTGGAGGTGAATGAAATGAATACACTTGTTATACGATTAATTTCTGCACTACGGACACTCTTTGCCTGTTTCATTTTTGCCAGATTTACGGAAGTAATATTATCTTGGGGTGTGAGGCCAAATGACTATTAAACAAGGATAGCCGTTTAGCACTTTACGGATCACAATTTATAGTAGCTTTTACTCTGAAAATTCGCCACTTTGTCACTTTGGAAGCCATGGTGCTGGTTGCGCTTGGGAAGTTAGTAAAAGTCTTTTCGTTGTTTCAAAGTCGTCATGTTTAGACCGAAATTCTTACTTTTACAGTAAGAGTTTACTTCAAAACTTATTTAAGACTAAAAAGAAAAAGCTGGGGATATAATGTAGTCTAAGGCAGTAACAATCAATTTATCAAATTCAGTAGAGGAGCAAACTGAAGGACTGAATTTACCAACAAAAGAGATTGATGTAGATTGACCCAAGACTGTTCAGAAAACTGACTAACATAGGCTTTTCTTTTGAATTTTACAGTTTATTTTCCTGCGGTTTTCAAATTTTACAGATTTTAGAACTGATCTAAGATAAAGCTATTCGGACAACTGGTCATTTTGGTATTGGCATATTGGGTGAGCCCATTTACCCGGCAACAACTAAAATTAATGTTAACTGGATCGTTAAGTTTTTGAGTTAGAATTAGAGGGAGTTAGATGAGGTTTTACGGCTCAGTTTCTAACCAATTGGTTTAAGTCGGGCCGGCCACGGCCTTTTTTCCAGTTGTGGCTCACTGGCTTGTTTTCCCTTCTCCATTGCTTATGTTGAGCACCAAGCGTTACGTTTTTTAGAGGTAACTGCTAACTAGAACAATTCTATTGTCTATAGCGGATTAATAGTGTTGTAATTTTTCGATTTCCACGGAAAAAGTTCCTTTTTAAGCCTTTGTTGCTGATCTGCTTAAAGGGGCTTATTGAGTTAGTTCATGAATTTCGTGATCTCTGTTTCTCACTAGTTTTCTTCACATTTTGACGGTACATTGACAAACTGATAGATTCTGCACATCTAACACACAACTGGAATGGTAATGATAGGGTTATTAAACATTAAAATCATCTTTTTAAAGTTAGTGACGAGACACATTTTAATAATAAGTATTAATCACATGCAATCTCTCTTCGAAGATAACCAATGAGTGAAGTTTACTAACTTCATTGACAGGCTCCCAACTCCTCTTACGAACAGCAAACAGCTATCGTGATCACAGCTTCAGGTATATATATATATATATATATATATATATATATATATATATATATATATATATATATATATATATATATATATATATATACGTTGTATATTCAAGAGAGGCGGTCTATCAAGGGCTTGAACAAGCAACACAAACTACAAGCTTGCAAGCTCGTGAAAACTACAATTTTTCACATTTTTCGTAACTATAGAAAGTGATAAATGGCTAATGAGGCTAACTGGAAGCATTGACATCCAATGATTTCCCTTGAACTTGTCACAAAATAATCAATATCAACTCAGTGAGCCCCTTTAACAGCACAGTTTAGTTTATGTATTTTGAGATATGTCTCTGTCGTTCATCACAAGAAGAATTAATTTCTTTCAAGTTCTATTAAAGTAGAGAAACATCAATGAAGATAACAAAATATTTACAAACATCTTGGATTTAAAATGTCTGTAGTCATGATCAGTTCACATTTCCAAGTACGACACAAAGGTCTGAGTACGAGTATGAGTACAGAAAAAATGTACTCGAGTACGAGTACCCGTAAATACTCGAGCACTACAAGTCTAGGATGTATCTAAGGGTTTCAGCAACCCTGATGTATAAGGTTAGCCCAATGGTTCCCAACGGGGGTATCACATCCTGGGGGGCGTTTTCTCAACTCAGGGGATGATATTAGTCAAGGGGCCACAGGGGGCGTTTGAACAATTGAGATTCTAAAATAAATCGAGACTTGAAAAGATATCAGGTATTTTCCTTTAGCTGAACTTTCAAATTAATATGCAATAAATTGGAAATAAAATGGAGTCAGCAAGTCGAGTAGGTCTAACTTTCCCTGTTTAGGTTTACTACAAAATTGGTGAAATATCTCATCTGCTAAATGCCATGAAATCGCATTTAACAGTATTGCATTTCAAACTTTGTCCTGTTATGTACGCTACCACACGGTCATGAACCCAGGCGAATTTAGGGCTGTCTGTAATAATTTCCGGTGTAGGAGATCTTGAGCAGCATATGTCTTCCAAAGCCCCATGCAGCCACTATTATCCTTTTTCCCACCCACAAAACAAGCCAACTGCAGAATCAAAGATATCTTCCATTAGGATTAGTTACTACTCAAATACAAATGGTCAAAGAGTGATTTTAAATGCCTCATTAGTTCTCGTGCGGACTACTGTAGAACTTCTGGGGGCTTCGCCCCTGGTCTCCCACTGGTACGTTGCCCCACCAGGACAAGCTAAGGAGGGCTTCTATAGACCCCCTGCAAATGGGGGAACACTTCACACTATGGAATCCTCAAAATCTTCCCGTCCTATAGTAAAAACTTTTCTTAACCCTTGACTTCGACCAAAGCTTCAAACCTTTGTTAATCTCGGGTTTTGGATTTGCCATCACAAAAAGAAGACCCGGTACTGCTTTTGTCTGTTTGTACTACCCTGGGCCAGGCCCACACTTACAAAGACTGTATGCGTACATTTTATTTCAACACGTGATTCAGCTTTTTTGTTTTGTTTATGGCAGTACTTGCAAGGTACATGGAAAGGGGTGTTTACCCAACCCCATATGGTAAAAGGGGCGATGAGGTGGAAAAGGTTGGGGACCACTGGGTTAGCCTTTCAGCTGTTCTATACAATGACGTTGCATACAGGCTAGCTTAAGTATATCGCAAAAGTAACAATTTTGCCAGCTTTGAATTACATTTAAGAAGAACGGCTCTCTGCATCATTGCCGGGGTCAGAAAGGAAAGAAATTGGCGTATGGGAAGACAAGGAGCGAAAGGTGTTATCCAGAATATCTCTAACCAGCAAGCAGTTGTGGCGTGACTTTTATCTCCATTCAAGAATCATGGTAAATTGATCAATTTTAGTGATCATTTAGCGTCACTGTGATCATTGCCGTCTTTGAGTAGTTGAAGTGCATCTATTATTCAAGGCCTTATAGCTCAAACCTCAAAGGTAATGGTATACAAATTTGAAAGTGCCTTCCAAGACTAACTTGTGAGCTTTCTTTGGAGGGGCAGCATTTCGAAAACTTTTGCAAGGATCTAGGGGTCGGCGAACCAATTAAATTTAGTAAGTCAAAGGCAGGCCGTAGCCAGACAAGGTGCTGAAGGGGAGCGAAAAATTTTCCAGAGGGGGCGAAACATACTAAAATGCATTACGGCAATAGTAATTTTTGATCTGGGGGGGGCGAAAAATTTTCCAAGGGTGGCCAGTCCCCCTTGACTACGGGCCTGGTCAAAGGGGCAATACTGCGTCGGTGGTGTGCTACATTATTACTACAAGCACCCTAATTAGGCCTACTAACTTAAAGACTTTCCCTTACTAAAGTCGTGACAAGAAGAATAGCCTAAGCAGAAGTTACAATGATTTCACTGCAACCATTAACTCCTGACAGGTCAAAGGTGAAATACTAGTACCCTTAAACTAGCGCCAGGAGGTCAAGAGCCGTGCAAAACATAAATTGTACCTTTTCACAAGGAAGTATTCGACTTCTTTCACTGGCACCAAAATGTCTGGTCATGTCAAAAGAGCTTATAGGGGAATTTTCATCATGCCAGACAGTTCCAATTCTCCCAACTATGCAACTTTTAGCTCCTCCCATAACTGTATGAAGCTACTCCTTGTGCAGGAATAAACCTGTTTTATTGCTTAAGGCCGTGTCCTGGTGAGCATACAAGGCTATAAAATGTAATAAAAGCACTCTCTCTGCCTTGTGTGGAATATGAGCTACTCTGCATCTTTCAAATCAACAAATTTCATCAACAAATTTTTTTGGTGCTAAATTTAGAAAATGTAATATTTTAAACGGTAGTGTTGTTCCTTTTGATACCTACATGTAAGTAATACTATATAGACATACCGTATTTTTCAAATTATCTATCTCTTTAGCAAATGAAAAAATATAATTACTATGCAAGTTAAAATGAATGTTTTTGAATATATCCATGTGTTGTTTTTGAATATAGGGCCCCTTTATAACATATGCTACAGGCCCCGCACTAGCTTAATCTGGCCCTGGAGCGCGCAATTTATATAAAGACTTCTATCTGAGAATATGTACAATCAAGATTGACATTAAACAATGCAGTGTTTATGAGACTCGGATGTAATGTAACACATAAGGTAAAGTGGAGACTTGCCCATTAGATAACCAGCCAACCGTCACGTTTAGAACTTTCGTTCTTGTCTTAATTACCACTTTTATAATTGCGTGGGCTACGAGTTTATGTCACAAATGAAATATGCCTAAACTAAAGGCTTAGTTACAGAGATACCAACAGGTATTCCTTACTACTAAACTAAACGTTACGAAGAAAAGATGTTGGTTATCTACAGAAAAGAACGTCATACCCTCCACCACTGCTGTAGCTATATTCATACGTGTTTTCACTCTTTTTGAGTTACACTAATCAAATGAACAACATGATAAACTTAAAACTATTTAGCATGTACCTACCAAGTATTGGTAAACATGACACGTGATGAATACAATCGGCTCATGATGACAAGCCTTAATCGACTAATTAGACAGAAACCCAGTCAATCAAACATTCCAAATGAAAGAAAACATCAGAAAGGAATGATCGTGTTTCTCTTTATTTCATCTGCCTATAATTACATCTTTATACTTTATCATTAACAAATCAAGATCCTTCTACGGCTTAAGTTCATCGTGTATGACACTTAGTAAACGATCGAGAGGGGTCAATTATTTGAAGTAAGAGCCTAAAATGTTGACAAGTATATATCGAAATCACTTGTCACTTTATCCTGGTATTCATGTGACGTGTAACACCAATCTCTACATGGGTGGATACAAAGTTAAGTACCCTTTCAAAAGTTCCAACAAGCGACGCCGAATGGGAAAAAAAGCTAAGCATTCCCACATGGAATAATGTCGCAAAAGAAAAACAAATCTGAACTTGTTCAACCGTCTGACCCTTACTGTCACGTATGGCTATCCGTACTAGGTTGGCTGTGGCTGAAAAAACTGTTTTGTTGTAGATCATCTTCCTGCGCATGAATGGATGAAGTTTATTAATTATCTCATCTCCCTTCATGAAATGACCTGTGCTTCACCAGGTTTCAGTCAGTAGTGTGTGTTTGGAGGACAGACACCGGCACCTTATTGGATAGAAGAAGTCAGGCTATCGAGTTTGGTGTAGGTTAAAAGTCATTTGAGGTCACCATAGGTAAAACTATGAAAACCCTGTAAACATTACAGGTGCGTATCCAGGGGGACACTGGGGGGCACGTGTCCCCGGGTAGGAGGGGAGGAGAAAAAATAAGAGAGACAGAAAAATGGAGAGAAAAAAAGGAAAAGGAAGAGAAAAGAAGAGAAATAAGGAGAGGCGAGGAGGAAAAGAGAAAAAGGAAGAAGAGAAGGGAGAAAGAGAAAGAAAATAAAAAGGATAAGGGAACTGAAATGACGCGTTGATGAAATGGTAACAGCGGCATAGGTAGGTGCGTTACTGAACTGAATCTGCATGTTCCCGACTATAGCTTATTCAGCCTGTCAACTGATTCGTGGAGGATACAATCGTCAGCAACCCGTTTGATGTGAGCCTCAATTTCTCCTTTGGAGAGGTCCCGATGGGAGGTGGACATTTTTTCTTATCACTTATGAACATTATTAGCACAAAAGTACCAGTGAACTTTTCTAGCATAAACAAGGTGTAATCTTACACTGAATCATCCCCGGGGCCTTATGGTAGCCCATAGCAGCATGGTTCCCTCATCGTCCGAAAAGCACTCTACTCTTCATGTTCGCTTGCGGAGCTGAAGAAGCACCAATATAGCCATAGCCTTGGTTCGTTCACTTGTGAAATTTCCACATATTCCACGTCTCTGCATCGCAAGAGAAGGGGGAGCTGCCGCCAGGAAAGGGGAACTTCGCGCACTTAGGGCGCACTTCATACATAGGCCCAATTTCATTAAGTGATGATCCGGGTACGGCTTGAGATATCACCCCCTATGTTTTCCCGCAAATTGCCATCATCTGTCGACACCACTAGCTAGAAACATAATCTTCTCCAGTGCCCACCTTTGCGTTACTTGAACCCCCTATGTCAAAATCTCTGGCAATGGGCCTTCTCTTTATCCCGTTTCACCAGGGTCAATGGCAGCATAGCCCCCCTAAAAATGTCTCTACAACCGCGCCTGCACAGCAGCAAAAGTTGAAAGCTGTTTACGAATAACCAGGTTAAAGACGGGGTTTTTAACTGGCATGTAGGTTTGTTGGGCAATCTGAATGCAGGTTTTGTCACGGAAATCTTGTTTAATGAAAAAATTTCGGCGCGCTTCGCGCGCATGCGTCACGGTTTGCACTCCATCTCATGACCATTATTAAGGTAATTATACATGGAACTATTCTGATCAAACACTTTCCGAAAACAGAGATACATCGCCAAACATATGTAGGGGTCTCGCATCAATATGGGATCTTTCAACCTAATTTGAAGAAGATTAAGTACGTATTTGGCGTTATACATTTTTCATTTTTTTAGTGGAGCGCTTCGTACGCAGCCGTTATCTGTATAGATGGTGTTTTTTAATACACTTACCACGAAAAAGCACTCTGAAAACGTGCTCGTTAGTCCTTCACCCCTCTAGCTATACCTATCAGGGAGGTATAATATCACCTTCCTGCACCTATACTCTCCCTACCGCCCGTTCCCATTGCTGGAAGCTGTTCGCCTGGATTTTCGTTTAAAATTAGTAAAAATACGATAAATGTAGTAAAGTGCTTGGCGTCATACTCTGTATCAGGGGTTCTTAATTATTTTCGTTGGCGGCCACATTTTTTATCATGAAAATCTCGCGGGCCACAAACAGGCCCGTAAGTTTGTCCGTGAGGGGGAAGTCCCATTTTGATATGTCTAAACGACGCCACGGGAACGCGATGCCTCCCACTTAACAGCGTGGTGTCTAGAGGTCCTTCGAAGAGCCCCAGAGAGGTTCAGGACAACACTCCTGTGAAACAATGGGGCGAAGCCCCAGAAGCTCTCATGTATTAGTGGAACATTGTATGGCTGAAACATATAATTATCCCTTAATTCCATTTGAGGCGCACTGAACAGATGAGTATCACAATTTGACCATTACTTTGGCAGTTTGGGCAATAACGAAAATCCTGGGCCATGCAGAGCGGATAATAAACTCACTCTAGATTCAGCGGTGAATATCCACCTTGAAAAGAATGTGTTTGGGTGGAGACGGGGAACTTTATCACCACACTTTCTGACCGAAGGGTCACCATTGGTTGGTACGTGTAGCGTGCCAAGAATGTAGTTCTTAAAAATATCTTCCAGATTTTTGGAGGCGTATTCCACATCAAGCCTTTTAAGATGTATCTAAGCAATCGTTCAGTTCGAGATCTCATAATTTAGAAAAAAAAAACACTTCAAATAAGAAAAGCAAATGAGAGGCAACTTTAAGGTCTATTTTCTTTCTGCCAAGAAGCATATGTCCCTCATAATTTGTAAGCCCATGAAACTTGGTCTGACAGACTTTCCCCTACCCAACCCTTGCTGATCTGGCCACCCTCTGTCGGACAAATTGCCCATCGTTTTGATTAAACAGTTGGCTTGTAGATAAGTAAGTTGCATATTGTAACTTTCTAAATTGAACTCAAACATGGAAAGCACGCCAAGCGCGCGAAAATTTTTGTAGTTTGGGAAGATTTTTGGTACAAGAAATTAAAACATCAATCATTCGAAAAGATATCCTGGCCACCTTACCTAGTGCTCCCGTGATAAATTGCAGGCCTCCATCAGCTATGCCCTGACCACTCGTACCATCCAGTGAGGTTCGTGTTAGGCAAGAATGACCCAACGTGACTAAAAAGGGAAACACGTTCCCGCTGTATGAACGCTTTTTATGATTTCGGTGGTAGGAATTTTCATTTCACTGACCTTAACATCGGATTGTTGTCTTACAGGAATCTGCAAATTGGCCTATACCAGAAAATTTAGAGTGCGGCAGTCGAAATTCCCGAATCTCACACCCCAATTTTCCAAGTTTTGTTTATTTTACAAGGACAGGTGGGGAACCCCTAGCCATGTCATTGAATGCATATAGCTTTGGAACAGTAACTTTACCGAAGCTGTCCTTTATGAAGTATACAGTGAAATAAATGATAATTACAGGTATGTCCGAAGCGCGACGAAAAATGGTGTTTCGGCACATTTTAGTTATGCCCTCTATTTTAAGTAACAAAAGCGAGTCTTTCACACAAAAATATATCTCGAAAAGATACGTGATTATTGTAGGCGCATTTATTTTTCCAACCTCAGTTTTTGTTTTAAACCTCAATATCTTCGGGGGACTGATTGGATCGTCTCGCGGGCCGCCATTTAAGAACCCAGACTCTATATTATTATTTGGATGATGCAATTGCTCCATTTTATAAAACTGATCAAGAGCTTCCAGGAGGCCTTATACAGGTATCTGCCAGCTCTTAGATACCCTTTTATAATGCACAATGAAGGAAAAGAAAATCTTTGTAATAGTCCAAGAATGTTTCTGTTGACTCCACGTACGTATTTTTGCGTAAAAACTTTTCCCGAATTAGAAGGCAGTAAAGTAGCCAAAAGCGGGACTTCAAGAGGTTTGTTGACGTTATTTTCTCTTGGACAACATACATTCTTCTTTCACCTAACCAGTAATTAAAATTCACTAAATTATGGACATCATATTTTCCAGCCATACATAATCAGCCCCCAAAACTATCGCAAAAATATCACCATTTTGCATCTAAGCGGCCTTACATTAACAAAAATTTCCCAAAGGGGAGGGGACATCTCCTCCCCCAGGACGGCACCTTTATGTAGTGACAAAGGAAGGATCCCCACTGGTGTATACAAAACGCAGGGCAGGGCATGGCGAAAGGGTAGTTTGTTGACAACGTGCTCTTCTCTTAAAAAACATACTCTCTTCTTTTACCAAAAATTAGAATTCATTAAATTATGTACATTTTCCAGTCATATATGATCAGCTCCAAAAATATCCCAAAGATAGTACCATTTTGCATCTCAGCAACCTTAACTTAACAAAAAATTTTGATCAGGAAAGTATAGGAACTAAGGACATGTTCAGTACTCTTGGCACAAACTCTTCACCTTTGAGAATTTAGATGATTTGAGGCTGTTTTAAATGTGTGTGTGTGTGTGCTACCTTTTATTTTTGATAGGTTGATTGAATATTAAATTTATTCAAAAAAAGCAGTTTTAAAGAATGAACTGAGGTGATGTGAAGGTCTTTTTGATCAGATCTAATCATGTCAAGCCATGCCAAATTCTTTTATAGTTAAAAGTTGGGCAGAAGCCAAAAGTTATGTTCGATATATAAAAGAACTTAATCCAAACATTCAGTCAAAATTTGCAGTCAGTACCTTTGTGCGACTATCAAGAAATACCATTTGAGTCAAAACAGTCTCTGTCCCAAGTTACCAATGAATGCATGGATCCGCGTGTTTGCGGGGAAGGGGTGGGAGTCATAGTTTTGTGCCACAGGTGGCCTCTCCCCTCCCCCCCCCCGAAAAATTTTGAAGTTCAAACTCCAAGATTGACACAGTGAAAAATCATTGGTTGCTTACAGCTGGGGTTATAGAAGGTCCTGAACCCCTAAAAAACTCTCCCCTGGTTTTGTACCTGGAAGGTTGTGTTGTTTTGTTTCTGTTCTATTACATTGATCTCAAATTTAAAATCTACCTAGTATATGAAGTTTGTATTACGACAGTGCCTCTCATGCATTCACATTATGAAATTGTAAAGGAGAAAATGGGATATTAATGTAAAAAGCAAACAAAGCACAGTTTATCAGTGTAAGGCTGTGATGTCACTTCCTGCTTCCTCAGGTACATTTGTCATAAGAAAACTGCAAAAAAGTTCAACTGCTGATATCTGGAGAGCCACACTCATGAACTGAATGCAAATCTCAGTTCATTGCTGAGATTAAGTTCCTATTTGTCATGTGAGAAAGGAATTACAAGTCCTCTGAATCCCTTATACTGATGTCACATTTACAACTCTTTCATTTTTGTTTGATTACAGGTTTTTCTTTTCAGTAAAATAGTTGCCTTTCTTCAAGGTTACAGAATGCTTTGAATATGATCAGCAGGTTGCCTCCTAAAATTAAAAGCCATATTGTGAAATTTGAATTCCAAGAAGTTTTTAATAATGTCAGAGTCTAGAGTATGTAGTAAATTTTGTGAAAAATAAAGGTTCTGAGAATACATAGTGGCTGCATATATGTCATTTGTTTATGTGCCAAGAGTAAAAACGTAAACTTCAAAAAGTTCTGTCTCGTCACTTTGCCAGTACGACATCAAAGATGTCCCATTCACTTATGCAAGCCATGCATTGTGTTTTATATGTATAATTCATATTCTTTTCGAAGTACAGTATGCTAGTCAGATGAGGTTTTCATCAAGGATAGTGCCACGTATAGTATGTTGAGCAGGGGCGGCGCCAGGGTATTTCGATAGGGGGGCAAAGAGTGAGATGAGTGATCGCCGTCCTGGGGAGAGGTCTAAGGGCCCCTCCCCTTTGAGAATTTTTTTTTAATTTAAGATTGCTTAGATGCAAAATGGTGATATCTTTGGTATATTTTTGAACTGATCATATATGTAAGAAAGTGTTCATAATTTATTGAATTTTAATTTTTGCTTGGGGGAAAGATGCTTTTCTGGGGAGGGGTCTAAGGGGAGGGGTGTCCCCTCCCCTTTGAGAAATTTTTATCAATTTAAGATTGCTTAGATGCAAAATGGTGATGTCTTTGGTATTTTTTGAGCTATCATATATGGCTGAAAAGTGTTAATAATTTTATTGAATTTTAAGTTTTGGTTTAGTGAAAGAGGAGAGTAGCCTTTGTTGTCTAAGAGAAGGGTATGTAGTCAACAAACCTCCTGAAGCCACCCCCCCTTTTATGTATGGGTATGTTTTCACTCAAAAATACGTGCGTTGAGTCGACAGAAACACGAACTATTACGAATATTTTCGTTGCTTCATATATGCATTATACAAGGTATCTAAAGGCTGGCAGACACCGGAATAGGGCCTCCTGGAAGCTCTGGACTAATTATATGGATCAAATATATGCCTACTCCACCCTCCTCCTTTCTTCTTTCTCCTTCGCTTCCCCTTCTTCTCTTTCGTTTTCTCCTTTTCTTTTCCTTCTCTCTTTCCCCTGTTCTTGCAAATGATAGGAGGCGGCTGCCCCCTGCCCTATGTGGCATCGCCCTGTTTTTCTTTGTTCTTTTTCTGATTGACTCAAGATTTCTTCATACAGTAAAGATTGTGTTGTGTACGGCCATGCACCTACTATTTAAAATTCGTTTTCTATGGATTACTCAGTCGAGACAACACCAAAATAAAGCACAATAAGGCATAGGCGTAGGTAACTTTTCGAGACTGGGGGCTGAACCTTGTTTCGGATCGCTGTCCTGGGGAGGGGTCTAAGGGGAGGGGTGTCCCCCTCCCCTTTGGAAAATTTTTGGGTATTTGAGGGTCCTCAGATGCAATTTGGTGCAACATTTTGGGCAAATTTTAAGGAAAATTACTGCAAATTTTTTACATTTTTTACTGAAGAGACAAATAAGGGGTTTTTGACCTTGGATATTGGGGCAGAAGTATGCTTCTGCCCCCAGATTTTTGACTGGGGCTTTAGCCCCCAGCCCCCCGCTTCCTACGCGTATGCAATAAGGGATACATATAATATTACTTCAAAGTTTAATTCATTTTATTAAATGTTTTTTTATATTTTTATTGTCAAAATTTTCGTTCAGTGATTGACTCATGATACCCCCAATATATATGTTCACGTTCTAAATTTTAAATGGTCACATGCTGGGAATGGAGAGACAGTTAATGTTTGAGATTGCCAAACATTACATAATCCGGACAGGGGGAATACCCATAGACGAAAGGTTCACTTGGTCGAAGGTTCACTAAAGACCGAAGATTCCCCCGGACGAAAATATATTCCGAGTTATGGGTAGGTTGGGGTTTTGGTTAGACAGAGATTCATGGATCAGGCGTATCCCCTGATGCACAAATTAGCTGTCTGTATTTTTTGGTGTAACTTGCAATGATACGCACCTTTTCTCCAAGAGAGGGAAAACTTTTTGCTCTGTGACACCATATGTGTAAGGTCTCACAATAACTTGGCTTTAGGGTATACTACTGTATTGTTTTAGCTTACCCTCGGTTCCTATGCCCTTTCTGTTTGCGCGTTATGTATAATGGCCTTAGTGTTATGTAATACTTAACCTGCATTCACGTAAACAATGGAGAAAACAGAAAACGTTATCTGTGCGGGGATTGCAAGTTTCAGGTATTTTGTAACGAACAATTTAACTAATATTGTGATAGATGGGTGACATACTGTAACACCTCACCCCACCCCTACAAAATTATGTGTCTTAAAACGTTTTTTAGACGATTTTATTTTTTGGGTTGAAAAACCATAGGGGGGACAAATGCCTGCCCTGCCCCCCTGCCCCCCCTTTATTACAACATTTCCCGATTACAAGATAAGCTAATATACATTATTGTATGACAGAAGGAAGAAAGCAAATCGGGGTTAGTGACCTCTTCAAAGAGACTGGGTGTGCCTATAGATCTGAGCTCTGTGGCCATGGAGAAAATCACTCTGTCCTTGTATATTTATTAATAAAGGGAAAGGAGAAAGCATATACTAAATTTAAGTACTGTAACCTAACAATAAAAGGTAGGCCTCATCGAATCTTGAAGGACCATTTTTCGTGGGCTATTTTATAAATGTCACCGGTCGCCACTTTAAAATTTGGGATACATTTTTATTAATTTTATTTTTGAGATGGATGGAATCCTATAGGAGGGCTTTCAATAAAATATATTCGTAGACGGAAGATTTACCACACACAATCTGCATCATCTTGGTGCACTTGCCGACCGCTTCTCTTCCCCCTTTCTTCTTTGCTGCTTATGATGGATAGTCAATATGTTTCGGCTGTTCAGTATGCCAATCACCTTCATGAAGTGGGGGGCTTTTTAGGAATATATACGAAACAAAAGAAAATCAGAATAGACTAGAAGTAACAAAATTTGCAAGGGGCAAAAACTTAGTTGTTCGGAGCAATTTTTTTAAAAAAGTAGAAAGATGTCAATGGGTCATTTGAAAAGACACCCCATCTCACACAGATACCAAATTCTCCGGATACTTGACTTTTCCAACTAATCGTGTATTCCTGCTCATAAGGAAAAGAGGAAACCGAAGAGCTGCGTCGTTTCTACTAAGAATTTTCAGACCAAGTGGCATGCTAGCAGGGTGGGTCGCAGTCCGCCCTGGTAGAAACTTCAGGGGGAATGGGCCATGCCGTAACTAAGAGATACAAATAGGAACATCTTCTAAATAATGAGAATTTCTTGGCATATTATCAGTGTAAAGTTTTGTCAAGGATTCTACACCTAAGCAACCTTACATTAACAAAAATTTGTTTAAAAGGAGGGGTATTACCCCAAAAGACGGAACCACAAACACTCGGCCATAATACGTACCCAGCCAAAATACGCATTTACTAAGAAAGTTGGAATTTGTATGCATATACCGAGATTTAAAGCTTTGCCGAAGACGGTACAATTTTCATGTAAGGCTCTTTTCCTGAAAAAAAAAGCTTTCGTCAAAGAGGATGGCACACCCCTTATGCCCCTTCCCTAGGGTGGCTTTTTCTGCAGGGGCGACAAAGGGAAAATCGGCCCGGGTATCAATCACCGACTGTCACTGTCCCTTACTTCACCCTAATTGCCTTGTTAGTCTCGAACACTAGTCGGAAAGAGAAAACAAATCTTCTTGGGTTCATCCAAACTGAACTAATTTATAAACAATTTCCTCTTTTTTCAATCTATTTTGTGACCTTAAATCAGGTAGGGATGCAAGTTAAACTACAGGGTAGTCCTAGGTGAAGTGCCGTAAAGATTCCATTGTTTCCCATGCATTCCCATTAAGAATGTAATCAATTATGATGGAAAACATCGGGTGGTATGTTAAAAAAATGAAACAATTCAATCGAAGTGCCACTGCGCCATCTATTCTTCTTTCAAGTTTATTTCAGGATACATGTGGTATAATTACTTGATCTGGCGATATTTTAAGAACCATGTCAAAAAGTAATTCTTAAATGACGTGCAGCAATTTACAAAACTACATTTGAATTTGTAAATATTTTGCATCTTCCTAGTTAGATTAGAACTTTTATAAAGGTTTTTTTTTATAATTTTGACAGGGACTACAATGATTTCAAGTAATGCACTTTTTCTGTTTCAACAGCATGTAACATTTGGAAGATATAAATTTGCAGAGAAATGACGCTTTTCCCAGAGATGTAGTTTATGGTGGGGAAATCTATGATGTCACCGTGGCGCATTAGTGTCATATTTCTGTTTGATATTGACACCATTTGTAAGTTTTTAATATACCTTTCTTTGCTATACTATATATACGGCATGTGTGTGACTAGACTGATGAAAATTTTCAAGCACACTTTCTAAAATCAGTGACGTACATGAGACAGTTGACATCCGGGACGGATTCTGCCTTTGTAACTCCATAAAAGAGTTGCCGTTCCAGGGGTGACCCTGGGTTTGCCCAACAGGGAGCTAAGCTTCTCTCCCCCTCCTCCCCTTCCTCAGCTCCGACAAGGACGGCAGATCGCCGAAAGAATGTAGAAAGCAAAATCTGTGGTTTTGTTGAAGAAAATTTTGAACTTGGCGATTTATGATTTTGAAGATAATTCGGGTTTCAAGTAAGGAAAACTGAAAAATATTGGGTTTTTATTAAAGTATTTGGCCTAATGTAGAGCAAACTTTCGTCGGGGACCTCATATTTTATAGTACCCATTATGGGCTACTTGACGAAATTGCAAAATTTCCCCCGGCCCAATGGCCTCATCTAGCGCCACCACTGTGCCGTTCTGAGGGATGTGTCTATGGCGTGGTGGTGTCCCCTTCCCCTTTAGGAATGTTTATGTTAGTAGCTTTGATGCAAATTATTACTTTTGACCGGGTAGTTCTATGTAAATTGATAATTTGCATCGCTTTTGCACGGTACCCTTTCAAGGCTGGCACCAGGGGGAAAACTGCTCTTATCCCTAGTTCGCCACTGTTGAGGGTCGACAACTCACTCACTTTTATGAAGTTCATTTTGGTTTGCAAAAGTGATTCCTCAATGTGCTAATATACATCACGGTTCTGACAATGCCTTAGTTTGTGTACCCTATAACATTACAAAAGATGTACTACTAGTCGTCTTTTTATTATCGTTCCTGTTTGCAGCAAACAAATAATATCCCACAAAAAAGAAAAACAGATGTATGATAACGCTGTTTTTGGTAACTTGCTTACAACATGTTGCTTTATGCATCTAGCTAAATGTAAGGTTTACTCGTCATTAATCTTATCAGAAAAATAGCAATTTGTGGAAAATACGCTAAACTTACATGAGTGAAGACTGCACATTGCATTGGACAGCTTCAAATACAATCTTGAGACGAATGCTGACATCTCACAGAAAGTTGCTAGCTGATTTCTTGCTAGCTCATTTTCAAAAGATAAATTCCAAATACTTATAATGAAACTGAGCGACACCATCTTGATCTTTATCAGGGGCGTGGTTAGGATGAAAGTTTTAGGGGGCCTAGGTATCAAATGGGGGTAACGGCATTGATCGCCGTCCCAGGGGTCTAAGGGGAGGGGTTTCCCCTCCTCTCTAAGAAAATTTCGAACGGTTAGGTGTCCTTGGATGCAATCTTTTTGGTATATTTTTCATGATCGTATTAACTGAATTTATGTTCAAAAATTATTCGTTGATTTCATACGTGCGCAAAATGTGCATTTTACACATTTATCTTTTCTTAATTCTTACAAATTTTACTAGGACACAAACAATTTTGGGGGACCTATCAAACATCTGGGGCCCAGCCCCCCTGCAGCTACGCGACTGATCTTTATTCTAATCAGTTTATTATTACCTGCAATTCAACTTTCCACGTCGATCCAAAATTTAAAACTACAGTATTTGATTTTGGCGCCACATGTCCTCAGAGCAGTTAAGTAAAATAAGAACTCCAGAACTTTTAGTAAAACTTAACACATATTTAATAAAGAAATTGTCTTTTTTGTAATTGCTAACGAAAAGGATAATTTCTACATAATTAATTTGTAATTCTACTTGACTGAACAAGATATGTGTAATTTTTACACAACTTTTATGTAAATTTTTCCCTAAAAGTTTGGAAAAAATTGATCATAGTACGCATGATTCTTATACGAGATTAACATAATTAATTGCTCTTGTAAGCTTCGCCTGTCCATCAAATTGTAAGCCAATTTTTCACTTATATCTACTGTTTCATACCTTAATTTAGCATTTTTATGCAAAATAAAACTTGATAAGGTAACATTCGTACATCGCAAACTGCATTTCGTTTGTTATAAGCTTAGCCATAGGCATGATATGGTTGTTCGAGCTTTACCTAACAAAATCCATCATGGCGGCATGGCAGTGAAGCTCTAGTGAGCCTATGGGTTACGGTTGCAACAGGCACGTCGTTCCGTTGTGTGTAGGGTAATCTTACGTTAAGTTTCTTCTAAACTGTAACAATTATTCCTGCTTAGTTGTGATTCATTGTAACGATGCCAAAATAAAACTATATTTTGGCTCCTATAATATCAAAGCGGTATATATTGTTAATACAAATAAAAGGGGGTGTGTTAAACGAACCACCTATCTTGACGGCGACGATAAGAATAGACAAATTAGTATGAAGAGAATTTTCTTCGGCACAGAAAACAAAAACATTCTCCGGAAAACGAAAAGGGGACCCAAACCTTCAATTAGTTTAAATGTATTGGTATGGATAAAACAAGCCTAGATTATCGTTTACAATCTTCTTTAGTTGAAGCAAATGAGGCTATTCAATAAAGGTTGATAGCTTTGCAATGCTAAGAATATCTCAAGTCTGTATTTAAAAAAAAAGAAAAAGAGAAAAAAGAAAACTAATTTAAGCACAAGAGTTACAAAATCCCTCTGTGTTCATTTCTGTTAATATTACAAAGTGTTTGCAAACTCATACATTGTCTAGGATATCTAAAAATAATAATAAAAAAAGAATAACCTAAAGCAAATTACAATCGATCCCTTTATGCATGAAAACTTTTCATCTCTTACCTGTTCTAGTTTTATCAAGCATAAGAGAATAATCACTTTATACCGTCCCGACAGTTTAACGGCAAAGATTGCTGTGTGAGTATTATCCGTAAAAAGTATACGAATGACACCGTCTCTCATTCCCGGTGACTGAGGGTAAAATATAGGTAGGTTGAAGTAGACCCAAAAGTCAATGTCTCTTAAAAGGCAATTTCAGTCACTCTGAGTTTGAATTAGCATAGCAATTATACTAATTTTTATGTGGTTTAACTGGATCTTCTGATAGTGTTGGAGGTTAACTGTTAAATTCATGTAAGAAACAACTCAGTTTAACTTCAAATCCCGAAATGCGCATGTAAGTGAAAAGTTCAAATTATGTTTTAAAATAATGTTGGTGCAACTGCCTAAACCTTTTCGTACTATGACTTCGGACTAGGAGTTCCAGTGTAAAATACTAATATACAGTAAACAGACTTAACGTCCTATTAAATTAAGTTCACAAATACTTTCAATAGGCAAATGTTATTTTGTCATATGAGAAAACTTTTTACCCTAAATTTTTGATGACAAGGGACACATGGATCTTGCTTCTTACGTTCAAAGCAAAAAATAAGGGCATGGGCTAGCCTATATGGCTTTAATTAAAGAACAAAGCCGCAGAAGGCAAAAAGCTGATTTGCAGGTGATTTTCTTTTAATCATTCTTCCTTATGTATCGACATCGAAGTGTGTTTCAGATAACAAAACTGAGATGAACACAAACTGATAGCCTACCTAAATTGTATTGTTTCTAACACATCAAAAATTTATTGGCAATAGGCCTACTTAGTTTGTAAACTTAAGGCTTTACTTCAGCTACTCACATTCTCTTTGAGGTAAATTCCCCTTATAGCATTCATGTGCCTTAGACATCATTAATTATCATTGTTCAATTTAAAAAGAAAATTGAAGAACATTACAATTCAGCAGCTTTACATTCTTCCATAAAATAGCATCAAAACCAGAACATATAGGGTTGCTTTCCATACCCCAACAATTAATTATAAATATGATAAGTATTGAGGACATGCTAAATTTGAACTTAAAACCGTATATGAGCTGTTTTTGAATATTTTGTTGATTATGTTTAAAAACACAACTTTCCATTTTCGGTTGATTGCAGTTTCCTAGTCTGTTCAACTGGATCTCCAAACTTTTCGATATGAATCAAAATCGCCGTAAGTTTACCTGCATATGTAACCATACTAAATAATGTAGGAGTCTCTTATGCTATCGTTTTGCAAACAGTTTGTAAATAATATTCTTGCAGTTCGTTTACATAAGTGCCACAAACGTTACTTTATTTAAAAGTACTATAATTGAAGCAATATAAAAAGCTTTAGACACGAAACATGTGATGGAAATCGGGAAATAAACATCAATTACTGACCGAAAAAATACTTAGAAGAATTGGTGGAGAAAAAACCTTTCCCAAATGAAAACAAATCTTTACAAATTAGAACATTTGCTTTTAGAATACAAAATTCATAGAAATGCCCATGGGAAATTGTAAGCAGTGACCTAAGTGCAACTTTTGAAAGATCAGTTGAAAATGAGGCTTATATCACTAGGAAAGAAGGGAGTTTTATACAGGTTGGAGGGTGTAAAGGGTCCCTTGAGGCAAAATTTACTGCGTGAAATGAGGAAGTCAGAAGGAACGTCGCCAAAATTTGAGAAGGGGCATTATCTTCAATATCCTTACGCCAAAGGCTGCAGTACAGAAAGGTTTCATGACTGTTCCAAATAAAATAATTGCAACTAATTACCTTTTTGATCAATTATACTTGTGGGTTTTCTTGAAATCATTTCCAAACGTGATAAAAAATTATTCCTCGTGTTAATCATCGTCTTCTGTTATCCTAGAAACGCTCAACATTTTCAACCGATTATTCTTGCGGGGAATGATTCCACCCGATAATCCATTTACTTTCCCTGGGCTCATTATCATAATTATTAGTTACGCCTCCCAGTGTCTATTGTAGGAAAGCTAGTAGTCAAGTCTATGATAGAGATTTATCACTCAAAAGGGTATATAAATATCTCTTTGTTTGGGATAAAATTACCTTGTATTAATATCATGTGTAAACATTTTTTACTGCAGAATTGTGTCCGTGCAAAAAGTTCATGTTAAAGAAGGTAATTGACAGAACAGGCAACCTACTTCCACAAGAAGCTATCAGTTCAACAGAGGGAGGTGTAGGTGTCACTCAAGCATTCATTCACCTTTCACGCCTTAAATGTATTTGTGCTAGTTTGCAACAAGAAGGATTCAAGGTATCTGGACACTTCATAGGACAATACCTGATTACAGCTTCAGAGAAAGGGCTACCAGTGACAAATCCTTCGGGGTGAACGGTCATTTTTGAAACTGAAGTTGAGTCTACACTCTGAAAATTAAGCAATTGTCTGCCCCATGTTTTACACACGTTCCAAATGCTGAATACACATGTAAAATTTCTAAATGGTCTTTGTTTAGTCGCTCAGTATGTACAGCGTTTAATTACTAAACATGCTTAGAGTATACAATATCGCGTTACAAAGAGGGTTTAAACAGTTTAGTTGCTAAATACTTTCATTATACTAAGTGTTGACAGAATTATATTTCTCAAGCTCCAGGTAGTGTATTTGAGAATGTCACCTAGTAAAGATAAACTCTTTTCAAGTATATACTACGTCATTGCCGAAAGTTTTGTGAGAGGTTAGAAAATCAGTATTAAAAAAACTTTAGATAACATAGACCGCTAGCTTTATTTTGCTTTAATTTTAGCTCATAATTACCGCGGAGGACCCTGTGAATCTTATTTGAAACTTTTTTCTTTTAATCTTATATAAACTTGAGGTGAAAAAGTATTATGTATTTTATTGGATGGAGCACAGTAACTGAACTAAAGTTTCACCGGATGCTAAGACTAAGCTCCTCTAACACACCAAATATAAATGTGAGTCTGTGTACCGTTGTATTTTGAAATGTCAAAAAGAGATATCCGTCTGTTGGGCATTAGTTTGGGGAGCTTTTTCTTTATTATTCGTCAATGTTGAAAGCTTTTTAAAGTAATTATGGTCTTCTTGCTATCTTTTTTTATAAGAAGAAGACATTAACGAAAATTTATACAGGTAAAACAAGAATTAAATCTAAACATTTTGGTGAAACTTTCATGCACTTCCTGTCTACGGTTTGTCAGATATCAACCAATGAAATTACTACTGCATACACTTTTGTAACCTGAGGTGAACTTAAAGCAAGTAGTGTTGTATGTCACATCCTAACATTAACAAACAATGCTTTGTTTTCTTCCTTTTCAAATTTATTGTTTGACTGTAAAAACGATAGGGCATAAATTTCCAGAAAGAGATGTTAAGTTTGTTAACTTTCCCTAATTCTTTTGCATTCACATAACAAAAACAAGAGACAACGGAGGAGAAAGTGGTTGTTATAACGTTTACAGAAAAACGAACCAGTTATAGGTTTCTGTACTTTGTGAGCTTGCTTCAAGTTCTCTTCGGTTTGAAGATGTCATGAATTCATTTGCAGAGTGCTAAGATTAGTAGGTGTCCCTCTAACATATTAATTCTTAGTTTAACTTGAAACCTTTCTGTTAAGTTGTTATAGGTATAGTCTACTTGTTAGGAAAGGATGCGGTTAATAGGCATTTTTTCAATTGTGCAACTTGAACAATACATTTTATCGTTTCCTATTTATCACTTTCAGGTTACGCTAAATTTTCCAAATGTCACTGGACTTTCTTTTTAAAAAGAGAAAGTAGTATCTTATACTCGTGTTAACATATTCAACGGTGTGAAGAAATTATTTCAGAGAAGCTCCTTAGCGAAGAAATATCCAAATCAAAGACCGTCAAATTGTTTGAAATTTCACTCTAAAAACGGTCGGTTCAAATTTGAACCGACCGGGGTAGGAGGGGCAACTAACTGAAATCTGTTCAAATATTTGACTAGACTTGGTTTTAACTTGAACCGAGTTGGTTTAATTTTGAACCAAATCTAGTCAAATGTCCGAACAGATTTTGGTTAGTTGCCCCTTCGACCCTCGTCTGTTTAAATCTGAACCGACCGTTTTTAGAGTGTTGCTTGTGATCAACCGACACATCATTGAGTATTTTAAATTGTCTGAAAACTTGAGATATAAAAGGAAATGAACCTGTAGTTTCAATCTTGAGTAGTTTTGCGATAAAAATAGATACAGAAGGAACACAATTATTACGATATTATCTTATATCTTACGTATGTGGTATGGGGAATTGTTGAAAGGGAAAATACTAAGTGTGTTACGTACAACATACCGGTAAATTATTAACAGTTTGGCTATAGTTTCTGAGTTCCAGAAGCAAAAATCTGGGCAATGCTCTAAAGTGAAAAAAATGCAACAAAGCTTATTATAAGCTACCACTAAACGATATGATTTCAGCTCCACATTACCATTATGGATATATGGGCATGAATGGATGGCGTTAGTTGGTTGCTTATTAGTCATAGCTAAAACTGTCTCCATCAGCCTATGGCAACTAATTTGTGGTAAGAGTATGGGTTCAGGTCAAATTATTTGTTTTCGACAAATTTAAATCAGTAAATGGGGAGGTTTAAACTAATAAGTAAACTGTTTTAACGTGGATAATCTGCTTTTTGTTTGAACTTAAATCATCATTATAAAATCAACTAGTTTGGCTAGGTACCATCAGTGTCGTGCATGTGGCGAATTTAAAAGGATGGGCTTTGTAAATTTGTGAAAAAAGCGGGGTGTGTTGTTTGAGAAAGGATTAAACGATAAGCGGAGAAAATTAAGATAATCTTTTGTGACTGCTTTCTCACGTCCTATACTAAAATAATCATATAGGCTATGTAACTTGTTAAACTGACTCACTTTCACCTATGGGCGTTTTCCATAGACCCTTTTCCAAATAGTGATCACAAAGAATTATGGGACGGTGTTTTGGTATGCGTCGCTTTTGTTAATGGAATTTTACTGTGGCTAAAACTGACGCAAATCAAACTTCTATCCCACAATACATTGTTATTGCTATTTGGAAAGGGGTCTATTCACAAGATGATGTAAGAACAGGAAGAACAGAATCAGTGTTTGACCTCTGATCCAAAAGCAGTACTCCACTCCTAATTCAAGATGTCTTATATGAAAGACAAGTTTCTCTTTCGCTACCTCAGGATCCTTTTGTTATTCTGTGTAATTAAATTCTTTGTTGGTCCTTGAAATCTGATACTATTGTAATGTTTTCATGTATTTCCGTGTAAATCTAGCATACAACTGTGCCATATGTAGGGTGTAGGAAACAAACATATTAAATATTCCCTACAAATGTGTCAACCCCATAAAGAAATAAATACGCTTTGTGTGATCATAAAACTATTACGGATTATGGATAACACTATTGCCTAGTCAATGTGTGGCGATGACAGAATTCCCATCATGCACTGTATCTATGAAAAAGAAAACATTCTTTTGAAAACTGCTACATTCTATTGAAATAAGGTTTCCTTTTCCCCAAGCCGAACAATTTCTGAAAACTTTAGGCTAAGTCACCATCGAAAGCGTTAAATCTGACAAGGGGGAACATCGTGACAGACCTGGTTTAGCAATACTGAATAGACAGATAAACTTTATGCAGTGTTATGGAAAATACCGATATTGTGAAACTCTTTAGCATAGATAATGAGATGTTTCACATACTACCGGTACTTTTTGATATACAGGCCGAACTAAGAACAACGAATTAAAGCTTAAGGGATCATTTTAGGTATTTCTAACATTATTCATCTGGACACAGAACGTTTGAATAAAACCACTGTCCTGTTTATACTGCAGTTGCTGCGTATACGATACAGATCGTTGAGAACGAATCCGTCGAATAAATCGATATGTAACTGATCAAATTTAGCTATATACACAATCTGACAATCTGTAATCAACAATTCTACACCAACTGAGCTCAATAACTCTTCAAGTTTCAAAGGAGGAAATTTCAATAGCACGCCGTCGAACAACAACACTGGCCTGTAGACATTAGCCAGATATATTAAGGAAATAGTAATTTTAGCTCTCAACAATTTCTGGGGGTAAACATTTCCCTACGGGACCTCGCATTGACCCCCTTGACTAAGGTACTGCAAAAACATACGATAATACGAAATCATCCACACTTGCACTATTGCTTTGCTGACGTTGAGTTTTGCTATCACTGAGAAATAAAGACAAATGCTTGCGGAAGAATTACTGAGAAGAAGCGTGGACAAGTTTGGCAAAATTAGTATTTAAACTTTTCGAACTGGTGTAAAGCAACACGGATATTAAATTAAATATTGGTTCTCAAGCATTTTTCTGACGTATTTTTTCTTGAGACTTAACTTATAAGGCTGCTTAAATTGAACAGAACACAAAAACGGTGTAAAACTACCAGCAAAATCTTAACAAAAGGTAAACTTTTCCATGGGGGGGGGGAGGAGGAGGAAGGGAGGGTAAAACACCTGAGGACGCTGAAGAAATTACACTCCACCCAAGTTAGGGCCAAACTCTGAAGTAAGATACATTATTTAAAGTATTCTTAACAATTACAGAACCCAAAACAAAGAAACATGAAATAATGCAAAAGGTGTCTTTCAGTTAGTTTAAAAATGGCAGCTCTATGGAAGTCTATCATACTTTAGGTGATCATGTTGAACCTGGGTATAGGAAAGACATAAGTGTATGTAGGACTAAAGAAAAAGTTTTGGTTAGAAAAATTGTTTAGGGGGTGTAATGTAAATGAACACAATTTTTAGAATCAAACTTTTAATTGAAAGACATGTACTAGGCGGTTTTTCCAATCAAAATCATGATTGAATCGCAGAATTTTCACGAAACTCGAGGGCAAATGTAACATTTCAATCATTATAACCCACTAGATTTCAACGTTTTTGCCGAACGATAGAGAGAAGAAACTTAAGACTATTTCAAATATTCCAAATTTGTCAGGCTTTGGGAATATAGTTGGCATACACGGCTATTACTAGCTTTAGTTTGTGTGGCTTTTTATACGTATTTAACGCGTACAATTGAAAACAATGAAACAAAAAACAGTAAGATTTGAGCCCTATTAAGGAAACTACAATGAATCATTAAAATTTACCTTGACAAAAGGAAGCGTCTTTTTGTAAACCTATTACGAACAAAAGTCCCTTTTGCTTTCTATACAAAAAAGTTAGTAAAAATATTTGTTGTTCATAAGTCATCAAGTTTTAAACCGAAACCTACTTTTAAAGTAAGTGTTTACTTCAAAACTGATTGATGAGGGATTTTTTTTTGGAGGGGGGGAGGGGGGCATAATGGAGTCTGGTGCAAGACTAGTTTGAAGATAGCACGGATCCAGCACGAAATGTTAAACGCAACGCCCATGGGATTGCACTTGTGAACCTCTAGCATTCAGTGATCAAGTGTTTAGAGAATTTACCTTTAGGTCTGAGCATGGTTTAATGTGACTTGTATCAGACCAGACGGGGGTAGAAATAACGTCGTCCAGCCTGTCCAAGGCCCTAGCTTTTGCTTCAGACCTGGGACAATTTCCAGGAGCCTACAAGCTGATTAACTTATAATGACAAATTATGTTTTTCAACATCATAATTATATCAGAATATCATTTAAGCATTCAGCATTCACCATGTGCTCCTCTTGCAAAGCTCTTGGAACCTGAAATACTACTTGGGGCAACACGGTCTGGTTTGAAGAGGTCAAACCCAGGGGTTATTTTCAGGGAAAAATACACCTAGTCAATGAGATTTTTGCAATAACCAGGGAAAATTTGGGGGTTTCTGTGGAAAAATTGCAGCAAAGAACAAAAACTGTCCTGGAATTTCCTCAAACCACTTCCAATGGGGAGTGAAGTTATACGGGTTATCGGGGATGGGGTGGGATGCGTTCAGGAAACCTTTGCTGTCTTTTATATACCAGGCACAGGTCCACGCTGAGCTCAGGGTACTTAAGCCCCTTCTCTTCATAGCTATGAATCTTTAAGAAGTCACTTTTGGTATTGGAACCGTCAGTAGTAAATAGTTCAATTATGATGGTAACATAAAACTGGAAAGCTAGAAAAGCTGATTTTTCTCACTGTGCACTATGTGTGCTGTGAAGCATTGTTGTGCGCTTCTATTGTTTGGTCCGCCCTGTTTGGAAATTGTAGATCCGTGTCTTATCCGTCTATGTTCATAGCATTTGTCACCTAACTTTTACCTCCATTTTAGAATCGTGGGAAAATGATCAATTTCCGTCATCATTTGGTTGTCACTGTGATCATTGCCGTCTCTGAGTAGTGAAGTGCACCAAAGCCTTGTGGCTCAAATCTAAAAGGTCATGGTATACAAATTTGAAAATGCCTTGCAAGACTAACTTGTGAGCTTTCACTGGAGGGGTTTTATGTCTATATATTTCGAAAACTTTTGCAAGAATCTAGGGGTCGGCGAACCAATTAATTTTAGTGTGTAAGTCAAAGGGGCAATAATCGGTGGTGCGCTACATTATTACTACCCTGATTAATAACTTAAAGACTTTTCCTTACACAAGTCGTCACAAGAAGAATAGCCTAAACATTACACTTCACTGCAACCATTAACTTCTGACGGATCATAGGTCAAAGGTGAAAAACAATCCCTTAAATTAGCGTCGTGAGGTCAAGCGCCGTGCAAAACATACTGCTAGGCTCACAAAAACGACCGCTGACCGAAAAAAAAACTTTTTAACGGCGACGTAAACTGAGCGTTTTGCAAAACTAGAAACGTCGGCGTAAAGTCACCAAATTGTTGACGGATTTTTATGCTCATTTGCACACACGGCAGAGAGCAACGGTGCACAACTAATTTTTTTTCTTTTTTCCCACGCTTCTTTGACGCAAAAATGAAACACTCGGCCAGCTGATCACTTTCATCTACGGATTGCTGCCGACTCGAGCGATCTTCAACGCTTGTTGACGGATTTGGAAAGGACAACAACGCGGTACAACGTTCGTTCACTTTCATCTACGGCTATCGATGGGCGGAGAGCAACCGCGCTGCACGGATCACTGACCGAGCTCAACGTTCCACAACGCTTCGCGACGCTCGCCCACGCCTCGCTACGGAGCAGTCTACGTGACTAGGCGCCTAGTGGCGCCCAGTGGCGAGAAATGACCTATATAAAGGAGCCCTGCGGATTCCCAGCGTTTTCATTCTCGGTTTCCATTTGACTTCACCTCACATTATTTGGCTCTTCTAAATTTTAAAGATTTTAAACATTCCATATTTTGATATCTCATGTTTTGGAAATTTACAAGTGAGAAAATTCTATGCTATAAATTACATTTTCGAGAGAATAATTTGAATTTCAAATTACTTTTTATGAGCTCTTTTTTGAATTTGTTTCAAGGGCGTAGGAAGCTGTTTTTCTTGACTGGGTGGGGGTTGAACGTTGTTTCGGACCGCCGCCCTGGGGAAGGGGTCTAAGGAAAGGGGTGTCCCCCTCCCCCTTTGGAAAATTTTTGAATATTTGAGGGTCCTTAGACGCAATTTGGTGTAATATTGTGCAAGTTTTAAGGATCTATTTTTGTTCTTTTCACATTTGCGATGGTCCCTCCTGCTATACATGAAGGTGACAAGATGACTTACTTTTCCTTCTTGTTTCTTCAATTAATTCACAAATTAATGAATGAATAGCTACGCATTTGTCCCATAAATTAAAGAAGTCAAACACTTGTAAGCTATACAACTATCAATTGCCAGTTGTTAACAGGAAATGTACAGTAAGTATCGTTGTCACTAACAATGCTCAGAACATAAGATAATGGACTGGAAAAAAAACCACATTAAACAAGGAAACAATTGTGTTTCCAAAATGAAGACTTTATTACACTTGAATATGCAAGCAAGAAGATGCAACCTAGCCTCGCGGGGTTGCCGATATTATACCGTAAAAACAGTGGCGCCGGCAGAGGATGGTGATGGGAGCACTACAGAAGATGATGCCTTAAGCCCACCCCAGATAAACCAGAAAGTCAAAAAAAAAAAAAAAAAAACCCAAATGTGTAAAAATTTTGCATATTCGCATCTGTGGCAGTTTGCATTCGGAGCAAATCTTCATTTGTCACCTTGTGCAGGTAATGTTCTGGGGGAAGTCTAAGAGAAGGGGATGCCCCTCCCCTTTGCAAAATTTTTGTTTATTTACGATGGCTCAGATGCAAAATAATGCTATTTTTGAAAAATATTTAGTTGATTATGTATTGGAAACTCACAATGTAGTAAATTCTTATTGGTTAACTGTAAAGGAAAGGTGTGTTGTCTTAGTGGAGGGCAAACAGCTCCTCCCCTTGAAAAAATTCTTGTTTAGATAAGGTGGCTTAGATACAAAATGGTGGTATCTTTGACAAATAATTCAATTAATTACGTGCTTAGACATTATTAATGATAATTTCTCATTCTTTAGTGGCATTTTGGCTTTGGCATTGCACTCGTTGTAAAAAGTGCATCGACAAATACATGCTACGAACAGAGAGGTGTTATTAGCACCTAATAACACCTCAGTCCCTGCTACGAATGCAACCGTAAGCACTTCCAGGGAGGTGTTATAGGTGTTATTACCTAATAACACCTCCCTGCTGAAAACTGTTTATTGCCACCACACAATCAGGCACTCGCAGCAGAACACTCCTGCACTACGCAAATGAGCCAAAAAGGTGTAAGTCTAAATTTTAAAAAATCATTTTGATCATATATGTGTACATATATATATAAATATATACATGTATATATATATATATATATACATATATATAATATATATATATATATAATATATATATATATATATATATATATATATATATATATATATATAATATATATATATATATTATATAATATATATATATATATATATATATATTATATATATAATATATATATATATATATATATATATATATATATATATTGAAATCAGAAATCGGTAAGACCAGCAAGCAAATACTTGAAAGAATTAATGCAAAAATCATACAATCCTCGGGTTTCAACCAGTGGAAGAACACAGGCGAAGGGATAGACTGGTTCAACAAGGTGCACAACAAACATCAACACTCATTCATTGCTTTCGATATCTGTGAGTTCTACCCCTCAATAACCGCTAAACTCCTAAACAAGGCCCTGGACTTTGCTTCAAATTTCACCACAGTAACACCGTTTGAAAAGCATGTTATCTTCCACGCGAAGAAAACTATGCTTTTCAATGCCGAATCAACATGGTGCAAACGAACAGACCCTTCATTCGATGTTACCATGGGTAGTTTCGACGGTGCTGAAACTTGTGAGCTGGTAGGGCTATACATTTTATCACAGCTCCAACACATCAACATTAATGTTGGCCTGTACAGAGACGACGGGTTAGCAGTTTGCAGAACTACACCTAGACAAACAGAAATTATTAAGAAAGAAATATGCAAAATATTCGCAAACAACAACTTAAAAATAGAAATCGAAGCCAACAAAAAAGTAGTAAACTTCCTAGATCTAACACTTGACCTCCACACCGGGACATACAAACCATATCTGAAACCCTGCAACACCCCACTTTATGTCCACAAACAGAGTAACCATCCACCACTCATCATAAGGAACATCCCAGAAAAGATCAACAGGAGACTAACATCTCATCGAACGAAACCACATTCAATACCACAGCACCTATACACCAAGAAGCACTACGAAAGAGAGGTTACGGGTACCACCTTAATACAAACCCCAATCGCCTAACACCAGTCAACACACCAAGGCCACAAAATGGAGGCGCACCAGAAACATCACCTGGTTCAACCCCCCATTCAGCGACAATGTTACCACCAACATTGGCAAGAAGTTTTTCAACCCCTTAAAAAACTGCTTTCCACCTGAACACAAACTTCAGGAGGTTTGTTGACGTCATTTTCTCTTGGACAACATACATTCTTCTTCCACCTAACCAGTAATTAAAATCCACTAAATTATGGACATCATATTTTCCAGCCATGCATGATCAGCCCCCAAAACTATCGCAAAAATATCACCATTTTGCATCTAAGCGGCCTTACATTAACAAAAACTTCCCAAAGGGGAGGGGACATCTCCTCCCCCAGGACGGCACCTTTATGTAGTGACAAAGGAAGGATCCCCACTGGTGTATACAAAACGCAGGGCAGGGCATGGCGAAAGGGTAGTTTGTTGACAACGTGCTCTTCTCTTAAAAAACATACTCTCTTCTTTCACCTAACCAAAAATTAGAATTCACTAAATTATGGACATTTTCCAGTCATATATGATCAGCTCCAAAAATATCCCAAAGATAGTACCATTTTGCATCTCAGCAACCTTAACTTAACAAAAATTTTCCAAAGGGGAGGAGGACACCCCTCTCCTTAAACCCCTCCCCAGGACGGCATTTTTATGTAGTGACAAAGTAAGGATCCCCACTGGTGTATACAAAACGCAGGGCAGGGCATGGCGCAGTGGAGCTTGTTGACAAAGTGTTCTTCTCTTAAACAACATACTCTCTTCTTTCACCTAACCAAAAATTAGAATTCACTAAATTATGGACATTTTCCAGCCATATATGATCAGCTCCAAAATTATCCCAGAGATAGCACCATTTTGCCTCCAAGCAACCTTAAATTAACAAAAATTTCCCAAAGGGAGGGGTACACCGGGGGGACAGTATAGACCATGTTGCTGAACTGACGTGCTCAATTTGTGATGTGTATGCAAAACGGCATTTTGAATGAAGTACCGGTAAAAAATCAGGAACCACCATGGGCCCAATTATACAAGCCTCCTAGCTCAAACTTTCAACGGTCATGGTATACAAATTTAAAATCATTGTAAAAGGCCCACTCGTCAGCTTTCATATGAGGGGTAGCTTGTGCCCGTTGAAAAAAATTAACAAGGGTCCAGAGGCCACGAAACGTACCCAATTTTAAGTTTTTAAGTTAATAATAAAAGGAATAGTTTCGCGTTTGTCAAATACAGCCTTGTAGTTAGCGGACCACTATAAATTCAAATGTTCTTTCGCCGAAAAATTGTAGGTGAAAAATTTAGTCCCTTAATTTTCTTCTTTTAATGGGAGCTTGTTTTTGACTGTGTTACTTATAAAAATGAGATCAATTATTCATATGGTTTTTATAGGCAGTGAGTTGACTGTGCAAAATTCAAGGCAGTTTGTCCAATTTTAGTGTCATTTTTTCATTGTACAACTCCGCTCTGTGAAGTGTCGTCTTTGAGTAGAGGTCAGGGATGGTAACATGTACGGTATTTATCATTCAGACCCTTCTAGCTCACAATTTCAATGAAAATGGTATAAAAATATGAAAGTGTCATAAGAGCCCATATTGTGAGCTTCAACCAGAGGGGTGACATGTCCAGGTTGAAAACTTCTACAAGAGTCTAGGGGGCGGGGAAGTAGCCTGATTTAGTGTGTAAGTCAAAGGGGCAATAATTAGTGGTACGTTACCTGTATATCCGCGTATACAAGATCTTTTGAGGGGAGGGGATGACTTCGAGTTTGACAAATGCCGAGTATAGCGGCCTTGGGAAGAGTGTATTAAAGTATTTTCAACTCGGGGCGCCCCCCCCCCCCCCCACACACACACACACAACTCCCTTGATTCGCTCTTGAATGCAGAATGTTTCGTCTGGCTATCAATCACAGAACAGCCGACAAGATGGCCGTCATAAGATATTTAAATAACCATATCATGAAGGTTAAGAATTTGGAAAGATTCCTTAGCATTTATTTTAACTTCAGAAAGCGCGTGTACCAGCAATCATTCTTTCATTAATTCGCGTATTCGTGATTTTGGTCCGTTTGAAGGCCTTTGGATGTTAAATTCATAACAGTGGCGTAGCCAGGGGGGGGGGCGAGTTGCCCCTTCTGGAAAAATCTTGGGGGAAATTTCGAAAGTGAATATATGGTGAAATTTGCGCATGATCTGGTAAAATTTTAAATTTCTCAACCAGTACACTTTACTTATTTCAAAGTATATGCCACACTGGCACAACCAGTCCTATAAGGTTTTTCAGAGATGGAATGATGACACCATGCTTATAGTTGTACTAGTTATGTCTTACTATCTGTTTTATACAGCATGGGATCTCTGGACCTCTGAAAAGGGACCCTGTCCTTTTACTGTATACTTCCAATGTTTCTTGATAATTAAAGCAGCAGTATTGTGGTATATGCAGTTTATTAGAATGGGTCAGTGGTCAAGTGCTATACTCTGCTACAAGGGCAGGTCCTCGTAAAATTTGGACTGATTGAGGTGAATGTGGTGAACTGATGAAGGGAAAGGTGTACCAAGGTTCACTTAATTACTGTACTTCACCCATTGTGATTCTGATCTACCAGTAGGACTCAAGAAAAATTCACCAAGACCTGAAGACAAGCAAGATAAAAAAAGCTTCCTAAAAAAATAGGAATTCTTGGTGATGTATTCAGTTACATTTAGCACCAAATGTGGCACCATTTTGCATCTAGCCCACCTTATATGAGCATAAATTTTCCAAAGGGGAGGGGGCACCCCCTCCCCTCGGACCCCTCCCCTTGGACCCCTCCCCCAGGATGGCGATCAGTCACATCAGCCAGGTCAGAGGAAAGCACCCGGACAAAATTTGGACCTGCGGAGAACACTGATTATTAGGAAGCAGATCACTAATTGGGGGAAATCTTGGTGCTCTTGCCCCCCCCCCCCCCGACAAAAAACCTGGCTACGCCACTGATTCACAAGTAAGTAAAGCAAGATACTCTACAGCGCCCGAAGTTCGCCGTAAATTTGGCATTCGAGATGGAGGATTTCTGCTCTTGAGTTCAAGGAACTGAAGGTCAGAAAGTCACGGAGACTAATCGTCGTCGGGACAGTGGTGACGCCAGATGGGGTTAGGGACCATGTCCCCTCGTCGAGGAAGGATCCCCCACTGTCGGGTAAATTTTCCAATGTAGTCGGGAAACGATAAAATATGAAGTAGCCCACAACAACCAGCCATTCGCCTCTGTGATTTACGTGATATTTTGATTTAAATGAGGGCCGGCATATTCTGTAATAAGTCCCGCACTGAAATTTTCCAATTTCACGACTAAAAACCAAAAGTGCGGGCCGAAAATTTTGAATTTTGCTGTCGCCAACCTTCCTGCAACCCGTCGCCCTTGTCGGGGCTTCAGGTTGCAGTTCCACGTACAGGGGAAAACTTGGACCCCGATCGCTCGAATTTGTGCGCTATCCGAGGGTCGGGATTACACATTTTTTCGTACCTACTATCCTGACTACATGTTTTCCAAAGAAATTGGAAAATTCTGCGACCGAGAAGACCACGGCTTCCTGCAGGCGCGGATCCAGGGGGGGCCTGGGGGGCCAGGCCCCCCCCCCACCCCCATGAAAAAAACGAAAGGAGAAAAAAGGAAGAAAAAGAAAAAAAGAAAAGGAGAAAGAAAAATTAAGAGCAAAAAATGGATAGAAGTGTCTAAGAACGTATTCAAAGTATATATTTCTGTAGGGGTTGGGTGGAGCTATAGCTGGATTATCTCTTTAGATATCTTTCAAAGTGGTTGGCGACCAAAAATAGAGCTACAATGTTCGAAAACAGGTGAACAGCTGAGTAATGATCCTTGACTTAAGATCTAAATAAGTAAACATCGTGACATATGCAGTATGGGCCCGGCTAGCTGCACTGAAATGTAGAAACAATTTTGCGTTAAAGAGTGAAATGTTTTGTAATCTAAAGGGATTGAGAGGCAAAGTTTTCGCCATACAGACCTTGCAGAATGAATACAGAAGACAAGCAGTCAGGTGACGTGCTATTGTGCACAGTGGCACCAGCTGTTGGAGGCAAGGTAGCGGCGTGTATACCCTATTCGATTTCGAAACTGTCTGAAAAGTTTTAAAATGAACTCAAAGGCTTTTACGCTACAGACAGTGGCGTCGGCACAGTGGGCAATGGGTGACGTGTGTCCCCCTCCTCCATCGATTCTTGTTAATTTTTAAAATGGTCCCAAAAGTCGTTTAAGCTACAGATTTCTGTGGAGGGTGTAGGGTGAGATGTATTTTTGATGATTGGTTTATTTTTCTAACCATTTTCTTGCACAAACTGTTCTCAACTATCATAAGTTTTGGAAATCCTTGACAAATTCCAAATTTTCGCACGCTCCGCTAGCGTCAAGCCTTGTGTCAGAGTTGTCCTTATTATCAATAGCTTTCGGTAACTACTCACGGAGGAACAAAGGAGCAAAAGTGCTTTTCAAGAATTCTCAGTCAGAAGATTCGTTTCTGAATAGCACAGGTTGGTGGGAAAGTGACAGTGTCCGATGCAGGTTCTGAATGCAGGTTTTGTCATAGACTAATATTTTACTCAAAATTTCGGCGCGCTTCGCGCGCATACGACAAGGTTTACACCCGATTTCATATACCATTGACAAAGCTATGACGCAAGAAATTATTCCAATGCAAACATTTTTCTAAAAAGTACATCTCCTTCTCTGTAGGGCTCTCATCATTATGGGATCTTTGACTAATCTAGTCTAGCACATGATTTGAAAGATTGAAAGTACGTAATTGCCGTTGCTTATTTTCCAAACATTTTACCGCGACTTTCAATAACGACGAAAATCTTTCTGAAACGAATTTTGCCTGTCCACCATCCCTCTTGGTATATCTAAAAAGAAGGTGATATATCATATCTCCTCCCATATGGATTTCGGGTAGTGAGAATCCCGTTGGTCCCTCTTTTGTATACTGTAACTAATTCAGAGCTCCCGGGAGGTTCTATACTGTTCTCTGTCAACCTTGGATATCCTTTTAAAATGTAAAGGAAAAATTTTATTATAGTCCAAGAATGTTTCTGTGGACCCCACGCAGGTATAATTGCGTGTACAATTTTTCCATGGGCGTGGATCATGGGGGGACGGGAGCACGCGTCCCCCTCACTTTTTGGAAGCTGGGACATCGTCAAAAAGTCCCCCTCACTTTTTCAAAAATGATGGAACAGACTGCAATTATGCCTAGAAAAACGAAATTTTTAGAAGAAAAATAACCTAAAAATCCTACACTCTTGTTGCACCAAATCGCATCTGAGGGCATTCAGTTCTAGAAAAATTTCCCCTCTCCAATGCCGACGATTACAAAACTTATTGCCTCCCCGTGACGCAAATTCTGGTTACCACCACTGCTTCTTCCACCAGGACGACGATTCACAAATGTGAAAAAGTCCCCCCCCCCCCACTTTTGGAGATGGATCCACGCCCATGATTTTTCCTGGGACTTTAGAGGTTTGAAGGCAATATATTAACCGTCTCTTACTCCCCTTTTTCACCCGAACAAAAGTTAGAATTCACTAAATTGTGGACATTTTTTAAACATACAATCACTTTAGAATGACCCAAAGATACCACCATTTTGCATATAGGCCCCCTAAATTAACAAAAATTTCTCAGAGGGAAGGGTAAACCCCTTCCTGGGATTGCACTTTCATGTACTAACAAGAAAAGGCTCTCCCACTCTTGTATGTAGCGTATACAAAATCCCACTGCCTAAAAGGCACGGTTTAGCAGTTATCTGCGGTTCCCCCAAACACCAACCCCCGCCGGCACCATCGGTCATAGATTTCTGAAGGGTATAACCTTCAGAAATACATAAAGAAGGTGATATATCATCTCTCCTCCCATATGGATGTCAGGTTGTGAGAGTCCTGTTGGTCCCCCTTTTCAGGGTACAATTAATGCAGAGCTCCCGGGAGGTTCTATACCGAAAATTTTCGGCGCGCTTCGCGCGCAATTGTTTACGCTTACGGAGAGAGGTACGTTTTTATTGAGTGATGGATTTATTCTTATCACTTTTTACCAAAAATCATTTGAAATCTTTCACGATTTTTGCAAAGTCTTCTCAATATTTCTTGATTTTTGCTTGATCTGCGCATTTTTAGCCTTGAATTGCTCCTTTTACTATCAATAAGGTCCCAAACGTATTCGCATTACTCATCGGTGGGGTTCTACCATAAGCCAATTATTCGTGTGGATAAACGTGATTTCAGAGGAGCCAGCATTGTAAGGATGTAAAGCAACTGATATTCATTTTTTCACCCTCCTCTTCTTATGAGAACTGAAAACTTAGTATCGAATCCACCTCCTAATTGATATACACACACAAAGGGAATTGACACCGTTAGTCATAGCAATGGTTTTAAATGTAAATTCAAATTTTCGGTGCGCTTCGCGCGCAATTGTTTCATCTAACGTCCTAAACCCGAATACCGCATAACGAAAATCAAACACTCATTATGGCAAAAATCATCTCAAGTTACCTACAAGGGCTCATAATGTTGGCGTGTAAGTTTTAAGATAGGTTACATTCTCCGACCTTCTGCAGGTACATATAGTAACTTATACTGAGCCATACACATCAAATTCCATGAAACATGAAAAGGTATAAAATCTCACTGACATAAGAACTGGAGGTCGATTTCTGTGCTCTTAAAATGCAATATTGCGAGAGCTTCCGGGGGCTTCGCCCCCTGGACCCCCAACGGGGCTCCGCCCCTGGACCCCGCCAGGGGCCCTAACGCGGGCCCCTGGACCCCACGCGTAGGAACTCGCGCTTCGCGCTCGTTGTGCACCTTCGGTGCACATGAGATTTTCCATCTTGGCCCCCCCCCCCTCAAAATTTCTGGATCCGCGCCTGGCTTCCTGTGCTTCCCCTGTCTGCCCCGTCACATCCCCACCCCCATTTATGTCATTTATAGGGCAAACTACGAAACATTTACAGGACATAAAAATTAAAAGGAAAGATGTATTCAAGCGTATTGAAACAACATCATCGAGCCGTTTTTCAGGCCATGTTGAGTACGGTACTAATACTTAAGGATGCGGGTAAAAAGGGGTGTTCGCTCCAGCTCCCCTCCCCAACCGGCACTTCTAAATGTATGTCACACATATTAATTATATTGCTGTAGTTAGCCAGTTGGTAAGGCGCTTGACCCCGACTACTTAGGACGTGAGTTCGAGTCCTCATGGAGACTTGGCAGGGAGTCACTTTTCGTTTTGCTGTATTAGTGGAACTGTCGAGTTTGGGGTTACTCTCTCTTTTATTTCTTCCCGGTTCTAGCTTTTTTCGACTCCTCTGCGTTCCCACTTTTTTCTTTTCTTTATTAGGCTTCGTTTTGTTAATTATATCTTACTGCAAATTTCCAAATCAGGTCACTTCACGCTGTTGCACGTAGCCTACATTATCAAGTCGTGTAAGCCTACCCCCTTCCACAGAGCTTTTTTCGGTTGCAATTGGTAATAGTTTTATGAATATTTTCCCATTATGAGATGAAACTGATTCCATATTTCATGTAATTAGCATTTGATACGAAAGGTATCAATAAAGACAGGGCTCTCGGCTACGTAAGTAGCTGAGAGACCTGTCTTTATTGATACCGAATTTGCCTACCTTCCCAAAGCAACTGTTGTTCCTTAAGAAAAACAAGTCTGGTATGAATATTCATAAATAAACGACCTCAAATAGGTGTAAGCTTTTGCTAACAATAGGCGATCATTGTCCTTGTTTGATGTTCGTTGATTTGTCAAAGGAAGACAGCAGTTCCCTTAAACTTGACCAAGTCTCCCTCCGCGTTTTCCCAGGAAGGCACCTTTATGTAGTGACAAGGAAGGATCCCGACTACCGTATACAAATGCAGGGCGCATAAAAAGTGCAATTCACGTGCCCACCACACAGTTGGAAAAAACATCCAGTCAGTCAAAATTTGGGACCATCACACCTCCAAACATATGACCCTAGCTATGGTCCTGCATAGGAAGGGCCATTTCTGGCCATCTGGGAGGTACGAAAAACAAATTCTCTCGGTACGCTCCTTGCCACCCTATGGTGGCGATCCTTTTAGATGGTCAGCCCAAGTCGTGCCCCCAGGTACAAAATTCCTGCTTATGCGCCTGCATTATATCTCAAGATGTATGAATGTACGAATCTCAAACTTGGTACAAGACTATGAAGGTCACCAGAGATGAAGCTGTGTTAATGATATTAGCATGGCTTGTTAAGTATGACACATGTTTGAACATATATCTGGCCTGTAATTCCAAATTCAAAACAAGCTCATTTATGACCATGTGAACACAATATAAATTTGTTTCAGCTATTCACATGTATTTTTAACTTTTTCTGTTTAAGCACAGTTACTTCACATCCAAACTGTCAAGTTGAAACCATACCACAGTACTAACATCATCTCCACTGTCAATGAATCACTAAGCCTTTGGGTTTTCTGTTTAAGACAATTTAGTAATATTTTATATCATTTTATATTATATAAGTTGTCCCATTATTAAAATCCCCCCCCCCCCGATTTCTGGCGTGTCCTTTCCTGTCCCTTTCCTCTGAAACTGGCTTGGACTTGCTTGAAGAAAGACTTCTCATTATTATAGGGATGGGGGTTGCCACACCCCTATATGTACACCCCTGTACATAGCTTGTGGTTTAATGATTAATCTTGAGGTGTCATGTTTACAAGCTAAGTACATACCCAAACACATAAACCCCCATACACACCCACCCACACACACACACAAACGTCATCATAACTGCATTGGTTACAGTTGTCACTGAAAGTGAAAATATCGTGGACATCTCTACACAGTGTCTTGGCTGCACACAATACTGAATTTTTTCCAAAGGAAACTACAACAGGCATGTGACAAAGATGTCAGATTAAAAAATGAAAAGGAACTGATCATTCTTTCTTATAACTCGCAACCATAATGCCCCCTCTGGATGACATAAACTATCTCAGAAATAAGTTCACCATAGTAAAGATCACTTTCTTTTTCTATCCTTTTATTGACATTTGAAAGAGATAGAGAGGATAATGATCTTCTTTTTACAAACTGCTATATGAATGAAATATATTTATGACAATTTAATTAAAAAGTACACAAAGTTCCTTTTTACAATCCTTATAAGTGAAAGTAATATTAACTGCTAAAAAACATTTCATTCAAATATGGAATGTATTACATAGCCTATGAACTGCATTTCTGGAAATTGGATTTACTCTACTTACAGATAACGTACTATTTCCTATTAAATTTATAGCATCCCTTTTGTAAGTTTTACAGCACATGTAGTGTAATAGGGGTTGGTTTCTGGACAACTTCCCACCCATGCAATTTCCCCACGACAACTCACCTGGGACAATTCTCACCCAAAACAATTCCTTACCTGAACAATTCCTGACCCATGTAGACCATGCCCACCCAGGACAATTCTAATTTTTTTGGGTGGGGGGGGGGGAGGAAGTTGTTTGACAGTTATTTGTCATTGGAGGATATTGTCATCGGGGGGCATTGTACAGGAAGATTGTCTGGTGGGAATTGTTCACAGGGGGGCTGTCTGGGGAAAATTGGCTGGGAATTGTCCAGATGGAGTTGTTCAGTCCTGGTAGAATATATGTTGCTGAAATGCACTGTAACAGCCTTTGATCAAAAATCTCAAGGGCCATGCCACCTAGAAAAACAGACCTTTTAGATACCTCTCAGGGACATTAAATCCTGAAATCTAAGGACAGATTTTAAGCCTAGTGATTTGAAAATCTAATGCTACATTTTTATACCTTGTGAGACAAATACCCACTTTTAGGCCCTACAATCTCTCCCTTAAACATATTTACTAATATGATCATATTTCTAAATATACTTGGTGACTGCACTTTACCATTAATTTCAACAATAGCTTTATTCTGATTGGTCAATGATGACTAAGCAGTCGGATGTATTCCCAACTGCTCACATACAGTAGTGTGAGGATGTAGCCTTAAGTAATTTAAACTCAGTAGAAGCTACTGTAGCTCTGACTGACTGGTACGTGTATTAGACAGGCAGTTTTAGTTTAAAATGGAGGAGGTAACTAGAAGTAAACTTAGTAGGAGATTTTTGTCTGGGGAAAGACTTTATGGCCTATATTCCATATGGTCCAAAGTCCATGTCTTTGCAGAGAAGTGGCTGATCAAAAGTACTCTCAAAAACACACTTGACCTTTTTTCTCTTTCATTTTTATCCCTGGTCAGAAAACCTCTAAGGCTAATCAAAGAATGTTGTACACCATAAAAGGAAGTGACAAACGGTTTTTCTTTTCCTTAAATTATTCCTCTCTTTCTTCAGTATTAACTTCATACAATAGTAATGCTTTCAAACTTCTTACCCATAAATGTTTTTTAAAGATTTTTTGAAGCTTGCAGACTATTTCAGATAAAGATGTATGTTATACTATTACATGCTAAAGCATTTAAATAGAGTCATGTAAATTATAAATATTTTTACACTGTACTTCATTTAACTGAAAAAGGTGAGGAATCCTTGAAGTGGAAATGAAGGCAAATAAATCAGCTTTGAAAAGAAACAGTTTCTGTAGGAAGACAATTATTTCAAGATCTTTCCAGTTCTTCTGATCAATTGGTTACATCTTTCAGCATGTTTGGGGTAATTGGCCAAACATCTGGAGCAGAGAGCTTGGCCTGTTCCTCTTCATCAGTTAGTTTCACAGGGGGATGTATTGGCTTACTCTCACCCACAACCTGAAGTAATTTCAGTTCCACTGGGCCTAGCTGCAGGTATTGCTGGAAAGATAAAATATTTTTATTTTAGAAGCAGTTCATTCTGATACTTTTTAAACTAAGAGTCCTAAAATGACTTTCCAATCAAAAAACTCAAAGGAAAACTTTTACAGCTCTACACTTAGAAGTGGTGAGTCCATGGAAGCATGGCTAGGCAATAAGCCCCCCCCCCCAGCTCCCAGCTGACCTTGTGTCAGGCTATCATCTTCAATAAGTTTATTCTTCCCCACTCCCCTTCCCTTTCCACCCAATTTCAAAGCCACTGTGCCACCACATGCTCCAAAGACAGGAAACCAAAAAGAGTAGCAGGGTCACTATGGGAGGGGGGGGGGGTACTGGGGAGGTAACAGTTCTCATTCTGTCACATCATAAAATAATATATGTTTAGGTTCACATAAATTTTTGTTATTATAACCTGAATCTATGGAGTGGTTATAATAAGAAGGTAACCATGGTTTCATACAGAAAACAATAAATAATTCAGGAGAGAAAAGAAAGACAAGTTTTTCATGATACTATGTAACCACAATGTTGAAAAGCCCATAAGGCTACTGGATTCTATGACAAATGAACCCCATCCTGGGTGGCAGTCAATTCAACATTTATTTCAACCCCAACTTTGAATTCCTTCTAGTAATATAGAGGGTCAGATCAGATGGGTCCAGGAAACTATGCATTACTCTTGTACAAAAATCCCTCTTTGGTTTGACCCCCCAGGATCCATACCCATGCCTACCAATTGCTAAATGCCTCATTCCTTCATTAAATGACAACCTATTTATTTACTTAGTTTTATCACCATTCAAATGCCTTGGAGTAGATTTTACAAATGTTCTACAACACTATTCCACTAATAACTCTTTAATTCCAGAATTTTTTCTGTAAATGAAGCTGGTTTAGCACCTTACACCACAAAGCAAAAGCAATATTCTTTATAAACCGAGCTTTAAAGGGCTGCTATTTTCAGGCAATGTGGGAGAAGTGTGCATATTCATGTGAAGTGTCTTCTAACTGAACATTTTAGCTCAAATGTTGGAATTTTTTTTCAAATTTACCCTAGTTTGATGTGAAAATTGCAGATTGTTCTTGGATGAAAAACTACCTTACTAGTGTAGGACATGGTCGGGGATTGAACCAAAAACATCCTAATTACTAAGCGTAACTGCTATAGATGCCACGTACCATGCTGATCCTCATCTGTAGGCTGCTCCTAAACTTTAAGCAACCTAGTTGAGTTCTAGTGCCATGTCACAACTTGGCAAACATTATCTTCCTGCTCATCTTCTGCTTTTTGTACACACAACTGACCACAAACTCCAAAACATAGCAGATATTGGTCAGTCAAAGAGCTCTGTATCACCTTTGGTTCTCAACCATTACAGCTTGCCTTTCCTCATGAGTGGAAATCATTTCCTTCTATAGCATTATTTGACTTCACACAAATGAAGCATGGCAGTACAATGATAGAAGTTGAAGGGCCAAATGGGTTCAAATTCTCTCGACAAAGTCTAATTTTAGCCTCATTACAATTTCAAGGACTGTCTTTGCAACTCCCAACAAGTGGTTTCATTGCCATGGGCAAATTGTCTACTACTAGAGACACTACAGGAGTTGACTGACCCTCTCCAAACGATCTAATGTACACCATCTTGAGATTGTTAATATGTTGCCTCTCTGTATACAGCCACTCTGCTGTGCAATCTCACTCATTTGAATATGTAAGGCATCACAGCAGATCAAATTTTATGCATACACCATACTGAGTGTTTGACACACCATAGAATGGGTACATTCAAAGCTTTCTTTTGATAGTAAAATCACGAGTATATGGTATTCCTTTACATTTTAAAAAGTATGGCTTAAAATGGCTTCAATAAAATGAATTAACATTTCTAGTCTTAAGTGCCTGTAGCTCAGTTGCATCCTAGCCAACATAACATCCACTCTGTCATGTGCGCAGCCTTAAATATGTCACTAACCAATCAATAAAGCTTACAGTTGAAGGCGTAGTTTCACTTTGCTACTGTTTTGATGTTGAGGACAGTAACTAATTGCAAATTTTAAATATGTTACAGCAAGTGTGTATTTTGGGACAATGAGAGTTTACTTTGAGGTACAACAAAGGATGCGCTGTAGAGGTATGTATTATATCTTTACTTACCTCAAAGTCCTCATCTTCATAACTGAGATAATTATCAAGTGGATCATCATCTGATTCATCCCAAGATTCTTCATCCTCCTCCTGAATTGCAACGTTAAGGGAAAATACCTTGTCCTCTACTGCTTTGCTGGTAGCACTTTGTGGCCGACGTGACTTGTACTCTAATTCACCTGGAAAAATTATGAGGAGCAAATGTTCACTCCAAATATCCACAGGCTTAAAAAATTAGGGCAGCTGCTCCCCTCCCCCACCCCCCACCCCACCTTGGCAGATAATTTGCAGCTGTTTTGGTGAACAATGTGTACTTTTTTGTAGCATATGTGCTTAAAATTCCATGCAAACATGCTTAGCCCCCAACAAAAGTATTTCCATATACTTATGCAACTATCTCATCTGCAAGCTGTATCAATAGTAGATGAGAAAGCATCAGAATGAGATATTTACTGATTCGTTTTGCAGGCTTTCTAGAATAAAGGGGAAGAGCCTGACTAGGAATACCCACAGCAACTTAGAATTTTAGAATTTTGGTCCCTGGCAATTTTTCATTTTCACTGTGTTCATAATAGGCAGATTGGTTTCAAGGACAAGAATGGTTCTGAACTTATTTATTTCAAATACAAATAAAATTTCCTTTGGATATTAGTTTTATAGTGGAAGTATTTCATGTCCTTTGTATAAAAGTATGCCACATTGTCTACGATCATGATTCTTACAAGAGATTGAATTGGTTTATACTTTTTTCAATGTAATGTTTTAATGTAATAGTTTGATTGAGACAATTCACAGCATGGATGTTCATTACAGTTGTTAATGGAATCCATGCAGCCCACTATTATGTAAATGCAATGTGCAACACCTCTGTCTTACAAAAGTACTTTTTATGTGGCAAATTTCATGTTTCACTACAAAGGTAAAATCCTTCACAGAGAACCATACCTTCCAACATAATAATTGTACCAGTAGCCCTTGCTGACAGAAGTTTGGACCACTCCTGACCATCACTCAGAGCTAAGTGTCTTTTCCAACTGCATAAATTTTGTTTTGCAATAGAATTACAACTAAGATACTAATCCTATCTGTGCCACAGTAGCACAGCCATTACGTATCTCTCACAAGGGCAGTATGATATCTTCTCATACCTATGAGAGAATATTAAAGTAAGTGTTCACACCAGAAAATAACATGGAGGGGACACTCCCACTCCACCCACCTCTCTCTTCCACCTTCCCATCCACCCACCCCACCCCCTCCTACCTCCTTTGCAAAAGAGTCTGGGAGGATTTGTCCACTTTGGCAGGAATTGTTCAAAGTTTATCAGATAAGTTATTAATAAAGACTAGCTAAAAAGTGGGATTTACCTGCACAGGAATACTTCTTTGAAAGATCCTGGCAGATGCTGCCTGAATTGCATCCTTAAGCCATTACTGATAACATAACCCTTCTACACTTTGTTAAATTAAAGTGAAGACAAAAAATATATTAATAAATAAATAAACAATCTGGCTTGAGCTGACAAGTTACAGTTAAACATTAAATTGAAAATGTTACAGCCATTTGACATTTCCAATGTCTTATGAAAGAAATAAGGCTGTGAACATTTAGCAAAATTACTAAATGTTTAATCGCAAAATTTTGCGATCGTTTAGCGATTCATCGCAAGTACGTATGATCAAAATAGAGACTTTAAACGTGCCCTTGAACATGATGAATATGTAAAATGCATTAGTGACGTCCAGGGGACATAGTTTTCATGAACCTCAAACACAGATCCCCATAGAAGCTCAACTTCGATGTCGTATGTTTACGTGTGTGCTATTTGTATAACTAAATATTTCACTTTTTCAAAAAGAGTTAAAATGAACATCTAATTTTCTGTAATGACTGCAGATTGGTTTTTTTTTTTTTTTTATTTCGTACGGAAAAATGGGTTTTGCGATTAATCGCTGGCAGCTTTGCACTAAACATTTTCACACATGCGATCGTTTAGCGATTAATCGCTAAATGGTCACAGCCCTAGAAAGAAAGGATCCTGAGATCACAAAACACTGCTCATGAAACATTAAAGAAACTAGTATCACAACCTTTACTAAAATTGAACAGGAGTAAAGTGAACAAAATAAATTTACATTTCAGGTTTCTTCACATGAGGACTAGAATGAAATTATTCAGAACCTTTTGAGATCATTAAGTAGAACACAGTTGCAACACTCACTTTCTTTCTTCACTTTGAGTTTTGACAAATCCATTTCTAAAACCCCAGTTTCATCTAAGTTCTCATTATCTTGAAACTGTGTCAGAAAGAATTTTCTGTAAAAAAAAAACAGTGATAATCACAATTTGGAGCTAATAATGCAATAGTTAAGAGACTGCAGCAAGCAGGTATCTTTAAGAGAAGAAAATAAGACTGTATCTAAATATATTTCTCTGCACTAGGTAGCTCAAGGTTTCATGTGTTTTCCTAACTTGGAATTCACAATACTGAAAAAGTGCTGATTCTTGGAGACAGCTTACCAAAATTTCAATTCTTTTTGGTGCAGGATGGGTGGGGGGGGGGAGGGTGCAGCAGATGGGTGAATGATACATTGTTACCTTACAAACTTCTCATCTACTCAGAATGAATGTCTTATATCAAATTCAAATGCTGTGCAACCCATTTTATTATGGAAAACCCATAACTATAATAAACTACAATAGATTTAGTACAAAGAGGACAGGGACTAACCCTCAAATATATAAGTTGCAAAGCACTGTAAACATGAGATTCAAAGGATAATAAACTTTAACATTCTTACAGGCATTTTCACTCTGCAATTGCATCACTGAGTGCTGTTCAGACAGAAATGGAAAATTTTCAAGAAGAAATAAAGCTATACTTAAATACAAAATTATATCTTTCAACTTGCAAGATTATGTAATCAGCAAACTTGTAGTGAGTACGTACTCGTACTCACAGATTTTGAAAGCTCTGCATAGGGGCTAATGCAAGATTTTGTACTCGTACTCATGAAAAAGGATGTGTACTCGTACTCGTACTCACAACACAGACACTGCCCTTGTACTCGTACTCATGACATTGTACTCGCACTACAAGTCTGGTAATCAGCATATAAACTTTGAAAATTTTTATTACAACAATAAAAATAATAAATACCTTGATATTTTAAGATCTTCTATCCTACAGTCAAAGAGTTTACTCATTATTTCTAGATTATCTCGCTCCAATTGTTCGACATCTTTTCTCAGCTGACCTACTTCCTGTCTGTGTAATTCAGTCTGTGAGAAAAGTAAAATGTAAAGGCAATATATCAGAGGGGAAACCTGTGGGAGGGGAGAGAGGGAAGGGGGTTCCCCCCATACAGATGTCTTTCTCAGTATCTCTCTACTTTTTCAAGCTATTACGCAGCTGACTGGCACTCGCAATGTATAACATTAGAGGCACCTTACCACTCCCTCCTCAAAACCTTGCAGCTCTCAACATATTTGGCATGAAAGCCATATAAACTAAAGGATTGTATGCTAGAAAGAGACAAAAAACTTTCTTTAAAGCCTGCAAGTTAAATGAATTCTTTTTGTGACAAAATGAGAGCTGGTGATCATCTTGAAAGTACAAGATAGCAAAAGAGATGGTTGAGGCATTAAGCTCAAACATAAATGTTGATACTTTCCTTCTATTGTCGAGTAAGCAGAACAATTGGTGGTATAAACTGCAAACACAAAACACCATTTCCTATTAGGCATGAACATGTACCCTTCCTGTACCCAACCTTACAAACATTTCTACCATAATATGTTTATATTCACAACTATGACGAGCCAAAACACTTTTAACTTAAACATGTTTCAAAACAAGGATATAGTGATCTTTCGAAGGACCAAATATTATTCTAAAGCTAAATGTAACAGTTTTATTTTCTGTTCTTAGAATTACCTCTTTATTAAGCCAATCATTATCCTTCACTTCCTGGCTAGTCCACTTGTCTAAGGTTGTCATGGCTTTCTATACAAAATGAAAAAGAACTGTCATCAAATTACTTTCCTAAACTACTTTGTCTGAACATATCACTCATTGCACATGATTCACCGGTATAAACATGTGTGTCACATGACTGTACAGCTTGTGATGGGAAGGGAGTCAAATACTCATATCAATACATTACTTGCATCAAGGTCAAACCAGAAAAAGATATCAAACACAGACTTCCTTCATTTCAAAAAAAAAAAGGAAGGGGACTTTTTTCCATTTCAACCCTCCCAATAAATGGGGGAATGATACAAAATTTGGTCAATCAATCAATCAATCAATCAATCAATCAATCAATCAATCAATCAATCAATCAATCAATCAATCAATCAGTCAGTCAGTCAGTCAATCAATCAATCAATCAATCAACCAATCAATCAATCAATCCCTGAAATTTATATAGTGTCATACCAGGGAATAATTTATTTGGTATTGCATTGCAATTTGCTACACAAGCTGGCCAAATTGCTACACAAATGCAAAAGTGTCACACCTTTTGTGTGCATAACCAAAAACCACACCTTTTGGGTGCATAACCATAGCGTTTTCAGTGATTTTACACTACAAAAGGAAAAAATTTTCAAAACTGCTATGCAAAATTTGAATACTAAATTTTTCCCTGCATACCAAAAGCAAATGAGCACTAAGAGACTTTGGCAAAATACAATGTATAAAGTTAAACATCACATACAAATACAAGTCAAGATACTGCTTATATGTGAGTTCAAAAAGATATCATTTGAGCAGATTTTTGAAAGTGGTAATAGATCCCACATTGTGGATGGGTTCAGACAGCTTGCTCCAAATACAAGGGGCATAAGAAGAGGACTGGTCGATAAAAATAGAATGCTGGGTTCTGTGTTAAATGGGAGAAGGTACTGCTACAGTTTTAGAATGAAAACATCATGAACGAAGGTAAATTGTTATGATGTTCCATTTTCTGGCAAATAATTATTGATTTGGGCAAAATAAAAAAGAAACGGAATATCCACGTACTACACTATTTTCCTTGGAATCTTCTAATAGTTGTTATACAAATCAAGTAATAATTAACCCTAATCCAAGCACTGATTCACATTGCAGTATATTCACCTGTACACACGTTCTCTGTAAAATACAGTAAAAGTATAACATCTTAACTTTTGTAATCGTACAAGAAGCCTTGTATTATTTATCTACACCAGGTGAATTGTCCTCTCTCTAATATGCTCACACCACAGGCGTTTATTTCAAGTTACATTAACCAAACACAAGACTTTACCTCTGAAGCAACAAATTTCTGGTCACTGAGCCTTTCATCCGTTGACCTTTTAATCTCATCCTTAGCTAAGCTCAGAGTCTTTTCCAAATGACCTATTCAAAAAGAACAGTAAAACTTCAGGTTCCTTGAAAATTATCTTCAGCAAACTAAAGAAAACGTTATTTGGAATGGGTTATCACAGTCACTGGCTTATTGCTATAGTAATGTGAGGTGTTAAAATAAATGCTGTTTGAGTAAAGTGGACACATCTTTGAAACAAAACCAGACCTTGGCAAAAAATGTATTGCCTTTAACTGCATGGAGGTCAGGTTTAGGATTACAGTAGGGATATTGGAAGACAATTAAAATTGCCCACAAAAAAGGAGTACAAAAGCTCAAACTTAGGAGCAGAACCAGCAAAAGGACTTTTGGTCAATTTGGGGCAAAGGGTTTAAATACCCCCTCCTCATCATAAAATGGTTATACTACTGGCAGTCCTCCTTCCTTTTGTTGGTTTAAACAAACTTAATAAATTGGTTTTTAGTATTAGCTCTCACTAAAATGTAGTGTATTACAGTAAGGGTGCTGACCAATCTTCACAATCTTCATTTTACAGTCACACAAAGAAAAAATTCTGTAATGTGGCTGCAGAGCCAGCTTATCACTGATGTTCTGTAATCACAAGAGTCCAGGATCTTCTTTCTGAACAAAATGTTTTTCCACTGAAGACATTTCCTGTGTTACTCTGCAGACCGCAATTTTAAGTCAACTCTTAATATGCAATATTTCTGGGCCCTGTTTCATAAAGAGTTAAGATCGATCTCAAGTTTGATTTCAATAGGATGATTGCATGGCAGATCAAACTCAAGATCATTGGCGGATGTGTATCAAACAAGAGTCCTGGTCTGAAACATAATCAAAATTTTTTGTAAGAAAAGTATAAAGAGGAGATTTATAAGATTTAGGTGACATCTTGACAAAAGACTAGATGACTACTTATTACCTTTAATAATGATCTCTTCTCAACATTAAGTTCAGGGCCATGAACAGCTTTATATAGATTGATTTACTAAACCACACTGAACTTTCTAATATACGGACAATCAATCACCTTTCATTTCTTCAAAGTTCTGTTGACTATCAACCAGTTCCTCCTGTAAGAGCTTTATCTGCATTGCATGCTCTTGTTGACCACTGTCTCTATAAGCCAACCACTTTTCAACATCTGCCTTTGTTTCTTCAAATTCTCTTTCCTTGGCTTCTATTTCTTTCTTAAGGTCTGTCAAAAAGAATACACCAATAAATATTTGTACCTATCCAAGGCTTTAGAGAATCATTCTTTTAAACGGCTGACCCAACCCCCACCCCATAAGTTTCAAGACAGCAAGTCCAGTAAAATAACATTCATTTCAGGGGTATTGGTATGGGAGCTGCAAGTCAAATTTTGTACAACTTTTCATCTAAGAAAGGAAATACTGATAAAACTTTCACAGTAGCCCCTTCCTTCCACCTTTCCTCAATACTAAGCAATGTGGACTTCCTAATTTGAAATCCTGCCTTACCCCTGTACAAAATTGCCATCAAGTACCTTAAAGACCTTTGCAAAATCATCGGCATTACATTTTAACTTATCAAAATCATTACCATGCCAAAATTCCCTAAGTTGGACTAAATTTTACTAGACCCATTCCACTTAAAGGATTAATTACAAACAAATGTTTTCTTTCCAAACTAAAAAATATATCTAATATACAAAGTACAATTTTTAGTTCTTCAACAGAAGACACCCTTCAAGAGGCCACTTGAGGAGTTACATGACTCAAACCTACTTATACAATGAATGCTTCTTGTATGTGTTTGCATAAAAGCATTCAATACTTTGCAAAAACCAGTTTAGGCTAACATGAAAACCTAAAGATAAAATCCAAAACAACATTACAGAAATTTGCACAATGAAAACTTTCCTGGTTAACCTGCCTTCATGGCCAAGCTTAAGATGGGGTTTCCAAAATGTAAAATCAACAATGATAAGGTCTCCACATTAAACTCAAAGGAAAGTATTATTTCTCAAATGTAGGCTTTGTAGTCTTCTACTCTCTGTGTCACTTTGAAACAGAAAAAAAAACAAGAAACAAAAACAAAAGAAAAATTCCCCAATCCTTTTGTCAATACAGATTTCTTTAAATATTCCACCAAAATTTAAAGTATGATATCCAGGGAAGAGGTTCACCTTCTATTTCTTGTTCTTGTGCCTTAGAAAACTGCCACTTTTCCTTGAGTGCAGCTTCAACCTGTTCTTTGTTGACCTCTGTCACATCTTCTAGTTCTTTGTCACGTTCCTTGGCTTGCTTCAGTAGAGTCTTTATGTGCTGTAACTGCACCTCTTTCAGTTCTTTCCTCTGCAAGCAAAATGGGGAACTTGTGAATGGCAAATTTTGGGACAATAAGTGAAGCCCCTTCATGGTGGAAGGAAAGTGAACAGAAGTTTTTCTTGCTCTTAATACCACTAGAGGGCAGTGCATAGCATATACAGTCCTTGGCATTTGCTACAGTACTTTGGTGTTCTTTAGTTCTGATATCTCACTAGAGAAAAAAATCTTAAAAAAAAAAAGCCAACAAAGAAAATACTGAAACTTTTAATTATGGGATTACACTACAAAGTTTGATTATTAGAAATAGAAAGAAACAAAGCATTCAGATATCAATCACACTATTCATTAAATTCATGAAATACTAGTAGAATATTATTTTTCCTACGTAATGAATAAAATTCTGGGACAAAGGAGGTGGTTAGGCCCCAAGTCTGGTATATCCCAGCCATTAAAGCATAGTTGGCATGCCTAAATGTGATGTTTTGACTAATTTGAATCTCTGCTGTCTAACTTGTATCGAAATTTGCAAAGCATGGTCAGGTAACCATAACAGGAACAGAAGAACACTATTTTGGGGAGGAGGAGTTGGTGTACTCATGGGAGAGTTTTTCTCTCTTAATATATATTTATGCCCAAGTTATAACGCCAATCAAAGTGAGGTATTTCAACCATAATCTTTTTGCACAGGTAGCTTGTTCTTTGGTCCTCTCCATAAGCACCCTTATAAAATCATAGTATGTGTTGGAAAAATTTGACAAAATTAAAATACCATAGATTGATAAGTTTCTTGGCCTCTGGATAAATAAGTGCAAATGAAAGAAATCTACATTTTCTGTACCAGCTTTCCAAATCTTTCATTCAACTTTTTATCTGAACTGGGATTAAGGTGTGAAGATGAAGTGTAGTGACTCACTCCTTAGTCCCTTTGGTGACTCACACTGTAAGTACAGTGACCTACATTTGAGTCACATTGTCATTGTCAGTGATGCACCTATGACTGACTATGCCTAGGGTTAGTGGGGTATTCAATAGAGAAAGCATAGTTCTTACCCTTTCATCAAGTCGCTGGTTTTTCTCCTCCAGTCCCTTCTTCTCATACATCATCTCAGACATCTGTCCCTCCTTGATACTAATTCTGAGAGAGAACAACAGTCAAAGGGTATTGAAATAGATAACCTATCAGGGCTGAAATTTAACACACATCTGACTGTCTGAGATGCGTGAAAATGGCATCAGACAACCATTTTCTCTCTTTGAGCTTGTCCGATGGACAAGCAGATTTTATTTATAATTGAACAGTCAGCCACTACATCAGCAAGAGTGTTAAAATGGCCTTATAAAGAAGCGGTCACTATTGATGAAATGCCATTGACTGTCATTCATCATTAAAACAAAAGTAAATCAAAGATAATTGGAAAAACTGAATTTAAAGATATGTTTGTGGACTATGGTAGCAACATGAATACAACATTTTGTTTATCCCGTAATGTCGTTTTCATTGGACAACCAAAAAATATTTTGGACAACCAGAATTTGGCTTCAGGTTGCCTGGTGGACAACCTAAAAATTTTCTTGAAAATCAGGCCTGCCTCTACAATAGGAGCAGCTGGCAAGGAAACTTGTAGGGGATGGGGGGGGGGGGGAGAAGAAGGGTGATACTATGTGTACCTGTAGAATTCTGAACTTCAAAAGGTTTGCATGAAGCTTGATTTGTCTAGGGCAAAAAAGGCCTCTAACTCTCCTTTGGTATATGGGCACATACACAGGAAACCAGCATGGTTAGTTAGTTAGTTAGATGAGGTTTAACGTCCCAGTTTCCAACCAATTGGTTCAAGTCAAGATGACCACGGCCTTTTTTCCAGTTGTGGCTCACTGGCTTGTTTTTCCTACTCCATTGCTTATGCTGAGCACCAAGCACAAAGGCAGTAGGTTCCATATTTAAAGTCTTTGGTATGACCCAGCCAGGATTTGAACCTTAGACCTTCCGGCTGCAAGTCGGATGCATGGTCACTACTATGACAAAAGGGTTAATTATTCTTCTAAGTTATTTTCATCTATTTGATTACAGTATTAATTTCAGGACCAATGGTCTTATTTTTTTTTTTTTCGTTTGATGGAAAGACAACTTGCTCCCTCAACTTGAAAAGAGAAAAAAAATCTACAGAGGCCCCACGGAAAAAATAATGGTTGAACACTGAAATATTAAGGAAAATAGTGGTAGCAAACACATTGACATATATAATGAAAACTGCTATTTTTCAGAGAGGTTCTGGTCAACATAAGGCATCAATCAATTCAAAGTACTTCAAGCAAATGTGATCAATGCTATATATAGACTGACCATTTTTAACATTTCAGGTGGCCATGCAAAGATTAAGTACAATTTTTTATTTTGAAGAAGCAGACAAAAATCATTTTGAAGTACACTAAATTATTTCATTTCATGATAATTTTTGAGAAATATATAGGAAAAATTGTGTTTCTTGTATTAACAGTTACAAGGGTTAACTGAAAGCAAAATCATTTCTGTGCTGATGCACAAGTCATGAGGGGTTGTTCCATTCAAAACAAAGCTTGCTACATCCCTATTATTGAGAGAAGATAAAACTTTTCTAGCTGTCATACATGCAAGTTCATAGCCGCAACTAGGAAGGGGAGGAGGGTGGAAAATACAAGCTTGGGTGTGGTATGCATACTCTCACAATAATCCCCACATCACTCTATGTAACTATAATTCCAGCTCCCAGACACATGAGCAGCCAGCTACATGGGAACCCAACATCAACTAGCCCATTAAAAACTTTCCTCACCAAAAGGCTAATGATCACATCTCCCTTTTCAATAACAAGCAGGCTGCCAGTTATGGGGCCACCTGTCCATGGCACAATAAGAACTTAATTAACTCACTGATATGCTAAGATGGCCTCCCTGATTGTCATCTGTGGTTCTTTCTTGCTTCCCCCTTCTCCATCTTTTTCTTCACTTTTCTTGTCACTTTTCTTTGATTTCTTTTTTCCAGCCATCAATGAAACTTATCAAAATGTCTGCAACCAAAAGAAATCATACATGGCCTTCATATAAAAATTGTTTATCAATACATTTACACTGCACACTGACAATGTACTACATTACATCAGTATATGTACGTGTCACTACAGCTATAGGCACATAAGTACAGTTGTGTGCAAAGATTTATCAGGTAAGCATCACTATAATACAACTGTACTGAGATTCTTTCCAGCTCTATATAAGGTCAACTGTCCAAGATTACCTAAAGCTGCGGTAGTGTGCTTGAGTCCAGTGCTTAAATCTGTATGAGTTCAATTTTACAGAATACTCTGCAGTTGTGCCGTAGTCTCATAAGCCTTGCCAGCATATTAGCCTATGAGGCAGGGGCCTACCCAAAAGCTTGAGCAAAACTATGAATTCTGTAAAGGCTCAGAGATTGGGGCAAAAATTGTGCCCCTTCCCCCTAAATCCAAACAGTCCCATACACTGAATGTTTGCAAGGTGCCCATTATTTGCAAATAACTGGGAAATTCTGATTGTTTTGTCCCCTTTCTAGTTTTTCCCCAGCCACTTTACTCCAACTGCATACCAGTATGCAGCAAGTATTTACCAGTCTGCCCCTTATTATGAACCACTTAACCTTTATGAAAAATTCCAAAGGCTGTAATAAATGTTTAAATTTTATGACTGTAACTCTAATTTCAGTACCAAAATAGGATATCATGTTTTACTTTTACATTTTCTTAGACAGTAGACTGCTCTGGGGAGGTACAGTAGTCAGAAGAAGGGACATTTCCCCTCAGCAAATTTTGTGTTAATGAAAGGTGAATGACATGCAAAATGGAACATTTCAAGGGGTAGAAATTACAAGGGGTAGTTTACACTTACACACTGAACATAACTGAGGCCTGGTATACTATAATACTGTATCTATGTAGTTGGCATCTACTGTAAGTGTGAACATTTACAAATCAAAATGCTACAAGATTATATTGTTTCCATTTGGGAGATACTTCATGTAAGGCTACCTCAAACTGAGGCCATTTCAACAAATGTTCACATGTTCGCTCAACATTTATTCATTTCATCACAAATATTGCTAGCATTACATTTTTCATTAAATCGGCTCTCACTTTACTTTGACTGGTGAATAAACTGGAATTTGTAGGAGTTTGCTATAAACCATTCAAACTTAGAACCTCTTAGCACTGCGACTCTGAAACTGACAAATCTAATGCTTTCACTACTGATATTTTTTGAACATTCATGTAAAATTCCCACTTAAGTACTGCTTTTGTATGTGAAGCATCTGAAAAACAATATGCTGCCATCATATGTTTCATTCCACATGAAAAACTCATCATGCACACTCAAGGTGATGGACACAAGAAGAAGGCCTAGACAAAGGTACATCAATTTAGGACCCTTAACTTAATTATCTTGTTTAAACAGAAACATATTGGTTGAATTAAGACCAATTTTATCTGGTTTTCAACAACATAATGAATTCCATGGCAGTATATCAGAGCCTAGGCTAGGCATAGCCTATAAGTGGGTGTACATACCAAGTCTGAAAAGTTTGCCAAGTGCATGTAAGATCTAGCCTGTACACTCCCAGCTTGTGCAGTTTGGTACCTGGCCATGTAAGACAACCACTAGAAATCATATTTGACCATGCACACAGAGTAAGTGGCCAATGGCTAGACTGGAAAGCATGTAGGCCTATATGTTGCACTGAATACCTTCGGCATCCAATGACTCCAATTTGATGGCATGATTTTCCTAAATTTTGAATACACACTGTACTTAATATAGGTACCCCAATTTGGCATGGTATAAATTTCCATAAAACTTAAATGAAAAGAGGTAACTGGTGCAAAACTTCAGCAAATGAGATAATAAGAACTTTCCAGTATGGGCCACCTATGTCTTGGGAATATTGATCCTAGGCCTCTCCACAAGAAGGCCTATGTACAGTGTCACATCTGTAAGCACTGTAAAAATATTTATTTAACCATTGTTTTTCTAGCGTCCTGTCCATTTTTGTATTTTCAATACAGTATATTACGGACAAAATGAATGAATGAATGGATGCATGAATGAATGAATGAATGAATGAATGAATGAATGAATGAATGAATGAATGAATGAATGAATGAATGAATGAATGAATGAATGAATTGCACCATTGCAAAAAGTTAAAACCAAAAGACACTGGCTCAAAGTGAAACTGTCCACTCTAGGGTGTAGCCTATCCTCAATAAAGGCACATCTATAGCCACACGTATAGCATATGTTGCCGAAATCTCCCAATACAAGGTCCTTACCACAACCCACTGAGAATCTGGGATTTTTGACCTGCATAGTGCTGGTTGAATTTGATTTTCTTTTAACAGCAAACCTAGGACCTTATTAAGTCTTAATTTCCTTCCAAAACTCATCCTTTTCAAATCTTACACAGTAAACCATTAATTTTTTATCACTTAAAACTTCTAAAAAGTCCAAATATTTGAAATGAAATCATCAACTTTGTCACTTCACAGAAGTTACAGTAGAGTTCAAAATATTTGTTGAAACCAGAATGCTGTGTGCATAATGCAGGATGGGGAGGGGGGGGGGGGTTATTTCTGGTTTCAGAAATTAAAATGAGCAAAGTCATTGAACCAGCTAACCTTTAATCAACACCAACAACTGAATGCTGGTACTATCATTCTATGTGTTTCCTTTGTTATAGTACCATAGTTTTCTTATAGCGAAATATGTAGTGATGACAAAGGTGGACAAAAATTGACTATTTTCAACAGTACTTAGGGTACTTTCAATCACCCATTGACAACCGTGTTAATTTCAGATACACTGAATTTTCCATGGGTCATACTTAGTCATCTCACTGGTGTTGTGGTCTACAGTAAGTACTATATGAACATGTATATCTGTTTTACATTTGGTACATGGCCATTAAGTAATAAATATAACACTTAAAGTTAAACAAATTGCAGTAGTTTCCATGATTTTATGCTGGTTTAAAACCAAATGCTTGAAAATAATAATTTGTAGAATTCGACCCCCTCAATGAATGGGGGCAGCCACCATTTGTGGGTAGGTTCTTTTCATGACAACATATCCCAACCAATCAGGTTTATCTAGGCTATCAAATGTGGCCACTCTATAATAAAGTTTGAGAGTGGAAAGGTATGCGTAAGTAATCACATCACTTATCGCCCATTTTTAAACATGACATTGAAACAAAAGTACATGTCGGGTTTTCAGGTTTGGATTTTTTGTAAACTTGGCTAGATTGGATCAAAAGTTGGTTTATTTTGTATTGCACTGGCTGATGTTACTGGTTGGTAAAAACATATTACTATTGTCTCCTCTAGAAGTTAACATTTTGCATAAACGTTCATGGTGGCTGTAAATACCCTGGTGGTTGAAAATTCCCCATCCTGCCCCAACATTTTTACTCTGTAGTTCCTATACATCCACATCACAAATTGCCTCTGTAAGCATGCAATAATGACATATGAAAAGACTCATTGGCAAACTGATGCTTGGTTGTGCAACAGAAAGCAGCGTGTGCTTTTAGGTGGTATGTCGTCTGACTGGACAGCTGAACATTCAAAGTGAAGTGTTGCAAGGTTCTGTCTTCGGCCCAGTTTGTTCACCATCTTCATAAATGACATTGTTGAGAATATTTGTAGTAATATTATCAAGTTTGCTGATGATAGTGATACCAAAGTTTTTGCTAGCATTTCTGATGAAAGCTCTTCAGGATGACTTCATAACTTATTTCAGTGGTCTATAATGACTGGCAGATGCTATTTAACATTGTGTCAAGTTCTACATGTTGGGAGGAATGATCCTAAATTTGCTTGTATTAAGATAAATGGTGTTAATCTGCAGTCAACTGATGTGGGAAAAGATGTGGGGGTGGTGGTTCATAAATCACTTAAGCCTGATAGACATATATTGCTGAGTCTGTTACGAAGGCCAAGATTGCACTTGGCATTATTAAAAGGACATTTACTTACAGTACAAAGACAAGGAGATTCTGCTACCTTTGTGTAAGTCCTTAGTGCGGCCAATTCTGGATTAATGTAGTCCAGCCTAGAACGTTTTACTTAAATGCTCCCTGGTTTTAATGAGTTGTCATATTGCAGTAGACTGGACCTATTAGTCTAATGCCTTTAGAGAAATTCAGATCGGACCTATTGAGGTTTTTTCTCTTTTCAAGGGCTCTGAGGATGTTGACTATCTATAGTCTACATTTGTAGAGACTTGTTCATGGTAAGGGATGCAGGTGCTACCAGAGGGCACAGTCTTAAATGTTTAAGGGCCAATGTAGTTTATACGTTAGGAAGCATTACTTTTCATGCCAAAACGATAATGCCTGGAACAGGCTCCCAGCTGAAGCACTTGAATGTACTACAGTTATACTTTCATGGCTTTTCTTATCATTAATGGGGGGGGGGGGGGAGGGATAATATGAGTCATGCTTGACTCTCTTCCCAATCCCACATCAGATTTTCTCTAACAGATGAATACAGATGAAAACATGATGTAAACAAAGCCTCTTGGCCAGACAGAAAATTCTATGATGCAAAAAAGTTGCTGTTTTTTATTCAAATTTTTTACCTTTAGACTTTGTATAAGATCTCAATGACCAAAAACAACTTCAGTACACTACTGACTGTAAAATGTGAAAATGCACTGTCATGGTAGTAAATTAAGATTTTATGTCCAAGATTTCATTGAGAAGGAAGTCAGTTTTGACCATCAAGCAGACGGCCGATCACCCCACTATTCCTGAGCTCTCTGGAAATGATCACACTCCATAGGCTTTACTGAGGACTAACCTTAGGCCTAGGGTGTAGCCTAGTCTAGGCTAAACAAAAATTTTGGCAATCAAATCCTTTAGTGCATCACTTCATCTTCACCCAGGATAGTGCCAACTTCAAAAATGATGACTCCTGCACTAGACAGGCATATTGGCTATGTGGGCACACTAGTCTACCTGAATTAGGTTTTTGAAAGCAATAACAAGGGAGCCTTTATGACATCCTCAGGCAGACAGTTCCAATAACGTATGGTACAGGGGAAAAAGACATCTCATAATAGTCTCTCGTAGAGCTGGGAACAAAGAATGCCTGGGAGTTTTCATGATGTGTGGGGAGTTTGTGGTTTTAGAAGTAAGATACTTTGTTGGATCATTGGCAACTAGTTCATTCTGAAACTTGCAAAACATCGACAGTCTAGCTATCCTTAGTCTTTCTGCAAGGGTTTGGCAAGGCAAGATCTGAAGCATAGAGCCAACACTTGAAGGACAATCAATTGTAGCGGTGGAGAGCAAACCTTGCAGCACGTCTCTGAACCATCTCAATTTGGTTAATCAAGTTGTTTGTATAGGGAATCCAGATAGTACCGCTGCATTCAAGGATAGGTGTAACAAGAGATGTATACGCTTGCAGTTTAAAATTAGAATTTTTGATGTTAGTATTACGAGCAGGGAAGTTTAAGGCATTTGTAGCCTGCATAGTGACCCTGTCGATATACTTGTCCCAGCAAAGGTCATGAGTGATGCTGACCCCAAGGTACTTTAAATGTTGAACATGTTTGAGCTCTTTCCCACAGAGATAATAAGTAAACTTCTTGGGGTTGCATTTGTGGGTGATGCTAATGACTTCGCATTTGTCGGGGTGAAATTCCATCGCCCATCTTTTCTCCCAATCTTATAGGGTGTCAAGGTCTTGTTGCATTAATTTGGTGTCAGACTCATTTTTCAACGCCATATAGATTGATCACAGTATCATCAGCAAAAAGATAAGTGATGGAAGGAAGATTTTGGGCAATGTCATTTAGAAAAAAGGAACAGGCAGGGTCCAAGGACAGAGCGTGTGGTATGCTAGATGAAGACAAACCATCTAAAACTACAGATTTGATTCTGTTGGTACGAAAGCTCTTAATCCAATTATTTGTGCTTCCGGTTATTCCATACCATACTTCTCAATCAACCTAGTGTGCCCTACTTTGTCGAAAGCTTTTGAAAAGTCAAGCATGCAGTCTGTTTCAAGCCCACTTTGCATGTTAGTTGAAACATCGATGGATAAATTCAAGAAGCTGTATTTCACGTGATCTTTTAGGAAACGTGTTGGACACAGGGGTGTAGATTTCTTTTCAACTTTGGGGGGATGGGGTGAACTATTGCAAATGTGGAAAATGTGCACGCAAACCATGCACGGCGAGTGCAAAGTGCAAGCCTTTGACGGGTGGGGTCCAGGGGCCCGCCTTAGGGCCGCTGGTGGGGTCCAGGGGGAGAAGCCCCCGGAAGCTCCTGGGTTTTAATGTCTCAGAAGTGCCAGGAAGACTGTTTAAAGATGTTCATTTCAGTGGTAATGCTCTTTGGTAGGCTATTGGTATATTCACACATTTAGGAAATGCTATTTTGAGCACAAAACTCGTTGATAAGCTGCACTGAATTGAAATTGTACAAGAGCAGCAATGTAAAAAGGCAGGGATCAACATATAGGGGATTTTGAATTCGGAGATCATTACAAGACCTGCAAGTTGGCTTGAGATCAGTGGTATCGCCAGGTTTTTTGTGATTGGGGGCACCTTAGATGATGTCGTAATAATACCTCAGTTCCCCCAAGTCTAGTAAATTACACCTTTATTTTTCATGCATTCCTGCATCTGCATGCAGCAGTTTTGATCTTTCATTTGTCACTACATAGAGGTGTTGTCCTGGGGAAGGGGTTCCCCTCCCCTTTAGGAATTTTTTTTTATTAATTTTAGGTCTTTTAGATGCAAAATGGTGCTATCTTTGGGAAGTTTTTGGAACGATCATATATGGCCGGAAAATGTCCATAATTTACTGAATGCTAAATTTTGGTAATTAGGTAAAAGAGGAGAATATGTTGTCTATTAAGAGACAGATACGTTGTCAACAAATCTCCTAAAGCCCCCTCCCTTCTGTCTATTTTAATGCCTTCTATTTCGGGAAAGTTTTTACACAAAAATTTGTGCGTGGAGTCCACAGAAACATTCTTGAGTTATTACGAAATATGTCCTTTCCTTCATTGTGCATTATGAAAGGACATCTAAGGCTAGCAGATACCTGAATAGGACCTCCTGGAAGCTCTGCATTAATCATATTAATTGGGGTGGGAAAGGGGGGAGGGCAATGGCATAATACTGTACGTATACTACCTGACATCCAAATGATAATGTAGAGTACGACACCGAACACTTTACAACTATCGTATTTTTACTACTTTTGAACTAAAATCTGGACGAACAGCTGCCAGCAATGCAAAATGAGAGGGAGGGAGAGTAGAGGTGCAGGAAGGTGATATTAGACCTCCCCGATAGGTATAGCAAAAGGGGTGAAGGACTGACAAGAGCATTACAGAGTGCTGTTTTCATCATAAGTGTATTAACAATCACTATCTATACTGATAATGGCTCAGTGCGAACTGGCGAAGCTCTGGTAAAAATTTTGAAAAATGTATAACGGCAGATACGTACTTTCAACCTTCTACATCATGCATATGCTACATATTAGATTGAAAGATCCTGTACTGATGCGAGGTCCCCACAGATGTTTTGAGATGTATCTCTGTTCTTCGGAAAGTGTTGTGATCAGAAAAGTTTCGTGTATTGTTACGTTAATAATGGTCATGACATGGAGTGCAAACAGTGACGAATAATATTTCCATTACAAAATCTGCATTCATACTCTACATCAAGACACTTTCAATTGCCCAGCAAGCGTATGCCACTGCCATAAGCCAGTCTTTTACCTATTAATTCGTAAACTTTCAACTTTTGCTGTTTTGCTTCTCCAAAAGTTGCTATCGGAAGATATTGATAATATGAGTGACACTGATGTAAGGTTGGGAGCACACGGATCGCACGAAAATTTTGATAGATCAACGATTTGCTAAAATTCTGATAGTTTGAGAAACATTTGTGATGGAAAGTGAAGCGAGATTGAAAAAATTTCTAACAAAAATGAAGAATAAAATATACTTTTCACATCATACACGTATCTGTAGACTGAAACATGGGGGGGGGGGGGTGATTACATGGGCCATCACCCCCTTGTCAAATGTTGGAACATACCCTTCAGCCAGGGGCGGCACCAAGGGGTGGCATGGGGGGGGGGCAAATGCCCCCAGTCAGAGCCTTTGCCCCCCCCCCCCAGTTGCCCCCACTCCCCCCACTCCTGAAGTATAGTGTAAAGTAAAGTGTAAAAAGTGTCAAGAGATTGCTAATAAGTAGCTTTTAAACATATTGTCACTTTCCAACTTTTCATTTTGTCAGCTAAGAATAGTAATAGCTAAATAAGCCTAGCTTGCATTAAAATCATTTGGAATCTTTGCTTTGGATGATGCATTATGGACCAACATACACCTATCCTGAGACTTAATTTTTTACCAAGAGATTTGCTAAAACCTCAGAGCTTCCGGGGGGCTTCGCCCCCTGGACCCCACCAGGGGCCCTAAGGCGGGCCCCTGGACCCCACCCAGTAAGTCTCGCGCTGCACGCAAAAAATTTTGCCCCCCCCACTTTTAAAATCCTGGTGCCGCCACTGCCTTCAGCTAAGGATTTCGAAATAATAATGTCAGAGGATTAGCAATGACATCAGCCAGTTCTTCCAGGACTCTTGAGCTCATAATTCAGCCTGAGGACCTGCCGCTTCTCCAGGATTAAGGTTTTGGAGAAGCTTTAGGACATGAGGGACACTTATAATATCAATGTTACACAGTTCGGGAATTTGGCGAGTTGGAGAAGATTCATTAAACGGAGTCTCAACTGAGAATGGACTGGAATTGACGATTTGGAGCCTCTGATTTTTCTTTTGTATCAGAAGTCAGTTTACTGGTACCAATTCTAAAAGTTTCTGATTTTCAGAGCCAATAAATACATTACACAGTTGATACCGAATAATAAAACCATGTACATGTTAAAAGAACATATATTCCAACCCTTCTAGGGCATTAAAAGGAACTTGACAGCACCCATTCTATATGTAAGTTACAGAACAGTTTCCTGTATTTTTACACATAAGATGGGTACCCGTTTTGTTCATGTTATGTTTGGGTACCCCTATGTTCAGTCGGGTTCCCCGGATATCCGGGTAGGCTAGGCCTACCAGAATCAGCCCTACTCTACCATAACCATAACTTTTCCTTTTTCAAGTCTATCACTAATGTTGTAGTTAGTTTTGATCACTGAAACGTCTGAAAACATTCAGAAAATTTGAAATGACATCATCAACTTCGTCACTTCATGGAATTTACTGTGGTGTTCAACATATTTGTTGATATCAGAATCTCGTGTGCAACATTGTGACTGGCATCATACAGAACATTGTATTACTGTAGTTCCTATACATACACATGGCAAGTTGCTTTTGCAAATATGCTACAATGCATTAGCACACTGATGTAAACAAAGTTCCCTAGTCACACAGTAAATATTACGGCAAGAACAAGTTCCTAATTTCACTTCACATTTTTGGCACTTTCCAGAAATTTTCAGTGATCATAAACAGCTAGCCTAGGCCTAGCTGCAATACTCCTGTAAAATCTGGAGAAGAAAAGTCATGGTAGGCTAGTAGGCCTAGGCTAGGCCTAAATTAAGATTTTACTTTCAAAATTTGCTATGAGAAGAAAGACAATTTCAACCATCACACAGAAAGTCGATCCCCCCGCTATTTCCCTAAGTCGGTGTAAGGACTGTTTGTAGTGAGCTGTAGGCCTAGGCTCATGACTAACGTTAGGCCTAGCCTACAGTCCTTTACTGCGGTCATACTAATTACCGCCCGGCTCGCCTGTACTACCTAAACTTTGCCCAGCTATACATGTACGTACAAATAATGAACCCTGTAATCTCAATTGTGTAGCAAACCTAGTTGCACAGCGAAAGGGCATAACATAACATAACATAACAGGTTAAAGGGCAAAGGAGGGCTAAGGCCCCATAAGATGCCCTGAAGTCCATACAACCCTAACTGAAAACAAAGAGCCAACCAACACCAAACGAGCCCAGCACAATTAGATTCTACCACACTTATGGAAGAACTTGTCAATGTTAACCTTAAAGCAGTGCACAGATGTGGAGTTAACTACCCACTCAGGCAGACTATTCCACTCGTTAACAACTCTATGAGAAAAGCTGAACTTCCTAATGTCGAGCCTTGCAAAATTCTTAACTAGCTTCTTACAATGGCCTCGAACCCGAGAATTACATTGAACCTTTAAATAATTGCAAGAGGACAAAGGATTCCTTTCAGAGAGAAATTTGTACACCTGAAGCATGTCCCCCCTAATCCTTCTCAACTCCAGGGTGGTAAGCCTAAGATGCTTAAGTCTAACATGATAAGGTAGGTGTCCCACCTCGGGTATAAGGTGAGTGGCTCTCCTCTGAACTTGCTCTAAATGAAGCTTGTCCTTTTCATAGAAGGGACTCCAAGCCTGGGCTGCATAGTCGAGGTGGGGTCTTACCAACTGCTTATACAGATTTAGTACAATTTCTTTACTAAAACTATTGAAATTCCTCTTGATCATTCCAAGCACCCTGTTAGCCCTAGCAGCAGCAGCTGCACACTGTCTAGATGGCTTTAAATCACCTGTAATAACTACACCCAGATCCTTCTCAAAAGTCACATCACTCAGAATACTACCATTCATGTTATAATCATAGCTGAAATTTTTAGGACCAAAGTGAAGGACTTTGCACTTATCTGCATTAAAAGACATTTGCCAAGTCTGAGACCATGAAAATAACCTATCCAAGTCTTTTTGCAGTAATGAGGCATCATCCTTATCACTAACCTTCCTATAGAGCTTAGTATCATCAGCGAACTTACTAATACTAGATGTGAGAGAGCTATCAATATCATTGATGAAAATTAAGAAAAGAAGCAGGCCAAGAACAGAACCCTGTGGAACTCCACTTGTAACTTCTTTCCAAGAAGAGAAATTACCATTAACAACAACTCTCTGAGATCTACCATTGAGCCATGAATTTATCCAGTCAGCACAACTGCCCTTGATGCCTAACCTATGCAGTTTAACCATAAGTCTACCTAATGGAACTTTATCAAAGGCTTTTGAAAAATCAAGGTAAATGACATCAACACTGTGACCACAGTCAAGAGATAAGGAAACATCCTCAAGAAAGCTTAGTAAATTAGTAACACAAGATCTACTCGGTAAAAAACCATGCTGTGACAGATTGAGTAACCCATTATCTAAAAGATATTTAAGCAAACAATCCTTGATTACAGATTCCATAACTTTGCACACAACACTGGTTAAACTGACCGCCCTATAATTGCAAGGCAAGCTCCGATCCCCCTTTTTGAAAATTGGAGTAACATTAGCAATCCGCCAGTCAGCAGGTACAAAGTTTGAATCCAGAAACTTCTGAAAAATAATGCAAAGAGGAACTGACAAAATCTCGGAGCAGTCATGGAGAATGGCATCATCATCATCATCATCATCATCAGTACGTCGCAGGAACCCAAGCTATGGCAGGATGGATCCCATCAGGCCCAGAGGCCTTACTAGCTTTTAAACTCTTCAACTTATTACAAACCACCTCTTCAGAGAAGACAACATCACTAACTAAAGAAGAATTATCAGAATCCCTACAGGTCCCCAAAACAGATGATTCCTTGGTAAAAACAAATACGAAATAATCATTTAACAAATTAGCCATATCCTGATGATCAGTAACTGGTGTGCCTTCATTACCTTGGAGAGGCCCAACACCCTCCTTAACCTTCTGCTTAGACCTGACATAGGCATGAAAAGATTTTGGATTTACCTTAACCTCCTTGGCCAATTGCTTTTCAAACTTAGCTTTAGTGTCAATAACCAAATTTTTAACTAAGAGTTCCTGCTTCTTGTAGACTGCAAAGTCATCAGAATTCTTACTGACCCTATATCGACGCCAGCACTTACGTTTCTTCCTGGCTGCTCTAATTACCTCTCTAGACATCCAGATTGGCCTATTTTTAACCACTGCTTTCTTGAGTGGGATACACAACTTTGTAGTGTCAGTAACTATATTACGAAAGACACTCCATGCTTCAGCAGGACCTAAGTGAGACAAACGTGCAACCCAATCTATGGTAAGAAGCTCTTTAGCATGAGTAAAGTTAGCCTTGCTGAAATCTAAAACAGTTTTGTCACTACCTTGAAGTTTGCTGAAACAAAGTAACTCAAAACTTATGAGGTCATGGTCACTAGATCCTATCTTACCACCACTAGCTACATTTCTAACCATGTTTTCATCAGTACTTAGTACCAAATCCAGACAATTGTCCTCACGAGTGGGAAACAGAACATGCTGGGTAAAGAAACCATCAGACACTACCTCGAGAAAATCCCTCCCATGTGACCCACTAGTACATGAATGCCAATCAATATCAGGAAAGTTGAAATCCCCAAACACAACTGCCCTTTTCGAAGAAACTATCCTAAAACTTTCGAACAAACTCTGATTATTATCAGCACAAGAATTTGGGGAACGATAAATAATGCCAACAACTAAAGGAGTGCAAAATTCATTGCCAAAACTAATTTCACACCACAAGCAGTTAGAAAATCCTGAAGAAAACTTGTTGGTGACATCAGCACAATTTATGCTATCCTTAACATACAGTAAAACCCCTCCACCCCTACCACAGACAGTATCAGCCCTATCCTGCCTGAAAATTTTGTACCCAGGAACCTGAATTTCAGAGTTGCTGATATCACTTTGGAGCCAAGTTTCAGTAACCCCAACTATGTCTGGATTGTCTATGGAAATATGAGAAAGGAACTCACGGCCAAGCCTTCAAGGCCTAGTTTACCTATTAGGCATTTTTTCGGGCTAAGCCTAACATGAGGCCTATTTTTATTGTTAATTTAAAGGACATTGGGGTCTACCGATCTAAGACGGGGAAAAATGTACAGCAACCTCCTAACCTAGGCTAGGCCTACTTAGGAAATCGTGGCTCCCACCGAAGGTATGGTTAAATCTATCGAAACTTGCTTGAAAATTATGTATCTCAGTTTATGTGCCATATCGTTTAATATGAACCCTTAAACAATGACGAACAATACAAAGGTGATAGATTTCAAATGGTCAAAATACAATATTATTTTTGGTTTATTAAAGATACGACTGTGAAAGGTACTCTCCTGTCACTTCCAGTCAACGGTCAAGTTGAACGTGCCTTATAGGATAGACTAAATACAAACTACAGTACGATACCTTCTGCATAATAATGTACACGTACGTATAGCCGGGCTAAGTTTAGGTAGTACGGGCGAGCCAGGCGGTAATTAGTATGACCCTTACCAAGGACTAGCCTAGGCTACCCCAAGGCTTAACGTTAGGCCTAATGAGGAAACACTGTTCAGCCTAGGCCCTGCCCTAGGCCAAAGTCAGACCTGACACCTCTTATGCAGTAGGCCTAGGGCCTAGACGTTCTAAGAAATTTCACGCCTTTAGAAAGAGTTTTGTATATAGCTAGCCTAGGTCTGCCTACTCATAGAAAATGTTACGTTGCTCTTTCATCAGTTTCACATCTGCCTAGCGCACCTAACTTTAGTTTCACTTGTTCGCGTAATACCTATTAACAATACTAAGTCCTAGGCCCTCGCCTTAGCCAAATATTGTAGGCTACCTCGCTCATTATGAAACGTCCTCATCTGACTAACGTGCAAGTTGCCATCGTTTTTGTTTTTCATAAAAGATAATTTCATACTAAATGTTTGTGTGAATTTTATTTTCATGGTAACCAATTGCATACTCAGTATTTATAGGACAAACAAACAAATACTAACCTACGAATGCGTCTCGTTGCTAGGCGCTAAATTCCCCAGATGAGCCAAATACTCCCAAGAATTCCCAACGCCAGCTTTAAACTGCTTACTTTGGATTCTCTCATGGCATGAGAAAATTGAAATATCTTAATATTGGCGTTTTACAAGGTGTTCACTTTAACCGGGCTGAATCACTTAAAACTTTTTCTTTGTAGATAAAATAAAACAAAAATACTGTAAACGATAACGAAAAAGATAAAGATAAATCGAACTTCCAAGTCTAAGTGTATTTAATACTCTTTGTTGTCTACCGCCCTCTAATTCGTCACGGTAACAACTACCAACTGTTTCATCCATAGACAAGGAATATAGTTCCTATATCGCTAGCAAAACCCGGCGGTCCGCCGGTGGATAAAAGGCCGACGGAGGGCCATCGGAGGTTCGCTGCCTGGACGAGAACTTGCATGATGTCATACAGCTTTTTAACCAATCAGCGTCACCGCCATCGGCGGATCGTTGGTGTTTATTTTTTTATTTATTTATTTTATTTTATTTTATTTTTTTTTTTTATTTTTTTTTATTTATTTTTTATTTATTTTTTATTTATTTTTTTATTACTTATCTTGAAGCCTTATGCTTTTTGTTACAAACTGTGTTATGTATCTTTTGTAGTTACCTAAGTCTCTTATACCTCATATTGAGGATGAACTGAGAATAAACTGAAACTGAAACTGAAACCGGACATTTCTCTGGCAAAGCACCGACAGCGGTCCGTCGTCGGGCCGACCAAATTTTGCTGTTAGGATTTATCCTGCTCTATGGTTTCATTTTATTTATTTGTTTCTCCACTTTAAATATGGTCAAAGGTTAAAGTTAACATATTTACAGAACAATGAGAAATGAAAGAAGTGCAACCAAAATCCAGAGGGCCTGTCGAGAGTGTACTACTCCCTAAAATAAATGAATCCGCGGTTGTCAACTTCTTTTCTGACTCGGGTCCCATTTCCTTTATTACCGTTGTAGTAGCCAGCAGGGACGAATTGTTTGGAGAAAGTAGCTCATAGAAGCCCACACATGAAAGTCCCGAAAGTGCCTGTACAGCAGGCAGTGAAGACTTTAGGGATGGTTTCTTAAGGGAAAATGCAGTCACCCCAATCAGAGTTAGCATGCGCCGTCACTCTAGTTCATGAATGGCCTATTTTGATCATGTGGCAATGTTTTTGTGAGTGAATTGTGAAATTCAAGGAAAATTTCTCCTTTCTTTACCTATTTTTATTAATGGTTATGTTCAAAACATTTTCAGAGGTGCTTGTAATGCATTAAGAGGAGATTTGCAAGAGTTTGCTGATTTTTCAAAGCAAATTTTGAGGTGACTGCCTATTGCCTTTAACTTAATTCGTCGCACGGGATCACAACTGACCTCAGCCGCACCAAGGTTAGGAAGTGAGAAAATGTGACATTGCAAATGCGCTGTAGATAACAAGAACACGCACTCTACAACGCGTTTTCTTTCTTCCCAGGCGTTTGTTGCCAGTATAGGGAGAAAATTTGGCATATACAACCGCCCTAGATTGTAGAAAATCACACTCTTGTATTAAAACACAAATTTGTCATTAGAACTCTGCAGTGCGAGGAGTCTACCATGAGTGGGTCACCGGTAAGCCCAGAGAAAAATTGACGCCCCAAAAGCCCTAGTTCGGAGAAATCCCACTTCAAGTATAATCTTGTAACTACACTTTTGCGTCCACCATGTGTGAATCACCAGTTGGGCCTATGGGAGAAAATATGACATGGGAGAAAATATGACGCCAGAGCGGTTCTGCACCTCCTATCTTGGTAAATTTTTCAGTAAGCCTTGTTACTAAATGGAAGTGTCATGGCTGAATTTTCGACTGAAAAAAAATCGGGCCACTGACAGAGAAATGAACATTCTGACTGCCAAAATCATAAAACATCGCACCCTTTGGTCGCGATTGTTCTCTTTATCTGTTTATTGCTCATGCGATGTTACTGTATTTATGCCAAACATGCTTTTGTTTCCTTTCCAAGGCTTACTTTGAATTGGCGGAAAGGCAGGAATTGACGAATAGGTTTGTTGAGAAAATCGGTGCAGGCATGAAAGCCGCGGCTAGAGGTAGGGTGGCTGTTTTTTCAAATGATCGATCATTTAATATATCTATTAAAACTTGTTAAAAGTTGTCAAAATTTTCTTGAGTTTAAGTTTTGAATCGAAAAAGAAAATCGCATCCCCTTTTTTTTTTAAACGTTCCGGAAACCCACCGGGCCCTACACGTGAAGACATACATTTGGTACTCCTTACATAGACCCTTTTCCAAATAGCAACTTAAAGCATTGTGGGATAGCCTGAGAGTTTTGGTGTGGGTCGTTTTTTGCCACAGGTAAATGCTAGTTACAAAAATGACGCGTACCGAAACTCTGTTCCACAAAAATCCTTTGAAATTTTAATTTGGAAAAGGGTCTACGGGAACGTACCAAACGCTTATGAAAAGGGCGCATGAGGATGCAGATTTGCCAACTAAACAAAGCAATTGTGCCGACCATTAGCGGCTCGCCATACTGGGCACGCTTGCCCCCTTCCCCGGAAGTTTACAAAGCATGGTCTCCAATTTTCCAAAAATAATAATAAATAAATAAAACATGTAATTCGAGATGGGTAAGGCCCTTCTTTTCCTTGAATCGGTTTAAAATTAAAGAAGTGAATAACTTTCCAATACAATGCGAAGGTCAAACATTAATAGAGTGCTTTCAAAACGACATTATTTCTGCGCGCTTCTTAGTTGCTTGTTTGCTACTATATGTACTTCAGAATCACAAATGTACCGGGCCTACCAATAGTGCGAGCTAATGTGATCAAAACAAATGATCAAGCTGTGATATTTGTAATCTGATTAGAAGGTCATTTACAGAGGGTAACGTGCTGGAGTTAAATGCCCATAATTTTGCAGACACTTCAGAGCTTTCGGGGTCATTAGATACACAACCCATTAGCCGTGTTGATTATCATCCACGACTAAAAGCAGTTTTCCCTGGGTGTCACTTGGCCAGATTAGCATAGGTATCTGTCTACAAAAAGTTGTAACGGGCATGTAGCCTAAACGTATTGTGTTTCCCATAGAAAAAGAGGTTTCCCTTCCCTTGTCCAAATTGACAGGGCCGTTGGCCCACGAGCGGTCTTATGACTGTCAAATGGCATGTTATAAGCAAAAGGTTCTCCACCTCAGTCTGTGCTAAAGTATACCGTTTCAGTTGATTTAAAGTAAACACAAACACACAAACAGTCAATCTCTGCTCAGTGTAGTGAGACTTTTTGGCCTAGCAATCTGTATACAGGATGAGACGTCGTTCTGAGTTAGGGGAATTCCCCTCCCTCTTTAAAAAAGTTTCGTTTCGGAACGGTACTGACATCCAAAATAGTGCTATCATTTCATCGTTTTCAAGTGTCTTCAGTGATCGAAATTTTCGTTAGTTTAAGAAAACAACCCAGAAAACCAACATTTTATGGCCTCTTGGCAAACCTGAAACATATTGTGACACAATGAAAGAAACAACAGATATATTCAAATGTGGGGGTTTTATACAAGTGGATCAGGCCGCTTTGCCCATTTTACCTGCCTCTTACTCCCCCTCCCCCTTCATGTAGCGATCAGCTGATATGGTTGTATTTTTATTTTCAGAGTTGTCAGCTCATGACTGACTGCCTGAAATGGTTTTTACAGAGCTCTTGAAAACTACATGGGACATCGCTGAAATACGTAATAATAACCATACTCCTATTGTACTATCCGGAGCTGACCATTATAATATTGTCAGTGGTGTTTCCGAACGTCCCTGAATACGGAATTGAGTTTGCCCCCCCCCCCCCAACAAAATTTCTTAGAGCCGCCCATGGTGCCGACAACATGACATCACATCAGTTTTAGAACCAAAGTGGGTGCGCTAAAAGTGAAGTGACTGGCTTAACTTTGGTTAAAATGAAGTAAGACTGACGGCAAGCCCGTAGCCAAGGGGGCGGGGAGAAGCTCCCTTGGAAATATTTTCGCCCCAAGAAGGTAAAACATTGCCACTGCCTTAATGCATTTTAGTATTGTCTCGTCCAATAAAAAATATTTCACCCCTGAAAGCATTTTCGCCCCCTTCATTACCTTGTCTGGCTACGGGCCTGATTGACGCGTATATACTTTAACAGTTGGAATTCTCTGAATTCAAACCCACCTTGAATTTTAGCTCCTCCATTCACCAAGCTCTCTGATACAAAAATGCAGTCACCCCAATCAGAGTTAGCATGCGCCGTCACTCTAGTTCATGAATGGCCTATTTTGATCATGTGGCAATGTTTTTGTGAGTGAATTGTGAAATTCAAGGAAAATTTCTCCTTTCTTTACCTATTTTTATTAATGGTTATGTTCAAAACATTTTCAGAGGTGCTTGTAATGCATTAAGAGGAGATTTGCAAGAGTTTGCTGATTTTTCAAAGCAAATTTTGAGGTGACTGCCTATTGCCTTTAACTTAATTCGTCGCACGGGATCACAACTGACCTCAGCCGCACCAAGGTTAGGAAGTGAGAAAATGTGACATTGCAAATGCGCTGTATAGATAACAAGAACACGCACTCTACAACGCGTTTTCTTTCTTCCCAGGCGTTTGTTGCCAGTATAGGGAGAAAATTTGGCATATACAACCGCCCTAGATTGTAGAAAATCACACTCTTGTATTAAAACACAAATTTGTCATTAGAACTCTGCAGTGCGAGGAGTCTACCATGAGTGGGTCACCGGTAAGCCCAGAGAAAAATTGACGCCCCAAAAGCCCTAGTTCGGAGAAATCCCACTTCAAGTATAATCTTGTAACTACACTTTTGCGTCCACCATGTGTGAATCACCAGTTGGGCCTATGGGAGAAAATATGACATGGGAGAAAATATGACGCCAGAGCGGTTCTGCACCTCCTATCTTGGTAAATTTTTCAGTAAGCCTTGTTACTAAATGGAAGTGTCATGGCTGAATTTTCGACTGAAAAAAAATCGGGCCACTGACAGAGAAATGAACATTCTGACTGCCAAAATCATAAAACATCGCACCCTTTGGTCGCGATTGTTCTCTTTATCTGTTTATTGCTCATGCGATGTTACTGTATTTATGCCAAACATGCTTTTGTTTCCTTTCCAAGGCTTACTTTGAATTGGCGGAAAGGCAGGAATTGACGAATAGGTTTGTTGAGAAAATCGGTGCAGGCATGAAAGCCGCGGCTAGAGGTAGGGTGGCTGTTTTTTCAAATGATCGATCATTTAATATATCTATTAAAACTTGTTAAAAGTTGTCAAAATTTTCTTGAGTTTAAGTTTTGAATCGAAAAAGAAAATCGCATCCCCTTTTTTTTAAACGTTCCGGAAACCCACCGGGCCCTACACGTGAAGACATACCTTTGGTACTCCTTACATAGACCCTTTTCCAAATAGCAACTTAAAGCATTGTGGGATAGCCTGAGAGTTTTGGTGTGTGTCGTTTTTTGCCACAGGTAAATGCTAGTTACAAAAATGACGCGTACCGAAACTCTGTTCCACAAAAATCCTTTGAAATTTTAATTTGGAAAAGGGTCTACGGGAACGTACCAAACGCTTATGAAAAGGGCGCATGAGGATGCAGATTTGCCAACTAAACAAAGCAATTGTGCCGACCATTAGCGGCTCGCCATACTGGGCACGCTTGCCCCCTTCCCCGGAAGTTTACAAAGCATGGTCTCCAATTTTCCAAAAATAATAATAAATAAATAAAACATGTAATTCGAGATGGGTAAGGCCCTTCTTTTCCTTGAATCGGTTTAAAATTAAAGAAGTGAATAACTTTCCAATACAATGCGAAGGTCAAACATTAATAGAGTGCTTTCAAAACGACATTATTTCTGCGCGCTTCTTAGTTGCTTGTTTGCTACTATATGTACTTCAGAATCACAAATGTACCGGGCCTACCAATAGTGCGAGCTAATGTGATCAAAACAAATGATCAAGCTGTGATATTTGTAATCTGATTAGAAGGTCATTTACAGAGGGTAACGTGCTGGAGTTAAATGCCCATAATTTTGCAGACACTTCAGAGCTTTCGGGGTCATTAGATACACAACCCATTAGCCGTGTTGATTATCATCCACGACTAAAAGCAGTTTTCCCTGGGTGTCACTTGGCCAGATTAGCATAGGTATCTGTCTACAAAAAGTTGTAACGGGCATGTAGCCTAAACGTATTGTGTTTCCCATAGAAAAAGAGGTTTCCCTTCCCTTGTCCAAATTGACAGGGCCGTTGGCCCACGAGCGGTCTTATGACTGTCAAATGGCATGTTATAAGCAAAAGGTTCTCCACCTCAGTCTGTGCTAAAGTATACCGTTTCAGTTGATTTAAAGTAAACACAAACACACAAACAGTCAATCTCTGCTCAGTGTAGTGAGACTTTTTGGCCTAGCAATCTGTATACAGGATGAGACGTCGTTCTGAGTTAGGGGAATTCCCCTCCCTCTTTAAAAAAGTTTCGTTTCGGAACGGTACTGACATCCAAAATAGTGCTATCATTTCATCGTTTTCAAGTGTCTTCAGTGATCGAAATTTTCGTTAGTTTAAGAAAACAACCCAGAAAACCAACATTTTATGGCCTCTTGGCAAACCTGAAACATATTGTGACACAATGAAAGAAACAACAGATATATTCAAATGTGGGGGTTTTATACAAGTGGATCAGGCCGCTTTGCCCATTTTACCTGCCTCTTACTCCCCCTCCCCCTTCATGTAGCGATCAGCTGATATGGTTGTATTTTTATTTTCAGAGTTGTCAGCTCATGACTGACTGCCTGAAATGGTTTTTACAGAGCTCTTGAAAACTACATGGGACATCGCTGAAATACGTAATAATAACCATACTCCTATTGTACTATCCGGAGCTGACCATTATAATATTGTCAGTGGTGTTTCCGAACGTCCCTGAATACGGAATTGAGTTTGCCCCCCCCCCCCAACAAAATTTCTTAGAGCCGCCCATGGTGCCGACAACATGACATCACATCAGTTTTAGAACCAAAGTGGGTGCGCTAAAAGTGAAGTGACTGGCTTAACTTTGGTTAAAATGAAGTAAGACTGACGGCAAGCCCGTAGCCAAGGGGGCGGGGAGAAGCTCCCTTGGAAATATTTTCGCCCCAAGAAGGTAAAACATTGCCACTGCCTTAATGCATTTTAGTATTGTCTCGTCCAATAAAAAATATTTCACCCCTGAAAGCATTTTCGCCCCCTTCATTACCTTGTCTGGCTACGGGCCTGATTGACGCGTATATACTTTAACAGTTGGAATTCTCTGAATTCAAACCCACCTTGAATTTTAGCTCCTCCATTCACCAAGCTCTCTGATACAGCCCTTTGTGCAAACCATACTATCATCAATAATCCCCCACCCAACCACTCACATGCTCACTGGGTAGTCAATTCGAAGGACCATTAGTCTGACATGAGTAATCCAGTGGTGGTGGTGGGTAGCTAGGAAGGTCAGTTGAAATGAACTTACTAAATTTGAGGAGACGATATGCCCTTTGGTAGCAACATATGTAGGCCTTTCATTATTTGAACTGTGGTTTGCTAATGATGATATTTTAGAGTAAAGAACAGGGCTGTTATATCTAAGTCGGACTCGGACTCGATTTCGGACTCCGATTCCGGAATTAGCCCGGAATGGGAGGTCACGGAATCAGAATTGGCCAGGAATGTGCTCAGCTGGAATCGGAGCCGATACCAGTCTATTCCACAAAAATGAAAGTTTCATTCATGTTACCTAGGCAACATTATTATTGGTGGACAGTTTAACAAATGGTCACATACGGTCAACTAAATTACAGGGTCAGCCAGAGAATGAAATTCACTCCTGAAAAGTGCCCGTTTACATCACTAAGTGTAATTGTAACAAAAAGCATTTGTATGAGGCGTTACATTGTCAAATGGCTGAATGGCCGGACTCGGACTGGCCCGGAATTGGAAAAACTGGAATCGAAATTGGCTCGGAATCGGAGGGTACCGGGCTCGGAATTGGCCCGGCATGGTGGCCACTGGAATCGGAATTGGCCCGGAAGTGGGTTCAGTGGACTCGGTTACAGTCCTGGTAAAGAATATGGTATATGAAGCTACAACTTACACAGCCTGGTAACTTGTCACTTAAGGCAACATAGGAGGCCTTTCGGCCAAAACAATATTCTTGTTACGCTATATGAGCCAACGTGTAGTGACGCTCCACTCAAATTCACGAAATCACGACAAACCACCTTCTTCCCAGCTAACACTTTTCAACATAGATTTGCTCCAATTAATCCGACATGATCTTATTTGTTACCAGCTCTGTCAGTCTGGATTTGGGCTATTTCAAAATAATGGTCAAATTGCAACACCTTTGATTATCTGTTGAGTGCCCATTTGATGTCATTTTACAGATAGATAAGTGTTCAGGATTATGTTCACTATTTTAAATATCCCCAGAGCTTCCGGGGCTACGCTCTTTTTATTCTATTCTGCTCTGCTCTGAACCCGCAGCCTTCGGACCCGTAGGCATCACACAAGTCAGGTGGAAAGCTAACCATTCCAAAATGAGACCCAAAGGCAAAATCATGGGTATGCTTCTGGTTGTGGCCCGTGAGATCTTCCCGACTAAAAATGTGGGCCACAAGCGAAAATAATTAAGAACCGCGCATACACGATTTTACAGTTGAACTTTTACGAATATCATCTACACAAGACAACATATATTGCAAACACGTAGATAACATGTTGAGTTGTACAGAAACTGCAGAAGACAGGGTGAATACTATGTGACGATGGATTAATTGCATAAAACTGAATCTCAAATTCTGCCGGTCTCGTGCCCGGTCTCGGAAAATTTAGAGCCGAGTCACGAGTCCGGACTGTACGAGACCGAGTCCGAGTCCTTGCCTTCCGAGTCCGAATCACGAGTCCGAGTCCTTAAAATCGTGACTCGAGACCGGTCTCGAGTCCTACAGAACTGGTCCCCGCCATCTGAGTCCGAGTCCTTACCACCCGGCATAGTTCGAGTCACAGGTATTCGAGTCCAAGTTCAAGTCCTAGTCACAGGGCTCGAGTCCAAGTCCCCACTATCTATAGAAAAGTATACACCAGGAACAAGGGCGGCGATTTGCGCTGGACATTGGGGGGGGGGGGACGTGTATCGAAGACCTTAAAATCATCTTTATGTATGTGTAGGTAAATGTGTATATACACCATAGAGCAGGAACCTATATCCTGCTCTTTGATATACACCAACATGTATATGTCAGTGTTGTAACGAGAAGGGGAGTCAATCCGTATTTAAATGTGGGGGGGGGGGGGACGGGGGACATACATGACTTAGCACAAACCAATCCCTTTGGTTTTGATGAGGGGCTGTCTTCCTATAGGCCCTTTCCTCCTCCCCCCCCCCCCTTATGATGACTGACGCCCTATTCTAATAACAGGCCCGTAGCCAGGAATTCTGATATAGGGGGGCACCGACACCTCATAGAGAGTCGCCGAAGAAGATTATGTTTGTTGTCAGTAGTACCACCACAGGATTACAGTTTGAAGGAACTACGGGGGACTATATCTCAAGCTTACCACACATAGCATAAAGGTATCGGTTTTACGTGTGCACATACGCGCGCCGAAGCGCGAAAATTTCACTCTTCTGATGGAAATTTTTCCCTCGGCTTGCAATACAGAGACGTAGAAATTCTCCACAAGTGAAGGGAACAACACTATAATCACGATATATCTTCAGCTCAGCAAGCGCAGGTGAAGCCGGTTAAGTACTTTGCAAAAGCCGAGACGGGACCAGGGGCTACCATTAGTATGATTTTGTTAGGACCCAGAGGGAAATTCCCCGAATATGTGGCGAATTAACAATACGGGAACACTGGCATGGAGCTTTGAGCAGGACTTTGAATGACAGTGAGAGCACACCAATGTCTTCACAGTTCACACTTCGGATGGTCATTATCGTTTTTCTACTTTGAACGAAATTTTACATGAAAAAAAGCAATGAGAAAAAGTAAATTTTGGAATAAATTTTTGGTACGAGTAAATTTAGCTTCAGACCGTATAGTCGTCGAGGAACGAATGTTACTCAAGGTACTAGATTACTGCATGAAAGCCCCTTGATGTCCGGGATCTAACTTTGAGACTTCACCTAGCTTTGGCTGGAAGAGTTCACTTGAATTTTTGTACTAATAATGTTCATGGGTGATATTACTTCGCCTGTGAGAATTGCGCGCGAAGCGCGCCCAAATTTTGCAGGAAAATTATTTACCACGGTAAAACCTACATACAGACTCAGCAAGGTTTGGTGGAAAGATAAGCCCAACGAAGGGACCGAGCTCCCCTAAGAGGTCCAGCAACCCGAAGCCCCGTCAGAAGCAATGGGTTACAGATTGGATACCGAACGCGAAATTTTGGGCGACCGGCGAAAAATTTGGGGTTCTGCTGAAGAAAAATTGAAAATATTTGGTTCTTATTAAGGAAAGTTAGAAAATTTGGGTTTCTATGGAAGAATCTGCCCTCTTCGTCCTAGACAGTTCCAATTCTCCCGACTAATTTACTCCTTCCCAAACTGTGTTGAACCCCTTCTTGTGCAGACACAAACCTAGTTTATTGCTTAAGGGCATATCCTGTTGGGCGTACAAGGCCATAATATGTAACCAGAACATTCTCTGCGCATGCTGTGTGTCAGGTGTGTTGTGAGCTTTTATGTTAATCAAAGAGCATTCACCTATGACCAATTGAGAATTTTGCTTTCTCCCAACCAAAATGTATTTGGGGTGATGAGTGTCTGTCTTTAAGAACAAAACCAAGACGAGAAGACTGGTCGCGAGTGGATGCCCCCTTCCACCACCCCTGGACACTGAGACACTTTACGTTTCATACAAAATGATTATCATGATGTTGAGTCTGAATTAAGAATCTTCCCGATCGTAAGAGAAAGAGGATGGAACTTTTCATGGATTCAGTTTTGTGTTTTTTTCCGGGAATCACACCTACACGAAAGAACAATAGCCTAATTGTGGAACCTGTATAAATTAAGCCAACGTATCTGAAACGGGTGTTAAAACTATATGTATAACTAAAGATGAAAGCGCGGGTAGCGCGCGAAAATTTTTGTGATTTTAGAACAAAAATGTTACAGAGAACAAAATACGTTCATTATTAAACTCCTTTTGGGATCATTTTGGTTACAAATCGCTTGGTGTCATACCAGGGCCACCGTTTACATGTACTAAAATTTTATTTTCGATCAATTTTCGGTATAGGGGGCACAGTAGTCCGCACGGGGGGCACGACCCCCTCGTGCCCCGACCTGGCTACGGGCCTGTCTAATAAGAATTATCATTTCAAAGTTAACATGACCATCATTGAGATCTGCCAGGTGAAATACATTTTACCATGTCCCAAAATAGCTGAAACCACGCTTCGCAGCGTGGATCATTGTCGGAGATCATGGACCCGACCAGGCCCGTTGCTAGGGTGACATGTTTTGGGGTTTGAAGGTGAAAGTCCCAAATTCCGACTGGCCGGATGTTTTTTCCAACTGAGTGGAAACTTGTAAACTGCACTTTGTTTATGAGCGCTCTTCGTTTTGTATACAGCAGTGGGGACCCTTCCTTTGTCACTACATAAATACGTCGTCCTGGGGGAGGGGTCTAAGAGGAGGGGGCGTCCCCCTCCCCTTTGAGAAATTTTTGTTCATTTAAGGCTGCTTAGGTGCAAAACGGTGCTATCTTTGGGATATTTTTGGAGCTAATCATATTTGGCTGGAAAATGTCCATAATTTAGTGAATTCTAATTTTCCCGACTGGCTAAATGTTTTTACTAACTGCAGTGGCGGCGCGTAAATTGCACCTTTTTTATGCCCCCTGCGTTTGTATACAGCAGTGGGGATCCTTCCTTTGTCACCATATAAAGGTGCCCTCCTGGGGAAGTGGTCAAAGGGGAGGGGGTGTCCCCTCCCCTTTGAGAAATTTTTTGTTAATTTAAGGTTGCTTAGATGCAAAATGGTGCTATCTTTGGGATATTTTTGGAGCTGATCGTAGTATAGCAAAGTTGTGAAGGGCTAGCAAGGGCGTTTCCAGAATGCTTTTAAGTCGTAAGTGTATTAACAATCACCATCTATACCGATAATGGCATCGGCGAAGCCCTCTGTAAAAATTTTTGAAAAATGTTTAACGGCAACAAAGTACTTTTAACCTTCCACATCATGCTACAAATTAGACTGAATGCAGTGGCGTACCCAGGATTTGTCTCAAGGGGGCGGGGCATGCAGTATGTTGTGTGACCGCCTGCCTGGGGGAGGGGTCTAAGGGGAGGGGGAACCTCTTTTCTGAAAAATAAGGCGTCCTTACATGCAATCTGGTGCCAAATATGCTACCTTTTGAAGTAAAATTTGTGTTAAAAAATTGAAGTATTTTTAGGAACTAAAAAATAGGCATCAGTGAGGGGGCATAAAAAAATTACGTGTTTTTAGGAACTTAAAAAATCGAAATAAGTGAGGGGGCATGGCCGAATGGCCCTCCCCTCTGCGTACGCCACTGATTGAATGATTCCATGTTGATGAGAGGCCCCTTCAGTTGTTTGGAGATGTATGTCTGTTTTCGGGGAGTGTTGTGATTAGAATAGTTCCATGTATTTACCTTTACAATGGTCATGAGGAGTGCAAACCGTGACACATGCGCGCGAAGCGCGCCGAAATTTTGTCATTAAATAAGATTTCCCTGACGAAATCTGCATCGAGACACTTAACAATTGCCCAACAAACCTACATACCACTCAAAAAGCCAGTCAAATAGAGCCACGGCACTACTCTTTTACGCAAATGTGGGGGGGGGGGGGACATGTGATATTTTGTCCCCCACCCATCGAAATGTGGGGGGACTTGTGCCCCTTCCCCCCCCCCCCCAGGATTGACGCCCATGCCATCGGGACACAAATTCAAGCTAATTATCGCGGAAAGTGGATCGTGTCCATTCAGAAGACTCAAATGGTAAAACATAAGTACGGGTGGCTGCATTTATGATAAACTGTAGCAACTGAATTACAGCAACTAGTATTTCACACACACACACACACACATACACACACAAAATCACAAATTAGGGCTTCTCTGTCAATTTGCCGTAACTGCTTGAAGGTTTGTGCTAATTCCCGGGTTCGAGAACTTTGTAAAAGGCTGGTGAAGTGTTTCTATAGGCTTGACATTAGAGTGTTCAGCTTCTTTCATGGACTCGGAGTTATCAATGAGAGGAATTTCTGAGTCGGTTGTTATTTCCACTTAATGATTCCATTGCTTTAAGATAAACTCTGAGTTCCATCGTGACAATGACAAAATCTGATTGTGCTAGACTTTGTTGGGTTATGGTTTGCGTATTGTTTTGGGTTTGGACTGCAAGACATCTTGTGAAGGGAAAATGCAGTACTGTCCAATTTGAATTAGTGTACCCCGTCGTTCTAATTCAGGAATGGCTCCGATCAAACATATGACAATATTTTTGTTACTTATTTGTTAAATGCAGGCAAAATAACTCCTTGGTTTTCCTTCTTCCCTTCTCCCCCAGAACATAACAGATCTCGAGGACCCCAAGCAGTTCAAGAGCGCAGCCTTGAGGATTCTCAGACGGGACGACTAACTTCATGCGCACACCCAACCCTGCACGTTTGACTCCACCAGGAGTGTTGTGCAGTATTTATCCAGATCCAGATCAGTATGAAATGTTTTTATACAGAAACAAAATGAAAGATACTTGTGAGCGAAAAATAAGAGGAGATTAGTAAGATTTAGCACATTTTTGAAAACATACTTGGGGCAACTGCCATCTCCCTTTTAGCCCTCCTTTGCCCTTTACATTTCCAAACCGTACCGTGAACAAATCTGGTCTTAAGAGCGGTCACGCTTCATTCCTGAATAGCGCCATCTATTTCGTCGTTGTTTTCAACAACATAGATATGTAGCAGGAATGGCGTGTTAACTCTTCCGTAACAAAGTTTTGACTGTCCCCGATGCCAAACTTGCGTTTGCCACCGTTGCAGCTTTACTGATCTAATGTTAGTGTACCACCGTCTGCATGTGGGATGTGTGTAGCAGCGCATACTTAGCAGCATGCGACGCGTATGTGTATGCTACCAGCCTGAGTACAAGCTATCATGTTCCAGCAGAGGATCTAACGTTAAAAGTAGAGAACTGCCACGGGTAAAGTGGGATATCATTGAATATTGGTGTCCATTACGAGACCGAAGTCTAACAATAACATGGAGACACGTATCATAAAGTGCAAGCAAATTTCAAGTATTCAACCATGCATCGCCTAATGGTCGTCGACACTCGTTTGGCTCCAACTGTACAGGAAATGCATTTATCCATAAACCCGACGACGACAGGCCATTGACTTTCCCATGAGAAGCAGAGACCATTAGCTGTACAAGCTCAATGGGTGACCAAACTTTCCGCAAGATGGTCTGGAAGCGTAAATTTTTGTACTTGGTTTGTGTAGGCTCAGTGGTTGCCTGTATGATATTCATTAATACGAATAAAGACGAACCCGTTAGTTTTAGTCATAGTCGTTTGCAGGCCAGCGAATATGTCATTGCAAGTACTGAAGGGATCGAATCTCCAAGCGTCCAACAGAGTGTTTCAGGTTTGTATTTGTAACTTTAGGGGATTGCCTATTTGGTTTGGTTTCTTATGAAGTTGTGTAATATCAAAATCATTGCCTGCATCATGCATGTCTAACCGTAAGTTAAAATTTCAGGGTAGGGCCTACAAGTTCAACTTAGTTCTTGACAGTTGGAGAAGTGTAGCGGGAACATAGCACTGTTCAAGGACTAGGCCTAGGTGTAATGGGGTGACCATCAAATGTGCACTTGCGAAAGCTATCATTCCAAGACAGTGACATGAATTGTTAGGCTAGACTTGCCCTTGACGGGCCCCGCAGTCTGCATGCACCTTACTGTATAGTGAGTGTACCTTGAGTCGGTCGGTACCTTGAGTCGGTCACTGCATACAAAATGTAAGTCAGGCGAGCTATGGCCAACAAATAAACATACGACAGTGAGGAAACTCCAGCACTACATAACCACAACTCAAACTCTGTCAAAAATAAGCATTTATTCCCATTTTTAGAAGAAATTCACCCAGCCTAGCCTACATCTAGTGTTACGTAAAGGTGGCTTGAGACCTATAAATGGCCCCAAAAAATATTTCAAACAATCCTCCAAATTACTGCAAATGGTCTCCTTCCAACATCTTACGATTTTTTTTTATAATGATGATGTCATTCATGGAATATATTTTGATACCACTCTTATGTGCTTTCATAATGTTTGGGTGACCGACTCAAGGTACCGTTCTTGAAACTAAGGCATCTGAAACTTGTGGTAGGAATTTCTCTGTCTCTTGAAAGTTTGCCAATGAAATTCACTCTAACTTTCAGGGTTAAGAGAAAACATGTTCATGAGAATAGTGGATAAGTTTAAATTACATATTACTACCCTATGTGTATGTTTTTAGTGAAAATTTCCTTAATTGACCGACTCATGGTACCACCATGCTACAGGTCATCAGTTACTCTGAGGACTGGGACTGTGACTCCACTCAGGATGTGGTTACTGGCTAATCAGCCATATCAAGGGTACACAAACAGGCCTTATACTTACAGTTTACCATACACAATAAAGTTACAGCCATGTGTTCTGTCCACTGAGGACGGCAACTCCACTTAGGACACTGAACTTCAGAGGCTGCCTGCCAAAGTCACACAAAGGCCATAGGCTACTGGAAAGTTCGTTTTTTCGCCGCCGAAGATTTACGCCAAAGGAAATTTAGGCAAGATAAATATTACGCCAGCCTCTGCTGTAGGCTAGGTGCGCCAAATAGAAATCAGGATGACAAAATACGCCAGAAAGTTGGCGTGACCGCTTGAGTGTCACGCCGAAGATCTTCGGCATAACCTACATGTTTTCCAGACGGGCACAAAGGGGCCTTTTGCCATTAACAATGGTACACCAACTAGAGGCAGAATATTGCAGAAAAATACAAGTTGAAACCAAAAGATAGTTGTTACAGTTACTGTAAAGCTATACCTGTGCCATACAAATGGTTACGAAGATTGTCCGCTGTGGCTCTGATTTTCTCGAAGTACTGGATTTTTTAAACATTGGCTGGGATATTCTTCAGTTATCGTAGTACCCCAAAATGGATACCTAGGCAGGCAGGACTTCAACTATGATGAGGAATCCAGCTACAGTAAAAATGGATACCTCTGACTCTGACAGTCAAACAAATTTGTTAGACTGAGACTTTTGTCAAGTGTTATGAAATACCTTAAGTACAGTATCATCACACAGCATCATTTGCTTAAAAAAAAAAGTGCAACACTCTTGCTAATTCTGAACCACTGCAAAGTGCCTCCAGCTGCATCAGGGTATTCTATAGAACTCTGAATTTTAGTCCCCTGGTGATGCTTTTTGGAGCCGAATGTTAGACCTAGGGTTAGGCTGTGATTTCCGACTGCTTGAGGCCGTTTTCTTTTATCTTCTAGTAAAATAGAATAGGTCAAGGATAAATTTTACTATGACTCTACAAATGTGAAACCTCTTTTGGCTTGACCTACATCAGTTTTGGGTCGATGGCAATCATCACTTACACAAGTACTACAATAAATCCCAGTACAAAAGTTGCACTTTATGTCAATTTAACTTTTGAGCCTAACCAAGACCACCTTTCCAGAAATTTACTCTATGCCCTCTAGAAGTTGACTACCAGACCCTGTCAACTACCTCGGCTTTACCTGTAGCCTCCCAGTTTTAGGTGGATTGTCCTATTGTCCTGATTTCATGCCAGATCCCCCTGGCTATTGCACTTGATTTGTAGTAGCTCTGGAACAGTAACTTAATAGGCCTATAAACTGTTAACTATTTCCGAAATAATTCTCAAAAATATTGGCAAAAAGTTTTGTGTACAAAACAATTCAAAGTTGGCCTACTTGAAAAGTGGGCTACACTCGCTCTTTATGTAGAATATTGGCTGCTGGACATAGAGTACATTCCTGGAATAGGCCAAAATCCCAAATTACCAAGATGATTTAGCAGCTTGATAGAATGTTTAAAAACAAAACAAAATCAAAATTTTTGGACTTTATTTGGATACTCATTGCAAGTAAGTAGTATTCTTAGAATGAAGGATCTTAAACATATTAATGATCCTTAGAAATCAGATACCTAGGAGACTACTGTAGGAGTATATGAATTGATAAAGATCGAAACCAGTCAAAATTTTTGAAGATGCGGTTGCCCAATTTTGCAAATAACATATATATATTGCTGACCTAGTATGGGAAGCCCAAAGTGACCCAACTACTAGGTCAGCAGACTGTGGACTAAGTAGGAGGTCTGTGTATTCATAGAAAAGAAAAGGAAATGATTGTTTACCAATTCTGATGCTTAATTTCACTTCATGCAGTATGGGAATTAGTTGTGAATAAAAATTAGCAGTCAAAATTAGGAGCACTGATTACAGTTGTCCACCAGTTTTCCCTCTCCTACAGTAGCTAACAGGATATTTTTAGGGAAATCCAGCCATGTCCAAATAAATCATTGGGGTTTTCTTACATCTTTCTTGGCAATTTCAAGAACATTAGGCTAATAACCCCCGTGGCATTTCCCTTTCCCTATAAAAAGTCTGAACTGATCAAAAGTTCTCTGTACATGTATATTGTGGTAATAATGCAGAAATATTGTAGTTAGAATTTCCACTTTACTCTTTAGCCTGTTTTATACTAGTGCACATTAAACATATGTTTTATCTTAGAACAATTGCAAACTTCAGTAGGGGTAAGAGTATTGGCTGTTGCAAATTAGGTGGGTGGTGGGAAAGGGTATGGTTTACCTTGTGTTGGTGCAGACCAAGTAATTAGTTGGTGGTGTGCCCTCCACAGATGCCATTTTGGTATACAGGCCTAGGTTTTTTGCAGGGTGCAAGTGTGAATGAAAATAGCTCAGCTGCTCTCAAGATACTTTAAGGTGCTGTTTGTTAGTAGCTCTCTGTGATGCATTTGGACAAGTACAATACCTTAGTATGAAAATGGCTTGGTTTGAAGATATGTGGAGTAAGAAATGTGAGCCAGCTGTTTGATTGAGAGTTTAGCCTACCGATACTGCAGAGAGTGTTTGTCATACCCTAAAGAATTACTTTGCCATGATGGGAGTACATTATTTGAATATTGCATGTTGTGCCAACATTTCTCCAATAAGTCAAAGTTACCCAAGTATAGCCATTTATATGACTGATCTATGTATATCATCAGCCGTAGCCTCAAGTATATGCCAAAATAGGCCCAGTAGTAATACTAAACATTACATGCATTGGTATCAGCAAAATTTACCTTTAATGTCGAATATAATTTAATACCTAACAGATATTAAAATCGTCCTATATGTCATGCAAATGGTACACTATTTGAGTATTTTTTAAATGCAAAATCCGGTATTTTACCTCGTCAAGATGAAAGGACATTTCATCATGGTACAGTGCCCTTGGCCTTATGGTTAGTTGCAGAATGCTTATTTTCCAAATATGGGTATCGGATCGGTATCAGCTAATATTGGGAACTTAAGTATCGGTATGGGTAATACCGGCTTATTGCAATGTCAGTACAACACTAGACATGTACATAGTGCAAAACTTACAAGTATGTAACAGATGAGTATCAGCAGATATGGAGACTTTCAGTAAAGGATAATATTGATTGAGGGCAGTGCACTGGTTATTAGTGATATCATTACAACATTAAGTACACATAGAACAACTCCATGTAAAAATAGTCTTTTTGCTGCTTATTAGGCTTTAGAAGCTGTAAATCAAAGGCTTTGGATTTTACAGTATGAGCGGCTGATGTTTACAGCTATCCCAGTAACTTAGTATCCTCAAGCCATTTGATTGTCTGGTAGAAAATTCATGATCATTGAATCATAGATGATTGTCATGGTTCAGAGCTGAGAAACCATTTCAGAAGTTTGCGAAAACAGAGTTGTTGAAGTGTAGGTGGGCACGTACAGTAATCAAGAACACATGAAACGTGCGAGAGTCACATTACTGGTCCTGTGGATGTTACATGAAGCTCCCTGGTGCTGTACACTGGCCCTATTAGGGTATGGGGTTTGGGCATCCAGCCAGGTACACAAAGGGCACACTATTGAAGTACATTAAGTGAATACTTGGAAAAGTTACATCAGGTGTAAACTGGGAAGATTTATGAGAGGAGTGGCAGCCAAGCAACTAGCTTCCATCATACAGTGCTTGTCAAAGAAAATGTGTACGTTGCATGTGGGTTGCAGGTCTTTTAAGGGAGAATTCATTCACTGTTGGCTGTACCTTCCCACAACCTAAAGGGCAAATATATACATTCAGTACCCAAATTTGAATGAGTATAGTGTATACTGTACCCTATAGTATAAAGTGGTAACATTTTGTTCACTGAATTTTATTCATGTAGAATAAGCCCTCCCTTTAGTACATATATATGTAAAGATATGATACTGGAGAGATTATTTGTGCATAATTTTGATGTGCTGTATTTTTTGAAGTGGTAATTGTTCAAATCAGTTTCCATATTAATTCTATACAATACTATCATATCACATAGCAGAGATAGTTTTTTGACCATATAACATGTGTATGTGAAGTTATTTAGACTTACCTTCAAAAAACGTAGGTTATTTAGGACACCAAAGTGTGACATAAAAATAAGTGTTGCAGAAAACTCACATTTTTGCCTATCTAACTTGACATTATTGATGTGTTTTCTGATTTATTTCTTTTATTAAGAGTACTACTTCGAATTTATACAGGCATTTCATGAATGCATGCTTAATAACTAAATACAAAACATCACTAACAGTTCATTTAACGTATGTTACTCTTGGTGTCCTCCAGCGTAACATACGTTAAATGAGGTGAATTTTCATCTTCGTGACGTATTATCATGCAGACTTCTGGTTTACTACGAAGAGTTTAACCCGTAGTACTTGACAATGACAATTTATGAGGTTGCTAAAACCCAAAAAGCATAATATTTAGGCCACAAACAGTGTTTTCCATTTGGTGTCCACCCATAACATACGTTAAACACTGATTTCAGGGGGACCATTTGGTCACTTTTCAACATCCAGGAATACTGATTTCATATGACCAGGTCAGGACCCAGTTGGTAGTGATGTTAAACTATGAGGATTTCCAAAATCTCCTAAATATTTAGATATGGACAGCAATCAATGTTTGGTGTCCACTTGTAAGACTGAGTAACATACGTTAACCACCACTGAGTGAATCACTGGGAATATCTAGAAAAACTTGCGTATCTTGATTTTACTTACAATACATGTTTCATCCAGGAGACACATTGGCAACTCTTTACAATTCACACTGAGTGAAAATTTTCAAGTTTTAAAAACATATGTTAACGTAGGTTATGGTGTCCTCTTTGGTGTCTTCATAACATACGTTAACAAATGCAGTCTAATTCTGAGAAAAAAAGCAGGAATGCTGATTTCTGCTACCATGGAAGTCCTTCAATAACAAAATAAAAATAAATAAAATGTAAAAAACACAAAAATTCCCTTCTGATGCTATAGATACAGTGCCTTATCATTATTTGTGACTATATTGTTAACGTATGTTATGGTGTCCTCAGAAATTATCCTTATTATTTCTTAGTGAAAGTGGTCTAAAATAAATATATTCAGTTTCTACATCTGAAGATATCTTCTGAAAAATTAAAAATCACATTCTCTTTTCAGTTTGGGCCAAGCAGGATTAATAAATTCAAAAACAACTGTTGGACACCGAGTAACATACGTTAACTGCCTTACATCTAATTTTAACTCCAGAAATCACACTTTCTGATATTTTTTTATCCTTCAGCTACCTCAGTTGAAATTTAGACTTTATTTAGGATATAATATGATGTTCAAGAGAGAGCTTTAGTGATTTTTAATTTTTCCCCTGCATGTCACACTTTTGTAACCCAGTATCATATTTTAACATATATGCAAGATTTTTCTTCTGGAACATGGTGAATATTACCTGCTCTTAAAAAAAGAAAAAAAGAGAAGTTTGCATGATTTAACTGATCTTTCATTATGACAAGTTTTGGATGACTGCTTGTTCCCTTTTTATTGAAAGTAAATCTAAGATTTATAGGTACAGGTTACTGAAGTAGGAATATAGAATTGTATGGAGTCCACCTTACCATTCCAAGATCCAATCAAGACAAAAAATAGTGTGCATTGTATTCAGCAGCAGACAGGAAGACTTCAAATGTTTCAGTTACTGTTATCACTCTACTGTAGTTTATTCCAAAAAGAAAGGAACCACTAAATTTTCAATTGGCTAAACCATAACAATATTAGTTCCTCATGATTGGTTCCCCTAGTGAAAGATTAAATTAAACACAAAATAATCAGAGACAGTTTTGGAATTGAATTAGGATAACAGGGAATAATTTAGGGTTCAAATTTTGCATAGCAGTTTTGAAAATTTTTTCCTTCTGTAGTGTAAAATCACTGAAAACCCTATGGTTAAGCACACAAAGAAGTGCTACACATTTTTGCATTTGTGTAGCAATTTTGCCAGCTTGTGTAGCAAAGTGCATTGTGATACTGGATAAATCATTCCCAGTATAAGGAAAGCAGGACTTTCCATCTTCTTCCCATTTTTCTCTCCTAGTGTTACAAGGCAGAGAATAAAAAAGTAGGTCTTAACATCTGCCTGACCCCTGAAACCCCTCTGTATACATAGTAAACTTTTCAGGTCAAGTGCTATACATATGAAACAAATTACCTTGTAAAAGTAGTTTTGAATAGAGTATTAACTAAAGCCGCATTGCTTTCAGGTTTTGTGAAGGGTGGAATAACTTGCAAATTGCCTTGTAAAAAGTGGGCACTGAGACATTGTAATTTTACAGAGTTACAAGTGTTGCTCAATTAACTTTGGGCTAGTTATCATATTTACTTCAGATATAATGGAACTCCTGACTGTTGGTTGACTCCTCTTTCCTAGGAAATTTTCTAGACTCGCCAAAAAATTGGGTTTGCGCATTTCTATTGTCCATTGCTATGGTAGTCTTTATAGTCATCTATGACTTTTATGGATAACCCCACAGTAACTGATACCAAGGACATATCAGTCCATCCAAGGGCGTAGGCTGGGGGGGTGCATTGGGTGCACGTGCACCCACCTGTTGAGGCAGAGGAGTTCCGCTCTGGCCTGGGAAACAGAAAAATGCACTCCTTCTGTTTTCAACAGCTGTGAAAACAAGGACGAAAATGACTTTTGTCCACACACCAACCTACATCGGTAAGTTTGGTAATTGAATTACAGGATGCGCCTTGAATATATATGAAGGTCTATAGAGCCACGGTATCAGAGCCCTCTATATCAGAGCTCTAAATGTAGAAGTCTCTGTACTTTAGCTTACGAAGGTCTAGTGTCATGTAAAATCTTCCCTTAAAATTATTATTTCCATTATTTTGAGGCCCTGTTCGTGACAGAAGTGATGTTGGCTACTTCTTTAGTCAAAGTTATGGTCATTAGCGTCTCCAAAGATGTCCTTAAAATGTCCATTTCCACAAGCGATGCTACTTTGTTTTCCAGACGTTCTATCCAAATGCAAATCTTGTTACTAGGCCCTCCACACTATTATATGCTAAATAGGATGCATTGCTGTACAATTGTGACATAGTACTAGCTATGGTTACATTCATACATGCGCAACTAACTGAATCCACATACGCGTACGCCGCAACAATCACTACAGTAATGAGGTTACCGTCACAGTAACCTTGCCTGCAAAACTTGTACGGCGGTACGTAACATAGGCCTTCTTTAGGTAACAAAGTGTATGTGAGAACTAGGCCTAGGTACCCTAGGCTAGGCCAGACCGTGGAAGCCAGATATTAGCCACGACTGGGCCAGACTTGTCGTGTCAAGTTTTGTCAATATATCGTCTGCCAGAGGATTGCACAAATATTTTACTTGTAGGCCTATAGTTCCAATTGATTAAAAGTAGTAATGTAAGACCTAAAAGCGTTAAAGTTCAATTTTGCTGTTAATTCGGTGATTTTTTTACGTTAAATTTGGTGATCCGACTTTAAAAGCAAATAAAAATTTAAAGATCGAGCAGAGGATGAGAATATGCTCAGATCATGAAAAATGTTTGTATCATGAAAAGACTAAGAGTTACGAAATTTAAGTATTTTGTAAATAATAAAATTGACAGTTGCCATGTGTTGTCCATGTGAACTTGAGGAAAAACCCTGTTGTTTTGTGCTTGAAGCTCAAGGTTATTTGAGGTGACCAGCAGAGGTCAAAGTCTTGAAAAACCTTATAGAAGGAATATCTGAAGACCAAAAAAGTCTCTGAAACCTAGTAAGAGTGATATCTGAGGAACAAAATAGGTGATGGAGTTCCTATTTGACATGTAAGGATGTACATGAGAGTATAGCTGACCTCTTAATCTGTGTCAAGGTCATTTGAGGTCAGCGGAGGTCAAAGTCTGAAAGCCTTGGGAAAACCTATCAAGCTAGAATATAAATATGGCGACATTTCAATTTGAATAAAAAAAGTCATGCATTAACGATTCGTGTATCATTTAAATTGAGAAACGGCAGACAGGAGATCACTTTTTGAAGGATGTGTACATGTGGCTTAAGGCTCGGGAAATGCTGTTTCCGGCCATCTGGGGGGGTTTTAAAACCGAAAATTTTCTTGTACGCTCCGCGCCAAGCAATGCTGGCGCTCCGCTTAGATAGTCTTCCTGGTTCCACCTACCAGAAATGTGCACCTCCCCATGCCAAATTCAGCCGATGCCCTTGCCCTCATCATCTGTAAATAATTGGTGTTAGTGGTTTTGTATATTTCCTAGAAATTCCATTTTATTTCTGAGGGCAGTTATGTAAACAGTATGAATAATTATAACAGCATCAGAATAGGTGTACTGTTGGATGCTGTTCACAGCTGCAAAGGGTTATTTTTATATTAGGGTGTGTGCCAATTTTGCATCATTTTCACAGGCACACAGAGTGTACCTTCTTTGGACCCTCCCTCCCAGAGTATGCCTTGAAAAATGTAAAGAAATAACTGATTTTGGCAAAAAAAAGGCAGTTATCATTATATTTTGAAATTTTGAAAAAGAGCACATGGGTCTTTGAAACCCTCCCCACAACATGTTTTGTAGGCTTGTGAAAATGATGGAAATAATGGATGATCCTTGCCATCTAGGCATATGGGGGTCAATATTTCTGAGGGGGGGGGGGCTGGGATGATTTTTGCCCAAATTTAGAAATCTATTTCGCTCCTACTTACCTCCCCTATAACTACTATTGGACAGTCCATATACTGCGGAATGATCACTGACAATGAAAATCCTACCCACACTAGGTGGCTTCCTATGCATATCCTTGCTGTTTCCCTGTAACTTGCCCTTGTTTCATTGAATTTAGAATTTTGGACCAAGTTACCTGAATTTTGATACTGCTGTGTTGGTTGTCATGACCTGCAAAAAGGGCATAATTTTTTGGTTGGCTGTGTCATTTGCCCAAATGTATCCACTATTTTGCCTGAATTGGGAGGGCATATGCTCCCCCCCCCCCTCCCTCCTGCCTCATATATGCTGACAGTATGTTCTTTGCAGGGAGTTGCCACAGATCCTTGATTCCTAAGTGCAGTAAGAACTCTATTCAGTGTCCCAGTAAAGGGTAAATTAGGCATGATACTGCATTGCAGAAGTAAACTGGTTGATACCATAACAAATAGTGTTAAGGGGGATTCTCCAGCTTGTGAAAGCTTTTGGTAAACAATGTCTTGAGGCTCCCTGTTTGCTGAGGAGAACCATCTCATTCAATTCTGAAGTCTTAGGGGATGCTGATAGATAGACAATCAAAAGAGATTTGAAGTACTGTCCACATGGAAAAAGGGTGTGATGATACATTTAAAAGCAAATATGTGAAGAGGTTAGATACCTTGTTAAGTATTAAACTACATACTAGAAAACTGCATTGAAGTGTCAAGTAATGTATGTTTAGTGTATTGAAGAGTAGGTAAACATACTAGTCTGTTAAGACAACACTAGAGAAAGTCTCTGTACATGAGGTAAGCAGTTGGACCAGACAGTTACCATTAGAACTCCCTGGTTATACAACTGCCCCTTCAGATACCATTATTCAAAATTGTACAGTAGTTTCGTTTCATACAGTGTGTACTGTGCATGCAGTACCTCAGTTTCTGAAAAGAATGCTTGATTTTAAAGACAGGCAGTCATCACCCCAAAGTACATTTTTAGTGTGGGGGTATCGAAATTCTCAGTTGGTTACTGCTCTTTGATTGACGAGAAAGTTTGAAAATTCAAATGATGCAGAGTAACTCACATTTCACACAATGCAGAGAGAGTGTTTGGATTACACGTTATAGTCTTGTATGCTCATCAGGACATGGCCTGAAGTAATAAAATAGGTTTGTGTCTGCACAAAGAGGACCTACAGCTATGTTGCTACAAGTTGCTTAGTTGGGAGAATTGGAACTGTCTGGAATGAGGAGAATTGGCCTTTAAAGACAGACTGTCATCACCCCAAAGTATATTTTTAGTGTATGTATATCAAAATTCTCAGTTGGTGACTGCTGTTTGATTGACATCAAAGTTTGAAAATTGAAAGATGCAGAGTAGCTCACATTCCACACAAGGCAGAGAGAGTACTTTTATTACATTTTATAGCCTTGTGTGCTCACCAGGACATAGCCTTAAGCAATAAAACAGGTTTATTCTTGCACAAGGAATAGCCTCATACAGTTATGGGAGGAGCTAGAAGATGCATAGTTGGGAGAATTGGAACTGTCTGGGATCATGAAAATTCCCCTTTAAGTCTGAGGCTTAGAATTACTTAGTGTCATTTGCATCTATTGTGTTACACTGTATTAGCATTGGCATTGTTCAGCCACACAAACAAATAAAATTTGGAGTGAAAAGAAAAAAAACCCAGCAGAAAATTCCCCTTTAACGGAATTTACATCATACCAGACAGTTCCAATTCTCCCAACTATGCAACTTCTAGCTCCTCCCATAACTGTATGAAGCTCCTCATTGTGCAGGAATAAACCTGTTTTGCTTAAGGCCATGTCCTGGTGAGCATACAAGGCTATAAAATGTAATATAAGCACTCTCTTTGCCTTGTGTGGAATGTGAGCTACTCTGCATCTTTCAAATTTTCAAACTTTGATGTCAATCAAAGAGCAGTCACCAACTGAGAATTTTCATACCCCCACACTAAAAATATACTTTGGGGTGATGACTGTCTGTCTTTAAATCCACATTTACAGTAAGACCACTGTCAATAAATGTTTAAATAATGCCCACATGATATACATCATCTGCTTGAAATATTGTTCAAGCCTTAACATTTCTCACAATTTGGGCAAATTTCCTCATCAATAAGATACATACCCAAAGTACAGTGAGTTCTAAGGAGATCTTTCACAGGAGTTAACTAAAATGAGATTTATTGTGAGGAATAAAGACAACGGTTTAAACTTATGTTGACTGGCAATGCAAAGTCAGTGAGTGCAGAGTAGGATTGGTTCTTATCAATGTTGTAATTTTGACAATAAATTACTGATCCAAGCTGATCTTGGTGATAAGATAAGAATTTTTGGAGAAAAGCAAGATTACCATCAGAAACAAATATTACTTGTAGTACTACGTATGCACACAAACTGGGCATAGTTAAGCACTCATGTGTGCCTTAACTGCCTATTAAATCTACAGTAGTTAACACCCACTCTGCAACAATGGAAATTTTATGTTCTGGGCTGAGTGGGCTCTCTTTTCTGGGGAGCATGTGAACCAGCAACTAAACAAGATCCAATGAAGAGTACTCCTCCATATTATAACTTCGTGGTACAGCAGTCGGTAGTTGTCTGAAGTGAGGGTTTCTGTGGCTGTTTACTTTACAACAATAGTGGATAAGTTGTTGCTTATCCTTGGGTCATCCACTTGAACTTTTCTTTACTGTCAGATACCGCTTGTGTAATTTATGACATTTTAATACTGGAGCTATAACAGGTGAAGTGCTTGTTGATAGCAACAGAAAGAACTTATAATTTAAAGGGACTGTGGCATCCCCCATTTAACCTGTTTGGGAATAGCCCTATTATTCTTAAAATAAAATCGGTGATTGCACTTTGATTGACATTCATTCAAACAACATTCTCGCCATGGTTGGTCAATGATGACTCATATGGTCAGTTGTGTTCCTGATTAAGCTCACACACAGTTTGTGTGTCAATATGATCTTGAGCAGTCGAAACTCACTGGGGTCCGTAGTCTATTGTGGGTCTGTTTTGGGGGTGTACTAAACAGGTGTTTTTGTTAAAATTTGGAGGGGGGGGGGGCTGCAGTAGGAGTAAACTTAAATGGAAGAATTTTTAGTGTCTGGGGTGAGATTATAGACTCTTTAAGAGAAGTTTGAAGTTGACTGTACTTCTTTAGATTGCACATGCCACACGCAGTATGATGAACACAGTGACTGGAAGTCACTGGGTGTAGTCACAGCAAAATACAGTATCTAGCATATAGTCCAGGCCATTTCGTAGCTGTTTGGGGGTTTGCATTTTTTTTTTTTTTTTGCTATATTTGATAAAACTTTGATAAGATGTAGAGTAGACATCAGACTTCAGAAAAGTATATGCTCCCATGTTCAAGGGGGTAGCCAGCCAATTCAAAATGGCTGCCATTTTGATCATTTTAGCTGATTTCGCTCAAGATAGGCTCTGCTGCACCAACATTTGGGGTCTTAAACTTTTTTAGGAGTAAAGGTGGTAAAATAAACTCAGTATCTCACAATATATTGAAAGTCCCCCCCAAAATATTGATCCGTTTTGTTGTAGTGACCTGTCGAATGAGAATCTGATACTCAAATATGTCCCTCCGCACCAAACTTGCCAAAATTGCTGGTTTTGGGCAAAAAGGGCCATATTTGACTGGTCACTACAACAAAATGGATCAATATTTTGGGGAAAACTTTCAGTAAATTGTGGGAGACAGTGTTTATTTTACTACCTTTACTCCTAAAAAAGTTTTAGACCCCAAACATTGGCGCAACAGAGCCTATCTTAAGCCAAATCAGCCAAAATGATCAAAATGGCAGCCCTTTTGAATTGGCCGGCAACCCCCTTGCACATGAAAAAAAGAATGGAGCACATACTTTTCTGATTTTCTGATGTCTACTCTACATCTTATCAAAATTTTATCAAATGTAGCAAAAAAAAAAGCAACAAACCAAAAGGTCCCTGACTAATATTTTCATGCATGCAAATTCAACGTAGCAAGGGATGAAATAGCCAGGTTTGCGTCGCAATTTGTGACCCAAGAAACACCAGTCGCGAATCAGTTGTTATTTGCCTAGAAGTTGCATTTGGTGCAAACTAAAATTTTCCACAAAGGCTACTAGAAATGTAGACTTTTCAAAATTCCCCATCGTGACATTTAGTGATGGAAGTACTATTGGGTTGACGTAGATTCTATAATCTACTGTACTATATCCATACTGTAAATTTCGATTCTGACACTACAGTTTAAAGCCATAGTGTACTTGTAGTTTTAATTTCAACAGCATTGTTATGCTGTTGCTCTTTACCCACTTCCATTAAACATATGTGTGCAGATGATAGGGTTATCTCAGAGTTGAGTTGCTGAACTTCTTCCATTGTTCTAGTACCAAAGATGGATTGATAATATTTTATGGTTTACCATATTTTATTTGATTGTGCATAATTTACAGCACCGTGACATTTTGATGTTCAAAATTCTCAAATGCAGTGGAAAAATGGAAAGAATGAGTGCCCTTTTATTTGGTCATAAATTAAAAAGGACTTTCTTCATCAAAATTTGATGGCTCAAACTATACTATTTATGACAGAACATGTAGCTTTTTAACCTAAAATGGAGGTCTGTGTTATTGTAAAAATCATATGAACATTGCTTATTATGGCTACTGAATTTGTGCTGAAGTGGTTCTTAGCTATTGAATAAGAGCTAATAGAGTACCGTAATGGAAGTTCTGTAAAATATCTTTATGTGAAATCTACTGTAAGGATATTGTATAAGAAATTAAAATTATAGTTGGTATCAAGGAACATTTATGGTTAACAACAGTTTAAATGTGAAACAACAGCACCAGTCCCATCTACCACTGCAAGATCAGCAGTTACAGTAGCCTGCTAAGAAGGTGACAAGCTTTGCCTGTGCCCCTCACCACTAATCAAGCCCTGCCAACTCTTTCATTAAATATATTTGTGGACAATCAGATGATTTGTACTGTTTAAAGGGGCTGTGGCCTCCCCCAAAACATATTTAGGCATAGTCCTATAGTTCTAAGTTTTAGTGGTGATTACACTTTGAGTGACATTCATTCAAACACTAGCTCTACTCTGGTTGTACAGACAGTTATGTTTCCAATTAAACTCACATACAGTTGTGTATCAGAGTGGCCTTGAGGAATTGAAACTCAGTGCAGGCTACTGTGGCTCTGTCTTGGAGGTGTGCTAGACAGGTGTTTGTGATTAAATTAGAGGAGGGGCTAGAAGTAAACTTAATAGTACTGTAGGGAGAATTTTTACAGTCTGTAGTGAAATTATAGAGTCTATAAGAACATTACAGGAAATATTGCATTACAGGAAATATTGCATTACTTGTGGTACAGAAAGTTTTTGTACCTTTAAAAGATTTATCTTCTATATGGGATGAAAGACAATTGAAGATTGGGTAGCTGGGTATAACTACTGTAACAACTTATTCAAAAGAAATACAGGTTCTCAAAAGAAATTCACTGATTTGTTCACTAAACTTTTCAGATTTTCAAATGATGTAACATTCAAACATTTGTAGTGTATAATATTTTAAGGAAAAAAAGTAATTTTCATAGTTTATTGGTGGTACTGAATGCTTTAATAATGATAACAGATATTTTCTGTATACATGCCATATTGGGAGGCAATGTACAGTAAGCACAATATTTCTCTTTTATACATGAAATTGTTTTTGTTTATGAATGGAAAATTTGGCCCTGTTGTTACAGTGAAGTAGTGAAGTATACAAGTGACATATGTGCATGTAAAAGTGAAGGTATACATGCATTTCAGAAATGGTAGGGTAAGTTATAGATTTTGGGTTCACCTCATATGTGAAGAATAGAAAAATGGCATTTCAAGGACAAGCCTGAATAAAATTGTTAGCCAGAGTGCATGTTTTGTACAAAAATGCCAGAGTTATACCATATTTACCCATATGTATAGAGTTGTATTTACCGGCAAGGAATCTTAATACATTAATATCAGCACTAGAGAAGCTTACGCAGATGCTGTATTAAAGATTGTGAGCCAGAGAATGTCAGATCACAGGGGACCTCTTATCTGCCAGCAGTCTTGCTATGTCACCGTTTTTCCGTAATTGTAAAAGCAATTCTCCCCCCCCCCCCCCCCACACACACACACATATGTACTTCACAAAATACCAGAAGATTAGCAACTTTTCCCTCAGCAAGACTGGTGTCCCACAATAGTACACACAATTTCAGTACATGCAATGTGACAAAAAAATCAAGGGGAGCATTTATTAGAGTAAATATGGTATCTTTTTGGAATCATTTTTGGAAATCACCAGGTGAAACTGAATGAACAAACTAGACGTGATTGACAGTGGTTGTCAGGTGCCAGGGAGTTGCAGGATTCTTGCACCTGATTCAGATGATTGCTCATAGGAACTAAGGAAGTAGTCTGCAGGAAATCCCTACACATGTTTATCAAACTAATTAAACCAGGCAAGTTTATACACAATAGAAACATAAACAATGTATGAAATCCAGCAGAATGTGGAACAAAAATCCTGCACAAAATATTGCCGTCTTCTCACTTTTATGTCTTTTGCTGTTAGTGAACACTGCTGATTGGTCAGACCATTTTTTTTTAGCAAAGAAACCATTTCTACTGTATCCTTTAGAGTGTACTTGTTTCTTTCAGACTTTACAGTTAATCCACAAGGCTTGGATGGGTTACCCTACTCTACGTAGAGTCACAACTGGCAGGAGTCTAGTAGTGACTCTACTTTCCTGGGACTCGCAGCTCCTGGGTAATTTTTGATATTGTCAAAAATATGCACAAAAATTATGTTTTATGGTTCACAGTTGAGTTATTTTGCAGGACTTAATGAAGTATTGTAATACAACCAGCTCTTTTGATCTTTTTTTTTCATACTTAATTGCAAGTTTTACCTTCAGATGGCCACTATGATGCTCCGACATTGTCAGTTTAGAGGGGCTTACTGAGTTGATATCGATTATTTTGTGACGAGTTTGAATGAAATCATTGCATGACAATATTTCTAGTTAGCCTCATTACTCATGTATCACTTCCTATAGTGTACCAAAAATGTGAGAAATTGTAGTTTTTGTGGAAAGGGCTTGAATATGAATAATACCTAATTGTAAAAGTGTCTGGTCACGAATTTGTAATAAATGATGTAAATCATAAATTATCCTATCTTTGCCATTTCAGTTGTTTGTCAGATGAGTAGAATCTCTTAGTTTGACCATGTACCATCAAGATGTGAGTAAAACTCAACACGTGTGAGAAAAACATGAGGCTAGAATTCAATAGGAGGATTTAGCCATCAAGTGACTTAATATCTCTTTATTTTTCACCCGGAAAAACGGCCTTTTCCCGGGGAACTTTGGCTAAACGAGCCTATTGAATTCTAGCGGCATGATCATGAAATTTTGTGAACCAACTCAATAATTATCTTTAAATGTTAAGGAGATTTAAGGGAAATCAATAGCACCAGTTTCACATGTGCAGATATCAGGCTTGGGCAGCTCCAATATTGTGGAGTCAGTTACCCATGGCCATATCAACAGCAGTTCCTTCAGGCCACAACTTCCAAAATGTAAGTGATGCAGGAACATAGTATCTCAGCAGCTGTAAACTATCCTCTACTAGCCTTCTCTACCAATGAGTATTAATACGACAGTAAGCTTTACACTTCAGGCTTCTCAATGGCTGAGGTGCCTTAAAGAGTCAAAGTAAACACTTGTTTACCATTCAAGTGGTGTTCAGAAAAGTGTTTACAACAGTACAGATACCAGGAACTGGATAACACATAACTGGCCTATGGACCATGCATAACAATGTTCACAATATGCACAGGTTCTTTAAACCTTTATGTTAGCATTAGTGACCATGTCACCAAAAATTTTTTGAACTTACCAAAACTTATCAGTGAACGAAACTGAATACCTAAAATTCTTACATTGGTTTAAGGGTATTTTTCTGACATGAGCAGGTAAGGTAAGTCAAAGCTGTCGGGACAATTCCTCCTAGACTACTCCCTCCTGGACAATTCACCCCTCGATAATATCCACCAGTACATTTCTTAGCCCAAACAATTTCCCCCGGACAATTCTCAAGCATGGCAATAACCCCTTTGGACATCTTTTTCAACCAGAAAATTTGGAATTTGGGTGGGAGTTGTTCGGAAAAATCATCCAGGATGGATATTGTCCCTGTGGAAATGGTTTTTGCAAACAGTCTTGCAGGACTGCTGTGAGTGCACACGTGTGTTAATACACTGGCCCTGCAGGAGCTCCTTGAAAAAATCACCACAATGGGTATGATACACTTGTTTCAGTTGTTTTAACCCTTTGTCATCTATTCATATTGCCAACGATTCTGTTGCCTTTGCAGAAGTTTAGTGTACATGGTGTTGCAGACCGTAGTCCTGCTGTTGAAATCTAGAAAACCTTCAGTGCATTGGTCAAATGCAACTTTCACTAAAAGTGCCATTTTAGTATCTATGGGCTTAAATAATGTAGCTCCGTTTGTAACTTTTCATGAATATTTACAGCATTTATCCTAGTATTTTGTACGTGACATTGGTTTGCATTGTAGTGACAAATTTTTATGCAAACCGAGGTGTCTAAGGTAAAGGTTGGCATTGTGGATTTGTGCAAAACTTGGAGAGAAATGCTTGCTGTAACTCCTGTCACTTTTTAAGAAGAAAATCCATTTAAAGGTTTGGTTAAATTAGGAGCCGTTTAAAGGACCAATCATTTACGTACTTTAACTGATAAAAACGTTTTAACATGACACCCCTAGTACTTGAAATACAGAATATCATAAAGATAGTCAGACAGACAGACAGACAGATAACTGTTTATTGTCCATTTCAGTAAAATGGAAAATGATATTCTGTCGACAGTGTGTGTATAAGATACAAAACAGTAAAAATATAAAAGCGAAAATACACATAAATGGGATAAACAGTAAAAACCATAAAAGCAAAGATACACACAACTAATAGTGCTAAATAGAAATAAATGTAAAATAAAAGAAAAGTGAAGTAAGAAAGATCAAAGATTTACACTGTGGACAGATCGCTTCACATTAGAATTGAATAGATGTAATACCTCAGGAAGGAAAGAATTTCGAAACCTTTATGTTTTGGTAAGAGGCACCTGTAATCTAGTGCTGGATCTGTTAAAAGAGACTAAACTGTGAAAGGGGTGTGTGTCATCTTTTCTTATGCTATCTAGTTTTTTGATTAGGCATTCTTTGCATATGAGTGAGAGTGATGGAAGACTTGAACCAAAACCCTTAAAGCACAGACAACAATTTGAATTATTTCATCACAGTGTGTACATTTAAGCAATGATTGTGAATTCAACATCCTCAAATCAAGATCCTACAGAGCCACATTGGCCAGTGTGTGCAACACTTTTATAGACTGCACGCGATAATAGGCTGTCCCCAGTCTATATCTAAACAGGATGGCGGATGTCCCTCATTAGGAAAGACAACTACTGCCTTCCTATATTTATTAGCTCCCTGTTTGAGTAACTGGTCATGAAGGAGATTTCTGTCTACAGCAGGAAACCTGTCCAAGATATTGGCAGCAGTGAGTGACAAGATTAAACAGACCCTTCATGTGATCTAAACCAGTTGTACAGTCAAAGTTGCTTCAGAACTGCAAAGAATGACCATTGTTAACTGGTAAAGTACAGTATGTAACTCAAGTTGAAATTAAGTGGCAGTGGAACCAGGGAGAGACCATGTTAAGTCACTTTATTGAGTTCTGCATGATACTGAGAAAATGGAAACCAGTGAGGAGGGAAACAAATGACTTTTTCACATTAAAAAAAATAATATTGAAAAAGGAATGAAGAAAATATAATCACATCTTGAAGGTACTGTAGCATTTCAAAGAAAAAATCACTGTTTTTGATTTCTTGATGAAGGCAGAAGGAATCTATGCAATGGTGATGTTGTGTGTGAGTGTGGGTATGTGTGAGTGTGTGTGTGACACTTTGCTTGTAAACACAAATATCTCAAGAAAGGTAGCAATGAGGGATCTCATACTGTACTTGGCTTGTGGACCGATGGCCCATATTCAGTAAATGATCCCTGTTGTTTATGGTGGAGGTCAAAGGTCATTTGGAGTCACTACTGGTCATATTGTTAAAATCTATAAAGATTACATCTCAGTAGACATGAATAATATACATGGCTAAAACAAACAGAAAAAGAACACTTGAGTTTAAAGGAAACACTCGACAGGCAACCTTTTAGACCATGAAAAACATGCCATTTTAGAAAATGGGAAGGAACATGAAATTTGACCTTTAAAAAGACCCACTTCCCTCTCTACAGTGTAATATGTAGCAAGTGTGCTTTATAAGGAAACAATGTATATTCCATGGAGAATCCTTTAGGAGCACAAGCAGTCACCCCAACCTCATTTTGAAGTCTTTTGAAAATTTTGTTCTTACAAGTATACTATTTCTTATTCAAAAGACATAGGAAATATTGCATATTAAAGGAGTGAACAGTATCACATAATAATGATTGCAAAAATCATACTTGCAGTATAACGTGTGTAGAAGTAATAGAAATATACCATGTTTAAATGTCATTACTGTATGTATCCTTCTTCTGAAAGTGATTTTGTGTTATGGCATGAACATCAGAGTTTGATTTTAGATGATGGGGAGGGGGTTAGGGGAGTTAGAGGGTTGGTCAGCTTACAGGAGAGGAGACTGTACATCACTGTGGGCCAAAGTATATTACTTAACTACCTTTGCCTGAGGAAGATCAAAGATATTGTTTGAGCACTTTCCTAACCTTAAGGCCTGTCTACAGGATTATACATGTGTCCGTGAACTTCATACAAATGTTGGAAGTTTTTCAAATTTTGTTGGGAAAGCAGCCCACATAGGTTTTGTCCATTACCCTGTAGCATGGTCGTACAAATGTATGCTGATTTTTTTTTACTGAATGTATGATCATGTAGACAGGACTTTAGTAGTGAAGGATATGGGCTAAGGGAGATCAAACAGGGTATTGATCAAAGAGAGTATTGAGCCCCACCCCCCCCCACCCCATTCATGGATATATGCCATGTGGATACAGTGGAATGAGTTTATAATTGCCATGGTGAATCAGAATTATTTTCTCAAGTGTCTCACAATGAGCACGGTACACATACTGTACACAGGGCTGAAATTTAGCACTCGTCCGATCGTCCGTGACGGGTAAAACTTGCATCGGACAACCACTTTCTCTCTTTGAACTTGTCCGATGGACGAGTAGATTTTATTTGTAACTGAATAGTTCCCTACATCAGCAGGAAAGTATGTCATAAAAATCCCCTCAAGAAGTGACATTGAGACAATGGTATTGACTACCATTCATCATTGTACGATGCCAATAAATATGGAAAAATGCAGAATTTAAAGTAAATGTTTGTTTTCTATGGCAGAGACAGGAAATAGAATTGTTCGTCGCTTTCATTCGGACAACCAAAAACTATTTGGGACAACCTAAATTCAGCTTCAGTTTGTCCCATGGGCAACCTGAAAATTTCCTTAAAAATCAGGCCTGTGTACAGTACATTCTACTATTCATATAACTAACTCTGTTCATTCAAATATTCTGCAACAAAGCATGACATGGTTTAATGATGCTTTGTGTTAATTTTAAAAATCTCCCAGTAAAGAGTTAGTGATTACAAAACAATCTGATATACATCTACATACTTCTTACAATTGTAATCTTATGAAAACAGAAGACACTTTGTCTTTTTCATAAATTATAAGTAAGAAAAATTATCTTGCAGGATTAAGGTTTAGCCACAGTGCATAGTAGCTCAGGGTCTGGATTATTCTGCCCAGGCTGGTTCTACTATTTTTTATGTACTGAAAGTCATTAAAGGTCAGTGTCTCTGTGGAGGCAGGTCACTAAGTTGTTACTCTGTTGCCCTGCATTTAGAGCATTAAAGCTGAGTATTAAAAGCTAAATAATTTCCTCTAGATTTAAAACAGTTGAGGGCTTGACCCAGATGTATAATTCATTGAAGCATGTTTATCAGTTTGGAACAGAACAGACTGTTTTGTTTTACTTTGCTGTGACCTTTTAAGACCAGGGTCTTTTATATATGAGAGTGCGTAATGTCAAAGTTGACATCAAACAACCTACTTTGTATACACGTTCAGTAAGAATAAGTTGACTCAGAATGCTTAAGTATACTGTAGTGTATGGAACCATGGATAACTGAGAATTTAGGTAATTTGATTTTCATTAGCTGCTGTAGGGCTATATATTCAAATTTTGTTTAATTATGGAGTTACATGAAGAAGACTGTTGTACAGTGTGATTGTAAACTATTTCCGAAAAGGTTGGTGAAGTCAAGTGCCAAATTTTCAGTATACTTTCAGTTCAGTTCAGTTTATTTCTTCCTTCTCATAATTACAAAAGATATGTACAATCAAATTGATACAATTTAATAACACATATACAGAACGATATTAAAGAATGTTGTCAGTACTAATAGTACATGAAGGGATGAGAAGGGAGAGGGACCAGAAGTAAGTTGAGAGACTTTTCTAGTCTGGCCCCTAAAAGTACAGAAATATGAAGAGAAGTTACACAAAACTTAGGATTAGGCTTAGAAAAAGAGAAAACAAAAATGATAATAATAATAATACTACAAAAAGGAAAGAAAAAAAGAAGAAAGAAACTTATGAAACTTGCATTGGAAATAATGATACTAATACTGATAATGATTCCAAACTTAACACATGCTCACATCTTAACCCCTGCCTGTCTTTGGCATATGGTAACTTTGATGTGATCCCTCAGAGAAACCAGTAACCTGCTACTACAGGAGCTGGCTCTGTCTACTTGCTGTTTTATGATTTGTCTAGCCACCAGGGTACCTTTTTGACAGGTATATCTTTTAACACTGGTTTATCATGTTAGTTGTAAATTTGTACTGTAAGTTCAATTTTTGTATTCTCCTGTGACCCACCATAAGTACATGGGCTACGGTGGGATGGAGGTATGTTTTTCTTGGGGGGGTGGGGGGGGGGGTGGACAAAGAATTGGCCAAATTTAGGCCAAAAGTGGCCAAGTTTGAGATCAGAACCCATAAATAATGTCCTAGAATGCACCAGTCACTGAATGTATATCCCAGAATGCTCCAGTTATGCCAAATTTTTGTGTCACAAGTTGTCTTCTTGAATAGTATACATGGGATGTTGTCAGTAGATCAATGAGCCAGCTCCAGGAGAGTAGGGTGTTTTAAGAGCCTGTGAGCTTTAGTGCAGCACCCCAATGAGGGGCAGGGGATGGGAGGGGGTTCAACATGGACACTAGCATGGATCCTCTTGCTGATGTCAAAGTGACACTAGATAGGCCACATACTGTAAGCCAATGAAGCCCTTCATAAACATCGGAAGCTGACATACTTGTAATATACTTAAGAACGTTAAAATCTACAGGAGGCAGTATTGACGGAACATCGTGGTTCTGACACTGGAGGGTGAGAATTGATTAGGGCAGATGCACAATGTAAGATTCAGCTGTAGGTATCGACTATGAAGACACATAGCTTCATGCCATTAGGCTGGCATGAAATAATTGTAAGCTTAATGCTGTTCATGTGCATATTGCAGGAAAGTACTGAAGGGGACTCAGGATAGTGGAGGGAATGCAGGATGTGCAAAGTCAGCAATTTTTCCAATATGATATTTACAGTGCTACTGTATATTACAAGTTGGCCTAAGTATAGTGCTGTGATTCATTGACAAGAATGCTTCCTGCTCAGTATTTCATATTTCCCTCAGAACTGTATGGTACAGTGTATGAAGGCCACTTGTGACCATACACTTCCCACTTCCCCATAGAATGTTTTTCACTGCACTGTATCAATCTGCTCCACAATTAAAGACAGACACTCATCACCCCAAAGTATATATTTAGTGTAGGGGTATCAAAATTCTCAGTTGGTGACTGCTCTTTGATTGACATCAAAGTTTGAAAATTCAAAAGATGTAGAGTAGCTCACATTCTACACAATGCAGAAAAAGTGCTTGGATTACAGATTGTAGCTTTGTATGCACACCAGGACAAGGCCTTAAGCCAGGCCTTGAAGTTTTAGGCATGTGAGTGCGATTGTACACCATGTCACTCACCTTAAAAAATCACTGTGAGAAGTGCGAGTTTTTCCACACCTAGTTGAAGAATTGGAACTCAGATAAATCTATTAAATTTGATAAACAGCACACCTACCACACTCCTTAATTTTCTGAGGAGTGTGATTTGTAGCACACCTGGAAAATCTAAAACTCAAGGCCTGCTTAAGCAATAAAATAGCTTTGTGTCTGTGCAAGGAGGAGCTTAGAGTAATACACAGTTATGGGAGGACCTACAAGTTGCATAGTTGGGAAAATTGGAACTGCCTGGGATGATGAGAGTTGCCCTTTAAGTTCGTGGGAGCATATGTTGTCAGGGCATTTCTTCCTACTTGGCATATAGGCTGGCCCTTAAATTTGGTACCAACAGGCAAGCTTGTTTGCATATTGAACTTAAAGGCAGTATGCAGTCACCCCAATCAGAGTGAGTGTATCTTGTCACTCTAGTTCATGATTGGCCTATTTTGATCATGTGACAATATTTTTGTTGGTAAATTGTGAAATTCAAGGAGAATTTCTCCTTGCTTTACCTATTGTTTGTAAGAGTTATGTTCAAAACTGTATCTTCAGAGGTGCTTATAATGCAATAAGGAGAGATCTGCAAGAGTTTGCCTGTTTTTCAAAGAAAATTTTGGGGTGACTGCCTACTGCCTTTAAGCAACTTGGGGCATTGCTACTGTAAACCCACTCTGCTGAACATAGTACAAGATGCAGCAATAGCATGTGATTTGTCCTTTAGTCAGATCCTCTAAATTGAAGTTAAAGAGATGGCCTTGAGATTATGCAGACTAACAGTGAAAGTACTTACAATGTTAGCATATTTCCTTTGCTTGGTACCTTTTAAATGCCCACCACCAAAAAGGTTGACATAGGTCAAGTTTAAATTGATGCACTGCACCATAAACTGTACACAGTGACTGGCATTCACCCAAAGGGACATAATCAAGCTTCCAATAGCCTTGGGGCCCTACCATAGCTCTCCCAGATGATTACATAAACAGCAATTGGATGGTCTGATTTGAAGATTATTTGATTCAGTGAATGGTATGGTATACAGGTCATCTCACTTGTACCAACTTCTTATTGGTACTACTGTAGAATGAAATGGCTGAACTGCTAGTGGAATGCACTCTCTAAACATGATATTTTTTCATAAGGGTTTGTTATTTGACAGAAAGCTTTTTAAAACCTTGAGGCTTCAAGTCAGGGACCTACAAATTACATTAGTTTTTAATGCCAGCTTTGTAATCTGGAGACATTTTAATCCAACCTTGGCCTGGGTGAACAGAAGGGTATTGTATCATTTTGTCATAATTGTAGTTTTAATTTAGGATATGTCGCCCAGCTAGTCAAAAAAAAGTGAAACAAAATGGTGAAGGATGGGTCAAAGGTCATTGAAACTTAAATCAGTTCTTTGTTCGAGGGTATATTCATGAAATGTGGGTATGATTAAGGAGTTGGAGGTGGCTATGAGGGAGAGACAGCTTTACTATGTCTCCAGGCCTTGAGTTTTAGATTTTCCAGGTGTGCTACAAATCACACTCCTAAGGAAATTAAGGAGTGTGATAGGTGAACTGTTTTATTAAACTTTAATATATTTATCTGAGTTCCCATTCTTTATCTACGTGTGCAAAAAATCACACTTCAGGAGTTGAGTAGCAACTCCATTTTCCTTGGAATCACGATTCCTACTGTAGGTACTGTAATTTTCAATTTATGTCAAAACTCACTATGCACAAAAATCATATTTTGGAGTTTCTAAAGTTTGTGTTACTTTGCAGGATGGGTTATAATGCAACCAGTTCTTTGATCTTTTTCACTCTTCAGTTGCAAGTTTTCCCTTTAGTTTGCCACTTAGATTCTTCCACTTTGTCTGTTAGGCACGTCAGCCATTGAGAAAGGTTTAGTGTAAGCTTACTAGTATATTAATACACATTCATAAATACTTTTTGAGAATGCTGGCTTGTGATTGGTCAGTTACCCATGTTCTAATCCAGTGTAGAGACATGGGGTGTATGGAGAGCAACTTTTTGATCAACATGATTGTAAACACAGCTCTAACACTACAGTAAGCAGTTTGTATAGGCTAGGTAGGCCTTAGCCTAGGGTACCTAGGCCTAGTTCTGACGTACACTTTGTTCCCTGAACTAGGCCTAGGCTATTGCAACACAAACTTTTGACTGCATGTTACTGTGAGAATAATATCGTCTGCGTGCGTTGCTGCAGTGATTGTTGCTATATACGCGTATGCGCGTGTATGAACGTAACTATAGCTATGGACTATGTCACAATTAAACAGCAGTGCGTGCTATTTAGCATACAATAGTGTGAACGTCCTAGTTACACGATTTGGCAGTTTCATAGAATGTTAAAAAAACAAAACAGGATCGTTTGTGTAAATCAAAATTGTTGGTCTTTTTTTGGACACTAAGTGCTAATAATCTTAGAATGAAGGGTCTTAAACATATAAGGCCCCGTAGAGGTCAATTATGTAGGAGTATACGTGAATTTGAGAAAGATCGAGACCATTCAAAATTTTTGAAGTCGCGGTAGCCCAATTTTGACAATGGGTATATTGCTGACCTAGTATGGGATGCCCCAAAGCTTCCCAAATACTAGGTCAGCAGACTGCGGACTAGGTAGGCCTGGGCCTTCAACTGTAATTTTTTTCAGTAACTGTCCAAATTATAAATAATATATTTTGGTTGACAGCAATGTTGCACATCCAAACAAATAATCAGCTTCTAGGCTACAAACGATATTTCAGGCCTTTTCAGAGAATTTAAAGTGATTTCACGCTGAGTAAGGTGTTTTACAGGCCTAGGCCTAGGCTCTAACGTTAGCTTTAAAAGCGTGTCAAACTATCGTGCGTCCGCTTGATTTTGGTACATCGCCGATAAGAAGAAATTATACAGCATTTCTTAACCCAGTAATAGACCTTTGGTATGGGTAATAATATAAATACAGTTGTAAAATGAGTGATGAGCACTCACTGACCTTAAAACTCATCTTTCATATTCCAGAAAGATAGCGTTGGCCCGTATTCTGTGCACTATGTTTCAAAGAAATATAGCTCCAAAATCATCAAGGGGATTTTCAATCGAAGAATAGAACATATGCTATGGAAACGATGGCCGGGGGCTACTGTCTAATATGCCCAGGCCTAATGATCCAAAGTACTGCATCAACAAACCTTATCCAAATTGCGGTATCCTACATTCTTTTTGTAAGAAAAGCTCAACGTCAGTAAAGAAATCTGTCTGGTTTAAGTTCCACTCGTAAAGAACAAGCTCTCTGCGATGACATTTCCAACCACTAACGTTAGGTCTAACGTTATCTTACAGCACAAGTAAAGCAACTAACGTGAGGCCCTAGCACATGATAACTGTTCTGGCTAAGCACGTTGGTTTTACTTTGATCCGAAACAGTATCAATATTGTCAGTGCACAGATGTAAACAGTTTAGATCACATTTGAAAAGTCTCCTTTGTATCACAAAATCGCAGGATGGAAATTGCTTCCAAATGACACTCGGGCAAGGGGACTTCGTCTAGTACGAGTCTTATTCGAACTGGCTCACCATTCGAAAACAGCGTAGCCTAACGATAATTAGCCTAGGTTAAGGCTAGGACAAACGTTGGCCTAACGTTATTTGTTTTCAACAACGTAGCAGCACGTTAGTGTGTTGAACGTCACGGTGAGCAATATCGCAAAAACCACATATCCTCACGCTAGTAAGTCCTCCAAATGTAGTTTTAATGGAACTGTCAAGGCGGAGTACATTTCCAATTCAAACAGAGAAATCGTTTCAAATATGACCTCGCTCAAAATATTCCAAAAAATCCAAGGTCGAAAAGAGACGTCACAAAGTATAGACCTTATGCCAAATAGAAAGAGGGCGCTTCAAAACTGCATTCTGGGAATGATTATTCCATGATCAGACAGCAAAAGTAGATCGTTACCATGGAGAAGGTTGATCGTCACAATGCTCAAGCTCGCCATTTTGGAATTATCCTTCCCATGGTGCTTCACGATCTGCTATTTGGCATAAGGTCTATGGCCAAGTGCTTACAAACGACAAAGCTATAGCGTGCAGCTAGTTATATAGCCTACATATTACATAGCTCGTATTTTAGCAGGCAGTCTTATGTGCACTCTGCGAAAATTTAGTCAGTTTGGGAGAATAATTCATGATCAATAGAAAATCGTTAAAAAAGCAAGCTTTTCCACTTTTAAACGTCTCGAAATTAAGTATTTATGAATGGGAATAAAGTCAATGGTGCCCATGTCTCTACATCAGATTCGAACAGGCTATGACGTCACGCATATAGGCAGAGACCCTCGGCTTCGCCTCGGGTCTCTCAGCCCATATGCGTGACGTCATAGCCTGTTCGAATCTGATGTAGAGACATGGGCACCATTGACTTTATTCCCTAATTAGTAGGCTGTTTAAAGTTGTTGACATTTTATGTTCCTGCTTCACTTATGACTTCATTGTAGCACCTAATTACTACCACAGATTGTAGGAGGCACAACCAATAGGGCTGTGTGTACTCACCTCCAAAAGTATTGGAGTTACCCAAGCCCAGTACATAGTGTGCTGCATTAATCATGGAAGTACTACCTTGGAGGACCTCCAAGGTAGTACTTCTATGATTAAATGAAGACTTAGAAAAAGCAGGGAGTTGCCAGAGAAAGGAACTTGTTACTTTCTGGCTAGAGGCTTGGCCATAGGCAGGATTAAAGGAAGGTGTGGGTAGGGGCTCCACATTTTTGATTCCTTGCCGAAGGCCGAAGGAATCTATGCGATGGTGATGTCGTGTGTGTGTGTGTGTGTATGTGTGTGTATGGGTGTGTGTGTGTGTGTGTGTATGTGACGCTTTGCTTGTAAACATGATATCTCAAGAAGGGTAACTCCGAGGGATCTCATACTCAGCACGTAGGTTGCCCATATTGAGTAGATGATCCCTATTGTTTTTGGTGGAGGTCAAAGGTCATTTGGGGTCACAAGAGGTCAAAAGGTCAAAACCTTGTAAACACGATATCTCAAGAAGGGTAACTCCGAGGCATCTCACAGGCCAAAAAATTCCCCTAAATGTCTCCACAGCAATTTCTGTAAAAAAATGCTGTGGAGACAGCAGTTCTCCACGGCATTTTATGGGATGTCCACAGCATTTTTAAAATTCCCTCGCATGGCCACAAGTCGTGTCAGCAGCCCAACGCGTTCCATGGAGTACGAGTCTACCATACACTGCACTGTTCATGTGATGTTACCCAGTGCAGTTCATCTAATGTTGAACTGAAACCCAGTGTAAAGGGCTATCATCCGTCAGTATCTTTGTTAAGACAGGGGTGGGGGATGGTGGGGCACAGTGTTCTTGTCTGCTGGTAACTGATGACACACCCCCCCTCCCCATATAGCAATGGAAAGAGGATTTAGAGTGGTGCTAGTTTCATATGAACTAACTGGGTTCACTTTGCATGCCAGACTTGAAGTCATGAGACTATCAGCTTCTCGTAACAGTATATGTATGGCAAAACTCAAAAGACTTTCAAAATATTTAGCTAAGTTGGTTTGACAAGCCAAGACCCTATCTTGACCATAAATAAGTCTGAACACTCATATCAACATCTTAGACAACATTTGTTAACATTTTGGAACAAAAACGATTGGGAAATTTTAGACTCTGTAGCTCTACAAGTAAGCAGACAACTTTTGCCATGTATTGTGTTGCTTTAGCATCTGAGTAGGCCTATCCATGTATTTTACACGTTAGGCAACGACAAAACTGCAAAGCCCCTCTAAAGAAATGTGCCTCGTGGGGGGAAACCTCCCCATTAAAAGTTGTCAATATATTACAGGTAGTTGTTTAAGAGTCTTTTGAACATGCCAGGTGAATGTTTTGTCATTTTTGACAAATTTGGTTATGTTTGGTACTGAAAAACGATGTTTTGCAATGGTACCCTCTGCAGTACAACATGTATGCAGCAAGCTGTAGATTACTTGTGCAGTCGAACCATATACTGTACTTTGGAGCTGAAATCTCTTCCATTTTCGAATCAAAAACTTGCATTCATGGTCACAGATGGCAAAGATTATTTTGAAAGAATTAATCTTTTTTCTGTGGGGTGAGCAGTTAAGCTCTAATCATAGAGTCAAGGCAGAAGGAAAAGTTGATTTTGTAGCCTATTTTCAAACCTATACTGCATACTTTAGGTTTGCCGTGAAACACATTTATGGGTATGTAATATGGCGGCTGCTGAAGGAAAGCCAGTGTATTAAACACCTGTACGAATTGGTAGATCATACAGCTATTAGCTAGAAAGAAAATGATAGCTACGTAGCTGTGCATTACATCCAGTTTGTCTACGTAAAATTCCGATGTCCGTGGGAAAGAAATGTTATGTAGACAATGTTTTAAAAAATTTAATATGAGAATTGCGAATGCAGAGAGAATGATCGACGGCAAAAACAAGCCGCCGTTTCTAGGTATAATCGGCGGCAAAACCAGCTGCCACAGCGGCTTTTGCCGTCGATGCCGTCGATTATTTTTTCCTCTGTCTCATACTTGGCAGGTAGGTTGCCCATAGTGAGTAGATGATTCCTATTCTTTTTGGTGGAGGTGAAAGGTCATTTGGGGTCACAAGGGGTCAAATAGTAAATATGCTGGAAATTGCTTGTAAACACGATATCTCCAGAAGGATAAATGTGAGGGATCTCATACTTACCATGTGGATTGCCCATATTGAGTAGATGATCCCTATTGTTTTTGGTGGAGGTCAAAGGTCATTTGGGGTCACCAGAGGTCAAAAGGTCAAAACCTTATAAACACTATATCTCAATGAGGGTAACAGTGAGGGATCTCATACTCAATATGAGGATTGCTTGTAATGAGTAGATGATCCTTACAGTTTTTGGTGGAGGTCAAAGGTCATTTGGAGTCACCAGAGGTCAAAAGGTCAAAACTTTGTAAACACGATATTTCAAGAAGGGTAACTGTGAGTGATCTCATACTTAGCATGTGGATTGGCCATATTGAGTAGATGATCCCTATTGTTTTTGGTGGGGGTCAAAGGTCATTTGGGGTCACCAGAGGTAAAAAGGTCAAAACCTTATAAACACTATATCTCAATGAGGGTAACAGTGAGGGATCTCATACTTAAAATGAGGATTGCCCATAATGAGTAGATGATCCTTACAGTTTTTGGTGGAGGTCAAAGGTCATTTGGGGGTCACCAGAGGTCAAAAGGTTAAAACCTCGTAAACACGATATTTCAAGAAGGGTAAATGTGAGTGATCTCATACTTAGCATGTGGATTGCCCATATTGAGTAGATGATCCTTACAGTTTTTGGTGGAGGTCAAAGGTCATTTGGGGTCACCAGAGGTAAAAAGGTCAAAACCTTATAAATACTATATCTCAATGAGGGTAACAGTGAGAGATCTCATACTTAAGACGATGATTGCCTGTAATGAGTAGATGATCCTTACAGTTTTTGGTGGAGATCAAAGGTCATTTGGGTTCACCAGAGGTCAAAAGGTTAAAACCTTGTAAACACGATATTTCAAGAAGGCTAACTGTGAGTGATCTCATACTTAGCATGTGGATTGCTCATAATCAGTAGATGATCCCTATTGTTTTTGGTGGAGTTCAAAGGTCATTTGGGGTCACCAGAGGTAAAAAGGTCAAAAAACTTGTAAACATGATATCTCAAGGATTGTTTATATTTAGCATGTAGGTCATTTTGGGTCAAAAGATTTCGAAAGCTTTTGACCTTATTAACATGATATCTTAAGTAGGATAACTATGAGGGATCACATGCTTGTCATGTGGGTGATTCATGTTTGTTACAATATATCCATATGGCAAGGAATCACTAAGCCTTTTGGCTTTCTGGTTCTGAACAGATAAGAAATAAAAGAAAAGAATGAAGCATAGGAAGTGAGATAAGCAAAGTTATATGATAGAATTTTAAATAGAAAACTATTGCAATGTAAAATACATCGTTTCCTGTTTCAGAGAGTGTGAGGTGGTATGAGTCCATAGACCTTTTTCCAAATAGCAATTGCAAAGGATTGTGGGATAGAGTTTTTGTATGCATTGTTAATGTTAATGGCATTTTACTGTGGCCAAAAAGGATGTTGGCAAAATTCTATCCCACAGTCCTTTGTAATTGCTACTTGGAAAAGGGTCTATGGGGGTAATATGATGCCAGCTTTGGCACCATCAGTGAGTGAGAACTATCAATACTCCCATAGCTAGTACAGTACACGGTGACAAGTATACAGTAGCAAATTTCTGTGAGGTGGTGGCCAAAAAGTGTGAGGTGGCCGCCTCACAAAAAAAAATGCCAGGGGCAACCCTGAAATATAAGAAAAGCATTAACATAAAATCCCCTTAAAAAATCTAAAATGGTTTTCGGTGTGCTTGTTGTTGCAACAGCTATCTGTTGAACTACTTGATTGGAATTGCCTCATTACTCTCTTTAGAGTGGAATTACTGTTTCCGCACCCTTGCAAGCCTTCCCACTGTCCACTTTCTCCACTAGCTATGGTACCACCACATCCTTATCAACTTGACTGATGGGGCATTTGTTGCTTTAAGATTGTAGTCATCATTATGGAGTCAAAATAATTAGTTAAAATTACTGTACATCAGGAAGACTACAGTAGATGCAAGATTTCCTTAGAAATGATCCAGAATGACTGTAGAAGCCATCAAATTTCAAAAAAAATATTTGAGAGGACCTTCAGTCCCCAGCCCCCTTTTTTGCCCTAAAGGGCTTGTGGTTAAAGGCTTTGGCAACCACACCTTGAAAGAATGCAGACTCTGTCATTGAAATTTTTTTGCCTGACATTTTTTCTTTGGATGCTCATTGTCATGTCTGTGTGTATGAACTCATAACATTTCACTGAATTTTTTTAAGGATACTCAACCCTCAAATCTTGATTGTCCTTGGAAAGTTACACTGTTTATAGGTGTATTTTTTAAACTGCATTATTTTTTGACAGTAATGAGAAAAAAAATTGGGGAACACCTTTTCCCAAACAGTACCTTCAAAAAATTAATAAAATGTGAAAGAAATGCTTGGTGTTTGGAGAAAGTTATGTGGTGAACAATTTTAAGATGAAAAAGTGAAGGACAACATAATAAAATGTCTCAAATATTATTACTGCAAATTTTGCCTGGGTTTTCTCCTCCATTTTCTGACATCGAATCCAGTCCCAGTGCTTGGCATTTGATTGAAGCAAAATTAATACACTGTTGAGAGCACAGCAATCTGGTAGCATAGCACATTGCGGTTTGCGAATGGAAGACTGCCACAGATGATGGAGTTAGAGTTAGATGAGGTTTTATGGCTCAGTTTCTAACCAATTGGTTTAAGTCGGGCCAGCCACGGCCTTTTTTTCCAGTTGTGGCTCACTGGCTTGTTTTCCCTGTTCCATTGCTTATATGCTGAGCACCAAGCACAATGGGAGAAGGTTCCATTTTTAAAGTCTTTGGTATGACCCGACCAGGAGTCGAACCCCAGACCTTCCGGCTGCAAGTCGGATGCTCTAACCACTTGACCATGCAGTCAGTCGCCACAGATGATGGAAAATAATGTTGAATGGATTTTGATTTCAGTGCAAAAATCCTATGTAATGCATTTGTGATGGAGTGTGTACGTATGTAAACATGTATGTGTGGATTAATGTGTGGGTGTTTGCGATGCTTAGCTCATTAACATGATATCTCAAGTAGGAAAACCCTGACATTTCTCATACTTGGTGTTTGGTTGCCTCATACTGAGTGGAAGAACCTTTTGTTTTTGTTGGAGGTCAAAGGTCATCTAGGGCCATTGGCGGTCAAACTGCAAATTTTATTAACGTAGTATCTCCTGATAAGAAGCATGAATACTATTCATAGCATGTAGATGCATTGTATAGAGAGTTAGACAGGGTTTTACGCCTCAACTTATAACCTCTTGGTTAAATCTAGTGGGGCCCAAGGCCTTTTTCCCAGTTGTGGGGCGCTGGATTGTTTTCCCTTATAGAGAGGAAGAACCTTATCTGTCTACCTTGCTCCTCATCACCTCCTATTTACTGTACATATGTAATTCCTCAGCTTGCCTATAAGCACCATCTGGTACTACTATGCTGCCCTCTAGTAGTGGGAGGGTGCCATCCTGGTGCTAATTGGTTTATGCCAGATGGTACTTGCAGGCATTGGGGGATAACATGTGCAAATGGGAGGTGAGTATCGGAGCTCATACTGACTCCGAAACCAGGTATGTTTTGTAGATTTTTGATTGAGGTCAAAAGTTATCGTGGGTCATCAGAGGTGAAACCTTGGAACATACAGTTATGCCTCAAGGTGCGAAGCATGTAGTCTTCATACTTAGCATGTAGATGCAGTATAAAGTGAGGAAGAACTGTCTTTTTTGGTGGAGTTCAAAGGTCACCTGGGTTCATCAGAGGTCATACTCAGAAAATTCTGTTAACACGATATCTCAACCTAAGAAACTTGGATTCTCTTCATACGTAGCATGAAGATGCTTTATATAGAGAGGAAAGACCCATTATTTTTTAGTGGACATCAAAGGTCATCTTTGTCCACCAGAGGTCAAACTCTGAAAACATTGTTCACCTGATAACTCAAGGCAGGAATCAAGGCTACTTTTCATATGTTGCATGCAGGTTGCATTAAAAAAAGAGAAAGCACCGTATAGTTTTGGGCAGGGTCAGTGGTCATCTTAGGTCACTAGACTTCAACCTCTTAGAAGCTTGTAAACATAATTAGCTCAAGACAGGAAGTATATATACTTTATTTGCATAGCATTTTGATGCATTATATTGAGTAGAAGGCTAGAAGCGCCCTGCCGTAGTTTGAAGTTGTCAGAGATCATCTCTAAAAGTCAACATCTGAAAAGCTAATAGTATAACAAGATATTTTATGCTTGGAAGTTTGGAAAACTTTAATATATGGTAAATATATCATATAGTCTCCTTTCTGGCGTACTGACGAATCGCAAATTAGTGATGAATCTGTAGCCTATATTTCGTCATTTTGGCATAGTGACAAATGCAAATTACGCCCGAATCTATGTATCTCATCATTGAAAACTGGAATGACATTGTAATATATTTTATTTTCTACAATTTAAAACTTATAAACGATTAGTTAAACAAAAACCTCCAACTGAGATAACATTCATCACTATGTGAAATGGAAAAACCACAGATTTGTGAAATTCAGGTTTTGACGATTCGTCACTACGCCAAAAAGGGGACAATATTTCAAGCTACAAGTATTTCAGGTTTTCAGACATTGAGCTCTGAAAACCTTGTTAACATGATATCTCAAGGCAGGAATCATGGATAATTCTCAAGTACATGGTGAGTGGATGGATCACATTGGTACAAAACATTTATATTGTAGATTTTCTGTAGATCTGATAAAGTCTAGTTTATAAATGTATTCATTGAAACCTTCATGTCTACAGTAGGTAGCACTCAGGGGCATATATACATGAATTCACAGGGGGGTGTGAACTATTTTGGGACCAACTACAACTTTCCCTATTTTCCCAAAGGAACAGATGAAAATCAGGGCAGGTACTGTAAAAGATCAATTAACTTTTTAACTAACTGGATTTGAGACAGACTTTTTGGTGCCCAGAGGCCGACTTTTGATTTTCATGGGGGGGGATCACACACCCCTGTATTTACGCCCCTGGTAGCACTTCATAAATTCAGAATAGTATTAGTTGAAAGTTGTGTTATCATGTTGGAAGCAAGAAAATGTGTGGTCAGGGGAAGGGGGCACAACTCTGTCTTCCACACATTGCAGTATTGTCTGGACTTCAAGAGCATACCCTTCCCACATGAGAGTAAAATATTTTGTGAAATGGAGTCAGTAGTATATATGCACCATTTTTTTTATTTTCTTGACTTTGCTTCAAAGTGTGCCTCTATCTTCTCCCCACCCCTCCCTCCACTGAATTCTCCCCATCCTCAATTCTGCCAACTGCCACCATTGTTGTGCACTTTAAAAAGAGGTGTTCCCACTTTAATATTGACTGCAACCCAGTTTGTGGCAGGGCTGAAAATGCAATCTTATAAGTACCACATAGTACATACAGTATTTTTCCCTGCAAAGTACTACTGTACAGTGAGTAAAATTTGCAGTACCTGCAGGGTTGGCAACTGGGTATCCTTTGCACCTTTGACATGGAGAGGATTAATGGTTATGAAATAAATATGTTTGGGTATGTTGGAGGATGCACATGCTGACATATCCATAAACAGAGAAATGAAAATCTTCATACCTTTGACATGGGGGATAAATTATGCCTGGCATATGCAGTTAAGGGAGAAAGCAGTCGCCCCAAGTTTATTTTAAAAGATGTGCTAAATCTTACAGATCTCCGCTTATTTCACTCATAAGTATTTTTCCTTATGTCTCTTTACAAAAACATTGAATAGTGAATTTGAAGGTAAACCAAAGATTTATTATGCATAATGTAGCAAATATGTATTAAACAAAAAGATTGTCACATGATTGAAAGGAGCAATTAAGATGATGGGGTACACTAATTCATATTGGGGGGACTGCATTTTCCCTTAAAGTGTTTGATATAAAATGGCCCATTTTAGGAAAAATGTGCTTAAAATTGCTCACATTTTTGACAGTCATGAATTAGCACCCTATAAGGGCATAGCTGACTTACCACCTTTCACATAAATTTATGTTTCATGATATGTAGGAAGTACAGTACTGTATTTTTAATTTGACCAGCATACGGTTTGTAGCAAGATATCTCATTTCATTAAACCCGCTTGATATTGGTAGAGTTATTGTGCTGATATGATTTGAGGCAGTGTCGGGCCCAAAACCAGACTTGGAGAGCAGGGGGGTCCAAACCAAGCTGGAGGGTGCTAAGTATAGGTTATTGCACAGTGACCTGGCTATGCCTGCCGAACAGGGGGCCAAGCCAAAGAGCAGGAGCCTGGCCACCAAATGCCCGCCTTGGTTACGGGCCTGGGCAGTGTGGTCTGTTTTGGTATTGTTTGATACAGGTTTCCAGGTCCAGCAAGTTGTGTAGATTATTCGCAGCCAGTCGTGTTTAGTGTGAAGTCTGGTACAGCAGCACACTGGCTTACTTACTTTGGCACTATTGGACCCAGTGAAGTATCAAAATGGAAATACAGGTCCACCTGGCCATTGAAGCAGACTGCAAGGGCATTGGGTAGTACTGCCATTTTAGGTTTGGTCAGTAAAACAAACATCTTTTCCTTAGGACATGCTGTTTAGATACTGTACTGCTTATTAGAGTGGGTCTCTTCTTTAATCAATAGGCCACTGAAAGGAACTATTACAGAGACCGGGGCCCTGTTTTATGAAAGGCTTGATCTTAAGTTTAATTCAGTAGGAGTGTAGGACTAAATTGCATGATAGATCAAGCTTAAGATTGAGCATAACTCTTTATATGAAACATGGCCCAGATCAGAAATTAACTGTCAAATTGTGGTCCCCCATGGTTCCTACAGTAATTTCAGTTTAAGTTGATAGTACTTTATATCAAACATATGGAAGTAATTCCAGACTGTACAGGCACTTTCCACATTAGATTCATGCAATTCCTCTTTTTGGAGGTGGGACAATTTAGCATAATTTCACGAACTTTCAAATTAAATTTCCATTGGCAGAGTTTTATAAAACTAGGCATAAATTAGATTTTTCATGTTTAGTATTATTTCCTCTATAAAATGATTGTACAATATCAAATGTGTTTCTTCTGGAAGTGTAAATACCTAAAAAAAAAATCTTATAATAAGAGTGTTTTTACATCACATGCAAATAGGGAGGCATGGTGAAAGTGACATTTGTAGCAATGAAGGAGGCACTTTTGGAAACAAATTCTTGATGAGCAATGCTCCAACTGATCATGGTGCATGGGTATAGTGTCACATATCCCCCCTCCTCCTCTATGGAGAATTGTTGTCCAGGGCTCCTATTTATGTTACCTCTGACCTGTGGAAGTCACTGGTAGGGACCCAGTAACTTTTGCTATTCGCTCTAGAGTTGGGACCTATACTTGTGCCACTGTACATGGCTCAGTTGATATCAGACAAAAAGGAACGTAAAAAATTCCCAGAGTTACTTCAAATACAGTGTGTATATACATACTGCACATTTGAACAAGGGCTACTACTGTACAGTAGTTTTGTCGCCAGCTTCAGATTTTTGACCCTTGATTTTGTCATGTCCATATTACTCTTGCTTAAAAGTTGTTTACCTTTCATGATGCTTCTGACACATGGCCACAATTTGAAGATTATCTTAAATTGTTTTGTCGTCTCAATACTGATGCAAAATATGAGTTCAGTGATCAACTGACGTATCACATTTAAAAAAGGCCACCAAGGTCTTGCTGCTTCCGATTGAATGGATGTTTTCCATTACGTGATAATTTCCTGGCAGGTTGATGTGGTAATCTGGACCTAAGAATGTCATACTGCAGGTGGTAGTTGTAGCTAGTGAAATATTTCCTGTATTCCCAGGGCATATTATGAGTCAACTAGTTGAGCCATACTTCCCTGGTGTAACAAATTGCACATCAAATGAAGCAAATATGAGCACAACATACAAATGATTCTCTGGGTGGTCCACTGTACAATTTCAGGGGCCACTTGGAATCAAAATCACACTTCATTTTACATGGTTGTAATAACATGATTTAGAGTTTTAGGAATATGCAAAGTTCTAATGTCATTTCAATCTTTCGAACTTTTCTTTAAATACAAAAAGAACAAAGTAATTCAAGAAAAAGATTGTCAAATTATATTTTTTGAATTGCATTGTTGAAAGAGTTTTATATTTTAATAAAAAAGTTTGGTAGATTTGAGGATGTGGACAAATAAGGGATGTCGGTCCTTGAAAATAGGGGAAGGGGGTGGAAGCTAGTGTTTTAACCAGGTAGGGAATTCGTATGTGGGTACCGGAGACACATTACCCATCGGGTACCCAGGTACTCAACTGTAACTTTGCAACTTCTGATAGGACCAAACATGGATAACAAACTATATATCACAATACTTTACTTCACTCGTGCCATTGGTTTGCATGAGTTTGAAAATCAGAAGCTAATATTTACAGTAATTCGACCTTGTGCAGTACTTTGGTGCCATTAATGCCATTTGCAATCAGACATATTTTAAACATGAAGTCATACCATTGCCTAGTACTACAGTTTTGTGTCAAATGTTCCATAAGTTGGAAGCATACTTAAGCCCCCTTCCCACATTTTTGACTGTCAAGGATAACCTCCTTCTTCCTCTGCCATAATTAAATGTCATGTTTTTAGAACCATTCCTTGTCATGTGGGTTTATAGCTAAATTGAGTCAAAAGTGTATTGATTTTATTGGAAGTCAGTGCTTTCTGGGGGTCAACAGAGGTTAAAGTTTGGAAAGATTTGAACCACCATGTAAAGAAACTTAACACTGACAATTTGCGACTTACTGTTTGACAAGTACAAGTGCACTGTGTTGCATAGAACGAGTGCGTAGGCTTACAGGTACAACATGTAGGTGGTAAGCACAACTTGTAGGAAGAACTAATACGGCAAACAACCTTGTTAAGAGGATATCTCAGGAGTAATAGAAACGTTTCTACAGTTTTGCATTCTGGTTCACTTTCCATTATAGCTAGGTAAGCTCTTTGAGACACTGCATGTAAGATGCTTTGTAAGCACCGTTATTACAGTACATGCATTAGGTTAAATGCAATACATAATGATAGTGAGTGTAATTGCATGCTTCCAGACATGTGTAATGTACTGGCAGTACGGTTAAATGATACATGACATAATGCATGCATTCATAATCTTGCTAAGCTGTAAGATGTACAGAATATGATGGGAAAAGTAAAAAAAAAGAAGGAAAAACCTTTATTTTCTATTTTTCTCTCCACAGGAGGTCAGAATATCAAAGGCAGATTCCATCACAGCCTGCTTCCCACCGTTCGTCTTTCCCGCACAAATCTTCCCACCTTCAACCAATCATTTTCCACAAAAACAGAGACCTTGATGAGGCATTTCAGCAATAGCTCATCAAAAGCGAGTGACATGAACAGAAATTTTTTTATAAATTCTTCCATCATAAATTTAGAAGCAGGCAATCAAGGCAAATTATCTTCTTCAGAAATCTTTTATAAGGCTCCAAATAGGACATTACTGAGCTTAATACTGGGAGATAAAAATGATCAAGCAAGGTCAATAAATAATCATTACAACAGAGTATTTCAATGGGATGATCGAGATCCTGAAGGCTGGAGAGGACTTCCATTTTCAAAAGGGGAGGTGGCTCCGGTGAGTACTTTTTATGGTATTTCATACCCAGATTTTCAGAGACGGTATAAATATTTTCTTGAAAAATGTTGAACATGTATGAAAATGTTCTTGTGATTTCAGTTATTATCATTGAAGACATGTCAGGGTGTGGTATTATTTTCCATAGTGTGCTTTACTAGCAGGTTAAACTGTAACTAAGTTCAGTGTTGGCATTTGCCTATGTAGAAGGTTGGTCGGCATATTCCTTGTTTAGTTTAGTGTAGTTTAGTTTAGTTTCAGTTTATTTCTTCCTTCCTTTGTAGGTATTTATTGCAAAACAGTACAAACAAGTATTTCATAATCATTTGCCATACGATACAATAATTAACATAAAAATACTACATGGAAGGAAGAGGAACCAGAAGGAAGTTTTCACTTTTCTAGTCTGGTCCCTATCAAAGTACAGAATGAGAACAAGAGATCACATACAATCATATAGAAAAGAAGAAGAAAAAAAAAACCAAATTAACAAAAAAAGAGGGAAAAGAAAATCTTAAGTTTTGCAATTTTGTTCAGTCATATCCCAGCTCAAGGGAACACAGAACAAATTCTTTTGGATAGTCATAGAAATATGTGGCCCCAAGACTGGTTGATTGTTAGTGAATATTCAAAAGAAAGCAATGTCTGGTCCTGTTTAAATTATGAAGTAGCCTATGCTACCCATAGAGTTGGTATGCCACTGTAATACCCACTTTCTGGTGACCAGTTCCCACTGCACAGGGTTATGCAACACAGTAATGATGGGGTAGGGCCACCGATTTTCCGTGAAAAAAAGAGTCAATTTCCGTTACAGCAATTCCAAATTCCGTGAAAATCTGTGCAAGCAATTTGCCAAATCCGTGACTTTCTGTTTTGAATTGATTAGTGTGTTAGGCCAGTGCAGCCTAACCAGACTAAAATCCAATCACCAGCCTAACGTGTAGGCCTGCAATATATGTAATGGACAAAAAACAACCTAGGCTAAAACAACTTGACTTAAGATTGTTTGAGTGTGGGTCTCTTGTTCTTCTTACATAGTAAAAGATCCGTATAAAATTATATCCAAATGATATGCAGGTACTAAATCCGATAATTATTCCACAATTGAAAGTGTAACTTGTCAGTCAGAATGTTATGATCGTTCGATCATGAACGTAACAACAGAGCAAAACATAAAACTTGAGTAACGTGCGCAACAGTTTGTTATGACGCACTCATGCAAAGTATACCATGCATACAGTACATGATACAGTATAAACAAGAATCAGCTACAGGCAACGGGATCGCAGGAAAACTTTGCAAGACTGAGCAACATTTGACCTACCGAAGGCTAGTAAATGCGCAACTCGCACCTGGTCCCACATACAGTAAGCATCGGAGGGTGTGCATTCCAAGTTTTCTATCAGATTGTAGCCTGCTAGAGCCATCCAGTGTTGTTACGTACAGACTTTTAAACTTTTTTTTCACTTTGTCCTCTTGATTGCAGACTCTTTTAGCATTCTGAGAGATTTTTGAAGTTCCGTGATTTTCCGTGAAAAAATTAAACTTCCGCGATTCCGTGACAATTTCCGTGATCGCGGAAAATCGGTGGCCCTAATGGGGCTCCTCAGATTTTAGGCTAGGCTTTCAGTTTTATGACTACTGGAGTACACACACTCACTCAACTGCAATAGCATAAATAATGAGAGTAAGAGCATATGAATAAGTCGTATTATGATAATGAAGTTAAGTCCAAAACTGGACATAGTCCTCTTTGCTTGTTCAGACAGTGTTGGAAAGCCTTAAGAGGGGGCTGAGCAAACAGAGCTCACTCCACAGGGTACTGTATGTTGGCATTGAAATGCACAATCGAAGGGTTTATGGAACATCTGCTAGAATTATGCAAAGAAAATGTTTGTATGTATACAGCCAACTGTTCCAGGGGGGTGGACTTAACTTTTTACAAGGGGCTGCTGTTGAATTTTCACTGAGAACATTTCTTCTTCAATAAAACTTAAAGGGACTTGATAGAGTTGACTTTGCAGTCTTCAGGGGCAAAACCCGTGTCTCCCTCTAATTATCAGGCCAGTGCCCACTTCCATTTGTAACCTCAATAAATATACTGTACTTAAGAAACGTAAAAGAAAAAATCAGAAGAGGGAAAGATCCCTCCAGTTTTATTTTATAGTGTGAACTTTGGTTCAGCTTGGTTCCTTTCCAATTTATTTGCAGAAGTGTTTCTGCCATGTTTTAAAACTGTATGCTGCACATCAGTTTATGGCAAATTGAGAGGAATGTTCTACCTGTGTGCTGTACCAAATGAGGATAAATTAACATTTGTTTTCTCACAGTAAAATGTTGTTTTGATAGCTGTGGTGAATTTAACTCCCTTGTACTTTTAAGTGGGTGTTTTGTCTTCCATATTGTTCTGTAGGACTCCATGTGTGTCATGTTACCCTCAACCAAAGCAGGAAGCCACAGCAGGCCAAAGGCTTTTTATAGAAGGGAGGTAGGATGACCTCCTGGAAATAAAGAGGAATTAAAGGGGAAATGCAGTCACCCCAATTTAGATTAGTGTAGTAGTCTATCGTATTTCATGAATGGCTCATGACAATCATGTGACAGTATTTTTCTCACTAAATTGTGAAATTCAAGGGGAGTAACTCCTTGGTTTGCCTTGAACATGCAGTGTTTAAGTCTTGAAATATCATGAAAGATACTTAGAAGGGAAATCAAGAAATCTGTGACCTTTGGCTGTTGTTTCAAAATGAGTTTGGGACGACTGCTTATGCCCTTCAATTTATTCAGGAATGAAAGGTGAAAAGTCAAGATCATGAATTTTCTATGAATTTCATCCAGTCCTGACAAATGTGTGCAGTGACTGTTTCAGATATTGTACAATAACTTGATTACTACAATGGTTATAAAAATGAGTTCACAACTCAATTACATTTATTTTTTTATTGTTTTGTACTTAACCATCTCACAAAAGTGTACATAGCATGAAGTAAAAATCATCAGGGTTGGACAGATGCAAACTAACCGACATTACTGCTATCGGATGTGTCAGTTCTCAGTATCAGGTATTTTAGAAATGGGTGTGCAAAATACAAACCACAGGCTATTGTGCATTTCTGTGAAGTGTAGTTTCATCCATGTGGTAAAAAATAATCTACATCCCCCCTCTCTTACCTCCTATTTACCCATGTAATCTCCACTTACCCGCAACTAAACCCTGGTAAACAATTAGCACAGTGGCTAGGGAGGGCATCCTCCAGAGGAGGCCGACCTCCCACGTCCTCTTCCTGCTTACCACCAGACGGGTTTAAACGCAACTCTGGCCTTGGTTTTCCCAATCCAGGGAGTTTTGGGGAGTTTCTTGTTGTAAGACATAAGGAAACAAAGGATAAAAAAACAGGTAATATATAATTTGTGTAAAATACAGTCCTTTTAATAGAGGTCGATTAGTACCATTTTTGGTAAATTTAACAGATATTGATGTAAAATGAATAATGAGGTGTATCAGTCATTAGACTTGATACTGATATTGAATACAGATAAACAGTCCACTAAAACTAATTATGGTCTAGCTCTGTATGGTATCTGCAGGTCTGTTTCTTCACGTGTAGTCTTACTGTAGGTGAAGTCATTTAGAGCATGGAAGTATTACCTCTAAGATAGTACAAGCTTCCATGTTGAGATAACCTTCAGCAATTTGACAAGCATTTTAGCAGTAGATAGTTCTCAGTGACATCACAGCTAGGGGTTAGCAACCGCCATGTCTGAGGGCAAGCCTGTATACACATGCCAGGGTTGCCCTCAGACATGGCTGAAATAATACATGTGAAAAGCTCCTGTGACGTCACGTGAGAACTATCTATACTCTGAGCTCCAGGTATAAGCCCGTCAGTTGTTTAAAATGTCCTTTGGGGTTTCCTCAGAGGGAAAATGTACAGTGAGTGTGCTTTCAACAGTACTCAAGTTGTAAGCTGGTGCTTTCAGAATGAAAGGTGGAGGCATTTGAAGCAATGCAGCATGGCAGTTTGAAGGTGACAGTTTCATTCCCAGCCATGTTTTGGAAAAAAAAAGAGTAATCCACCCTCTTTATTGATTTTTTTTTCTTCTGAAAATGAGGTTATTGTTCAAAAGGATTACAGTTTTTAGCAAATGTGTTGAATTTGAAGCCACCTGAGCAGTGTGCTTACAGTTGTAATTTATAGATGTTTCTCCCAAATTCAGGATAGCTAAATATTAAAATAATCACGCTGTATTGACTGTGCTGAATAAGCTGTCAACCTGTTTCTCAATCAAACCCTAACCACCCCCCCCACCACCCACCCCCCTCCCCCCCCGCCCCGCCCCCCACCCACCCCCCCCCCCCCCCCCGACACCCCCCCCCCCCCCACCCCACCCCCCGCCCCCCCCCCAACCACCCCCCCCCCCCCCCCCCCGCCCACCCCCCCCCCCCCCCACCCCCCCCCCCCCCCACCCCCCCCCCCCCCCACCCCCCCCCCCCCCCACCCCCCCCCCCCCCCACCCCCCCCCCCCCCCACCCCCCCCCCCCCCCACCCCCCCCCCCCCCCACCCCCCCCCCCCCCCACCCCCCCCCCCCCCCACCCCCCCCCCCCCCCACACTAAGCATGATGTTAATTAATAATGTATGATATTTAAAGATTATATTCAGTGCACTTACCATCAACTGAATTTTGTATGTAAGAGAATTTGAAGAGGAAATTTTTCGTCAAATCTATTAAGTGTCTCGAACCCCACGCGATCCAAGGAGCTATAAACAATACATTAAGACCAAAGGGATGGCGCTAGTCTACTTTGCGAATTCCCATTCCTGCTTTTTTAGAAAAAAAGAAGGAAATTAGGAAGGTTGGAAATTTAGCCCATTATTGGAACAGCTGAGGACAGATATTTAAAAAAGTATACCATTGATGCACAGTTTATACACAAAAACAATAAATTCATAGCCTTCCGAACTAAATGACACCAAATTCAGTAGATTCCATCTAAATTTGACAAAGCAGTAGTATCTTGAAAATCACTAGTGTGGCAATGTCAAAGTTACCCCACTTTATGCATATAGCCAGCTATAAGTCAAGCCTGCCAGGCCAGACCTAAAGCACTTTATGACATGTTCTTGCAAATGTCAGTGAACTAGTTCAACCCTACAGGTACCATGCCTGTGGATTCTGAAAAAGAGAGAAAGATCTTAGAAGTAATAAGTGTTAAGTAGAACTCAAGTTCTGATCACTCAACATACAGTATACTATGTAGCTATAGAAAAGATTAGCGTATAGACTTATCTTTTCTCCAGTCTTTCAAAGTCACCTTGCAGACCCTTTTTCTCAGCACAAGGTGGGGTCTGGAGTGTATTTTGTGCTTCACTACTAAAGTTAGACCTTGCCTTTGGGTTCTATTCCAAAGTCCTTCCTGCACGCCTCTCTATATTAGAAAACTTGTAACCAGGTTACCACACTTCTGCATATAAATATAATTATTTCACAAGATTAATAGAAAGGAGTAAGAGTACTTGGCTGACTTTTACCGCAACATGCTAACCTACTACTATGTAAAATTACTCCATTTAGGCTGGATAAAATCCCTCTGATGACCCCTGTTACTACGCCTTCATTGCGGAACTTGTTAAATTGTAACTCAAGGTAGCGTTCTTCTCTATAAAACAGTTCCTACAATATCGAAAAGATCATGGGAAAGTGTTTTTGAAAAGCCCTATTTGGGCAAATTCACTGTCACTTTCCCCATAAAAGGATCGTACTTTTGCCTTTTATTTCCGTAATTGGCGGAATCGATGGTGGCCTCTTCTTGTCACATTTACCTTTACTACGAAAGAAATCAAAGTCACTATCGGTACTTTGGTCACCGTTAGTGAGTTGATTTAACATTACCAGTAGTGATAGTTTCTGTGCAGCCTTTTAGTAGGCTGTGAGCACTGATAGCTAATCCCTCTATCTGCATAAAGCTTCTGTATGTGTGCTCAAAGTTTGCTATCAGTACAGTTAGTGGCACTGATAGTACTATCAACACTTCTGTGCAGCTGGGCCAGGTGGAAGTTTTCAAAGACATATATTTCTTTGTGAAAGGAAATATGAAGCCATGCAATGCAGAAATGAACAAAGTTTTGAAGTATATTTCGAAAGGGGTGTATTTCATGTCCAACGCTTGTGTTGAAGTTGCTTTGTATTTCTTTTTTGTTGAATGCCCACATGTTGGATTCTTCAGGTTTTCTTCATCTGTCAAGGTTAGAGCCTGGAAGAAATTTAGGCATCACTATGAACTATGAACATGATTTCAAGACTGTTAAAATGTACGTCAGAATTCTTGAAATTTCACCATAATAATTCACCATATTGAAAATACTGAATGCTATTTTGGCCATTTCCATGAGAAGGAAAGCAATATGTGGTGAAAATTTTGATCATAAATCACTTCTTGCTATGACTTTATCTGAGGTTGTCAGTTGTGGTTAAACCCCAAGGCTAAAACAGTACTATTTCCATCATGTGCATGTTTACAGTGTGTTATTGTGGATACACAGGGGAACAAAACTTTAACAAAAACTGCAGGCTTTGATGGCAAAGTTTTCACAATTTGGTTATTTTTCTTAGTTTGAGTAATGCATATACTTTCATCAGGGGGATTTTCCTGCTTTCCTCATTGTACCAGCCCTTGTAACATCAGCCCTCATGAGACCAAAACTTGCAGTGCTATCTACCACTTTCAGTGCTTCAACCAACCATGACACCCAAGTGAACTTTGAGGACTAATGTGGTCATTTTGTTCATTGAGGCTGTCACTAAATCAATGGCACTATTCATGAGGAGCTAAATCAATGGCAGTATTCATGAGGGATTTTCTTCATGGTATTTTCACCCTGTTTAAATTTAAGTTATCTTTCAATGGTGCTTTCAAATTCCACCATGGTTAAAGGCATTCGACTGCAGTACTTTATTTGAGTTTCCTTAATGAAAAGGTGCATTTATTTTCACGACAGAAATTCACAGTTTTGGATTGGAAATGGTGAAAATGTTGAAAGTAAGGCCTACAATGCCTTTCACCATTTGCATTTGCAGTTAGACTTGATGTTGCCTTGGTTTAATGCAAAATTTTTTGGAAGTGTTCATCTGTCAGTTTTTTTTTTCATATTCCATAATATCTGGTGTATTTATGCAGTGTTCTCCACTAGCTGTTTTGTCCGGGGACTCCGCCCGTACAAAATTTGCCACACTACTTTAGCGCCCCGACAAAACTTTGCCGCCCGCACAGAAAATTGATCCGCCAAGTCGAGAAGTTGTCTGTACACTCAATCACAAACACCACAACTTAGTCATTTGACTGCCTTTTATATTTGATTTCAAATACTCATGACAAGCAATGTATAATAAAACATCGGAGATACAAACCCAGCTCACTTGCACCTGATCTCTTATATCATTCAATATGCACTTAGGCTACTACATTTCTTTCATATGTTTCCACAGTAGGAATCCGTTACCATCAAACTCATACACTAAACGAAACTATTCAATTGAACTGTCCCCCAGGTTCCCGATTTTCACCCGAAATTTCCATTAAAGTGAACTACTTCATTCTTGAATACGTTCAAGTGGAGGCTGGAGCTTCAGATCTGCAAGTAAAGTCAAAGATATTTAGAAATTGCAATTTGCAAAAAAAAAATGACCACAAAATGCCCAGATCTGAGCACATAGGGAAGGCTAAGAACAAGGCCGTAGATTGCACAATTTGCGATCTAAGCCCTCCTAAATTGTCAAAATTTTCCAAAACGGGAGGGGGACACCTCTCCCCTTAGACCCCTCCCCCAGGACGGCGAACACAAGAGTCCCCGGACAGAAAACAGACCAGTGGAGAACCCTGTTTATGGCCATTGACATATAGGCAGGGGAAATCTTATTCAAAGGATTCTTGTTGTGGTCCTTACTCAAAGGTCACATGGAGGCAATGATACGGTCAATCACTCGTTTAATGCGTCTCACTGAAAGGCGACGATTGAATGGAAAATAATGAAAGATCAAAACATACCTAATACTAAGATGTGTCTTTTACCTTGTACTTCCTAGCTCTACACAATCTTCACACAACCAACATGTAAACACACCTTGGATTAGTCAAAATACTCGGTACTGTCTTCTAGCTCAGACTGCAAACAATTCTTCTTTGGCTTTCAAACATGGTTCCCAAAAACGCCTAATAATGAACGGCGCAACGTGTGTGCTGCCGAGCAAGATGGCTACCATGGCAGTAATGCCAAACTCCCTTGCTCTTCAACTTCACTTCACCCTGTAAGACTGCAACTAGAATGAAAGGAACAAAACAAATGTGACCTCAACAATTCTCCTTGGGAATGGAGAGAAACTTAAATGTTGAAAGCTAAGCATCAATTTTGCATTTTTGTGCTTACATTGGAACAACTAGTTTATAGCCCTTGCATTTATCCTATTAACTCTACACAGGAAGTAGCATCTTGAAAAAGAAAAAATTATTGCCACTGTACATTTGTCAGACTTTTTCCATTTTACATAGTTTCTGGTGTATAAAAGATCATTGACATTGTAAGACTACTACGCAAGTAGTGGTAGCACTATGGGTATGGGGCATTCACCCTACTTCCTTAAACACATAGGAATAACTCTAATAGGATGTGGATTGTTTGGCATGATCTTAACATAGGATGTATACAACTGAATAGCACAAAAATAAAGACATAGGAAGAGTTGAAGGAGGTTGACCACAGTTCTCAGAATATACTATTGATAGGCCTTCACTCAATCCTCCTCCTCCGTGTATACATGTAATTACAGTAATACAGTAAAGTGATAACATTGAATATTAAATGCTACTGCTCAGATTTTCTTGATCCTTGAGCTATAAGGGGTAGTTAAGTAAAGATCTCTCTCCAAGTTTGGTTATAAAAGAAATAACGATACTTCAGCTACTTCTAGCCCTGCAAGTACAGTAGCATTGGTCCATTGTAGTTATGGTGTCCCAAGTGTTGGTACTCCAGAGGCACCCCTTGACCCAAGGTGAGTGACCAGGACTTTCCGTGGTCTAAAGAAACTACCCGCCATCTCACCCCCTTTGACTGTGAGGGACCCTATGATGGTGGCACCTAGCCTCCCAATCTTAGACATCAGAGCCCATGGCCCTCAGTGACACATGGCCAAAGAAAATAATGTGGCATCACACCTAGGGAACCAAACTCTTTCAAGAGCAGCTGGACTCTCAGAACAAACAGGCGTTGTAGCTGGAGCAGTCAGCAGACGAGTGGTCCAGTTCAGTTGTGAGCAGTGCTTTTTGATCTAACAATTTCTTAGTCTGTAGGAACCACCCAAGAATAAAGGAATCCTCTCCTTCAACAAATTCATTGTCAGTGTCCAGACAATTGATAGTCTCTATTCCTAGCTACTTCCCCACCCTAAAAACAAGAACTTACATAGACCCTAGGTGCTAGCTAGTCTCTACCAGGAGCTTTGAAGAAGAGCTCAACAACCACATCATTACACTGGTTAATCAACCGTTATGAAGAAAAAGTTAAGAAATCCTATGTGAACCTGCACTACTACATACCTCTGCTGGCAACACCCTTAGTTAGGACATGTAGATGCTCACTGAATCTGCCTGCTCTCTGTTGCTACTGATAAACTGAAATATCTGAATGATTTTTTAAATTTTTTGAATTTATTTCGTGGAATATTACCCAACAAACGTTTTGGTTCCATCATTTCTGTGATTGGTACTACCTACTGGGTGGTTTTGTTACCTATGGGCCATTTGTAAAGTAGATGAAACCAGATGGGGATCCTGAGTCAGCAGTGGATATCTTGTCCTTGCTTCTAGCAGGTCACTATGTACCATGAATCCATAGCTTTGGTATGGTGCATCACCCTTTGCTGTCATTTGCATAAACAGAACTAGCATCTTTGGGTTTCTGTTGCATAAACTGGACTTAAAAATTACTGTCAATATCATCCTGGTCTTGACAAGGTAAAATGCAGTTGTTGAAAATATTTGATCAATGTCTTCGTGGGTGTGTCCTACAGGTAAGAAATGGACAAAATCCTTAATTCAATGGATGCTGGATGCCCTGAGTAAATATGAGATCGTGTCAGGTACGTCTCTGCTTGATTAAATGTATCAATGTTTATAGGAGCTGTTCAAGGGATTTTGGATTTGTTTGGAAAGTTAAACTTTGTTTTCTTTGAATTCCAGCTTCTAAAATACGTTTCTTGAAAACATTTGGTCAATGTCCTCATGTGTGTGTCCAACAGGAAAGGAATGGACAAATTCACCTTAAAAGTTCTTTAATGCAACAAGCAGTATTTTGTCTTTCGTTGCAGTTTGGCGTCTACGTTTTGCAGTCCTCTGCTTGTCTGGATAAATTTATTTTCTTGGAAAGTCACTCAACAAACTTTCTAGTTTGAAGCAAGCAGTATTTCATCTTTCATTGGAGTTTGGTTTTGTCACTTGGGGATAAAGACAGTGATTCACAAAAAAAAAAAAAAAAAAAAAATACACAAGACAGTATAACACTTGTAACTTCTTTCTCAGTATAAAGACTTAAATGAAGCAAGAAAGGTAATGAATGTTGAACAGAACTAGTGAAATGCAAATGAGTATCAAGGAGGACTCAAAAAGTGTCTGACTTACTCTCACCTCAGAGTTAGTTTTTATCCCCCAAGTCTGACAAAGGAGTTCACACATAAACTTGACAGTGTCAGACTAGTTAAATCCCTAATACAAAATGTAAACAAAGAAATAGCTGCTGTAGGCACAGAAAGTGTGAGACAGTAAATTACTACATTAGATAGATCTCATACACATGTTTAACACCCATCACTAAGGCACATGAAGCCATGCAGCTTAATTTCCAAGAAGATACTCCTATTCAATTTTTTAGCACAGAATCCACACAAAGGCACTTAGTTACCAAAACTTAAGAAGAAGAAAGAAGTGCCTGTACTGTACACTTGTTTTCAAGAATACAAATGATAAGGGATAGAGGGAAGTCTGTGAAACAGACAGACACTGTTACAGTGTCCTCATTTTGTAGGTATTTTCTTGGAAGTCACTCAACAAAGTTTCTAGTTTGATCCTTTCTTTGATTGTGTAAAGTAGGTGAAACCCTTCAGTTGGGGATCCTAAGTCAGCAGTGGATATCTTGTCCTTGGTTCCAGCAGGTCGCTATGTACCATCAGTCCATAGCTTTGATATGGTGCATCACCCTTTGCTATCATTTGCATGAAACAGAACCAGGATCTTTGGATTAAAAATTACTCTTAATGTCATCCTGGTCTTGACAAGGTAACATGTAGTTGTTGAAAATATTTGGTCAATGTCTTCGTGGGTGTGTCCTACAGGTAAGAAATGGACAAAATCCTTAATTCAATGGATGTTGGATGCCCTGAGTAAATATGAGATCGGGTCAGGTACGTCTCTGTTTGATTAAATGTATCAGTGCCTCAGTCAGCAGTGGATATCTTGTCCTTGCTTCTAGCAGGTCACTATGTACCATGAATCCATAGCTTTGATATGGTGCATCAGCCTTTGCTGTCATTTGCATAAAACAGAACTAGCATCTTTGGATTTCTGTTGCATAAACTGGACTTAAAAATTACTGTCAATATCATCCTGGTCTTGACAAGGTAAAATGCAGTTGTTGAAAATATTTGATCAATGTCTTTGTGAGTGTGTCCTACAGGTAAGAAATGGACAAAATCCTTAATTATTATTATTATTATTATTACATATTTGGTACAAACAATAGTGAAGGTACCAGGTAAGTGGGTATAGACCAGAGATCTGAAACACACACAGTGAAGTGAGTGCACCCCTTACCCTATCTTAAGAATACCTAATACATAGATAAATAATGATCAGATAGTCTCTTACGAAAGCTCCTCACAGAGGGAATTTCCTGCAAATCCAGAGGAAGATCATTCCAAAGTCTTGTAAAATGAACAAAGGGGGAATTATAGAAAGTCTGAGTCTTCGCAGTCCAGTGAAGAAGCCTTCCAGGGGCACGAGTGCTAGGTCTAATGAATTGAGTAAATTCAGCTGGACAGTACCCATGAACAATTTTATGACCAAGAGCAAGTCTCTGTAATGCAAGGTTGTGCTTGATACTGATAATACTAAAATGCTTTAACCTGTCTTCGTATGATACTATCTCATTTGGAAATTTCCTCTGATACAAAATTCTGGTAGCCCTCCTTTGTACAGCTTCAATACGGTCTAAATGACATACGCTAAAAGGGTGCCAAATAGAACCACAATACAACAAAACAGGTAAGACAAGAGTCTTATATAAAAGTAAGAAAGAATCATGAGGCATCCCATTTGTACAACGAGAAACAAATCCTACTAGTCTAGAAGCAGATTTACAAATATGTTCGAGATGATTGTTGAAAGAAAAATTGCTGCTAAACAGAACACCTAGGAGCTCATAATTCTCAGCAACATTGAGAGGATTGCTTCCAAGACAATAATCATGAAATAAGGCATTGTTAGGTTTACACCTAGAGATGTGCATGATAGCACACTTAGATACATTCAGTGGAAGCTCGTTATCAATAGACCACTGGAAAACAGTGTTCAAATCATTCTGTAAAATATCCTTATCCCCTTCACAAGTAATAGGTCGGATAATAGTATGATCATCAGCAAACTGAAACATTGTTGAGGAAAGACCAGAGGAAATATCGCTGACATAAGCAAGAAACAGTATGGGACCCAAAACAGATCCCTGTGGAACTCCACTATAGATAGTGGTCCACTCAGAAAACGCCCCTTGAAAAACTACTCTTTGTTGGCGCATCCATAGGAAGTCCTGAATCCAGGCAAGAATGCTTCCTCTTATCCCCAACTTGTGAAGCTTTAAAATGAGCTTATTATGTGGCACTCTGTCAAAAGCAGAGCTAAAGTCAAGGAAAACAGCATCCACCAGATTGCACGAAGAAGAATCCAATGACGAGGAAATAAGATGATGAACTTTAGATAGCATTAGCTCACAGTTTCTCCCAGGGCGAAAGCCAAATTGGTTTGTACCAAGAATATTATTTTCATCAAAGAATTTCATGAACCTTGAACAAATAAGCTTTTCCAAAATTTTACTAACAATTGGTGTTAATGAAATAATTGGTCTATAGCTTGAAGCAACAGCTACTGGCTTCGGTGACCCTTTGTAAACAGGTACAACATTTGCCATTTTCCATTCCAAAGGTACCATTCTATTAGAGACAGAAAAGTTAAAGAATTGACACAGGACATGGGATAGCACCATTCTTCCAAGCTTAAGAAAAATTGGCAAAAGCCCATCTGGACCAGCTGATTTACTTGTGTTTAAGTGCTGTAGGATGTCATTGACCTCATTCACAGTAAAACTAGAGAAATTGATAGAAACATTTGACGAGTCACAAGATGAGTCCAAATTTGAAACATCCACTGGTATGTATGGCTGGGATCCATGGGAGGCAAAAAAGTGCATGAAATTTTGGGCAATCTCATTTGCAGAAGTAAATAAGGTTTCACCAAAGTAGAGAGATGTCACACTGGATGTCCTTTTTTGGGAGCTAATAAATCTCCAGAATTTCTTCAAATTATGATTTGAGTCCTTTGCAATGCCTAATATAAATGCCCTATGAGCCTTACGAATCTCCTTCTTACATAGGGCACTGGCTAATTTGTAGGATTCCCAGGATTCAATAATCAATAGTACCACACTGTTTGGCTTTCAAGTATAAATTTCTTTTCTTTCTGCATAGTTTCTTGATTTCTTTTGAAATCCATGGTTGAGAGGTGCCATGCTTTATACATACCTTTTTCACAGGAATTATTCTACTAATAGACATTTTTAACTGGTTTGAAATGTTTTGCCATGTGGAATAAACATTACCATCAAAGCAATCCATCCAATTAATTTTGGAGAGATCAGATAAATACAAGTCAAAGTTAGCATCCTTTAAGTTATAGATTTCCTTAGTAACACGTTTTGCTGATTGAGAGGTGATACTGAATACAACTTCAACTGCCTGATGATCACAGCCATATAAATTGTCAGTTACAGTACAATAGTCAACAATGAAAGGGTTGTTGGTGAAAACAAGGTCCAAAAAGTGGCTTTCACCAGATGGGGTTGAATACGTAGGCTCACACAAGATTTGTGTCATACCGATTGCGTCGAAAGTATCAAAAATAATGTCACCCATTGTTGAAGATGGCCTTTCAGGTAATGTCCAATCAATGTGTAAATTAAAGTCACCATACACTGAGATAAAATCATACTGTTTTTTCAAAGATGCAATCTTTAACAGACAGTTACTTAGGTTTATAGAATACTCCTTTTTACTGTTGGGTGGGCGGTAACAGCAACCCACCAAGCCTCTTCCAAAAGAGCAATTATAGGCGACCCAGATGATTTCACAACAGTCAGATTGTAGTTCTGTAACCAAGGAGGGTGTAAGATTTGATTTAAGAGCAAGTAAAACTCCTCCACCATGTGCATTTCTGTCATTTCTAAAAACCTGAAAGTCACAAGACCCAAAGAGTTGACTATCAGTAACAGTGCTATCTAGCCATGTTTCAGTTATGGCAATTATGTCAGGGTTTTGAGTGGAGATAAAAGCCTGAAGTTCAGGAACCTTATTTTTCACACTCCTGGCATTAAGATAAACAACTTTGAAAGCTTTGCTGGGAGATGACTGTGTCTTGACATCAGCTTTAAAAGTCCTTAATCCTAAAGAACTTTTACAAACTCTATCCAGTTCTTCCACTCTGGGCTCTCTCGATTTAAACTCTGGGTAGGTCTTTGGTACTTGGTGAAATGAGCTGGGTGTTGACTCATCACAGTGTGCTGCCTCCTTTGGTTTGGAACATTGAATAAAAAAGAGTTAGGGTGTAATGTTCTAAGGAAAGCAATGAAATTTCTTGCAAGTCCAGTAATTCCACGACGATTTAGGTGAATACCATCCCTGGAAAGATGTGTTGGTGACAGGTTGTTGTTTGAGATGTAGTATAACTCATGCTTACTACAAATCTGAGCTAACTTTGAGTTGATAAACAGAACTTCGCCATTAGCCTGAGAGCTGAGTCGTGGAGTTAAGCCGGAGATGGAAATTTGTACGGAGGGATCACAAAATTGGATTTTCATGCAGAGTTCATCCATGAGAGAAGCAATGTGGCTAGGACTGATTTTGTTGATGTCATTGGTCCCACAATGAATTATGACTGCAGATGGCTTCTCTTCCTCAATAAGAACTGGGGCAAATTTTATCCAGTTTGCGAGGTTTGAGCCTGGCAAACACCTGTTGAGTACTTTCAGGTCTCTCGACATCCTCCTCCCATTCAGGTGTTTTGGAATACTGTCACCAATGATAAGTACCTTGTAAACTGACTTTGGAGGTGATGTTGGGTTTGGAGATCTCCTCTCTGTACCAGAATGAGTGGGAGGAGTGCTGTGGCTGGACGGATTAAAAGCGGGCTTAACACTGATATCACTAACTGCAGGAGACTTATTGTCAATATCATCCTGGTCTTGACCTGGTAAAATGCATTTCTTGAAAAATTTGATCCATATCTTCATGGGTGTGTCCTACAGGTAAGAAATGGGCAACATCATTTTGTTGAATGATTGTTGAATGCCCTGAGTAAATATGAGACCAGGTATGACACTGTTTGATTTAATTTATCAGTGTTAGGTTCTTTTCAAAGAGATTTTGGATTTGTTTGGAAAAATGGCACTATGCTTTCTTTGTATTCCAGCTTCTGAAATACATTTCTTGAAAACATTTGGTCAATGTCTTCATGAGTGTGTCCAACAGGTAAGAAGTGGATGCAACTACCTTAATGCAAGCAGTTAAAAAGATAGGATAAATATCTTGTCTCTTCTTAAAGTTTGGTGTTCACACTTTGTAGTTCTCTACTTGTCTGGATAAACTTAGTTACTTGGAAGGTCACTCAACAAATCTTCTGGTTCCATCCTTTCTGTGATTGGTACTCTACTACCCACTGGGTAGTTCTGTTACATGTAGGACATCTGTAAAGTAGATGAAACCAGTTGAGTCAGCTGTGGATATCTTGTTGTTTCTAGCAGGTCACTCTGTACCATCTACCCATAGCTTTGATGTATTGCATCAGCCTTTGCGAGCATCTTTTGATTTCTGTTGTGTAAACTGGCTTAAAAAATTACTGTCAATATTATCCTGGTCTTGTAAAATGCAGTGCTTGAAAACATTTGATCGATATCTTTATGGGTGTGCCCAACAGGTAAGAAATGGACATAACCAGCTTCTTTCCATTTCTGTTGTGAAAATATTTGGTCAGTGTCTTCGTGGGTGTGTCCTACAGGTGAGGAATGAACAAAATCACTTAATTCAATGGTTTTTGAATGCCCTGAGTAAATATGAGGTCATGTCAGGTACATGTCTGGTGATTTAATGCATCAGTGTTAGGTTCTTGTCAAAGGGATTTTGGATTTGCTTGGAAAATGAAACTTTTTCTTTGATTTCCAGCTTCTGAAGTACATTTTTTGAAAACAGTTGGTCAGTGTCTTCATGTGCGTGTCCAACATGTAAGAAATGGACACATTGACCTTAAAAAATTTTTAATGTTGCAAGCAGTATTTTGTCTTTCATTGAAGTTTGCTGCCCACATTTTGTAGTCCTCTGCTTGTGTGGGTAATTTTATTTTCTTGAAAAGTCACTCAACAAACCTGAATCCATCCTTTCTGTGATTGGAACTACCAACTGTACTGGGTGGCTTTGTTAGAAATGGGACATTTGTAAAGTAGATGAAACCTTATCCTTTCTTCCAGCAGGTCACTTTGTACCGTGTACCCACAGCTTTGATGTAGTACATAACAGCTCAAATTCCTCTAACAATCTGGTATCACTACCTCTTTCAAATTTAGCAGCTTTTTCTCATTGAAATGGTTAACTGTATCACTTTACCAGTGAGATACAACCAATGCAATGCTGAACATGTACATGCAGGCTAGTTCTTTTGTAAAGACAGCACCTTACTATTTTAACCTGCCCACAGTATCTAGTACATTCACCATTGTGCATGGGTCGAACAGAAAAAGTTTCATCTGGTGGACACTGTCTTTGCATGCTGATACAGTATGAAGTGGTTGATTTGTGGTGCATATGACATATAACGTTTTCCTATTCTTGAAGAAAAGACTTTTATAGGAAGAAATATACTCAACACTTCTCCTGAAAAGTTAACACGTCTGAAAGGATGACTGAAAGACAAAGATAGGTTCTCATCTTGCAGGAAACTGACAGTAGAAAACACGAGTGTCTTTACTGAAAGCGTGGCAATAGAGGAATGAGCTAGGAGAGGAGTTGAAAGGGCGATAGTGCCACCTGTGCTAAGAGTCTGCCAGATAGGTATTGTTAGGCAATTAGGGGAAATACATATGTAAATAGGAGGTAAGTATCGTCGCCAATAGACTCTTAAACCAGTGAGTTTTGTAAATTCTGACACAGTTAGGATCAGTGCTTTCAACACTGATGCACTTGCTTGAATTTGATAAATTCTCTGAACGGGCAAATATAACAATGTCTGTTTGGACACCTTTCTACTTTCCTGCTCTCATGAAGATCAGTTTAGCCATGAGTGTTCATTCCAGCACCAGTTTTTTCTTGCTCCAACAGAGAGACAGTAATGTAGGATACCCATGATAATCTTTCAGGGTTTGACCAAGCCCAGCAAATCTGTTTGTCTGGATTTATGGGAGAAAGAAGCCGCCTTCATCTAGCATTTTTGACTTCTTAAGGAATAGTAACGGGGCATTCTGCCTTCCCAATTCTTGACTTGGGTTAAATAGTTTCATGTGGTTTAAATGTACTGACCATCATAAGTATAATGTACGTAGAGTTTAGATTCAAAGAATACGTATAAAATGAAATCACCGATTACATAAACTTGTATCTTAAACATCTTTTGTTTTTTGACTCTTTTTTTCTATTTAAATTATTACATTTACTAAGATAATATCAGCACTCCTTTACTGAGCAACTAACCACTTACATAAAAACATTTTGAGAAAGAGGCTTGTAGAAGTTTACACAAAAGTTGTATTGACAGTAGCAGTCTTTCAAGCTCTTTTTCTTCTCCTACTGTCTGCAATATTTACACTATTTACAGATAAGCTATTTACAGTTAGGTGGTCAGATCTTCATACTCTTCTCAAGTGGTAGCTTCTGAATGACAGTCTGCTTCTGAAATTTGGTCCCTTTATCTAAAATTCCCCATAATGACATCCTCTGTTTGTCACAGCTCATTCTGTTTACTTCTTAAGAAGGCACTCATGCAAATATAACTAAACCAGTAAACAAAGCAGTCAGAATTGAAGGATTGGGTGACTGGAGGATTTTGTACATCAGTGAGTGACTCAAATATGATTTTGTACAGCAGCCAGTGACTCAAATATGATTTTTTTGTACAGTGGCGAGTGACTCAAATATGATTTTGCACAGGAGCGTCTTGAAGGCCAACTGTACATAGGCCATTGGCACAACAGGACTTATAACTAAAAGATGTAGTTCAACAGCTAAATTGTAAATAAACCTGTCTTGGAAAAGTAAATGCATATACTGCCACTGTAATACTCAGCACAAACTATGGAAATGTAAGCCTTATTTGAATGCATTAACTCTGTAAGTTTGACTAGGAAAACACTCCCGTCATCTTACAATATGTATTATATAACATAAAACACATATTCAGTGTTCTATAAGGCATTCAGAGTCTGCTTTTAGCTCACTAGTCCAGTTATGCAAGGCTTGCAAAGCAAAGTTAGGTAAAATAACTGACAGTACAATGCCTTTGCTTTTACTTGGCTTAAATTCTTACATTACTATCAGATGATGGTTACCAAACTTTTATGAATTACCATTTGTGAGTGTACTGTTGTTGTTATCTCATACTTTTGTCTTAAAGATGTTTGTTTCGTTTCTATTGAAGTTTTCTTTCCTGTCTCATCTCAGCTCTGGCTAGTGGAATTATGGTTTGGTAAAATTCCCTTTGTAGCCAAGAGCAAGGTCTGTAGATATCATCTTCTTCCTTTGAAAGTCTGGTTGTCCATAATCATATCGCAGTTCTTCGCATGCAAAAGTATCTCCCATTTACTCCAGCAAAAAAAAAAAAAACATCTATGGTACGTGGGTGTAAAGACCCCTTAACTAATGTAGTTGTTGATATGCTTTACTTGAAATCCTGCTTTATCAGTGCTGGATTTTTTGGGTGATCCTTGGATGAAAACATCTTCAATCACTCCTGGATAAGAAATTGTGCAATCTACACTGCACAACAGCCTGCACTACATTGCCTGTGTACCATTAAATGTATGTGGTATGTATTTATTCACAGGTCACATGGGTAACTTCAGTGTTGCTGCTGTTCATACTACAGTATGGCAGGCCAAAAGATATTAAATGTTGGCTAGCTTGCTTGATTGAAATCTTTGTCATTCAGTTAGGGTTATCCTACAAATAGAACAAGCACTGTATTGTAATCAGTAAAATGAGTGTTTACCAGCCTGCCTTTATTTTGCCCTCTTTTGATACACAAGGTGCTTTGGTTACATTAAGTGCTTTGCTATACATTAGAAATATAATGGAGGTGGCACATAATTTATCTCAGTCAGGCCAGGTTTCCAAACCAATTCTTTGATTCTGGCAAAAGACAAGGTTGTTGAATTATCTGACATACCTTCCCTTTGTTTTTGCCCAGCCTAATTGCTATGCTTTGCCATCAGAAAGTTGTTGCCAGTTTTCTAATTGAATGTAAGTGAAAAAAAATATTCCTGTTTGCTCAATATTTTGTTTCATCTGCTGCAGTGAAGTTTGATTGGTAAGCAGCTTGATCAGGTGGATGCTCTTGTAATAGTGTGGTGGCCTATTGGTTAAGGTGCTGGACGTGTGATCCAAGGATTGCTGGTTCACGTCCTGCCTGTGTCATTACATTGTGTCCTTGAGGACAATGCTTTATCTCAATTGCTTCTCTCCACTCAGGGGTTAAATGGATACCTGTGAGGTACATTGTCATCTGGTGTGCTGTTAGAGCAGCTGCCGCACTGGAGGCATTGTCTTTGGGACGTTTATTGTTGTGCATGTTGTGCTGTGCCTTTGATTAGCATATTAAAAAATGCAAATATTATAATTAAATATTATTAATGCAGTGGGCCAAGCCTGCTTCCACTGCAAGTCCTCTCTATGCATATGTCATATACTTGTAATGAATACATGATATTGGTACCAGGACTCATCTGTTTGTACTCATGCTGGTAACTTGTCATATTGCTATGGACTACTGTGGTGCTTGAGAGGGGTGAGGGTAAAGAGGTTGGAATTTGGGTTTAGATTAGTGCCATGGCCAGCCCAGTGAAGCCTTTTTTTCAACATCTCTGTGAAACAAAAATGATAATGTGATTCATCACTCAAAGCTAAGTCTGCATACATGTACACTATAGGTAATGCTGGAACCTTGTTGTGGGAACATAGATGTGTAACCCTCCTGCTCAGTACAAGCTGTTATAGTGACTCTTAGTTATTGTGTAAGAAGGATTGGCACACTGTGTACATAAAATTACTGTACTTCTCACACTTTAAATGAGAGATTGGTGCTTGTACTGATATGCAAAACAACTGCAAAACAACTGTTTCGTGGGCCACTGTAAAATTGTAGAATCAGATGTAAGGTTTACATAAACTTCCTTGGAGAGAAAACTGGAGGAGTCATGCCTATAGGGGCCCGGCCTCCCCCTCCCCCCCCCCTTAAATTTTGCGAAGGGTTCTATATGATTTTGTCTGAAAATGCATTTGGAAACCCTTTACATGCCAAGTTAATATGAGAAAAACTGTTTTTGAAAAATATAGCACTTTGCCTTACAGTAGGTTATGCTACTTTTCACCTTTCCCCTCCAAAAATATTTTTTGACGCAGCGCCTCTTATACCTTCACCCAGCCACCACTTCTCATGGGCACCCCAAAAATTTATTTTTGTATGATGATTTATTTTGTATGTTTTCCCCTGGGGAAAACTGATGGTGATGGATGTTGGAACAAGAATATATAAAATAATAAGCGTAACAGTGGGACATGAGTCTGTGGTGTCTGAACATGGTCTTGATTCCACTTGACTTGAAATGGCAAGTGTTTTCCTCATCAGGAAGTACCAGTCAGAAGTATACTTCCTAGATATGCCCCCTCCAAGAAATGTAACTTTGACTTGCTGGTGGATGTGGATGCTTAGCCTATTCCCAGTATATTAAATATGGGTAGTAACAAGGTACAACAGTAGCTCAGACCTTCATCCTATTCTTTTCATTTAGTTAATTTCATTTACATGCATAATATAATAAAGCAGGATGCAATGGTATAATTTAGATGTAAGTTTTTCTAATGTCCTGTTTGCAAATTTATTGCAGCTAGTGAACTTGAAAGAAGTAAGATTACAGAAACACCAAAACAAGTGAGAAGTAAACAAGAAAAAACAAAATGGGGGGGGGGGGAGGAGTTTAGTGTGCATTATTTCTTGTCGAGGTGTACGTCAGCACTGTCTGGGGTTAACAATGTTTAATATACTGTTTTACATATGTGTATACAAAGGTGTACGGTCCACATTCCACGTGCTGAGAATGTGGGTATCACCAACCCTAAGAACCCCCAAGGTTACTATGCACCTTGTCAATAGGGTATCACCTTTGAGAAAAGATAATGGATTTTAGAATTTTGTTCTGTAAGACTAGAGTAGTGAATACCATAATTGTGTATTAATTCTGTGGATAGGTGCAATCTCACATTTCGTGGCATACCCGTAAAATGGGGTAACATTGGCAGCTTTTTTTAGTTTTTATGAAATATTATCTGCCATGAATATTATTCCAAGGTACTAGACTTATGTTCTGTACATTCGTTATGAATACTTTAAACCCACCAGGGTTAAAAAATGAAAGGACCCCGGGGGCAACACAGGGCACCAAAAGGGGCCTGCCAATGTTACCCCGCGTTTGGGGCAACATTGGCAAGACTTCTTGCACAAACATGTACAAATTGTAAGCAACACAGTACACAAACAGAAATATTTCACTTTCATCACAGAACTATTTTATTTAAAGCATTACTGAGTAAGAAAAATAATATCTGGGATGAAAACGCCCACCCAAAGTCCCCCACCACAGTTTACTTCAGAAAAATTTCTCATATAATTTCTCTCCTCAGTCTGTGAATTGATCTTAGTGAATAAATGAATACAATGGTGGCAATAATAAGCAGGTACCATATGACCTTATGATCTGTAACATAGGCAGTGGCAATTGTTTGGTATGGACAAGGGGAAGGGGTGTGTCCATGGATGTCAATCCATTTTTAAATATGGGGAGTAACATTGCTGTGTAGAATATTACACAGTGAGTGTCAAATGCTTACTTTAAAGCCAACAGGAGCATCACAAAAGGAGAAATGTCCCCTCCCATAAAGTTGATGCCCATGGGTGGGCATAACTTAGTATCGGACCCTCTCCCATTTGCCCTTCCCTGGCAAACTTGTTTCAGCAGCTGAGATGGGATACAAAAAAATTACGATTTATAAATTAATAATTGTTGTGGAAATGCAGATATAAAAAATAAGATCAAAATTTGCACCTTGCCAGCTTTCAAAAACACACATTGTCAAAACATAAGTGGGACCCCTCCCAGCTCTACTACAGCCCCTCCCAACAAATTCAGCATGTAGCCTATGCCAGGCATCACATGGGGTCACCCCCACCACAAGGCCTTTCTTTTTCTCTTTTTTTCTCACTTCTGCAGTCGTACAAAGGAACCATGCTGGTCACAGTTACTGTACAGTAGTTCACAGTTCTGTCATTAACCCTTGATGTAACCCCTTAATCACAATCTGGGCATGCAAATGATCTATTATAAACTCCTCCATTGCACCTCCCACAGACCCACCACAGACAGTAAACACACTGCAGCCACTCTGGTCCTGAGTAACTCTCATAACCTGTACTGCAGACCACACAGTGGTTCTCATCTTTGTCCATATTGCTACTCCTGTCTGCCTGTAATCCTGAGCTGCCAGCTCCTGTTCCCAAAGCAACAACTGAACATTCGTCCTTGGAAGAGAGGGACTCCATCGTGATCTGGGCACCAGGCTCAACTTTCTTACCACACTTTTGCTTGGGTTGGTCCTTTTGACCATGGTTCTCTTTCAATAGCTGAATTGACGAATCATCAAAATCACGCCCAATGACATCAGCATCACGTTCTTTTGTTCCCTCCCGCAATTTTGTAGTGCTCCCAGGAAGATTTTTCAGCACTTGTTGAGGGTCTAGAGGACACAGACCTGTTTCCCAAAAGCCAGAGCAGAGATTTGAAGGACTGTTGATCTCCATCTGCTGCCACAGGTCCCTTAACAGAGGGGGAAATACCTCTTTTGGAATAGAACCCTGCCGACGGGTCTTAATCCTCCATGTGTTCAAAACACTTCGCCACATAACCTTCATTGGTCTGAAGAAAGCTACATCTAACGGCTGTGTCAAGTGAGTAGAGTTCGGCAGTAAAGCTGTAAAGTAGATATTATTTGAAATTGCTGCACTGACAACATCTGGTGAGAAGTGGGAACCAAGATTGTCCCCTACCAGCACTTTTACCCCTTCCTGATCACAAACATGAGACAGAAAAAGTTCAAGAAACCAACAAGTAAAAGTTCTTGTGTCAAACCAACCACCTGGTGTTGCATCATACTTTGCCCCAGGAGGGCCATATGTTGTCCAGTTCTCACAAGTTTTGGGCCTTGTACACAATGAATGGTGGCAACATCTCTCCAGCAGCACTCCCACAAACCATCAATGACACAGTCATTTTGGAATGTTCTTGTTCCCTCTCAACTCTTTTCATACCTCTAGGTACCACCACCTTCTTGGCCCCTGGCTCATCTGTTACATTTGTCTCATCATAATTATACACATGACTTGGTTCAATGTCTGTCAAAACAGGTTCCAGCTGCTTGAAGTGGGCCTCAATATCTTCAACGCTCACCCTTGCCCTGGCACGTTTAATGTTTCCTGCATAGCGAAAACTTAGGGAATTTCGTGCTGCAAAGCTAAGTCACTTCCTGGCATGTTGCATGTTGTTCTTGAATCTTTTTTCATTTCTCCCTTGCTTATCAAGTGTTTATAAATCATGACTGAAATATCCATGGTTGTAAGAGGGTACCCCCTCTTTGACACTTCAGCCAGTGTCTGAACGAGAATCTGCTCTTCTTCTTGATTCAGCACAGGAGGCCTTCCAGCTGCCTGCATACGTGGTACATTGAACAAAGCACTGGCCTTTGCTTGAGACAATCCTCCCTGTATGGCTTTCAATGCAGATTCAAGGTCTTCATCTGTAAAGCACCTATATTTTCTCTTGCCACTACCTCGAACATAGTTACACACCATTATGACCTGTATGAATAAAGCAAAATGAAATGTGTATTGACAGAATTCATGCGACAGACTGTGTTAAATGAGTGGATTATCTGTTAAACCACGCCAAAGGTTCTGTATGCCTTTAATCCAATATTCAGATGAAATATGGAGTGGGAAAGTAATGAATGCTAGTTTTATATGAAGGGTTGGTGAGTGCCTATTTGCACACCTTTCATCTAGCACATCACCTAGCCAACGAATTAAGCATTATGTCCTACCTACAATCGTAAGCGTGCCTTGTAAGTGGATCTTTCACTTGCAGTGTAAAAGCCCAGTGTTTGTTTACATCGAAATCGCGAAATACTACCTGTATTATTGTATACGTGCCTAAAGGAAAACACTTCCAGGTATAACCCTACGAGATGTACGATACTTTCTCTTTCAAAATTCAGGCATCAAAATCAGGCATAGCTTTGTGGGAAAACTCATAAACTATAAATTTTTTCCTGTATCATATGTCAGCTGCTGTAGATGGGCTAACATAAAGCAGATAGGTTCTACTTTGGGCCTATATTCAGCAACGTTTCCTACTCAACAGTGAGTTTGCATCAAGTTACAGTTAGTTCACATTGGATATAGGCCTAAACGAATGAAATGACAAAGGTTCCAAGCAGAGTTACGTTATATAACCATTCATATACTCTTTTATTTTCATCCAAACCAAAAAACAAATGCATTAAGAGTAATTTTGAGGGTATAATCCAACATGTAATATACGTACCAATTTGAACAGAATTCGCAGAAATGAGATTCACGGTGATTCTTCTTTCGGGCACGGAATTTCGGGCTTGTAGCGTTACTAACCACCATTTATCGATCGTTTTCTGTACATTTGGGTACTGTTGCATACTGGGAATGCAAAGATCCTCTTTCAATGTCTTTATGCGGAGTGTAAGGCCTAAAATAGATTGTACTCCTTATTTACAAAAATCTTCAATTTTTCCTTTATTTTACCTATTTATCGAATTTTAACACAAAAATATTATTTTTGGAGAATTATTCGAAGAGTTATGAAAAAATGAAACTAAATTGGCAATGTACTCTTCAACCGGGCAGAGACAAGCACCTAAAAAGTGAGGGTGTCGCACCTGCCAATGCTGCCCTGCATGCCAATGTTACCCCATTTTATGGGTACCTGTAAGATTGGGACAATACCATGACAAATCTTTGAGTATGTCATCATAACAAGTATCAATATCATCAAAGTTTGTTCTCAGTTGTGGAGGAATGATTCTAGATTGGGGAAGGCCTAGTACTAGATCTTGATGCCAGTATGGTGGTCACATGTGTAAAAAGGCAGAAAAAGAACATAGCAAAATATTTATTATATGGAATATCTGTATTTGAGTACCTTACTCTCTACAATATATTTGGTATTATAAACTAAGTAACAATTTGAAAGACAATTGTTTTAATAAATACTTTTAATCATGAAATAATGTTATGTTGTCCTTGCCTCCTGCAATATCTTGTAACAAACAATGAACAAGTATTGAAATTTGGGGTCTGAGCTGCATTTATATGTACTCTGTATCTGGATAAAGAAGTATTGCACAAGAGGCATTTTGACATCTAGCACCAAGGGTGAAATTTTCAGTGTCACCTGGTTCCTTCGGTTTTCATGCAGCCAGGAGACACTGTGTTTACCAGGAGATAGTAACCATCTACAATGATTTCCGCATATTAGGGACTTCCACCAGGATGACGGGCGTTACTTTCGGTAAAAAAGTGGTGCCTGGTAGGGTCAGTGGGCGCTGTTTGGTTGGAAACGAGCGCCAAACATCGCCCGGCTCATGGTTAATTTCACCCTTCCCTGGCACTACCGCAGTCCTCCTGCATTTACGAAAGTTATCTTGCATGAATTATCAATTAGACAATTACAACCATCATTACAAACAACTACTACAAAAAGACAAAAAACTAAAATTTCCAGGATTAGTTCACTGTCTTTCCACAAAAACGATCAATTCCTAGTTTGGTGGGTCAATCACATACATCCCCTGTCTTTAGGTATTACCTAAATTCCCCCAGAGTAGAATATGGGATATTTGTAACCCACTAGTGGCTCAAAATGGACAAGAACTTCAAAACCAAATATTCCTTAAGGTGGATGGATTTTTTATACACTGGTGGCCCTAGAATGCCTGCCAATTGCACATTGAAAATGTAACTCCCAACTTGGACCCTTCCCCTTTCACACTTCTTTGGCCTCCAAAATCTCTGAGAAGTGTTGTCTTTTAACCTACGCATTATACAAACTTACAATCAAATGCCCAAAAATATCTTCGTAAGTAGGCTACTATAAAAATACTCTTCTCTTGCAAGAACAGAGCTGGCAACTTCGCAAAACGAAAAAGAGGAACCACCTCATGGCCCTCAGAGCACTGCATGGTTTTACTGTATCAGAGGTTAATTAACCATAGCATTCTATCATTCAAGGATTTCCAAAACTGTTTAACAGTGCTTCTCAAAAATGAGTTCATTTCTCCCATCAACTGCCAAGTGGCCAGGGTCTGCATCTTCTTACTATGGAACAGATTCTACTAGGCTAGGCCTAGGCTAGCTAATACTGTACAGGCTGTAGGCTATACAATTTTCACCCACCCACCACTTGTGGAGTGGAAAACATGGAGTTTTAACATGCACTTCTTAGCATAATACTGTAATGACCAAATTCTAACTTGACAGAAGTCAGTCTAATGTTAGGCCTAGCCAAGGACCTTCAGTAAACATCACACTTGGTAAAAAATGATTTTACTTCCTAGTTGACCACTTTCTGACAATCCCAAGCATCTTTGACACACTAGGGACATTAATTCATTAAAAGAAGGGTTTAAGCAAAAAGTTAATTTGCATTTGTGAAAAAAGGAACTAAATCTATGCAATTTGGTGAAACTTTCCAGGGTTTCCCTTGGCATTCTTTTTGTGAGGCGGCCACCTCACAGAAATTTGCCATAATTGCTGCCTTTACTGTACAAGCTATAGAAACATTGTTCTTAACTCCAGTGGAAAAGCTGGCACCATATTACCATTGGCTTGAGGCAAGCAGGGGTTATACTGATGGCAAATGCTTTGTTTCCATTATTTTTGCAGTCCGTTGTGCTGACCTTGAAGTTATACTATCCCTATTAGGTAACAGGGATAGGACCTCCCCTTGTGGAATGTGAAGGGGAGGAGAAAATTGGTTGTAAACTTTCAAGAAAAACAAAAGACTGCTCATTAATTTGAGGCTATGACATCATATCTGCTTACTTCAAGTTCACTTTGTGTTGAAAATGTTACAACTTTAACTGCTAATATCTTGAGAACCCCACATCAGATTTCACTGCAAATTTCACCAGAATGCTTAGAATAAGTGCCCCTCTAACAAATGTACCAACTTCTCTACTCTTCGCTGTTCAAGCACATGCTAAAACACTGTATTGTAGGTACCCCTGACTACATTTGATTCTATGTTATGCTAGCTGCAATGGGTTTCTCTGCATTATACTTCTGTGGTGACTGTTATGCATGCTACTTACAAATCAGGGTTGGAGTTACAACAACACAAAGTTACGTATAAATACCATGAGAAACCTTAAGTGCGGAAAATCACAACACTACTGATAAAAATCAGAATGTGGCAAATCTGATCGGAAAAAGCAGAACTGTTCTGCCTAAATCGGAACAGTTGGCAGCTCTGCAAGAATAAACATGAAATGTGAGAACTTCATTGACATTCAAGCACTGTAGTTCTGATCTTTCTGTATAAGAGATGCTACAACTTCTTTCAAATAAATTATACTTGTCCACATTTTATGTACAATAACAGCCTCATCCAACAGTAGGAGGTAGGTTAAGTCTGACTGTGGGGTACATCTGAGTTGCTTGTAGAAGAGTTGAACCACTGATTTGTAAAACAAGAGATTGTTCTTTGGCTTCCAGTATCACTGGCTTAGCAACTGTCACCCCTGGAATATAAACCAAGATAAAAACACAACATGTAAAAGCTTCAAAACAATAAGCCATTTCATAATAATTACAACTGGACATGTCAGAACAATCGTCAAGTGGTACTGCTCACATAGTCAACTCACATCACTCATATGTGGCCAATCAACTCTCTCCCTCAAATCTCTAAACTCTTAAGTGGGTGAATTTTTAAATGCATTACAGTGTCACTGCATCAGAAAAAATACCATAATTTTAATATCAATGTGATGAATTTGTTCGATGCACGGCCAACTAGGGATATTTTATGAATTTACATTAGATTTCAAGCTGCACCCTGTTGATCCAAACTAAGGTAAGGCACAAATGCAGGCAGTATTGCTATGTCAAACACATTGTTATACCGAGACCTTTTGACCCACGCAACGATTCGTAATCATAAACGGCTTACTCAGACTAGAGGTGACAGAATCAGACACACACAAAGTTCAACCTTTTGACCCTGGGGATGGTAAAGTTGAGTAGATTTCACTTCTGGTATGTTCCAGCCCATAATCCCAAAGGTTTTTTGAAACAGCTTTGTAAACCTTCAGATGAGTACCATATAGTACAGGCTGGGAATGGTGGAAGAGGGAAGAACAGTGCGTAACCTGACAACTTCCACATGGATGATTACCCCCAGGCAACTTTCCCCTCTCCACAGGACAATTCTCACCAGATAATTTTCCCCTGAACAATTACCACCCCTGTACAAGTTTTCCCCAGACAATTTCCACCCAGGACATTAATGATCCATCAGGCAACATTTCCCACCACAATACAGGGAAACTGTACAGGGTTGGTGAGTGGGAGTTGTCCTAGAACTAAACGACACATGTAGAAGGATTCCCAAAGGATCAGTATTTCATGACTGCTGATTTGCTCCCACTGCATCTTCTGTTGCAACCATAATAGGCAAGGAATTGAACATTGCAGAATTCTGGAGATATGATGGAGCAGGATGGTGACCCCTCACTTCTACAAAATGGAGCAAGATATCCAGCATAAAGGTGGTACTTACACACAGGGAGACCTGATCTGAAGGATGTTGTGTTGACACCAACAACGCCAATTGAACCCTGTAGCACCAAGAAAAGTTTGTCGTCATCTGGAAAAAAGAAAAGTTTATCACTTAAGAAATGAAAGTGAAAAATGCGTGTACACTACATCCACCTGGCAGAAACAAAAAGGAGCTTATCATCATAGAACCAGAACACAACAAGAAAGCCAGTGGCTTTGTGATTCCTGACATTTTTATATTGCATATATTGTGTATCCTATGTAAGCTACCAGTGAGTTTAACTGAAGATTGCATGGTCAAGTTATGTTGAATACAAGATTTTATGAGATTGACATCTGTTCACCTCAGATGACCTCAGACAAAAACAATAGAGATTATTGACCCCTATAAAAGTTTGACAAACCAAGTATGAGCTCATCTGAAGATTCAATTGTCAAGTAGCGTAATGATGTTTACAATATTTCTCAGAAAACTTTTGACCTCAAACAAAAAATAACAAGGAACATCTACCCCATTGACGGTTCTATATACCAACTTTGAGCTGAATTAAAGATTGCATTGACAAGTTAAGTTGATTACAAGGTTTTGATAGGTTTTGACCTCAGTTGACCTTTAACCTCCACTAAAACCAGAAAGCCCAAAGGCTTAGTGATTCCTTGCCAAATGGGGATGCATTGTTGCACTGAGGTTTACCCCTCAAATTCACAAGTATTACAAGTATCTAACACCCTTGTCTTGAAATATCGTGTTTTTCAATGCATTTGGTATTTAACTTCTGATGACTTCAAATGACCTCTGACCTCCAATGGATCTTGGATCTTGAAAATTCTTGGGAAATTTGCTTTTTGACCTCTGGTGACCCCAGATGACAATCTTGGGAATTCTTGGGAAATTTTGCTTTTTGACCCTTAGTGACCCCAGACAGTGATCTTGGGAATTCTCAAGAAATTTTGCTTTCTGACCTTAAGTGACCCAAAATGACACTTGGGAATTCTTGCTTTATTACGTCTGGTGAACCCATGACAATCTTGGAAATTGCTGGGAAATTTTGCCTTTTGACTTGTGGTAACCCCATATGACAATCTTGGGAATTTTTGGGAAATTTTGCTTTTTGACCTCTGGTGACCCCATATGACGATCTTGGGAATTCTTAGGAAATTTTGTTTTTTGACCTCCAGTGACCTCAGATGACCTTTGACCTCTACCAGAAACAATTGGGTTCTTTCTCTCAACATGACAAATCAATATACCATGTATGAAAAGTGTCCTTCATTCCTACCTTGAGATATCGTGATTACAAGGTTTTCAGTCCTTGACCTCCAGACACCTCAAATGACCTTTGACCTTCACCAAAAACAATAGGGCTCTTCCTCTCCACATGACAAATCTACATACTAAATATGAAGTGTCTATCATTGCTATCATGAGATATCATTATTACGAGCGATTTACAAGCTTTTCGCAGTTTTACCTCCAGTGACCTCAGATGACCTTTGACCTCTACCAAAATCAATAGGGTTCTTCCTCTCAACATGACAAATCTGTATACCAAACATGAAAAGTGTCGGTCATTGCTACCTTGAGATATCGTGTTTACAAGGTTTTCCGTTTTTTACCTCTGGTGACCTTAAATGACCTTTGACCTTTACCAAAAACAATAGGGTTCTTCCTCTCAATATGATAAATCTATATACTAAATATGAAAAGTGTCGGTCATTGCTATTTTGAGATATCATGTTTACAAGGTTTTCGGTTTTTGACCTCTCGTAACCTCAAATGACCTTTGACCTTTACCAAAAACAATAGGGTTCTTCCTCTCAACATGACAAATCTATATACCAAATATGAAAACTGTCGGTCATTGCTAACTGGAGAAATCGTGTTTACAAGCTAAGCGTCACATACACACACACACATACACACCCATACGCACACACACACACACACACGACATCACCATCGCATAGATTCCTTGCCTGCCTTCGGCAAGGAATAAAAAATATAGGGATTATCTAGCCTTTATGAAGTTTCTACATTTAAAGGTTGACCTGAATTGAAGATTGCATTGGCAATTTATGTTGATTTTGAGGATTTTGACAGGTTTGACCTCTGTTGACCTCAGATGACCTTTGACCTCTACCAAAAAACAAAAGGGGTCCTCTCCTTTTTAATTAAAAAGGTACAGTGCATACCAAGTATGAGTTTGATCAGAGTTTGCATCATCAAGTTAGTGTTTTACAAGGTTTTCCACATTTGTCCCCTGGTGATCCTCCGATGATCTTTGACCACTTGGAAAATAAAGAGGGTTCATCTCCACACTATGGCATACCTTTATACTAAGTATCAAATTCACCCTACTTTCCCTCACTGAAAAAGCCTGATTACAAGCTCTGTCACATACACATACACACACACACACGCATGCATGATAGCATAGATTCCTCAGCTGACACCAGGAATCAAAAATGCATTGTGGCGCCCTGATGATTGTATAACACTACAATTGTTTGTCTGCCAAAACCAACTTGTGCAACACCTTGGATCATTATTTCATTCAATGCCACATATGACCCACACCAAGAACTACAATCTGTTGTTCCTTTGGATAGCATGCTTACAAAGTTATTCAAGTCTGACCTCTAAAGATGTCCTGTTCCAAGTCACATTGTTCCTGATATAAACCATTACACTGAGCCTTGCAACTGTGCTAAAGTACTTTTCTGGGGCATACAGTACAGCTCAGAATAAAATGGACGTTAGTAGCGTTAAGCGTTAGAAATTTTGCGTTAGAAAATAAAATTCCTACCGATACGAGTCTAACGCTAGTAACGATCACGATAGTTGCGTTACTAGCGTTAGAGGACTGCTCTACTGCTAGTAACGCTAGGATCGTTAATTGCAGTAAACTTCTACGCTTCCTAACGCTACTAGCGTTAACTGCGTTAGACCGACTTAAATTCTGTAACGTCGGTGGAAGCTTTGGTTTGCACATTTGTGATATTTAAAATGACCGTCAGGCCGAACCTTACCCTTCTTAGGCAATGGTTTACGGCCATCATTGGCATGCACGTGTAAAGTGTAACAGGTGAACGAAAGTCTGATTCAGTTCTTTTTAATGAAGGCTAATTTGGGAAGTAAATAACAGTAATGTGTACTTCCGTCATTAATCAAAAGGTCCATGAAGTTTTCAAACACGCAGAAATATTTCGGAACTTGCAAATAAATTTCCGAAACATTTTCGAATATTCTAAATGATTTTTAACAAATGTCCGATAATTTCTTTTTATTGGCGGAGACTTTGGAAGTAAATAGTATGTTCTATGTTCTTCCGTTATTTATCAAAAGCTTCATGAATTTTTTAAACGCGCAAAATATTTTCGAACTTGCCCAGAAATTTCTGAAACATTTCGAATATTCTAGATGATTTTTAAACAGTGTCCGATAATGTCTTTTTAACGGCGGAGCTTTTTGGAAGTAAATAGCAGTTCAATGTTCTTCCTTTACTTATCAAAAGATTCACGAAGTTTCAAAACGCGCAAAAATATTTTCGAACATACCCAAAAATTTCCGAAACATTTCAAAATATTCTAGATGATTTTTAACAAATGTCTGATGTTTACTTTTTAATGACGGAGATTTGGGAAAGTAAATAGCAGTTTTACGTTCTTCCATTATTAATCATAAGATTTATGAAGTTTTCAAACGCGCAATAATATTTTCGAATATGCCAAAAGTTTCCGAAGGTAAGAAACGTTTTTTGTGGTCTACAAGATTTCTTAGAAATGTCTGATACTTTTTCTTTAATGGCAGCTATTTTCGGAGGTATATTACAGTTTTATGTCCTTCCGTTATTTATCAAAAGATTTATTACGTTTTTAAACGCCCAAAAATAACGGAAGAACATAAAAGTACTATTCGATTCCGAAAAACTCCGTCACAAAAAATAGTGTATCGGACATTTGTTAAACATTGTTAAAAACTTAATGAATCTTTTGATAAATAACGGAAGAACATAAAAGTGCTATTTAATTCCGAAAATCTCCGTTATCAAAAAAGAAAAAATGAGTTTATAGGACGTTTGTTAAAAATCATATAGAATATTCGAAAATGTTCGGAAATTTCTTGGCATGTTCAAAAATATTTTTGCGCGTGCGTAAACTTAATGAATCTTTAAATAAATGACGGAAGAATGTAAAAGTGCTGTTTAATTCCAGAAATCTCCGTCATCAAAATAAAAAAAAACAGTTCATCCGACGTATGTTGAAAATCATCCAGAATATTTGAAAATGTTTCGGAAATTTCTTGGCATGTTTGAAAATATATTTGCGCGTTTAAAAACTTAATGAATCTTGTGATAAATAACGGAAGAACGTAAAAGTGCCCTTTAATTCCGAAAATCTCCGTCATAAAAAAGAAACAAAAACAAAATAGTTTATCGGACATTCGTTAAAAATAACAGGCCTCGCTAACAAGCGTGAAATTAAGTGGGCGCACGGCGCTGTTTGGCGCCCGTTTCCAGCCAAACAGCGCCCGTTGACCCCCAAAAAGGATAAACGTGGTGGTGGGGGGGAGGGGACACGTCAGTTTGTTTTAGTAACTTCTGTATGCTCTAGGCGGGATCGAGCACGTTCTCGCCCGTAGGCCTTCGAAAATCTGGGGACTGAAACTATTGTTCAAACAATGTGTCTTACCATTAGTAAAGATTTTATATTCCACACAAAAATGCTTGTATGATCCATTAAATCCGATTAAATCAATCCAGCCTCGTCAATATGGCGGATGTTATAACACGTTGACTAACTTCGATATAGCCTACAGCAGCGCTTCTCAACCGGTGGGCCGCGGCCCCTAAGAGTGTTATCAAACGACAAGGAGCTGTACTCTGGCACTGACTGCTCATGAAGCGCAGTACAGACAGCTTGCTTGTAAAATGTCACTTGTTTTCAAAACATAAATGCAAGCCCGTTCTCCCAGGGTTCAAATATTTCTTAGAATCTGTCAATCATACGTGAACACTTTGCACATTTGGGTCAATGACCATGTTTTTCTCACGGCGGTATCTTTGATCATCCACAACGAGTAGACGCGATGTGTAACTGTCTAGACATTGCGGCGCTGTATGACCTGACTAGACCTTGTCCTATATTTTCAAGCTCTATCGGTACCGGTAACGTATTGCCCACCGAAACGATGTTAATTATTGTTGGGCGTAAATGTGACCAGGCCCCGACAAAACTTCTCGACTCCCATCGGCGAGAAATATTTTCACTGTTGTTGTTTTTTTTTTTTGTCATTTTGACGCCAAGGTAACATTAACAGCCTGGAGACTGATTTCTAGAATGATCGGGGCGAAAAGGTATTTGCTAGTCAATATGTGAGAAAGTAAAACCTACCACTGGCTCCTTGAGTGAATGCATCTGCACGCAGGGGTGGGGGGGGGGGGGGGGAGTAGACGTACTTCTCAGCCATGGGCGTAAATCCCGGGGGGATGGGGGATATATCTGGGACGGTCTAATATCACCTTCCTGCATGCACCTATACTTTCCCTCCCTCGCATTTTCCATTGCTGGCATCTGTTCGTCCGGATTTTAGTTCGAAAGTAGTAAAACTACGATAGTTGTAAAGTGTTCGGCGTCGTACCCCACCAGGGGCCCTAAGGCGGGCCCCTGGACCCCACCCGTCATGGGCTCGCGCTTCGCGCTCGCCGTGCACATTTGTCACATTTGCGATAGTTCACCCCATCCCCCCAAAAGTGAAAAGATATGTACGCCCTGTTCTCAGCCCACCTTCTCAACTGAGCTGTTGTCGTCTACGTAATTTTCTCGTCCACAAGGGGAGGGGGAACCCTCCCCTTTGAGAAATTATTACGTGTCCTTAGATGCATTCTGGTGCTGTATTTTTCAGCTTTTGAACATTATCAGGTATCGGCGAGAGGGAGAATATTTTTTCTTCTATCTTCACTTATCCAATTTGGCCTGTTTCACATGTAATACTGTTAAAATCAAATTATCCCTCGGTGAACTTTCCACTTCGAAAGACTGCGCTTTAGTGGGCAACCCGGTGGGACAAGTGACCAGATCTACGTGTGCTTATTTCTTTGGACTTATAAAGATGTCTTGTACTTGTACAGAACTGGTAAGCCACAATTTTTACTGTTCGGTTTTCCTGTGAGAACTTTCGAGAAGTCCCCTGACACCTGGAATATGCATTCTGCCTTACGTGCACGGATACATATTGTACATATATCAATGTACGGTATTCCGGTGAAAACTTTCGAGAAGTCCCCTGACACCTGCAATATTTCTGCCTTACGTGCACGGCTACATGTACCCTTAGTACATGAACCAATGTACGGTAATGGTGAGAGAACTTTCGGGAAGTCCCCTGACACCTGCAATATTCTGCTCACGTGCACGGCTACATGTACCTGTAGTACATATACCAATGTACGGCATTCGTGAGAGAACTTTCGAGAAGTCCCCTGACACGGCCACCGCATGCATGAGCTGATGGACTCTGTCATTTCAACTAATTAATTTGAATACTTCGTAGCATTGTAATAACTGTATCACTGCACTGGAAGTTCCCGCCGTACATACCCAGCTGGACCAGCTAGCTGTAAATACCTGCACACGAACTGTACTGTTTTTGCATATGCGAAGTTTGGGCCCATGCGTGTCTGAACATGTTCTACACATACACACGCAGCATATAACTAGCTTAACCGTATTAGCAGCTAGGTATAATGCTGAACAACATACCTTGGGTCCTCAGGGACCGTCTCCACGTTCAGCTCTTGGACAGTCAAAACATTTTCAAATTCACTTGAAACCCAAATCAGGATAGTTCAATCTTTACATCGCGATAAATTAAGGCAAAAACTGAGCCTATTCATAGCAATTACCTGGTGGAATTACAAATTCACGGAATGGGCCATGGTTTTAGTCAAAGTTAACTGATCTAGGCCTAACGTTAGGTCTTTCTCGGTAAGGGAAGGGTGGAAGGAGAAAGGTCTGGGTGTAAAGGAGGGGGGAAGATTGAAAAGGTAGGCTCATACGGCGAGAAGACCTCTTCTATGAATTGGATCGATCAGCTGGGCACTCTGGATATAATTGGAATATGTACGGTGCTTATTTCGTTGGACTTAAAAAAATGTCTTGTGCTTGTACAGAACTGGTAAGCCACAATTTTTACTGTATCTGGTAATTTCAAATTTGCCGTTTTTTAGTTTTTATCGTTTTCGGAAACTGTTCGTTTCCTATAACGGGGGGCGGGTAATTTTTTTTTTTTTTCAACTTCAGATTTATTTCTTCATATGCTTTGAAAACTTTACCCTTGGGGCTAGTAAAAGTAGGTCTTCAGAAATCTAAATTGTTCGGGATTGCGTGTGTTTGGAAAGAAGTTATATAAATTTTGGGGCTGGAGAAAACAGGCTAAAATGTGTTAACGAGGAGAGATTGGGTACTAGGTACGGGGCTTCATAGTTTAGTTTTGTGAAGACCATTTTTAGTCGGAAAATATTTTTTACGGCACCCCATTTGTACTTTAATAGTATTTTATCATCCATCGGGCAATTGGGTATGTCTTACTTTACTGGCGGACTTAAAACTAAGAAAAATTGGCCCTGCACGCTTAAGAAAAGGAAAAAAAAGCTGTTAGCAATAGCTTATTTACTATCGAAGTGATTACGATTAAAAACGCTCTATAGGGGAGATATGAATAGTTGGAAATGTTACGTTTGGGTTTAGTATCATAAGCTTGCGCCGCTAGGTTGCGCTTGTGTTGGAGTATCTCATCATAGACCTATTATCATTGATTTTAAATAGTAAAGTATTAAGTTGTTTTTTCTTTCCTTCTGTGACTTCAAAATACGAGGGTGATCATCACTAGTAGAACCGAGTAGGGCAAGAAAGGGGGGGGGGGGGGTTGTACGTGCATACAATAGCAAGATAATTTTATAGCGAATCCTGCCTTGGAAGTCCCTTCCAACAAGCGGAGGCACATTCAGTCTTGAAGAGCAATCCTGTAGCTTATGCATGATTTCTGCTGTGGGGGTGGCAGTAGGAGACGGAGGAGGAGAGAACTTGTCCAAACTATAGGTTGCTGTAATCGTTGGTTCTCAAGCTGCGGTCGCACCAACGGGCTGTTCGCGGGCCGCGGCAGACAACTCTCCACTGGGGCGGCATGCCTCAGTGTCTGTTATCTTTCTACTCGTGGTAGACGATCAAAGATACAGCCGTGAGAAAAACATGGCCATTGACCCAAATGTGCAAAGTGTTCACGTATGATTGACAGATTCTAAGAAATTCTTGAACCCTGGGAGAACGGGGCTTGCATTTATACTTTGAAAACAATAGGTGACATTTTACACCAGACACGCGGCGGTAGTCTGCGCTGTGCTGTATGAGCAGTCAGTGCCAGAGTACAGCTTCATATGTTGTTGTACTAGCACTGCAAGTAAGAAAATGACTCTAAAACAATGACAAATTTCATACAACTCGGCAAACGCATTTATTTTCGTTTAGCGCTTAGTCCACAGTGATCTTCTGGGGATCGGGTAAAAATCATGAAGCGCAGTACAGCATGGGCAGTATTTCCTTAAAACTCTTGTAAAATGTCGGCAACTGCCTGATTTATTGGCAGTGCTTTTGAAATTTGTTCGCAACATATCAGGCGGGAAAGTCACGAAAAACGGCATTTGCGCTTCCAAAGTGTTCAGTTAGTGTTGTGTAGAAGTACCAAGTACAAGTGTGAGAACAGTCAGAACAGAATAATTGAAGACTCCTGTTTGATATCGGTACGGTAGTTTATTTTTTAAATTCGCCCAAAGAAAATGTTGCCGTTAATCATGTAAATACTGTACCAATGCGAAGTCTGAAATATCGGCACAGTTGCAACTTGATTCAATTTCAATCAAAAGCTCGCATATTCACTTGTGACTCCAGAATAAAGATTGGTCAAAAACTTTTCAGTGCTAGAGGAAGTGTACAGCCACAATTTTAATTCTGTTATTATATCTGGACACAATAGAATCATGTCCGCGTAGTTAATTAAGCGTAGACGGATTATACGGCGTCCAAGTGAAGTAAGTCTCTAAAATAAGTAACGGCAAAGTGCGGGCAAATTCTCGTGTATGAATCACTTTGCCGCATCGGAAGTAGGGGGAATGAAATGGCAGACCATCATTTTAGCAGAATTGTCGGCAAACAAGATAAATGAGTATATTGCAGTTTTATGTTCTTCCGTTATTTATCAAAAGATTCATTAAGTTTTTAAACCCTTAAAGATATTTTCGAACATGCCAAGAAATTTCCGAAACATTTGCGAAAATTCTTGATGATTTTTAACAAATGTCCGATGAACTTTTTTTTTGGATGACGGGAATTTTCGGAATTAAATAGCAGTTTTATGTTCTTCCACTTCTGATCAAACGATTCATGATGTTTTCTAGCGCGCAATAATATTTTGCAACATGCCAAAGAATTTCCAAAGGTAAGAAACGTTTTTTGAGTGTTCTAGATGATTTCTAACAATGTCCGGTACTTTCTCTTTAACGGCGGAGATTTTCGGAAGTAAATTGCAGTTTTATGTCTTCCATAAATTATTTATCAAAAAATTCATTATTAAGTTTTTCAACGTGCAAAAATATTTCCGAACATATCAAGAAAGTTCCGAAACATTTTCTTGTATTCTAGATGACTTTTAAGAAATGTCCTATAGTTTTTTTTTGTTTTTTTTTGATGACGGAAATTTTCCGAAGTAAACATCAGTTCTATGTGTAATCCGTTATTAATCAAAGGTGCATGAAGTTTTTAAACGCGCAAAAATATTTCGGGACTTGCCACGAAATTTCCAAAACATTTTTGAATATTTTGAATGATTTTTAACAAATGTCCGACATTTTCTTTTTAATGACGGAGATCTGGTAAAGCAGATAGCATTTTTGTGTTCTTCCATTATTTATTAAAAGATTCGTGAAGTTTTAAAACGCGCAATAATATTTTCGAACATGGAAAAAATTTTTGAAGGTAAGAATCGTTAAGTGCTAGTGATGCAGCCTGCTGCTGGCTCGCGGCTGGGCCATACAATCCATGTAAACCTAACGCAGCTATCGCAAGTAGCGCTCGCAACGTTGCCGTACCGTTTTCGATGTATGTGAAAAAGCCGATGCAATTCGTGTATCATGTTTCTTCTAACGCAATTAACGATAGGATCGTTACTTGGAGAGTAGCTTGCAGGTGCGAAAAGGCATAACGCTAGCAACGATGCACGTTGGTAACGGAAGTATCGATAATTGCGTTACCACAGGTTCAATGCTAACGCAACTATCGTTAGCAAACGGAATTTTCTAACGCTTAACGCTACTAACGTCCATTTTATTCTGAGCTGTACTGTATGCTATTGTTGCATGCTTTTGTCACCAGTAACACACTAGAACTTGAAGCACCTTCCATCTTGGAATTATGACCACAGCTACATGTAGACTGCTGGATACCTTAGACTTGCAGCCGGAAGGGTTCAAATCCTGGCTGGGTCATACCAAAGACTTTAAAAATGGAACCTACTGCCTTTGTGCTTGGTGCTCAGCATAAGCAATGGAGTAGGGAAAACAAGCCAGTGAGCCACAACTGGAAAAAAGGCTGTGGTCGTCTTGACTTGAACCAATTGGTTGGAAACTGTGACGTTAAACCTCATCTAACTAACTAACCTTAGACCCAACAGGATATTGTAGCTAGTCAGTTAGTTAGATGAGGTTTAACGTCCCAGTTTCCAACCAATTGGTTCAAGTCGAGACGACCACGGCCTTTTTTCCAGTTGTGGCTCACTGGCTTATTTTCCCTACTCCATTGCTAATGCTGAGCACCAAACACAAAGGCAGTAGGTTCCATTTTTAAAGTCTTTGGTATGACCCGGCCAGGATTTGAACCCTAGACCTTCCGGCTGCAAGTCGGATGCTCTAACCACTTGGCCTGCAATATACTAGTGCATGTACTATCTGGGTCAGCATTGCCAAGCACTGGAGTTTTTCCCCAGATCTTGGGAATTTAATACTTTGATGGAGAACAGCACTTTCTGTTTATCATACATGTGCTATTTCAAATGTCTCAAATGTTTCAAGATGTCTCATTTCAGTCACTGGTTGAATTCAGTCCTTGTATATTGGGTATATTGGGGAAAATACAGTTGGATGTTCATATTTGACCTTGGGAATTCTTGGGAAGTTTTGCTGCTTGACATTTGACCTCCACCAAAAACAACAGGGTTTGCTCCTTGGTGTAATGCATCATGATGTGACATAAGCATCTATGCTTCCTAAGTTGGGATATTGTGTAAACAAGGTTTTCAGAGTTTGAACTCCTGTGACCTCAGATGAACTCTGGCCTCCACCAAACATGATAGGGTCATTCTTCTTTATATAATGTATCACCATGGTAATAATTAAACCACCCATGCTTCCTATCTTAAGACAGTATATTAGCAAGGTTTTCAGAGTATGATCTCCAGTGACCACACATAACCTTTGACCTACACCTAAAACAACAGTGTAGTTCCTCCCCATATAGGCATCCACGTAACAAGTAAACAAGGTATACAAGCTTCCTACCTTGAGCTTTTGTGTTAACAACTGAAGGATTTCAGAGTTAATCCCTGGTGACACCAGATGACGTTTGACCTTTACCACAGGCAATAGGGTCCTTCTGCTCAATATGGGGCATCTATGTACCAAGTATGAGAACTGTCTGTTTACCTACTTGAGACATTGTGGTTACAAGCTACAAACACACATGCACACACTGACTCCATCATGAATGCATAGGTTTCTCCTATGGAACCACCAATTCAGTCTACCCAACAAACTCTTAGCTTTTTTTCCAAAATTACAACACAATACAAGAGTTATGAATATTGAATCATTTGAAAATTTTTGTTTTTGGTGAACAAATTGCTTTTGAGATAACAAGTTTACAAGCAGGGGTGGGATTTGATGTCTGAAAGTGGGGGGGCAAAGCTGGGTAGACTGTCAAACGGCATTGAAGGCGCCACGGGAGCGCCAAGCACTCCCGCTTACAGCATGGGGTCCAGGGGCCCGCCTCAGGGCCCCTGGCGGGGTCCAGGGGCAGAGCCCTGGTGGGGGTCCAGGGGGCAAAGCCCCCAGAAGCTCTTGGGTATCTACAAATTGTAGGCATTAAAATGATGCATTCTTGCTTCAACTTCAAATGACAAAAGGTGGGCACTTAACAGACCACAAAAATCACAATTTGACTTTTTTTCAATTATATTCTTACTTGGTATGACTAACAGATAGGATCGATAATGCATAGGGCTTGAGGAAAGAGGGGAATTTTGCTTTGAAAATTTCTGGGGAGGGGAGCTTTCCCCTCCACTGCATATGACCATGGGGGCATTGGTGGTTTCAATGATAATAAAAGAAATTTGTGCAAAGCTATGAGAAGCAAGATGTTCTACAGGAAGTAACCCTGAATCCAGGCTTCAAAGTGGTCCATCACAGAAATATAGGAGGTTTTATAGGAAGGATACTGATGAATATATAGGGTTTTATAGGATTTTTCAAGGAAAATATAGAGTAAATATAGGAATGTTACACATTAGCAGTTCTAATTATCTTCAAAACTTCTCAAAGTTGTGGATGGGGAAAACATAGTACCTTAGGAAACTAATAAACTATACTGTTTAAATGATACAAATGTGATTCAAAGTATCACAAGTGCGGACCATGTGGCAGACTGGTGGTTATCTACCATCAACATGGAATTAAGAAAACCACCTAAATATTTTGGTGGAAGGGAAAGGGCAAATCCCCTGACGGTGGTGTATTTGCATATTTTGACCCTGGAATAAAGTATCCATAAATGTTATTATTTGTGCATATCAAAAAGGCACCAAACTTTGCAATATCTGAAGTTGAGAACACGTAATGTGACCATGATAGTGCTTTCAAAAGATGGGTAGTTAATGTGGACAATGAACTGTTGCTAATGTCCTAAAGTACACAAATAGAATTCACCTCAGCTCCAATAATAATGGGGTTGAGGCGGGGAAATTTTCAAATTTTTTGCACCTTAAATACTGTAACAGGAAATGGTCAATTAATACATTTTTCTACAAACTACACTGTATTGCTAGTCAATCTTGATAAGTGTGACATGTGGGTGATGACAGTAAGATCATACTGTAGGCCTGTGACAACTGTATGGTTGCCATCAAAACCTTCGAACTCATGTCCCGGTGGCATAGCCAGAACTGTCTCAAGGGGCCATGTAGTTTATTCTGTGATTGCCAGCATGGGGGAGGGGTCTAAGGGGAGGGGGGTTCCCCTCCCCTTTAAAAATTTTTTGAATGATTGGGTGAGTTACATGCAATCTGGTGCTACATATGTTATCTTTTTGAAACTTGTACAATTTTCAAAAAATTTACATATTTTAGGTTACTAAATTAAAGAAAAAATTAGCATCAGCGAAGGAGAGAGGGCATGGTCCAATGGTCCCTTCCCCTAAAAACGTGCTGCTCACTTTGAATTTGTACAACTTGGCAGAACAGTGTAGTCCCCATATGTCAAGATGCCTACAGTGTGCAAAACTGCCTGTGCATTAACATACTTAACATCTAAAATCTCACTTGAGGAAGTTACATGACAAAATTAGGGAAAGGACAACTTGGCAAGTGCACCCCCCCTTGCCACCACTGATGGGCACTGCAGCACCAGATCCCACACATGGATTAGATTTCCACTTTGGTCTGTTGGATAAATTGATGTGGCATCCAGAGACCAGCCATAGAGCTTCTTGTGGAGTTTACAGTAGGGAAAACCTCCTTAGAGATTTGCACATTGTAAACTTGTAACCATTACAGAGAGACTCTTAATTTTCTCAAAGCACTAAGTTCTTTTTCTTTAGGGGACAATTGTAATTGTACAACACTTTGAACAATCAACTGATTTAATGGTAGAACTCAGTTTAAGGGAAGATGGTAGATGACACGGAAAATACTGGTATTTTGAACCTCTGTAATACAATATTTGGAATAAAAGAATTAGTCATATCACAGACCAGCTATGTGCATGCAAAGCATAGGGTTTTAAAATGTGTAGGACTGCATGACTACAGGGGATGCCAGGCAAAGGAATCTAATCCACCCCCTTGACAATACCACTACAATTCCCCCAGAGAGATGAAATCACAGAGTACTTAAAATCACAGGCATAAAAGTGGAACATTTATGGGTGATGAAATAAGTGTTTATTAGTGTCCTATGTAGTTTCACATGACAATATTTCTGAATCCTATGATTGGTCTTTTTGTACTTGCATCTAATTAAGATACTTGGCATCTATACACTGCTACCTGTCTGACTAAGCCACTCTGGGTCTAAGACACTCTGAGTCTACGGCAGCTATCTTGGAAAAAGAATGCATCTGAAAATTTCACCCCAAAACACCACATAAAAGAAAAGTTTTTTGCCAAGATAAGAAAAATATAGGAGAATATAGGAAAACAAGCCCAAAATCATACAAATAGAGGAAATATAGGATTTTTGGAAATTTATAGGAAATTATAGGAAATATAGGATCACTTTGAACCCTGTGAATCCCGAAACAATATAAAACGGGTGCACGCGAAGCGCACTGAAAAAACAGCGCCTATTTTTTTCTTTAGTTTTAAATGCAGTATTTTCATTGCATAAATTTTTTTCCTATTTCCCTGGGTGCCTGTTCTTTCCATAGAGCAGGGTATAGGAACATATATCCTAATCTATGGTTCTTTCTGTCATGTTTCTAATCTATGGTTCTTTCTGTCATGTTTCATTTTGTCGATGGTCTTGGACAAGTCCCCCTCAAAAGTTTGCCTGCTTGACGGACATGTATTACTCTTGCACCTATATTGGCTGCACTCGTAATATGCCCGCAGACTAGAGTATTACAGTATATATGTCAAAAGAGGAGTACATATTCAGCACCTGCTACGAAGGTAACCCCCAACTCTGTTAGTGTGAAAAATAAGTTAGTGTCGATTTTGAGGGTTATAGACTATTTGATACTTTCAATGAAATGTTTTATGAGCAGTTTTTACATGGACATGGACATGGTCAAGGGCCTGGGCAGTTAAAGTGCCAGGTAAGTAAGTTTTATTGCAGGCTGCATCTTGGGAAGTTGTGGTCGGCGAAGCCTTTACCTGTGAGCGCCGAAGATGGAGGCCAGGGACTGAGGGTTCTCCCCAAGAAATTTTTCTTAATTTTGGCAGCTTTTGCGGCCATTCTGGACCATTTTCTGAGCAACTCCTATTACCCTCGGGTGTAATTTGAAATGCTAATGAAAAATTTTTTATGATGATGATTGATGATGCAAATTAAGATAGTAACGGTCAGTCAATTTGCTGAGGATGGTGGTAGTATGTGACGAAAGTGAACAGCAAGAGACGAAGCGAGGATTTTGGAAACAGTAACTTACTCAAGCTACCCTACAGAAAGTAATAACGAGGCAATTCCACCTAAGTTTTCCTACGAGCACAGCAGTACAGCAGTACTAATGAGACATCGATTTATATAAGGAGTATGCGAAGCAAGCCAATTTTTTTCAAGAATTGAGACTCCCTTCACATGGGTAGGGTTTGGGACTTTGTTTGCAAGGACCATGGTGCATTTTGTGACGTACTGAGCTTCAAATCACAATAGTGTGGCATGTAGGAGAAAAGAAATTTTAAGGTGCCAGACAAAATTTTCAATTGTATTAGTCAGTTTTTCTCTAGAGGTGCGCGCGAAGTGCGCCGAAAAAATCTTCCTAGCATTTTAATGGTTTTTGATATTGTTTTCCTTCATTTTAACATTGAAAAATTTTAATCATGATAGGCTATTAAAACTTCTCTAATAACTTCTCTGGTCTTGCTTCCTTTCGATCATTTTTTTATTATTTTTATTTTTTAAGCTCTGGAAAAAGTGGGGGGAAGGGGCAAGTTCCCCCCGTAATCCCGCCTATGTATACAAGCCGAGTTTGGGCTCTGGTGACTTCAAATGACCTCTGACCTTCAAAACCAACAGGGTTCTTCCTTTCGGTGTTGTATTTTACTTCTTGAGATAACAACTGTGTTCACAAGTTAGGCATAGGCATCACAAACACACACTCGTGCCATCACGAAGGTATCAGTGTGCTTTTATCAATACTAATAAAGGTCACCCAGGTGCTTAACTTTGAATTGCCAATCACACAAGTAAATCATTGTTATAAAGCTGAGAAAATTATGGCAATGAATGCTACAGGATCTGGGGTGAAATGAGGGTGACTTTACATGAGGTAGATGGGGGGCCCATGGTCCCTGCATCGGGGAAATTCATCAGTTTTGTCAGGGATCTTTTACATTTTTTTTTTTACAATTAAGCATGATATCTCATATGGTGACTAGTCACCCCAATGGTTAACTAGAGACTGGTCTCATGGAGGGCAGATTCTTCCACAGAAACGAAGGCTTGCGAAGCGACTGGTTTTGTGTTTTTGGTCTTCCACAATTTACTCGTGATCATTCTATCCATACCTTTTTCACGGGGGGGGGGGGGGGGGGGGGGGGTTCCAAGATTACGGGGAATTAACTTCAAAGAGAACTTTGCAGATAAAGAAAATTGTCTTGTGACCCGTGACTGGATGTTTAGCAAAAACTTATGGTTTTAAACGTTGCGAAAATTTTGCTTATATTTATACAAAATATCTGTCTTTGCCCGATGCAGATCTCTGTTATTAAGTATCACTTTCCTTCCCTAGCATAGGCATTTGGATAGCTATCGGAATTTCCCAACTTGTCCTATTCTCCAATGTGGCAGGTAAGCTTTTGCGAGGCTGAGAGGGGGATTTTAAGGTGAACAAAATATATTTGACAAGAGTGTCATGTCGAAAATTGTATTCACAAATCAAGTAAGATGACATTGTTTTATTTCATGTTCTAGTTAAAGACGACTGGTACGATCCTGAAGTATATACAGATTGGTTCGTAGATGAAAGGTTTTTTTATTTTTATCGGAATGTGGTATTAAATCTATATGCTAAACTTAATGAGGATAATTCAGGAAAAGCGGACAATTTGTTTCTATATTGATTATAAGATGCCCCAAAGCACCCCCAGACAAAGGACCCCCCCCCCCACCCCCTCAAACAACCCCCCCCCCCGCCCCCCCCAACACACAAAAAAAAACACAAAAAACCCCCTCCCCCCCCCCCCCCCCATCACAAAAGAAAAAAAATACAACATCGGGGTAAATTGTAGTACCGTACCTGAAGATATCGGGAGACTGGGATATAAAGTCACTTCTAAAGTAGGCTTTGAGACAAAAGAAACTTAGCAGGTGAAAGACAATGGATTAAGTGACGTCAAATATAAGCGTATTATTTGCAACTTATTGTTTAATCCATGTAAGAAATTATTCATTATGCACATCTTAATATGATGATATGAAAATTAGCAACATGTGTGAGGTCATAAATAATACTAACATACAAAAGCAGTAACTACTATGAAACCATGCAAACTGATATTAGTAAACTCTGATAAAGCCCAGGGCTCTTAGTAGTGATTCCCTGCCGAAAGTGGAGTTGTGTCTTTGTTTATGCACTGGAGGTTCATGACGCTCAAATTTATACTCTTGCTTGGATTATCCATCAATTTATTTTACGAGATGTTTTCACAATTTGACACGCTTGGCTTGACCTCAATGACTTTTTTTTTTGAAGTGGAATCTATTTATTTCAATTCATTTACATATTTTCACTACATTGAATAAAGAAAGCTAAATAAGTAGAAGGAAAACATTTTAATATTCCATGTTGGGAAGTATGTACTAATATATAGTTCAATGACGTTTGATAGCCCTATATGCAATAAGTTGAATAATGTGGCAAAAATTAAGATAAAAAAAACTATTGTACTTTCGAAGGGATTTCGAAACTCGTCGGTCGCCTGTGTGAAGAAATCCGTAGGTCACTAGGATCCACAACGCCATGCAAGAACTCGTTTGAGGCGTTAAATTATTCTTCTAGACACAGGCTTTAGTCATTAAGCATCCTTTACGGCGTGTTCCATAGTTTAATAGGGTAAGTCAGGATTTGAATTATTACTGGTGAACTAGTTATGCTTAGGGAAAAAATAAATGCTGTTCTCATTATAACATTATCTTTTAAAATGGTATAAAGATTCTAGGTCTCATCCCTAACTTTTGCGGCTGGTCAGCAGTAAGACTTAGCAATTGGAGGTACGCTTTGCCCAACTGTGTATTTAGTTTTTACATTGTATTTCATAGTTTGAAATAGAATACTTATGAGGTCGGTGCTGTCATATGAACCTTTCGACGCTCTCTACAAACCCTATAGGTCGTCCCCATGCTACCTTTAATATCGAGCAGTTCTATATACCAATTAGTTATAAAAGGGATCCTATCATTCTCCTATCATCTGAAATATCTTGTTTTTTTTTTAAGGTTTTCTGGTTTTTTGATCTCTGATGACGCTCCAATGATCCTCTAAACGTCTCACTCACAAAAAGTTATATGCTTCTCCTTCACCTTAATATGATTAATAAGTTTTAATAGCCCTATATGAAGTTATTTTCCACCATTGGCCTCTCTCGGTTAGAGGATACCGGGTTTTCTTAGTAAGAGAGAATTTCGTATTTTCCACGTCTCCGGTGACCTCAAATAACTTTTTCTTATTTTATTGTGCGATTAGAGGGTAACATTTTTAGACCTTTTCCTAAAGAAAGTCAAAAATTTCTTTTTCTGCTGTAGCTATACGCATTCGCATGCCAAGTATGAAGAGAAACTTGGGGCGCAGCAACCATTAACTTTCCTGAGCCTAGAGAGATAGTCATTGTATTACAAAGGCGTTTCGGTTCTTTACGCTTTAGTGACCATCACCGATCATGTACCTTGATTACTTCCCACTACGGCGTCAAAATCAATAGGGATCTTTCTATCGAATATGATAATTCTATAATTAGCCTAAAGTACGAGATAGCGTATTCCATCAATATGCTTATCCTTTGAGATTAACGTGTTTTGCAAGCCATAGCTTGCACAAATCCTGATTTGGACGGATGTCGTATAGTGATACGAAGCCGCCACCAAGAGACTGTTCAGTATGTTTTATTATCACCTTCTATGCGTGTTGTTGGGCCGGCTTTCGTGGGGTGGCGATATTTCCTGCGCAGGACTGCCGCAGATTTTGTTGGGGTCAGTATGGTTGAGAACATCGGAGGGAGTCTGGCAGGCATTTGGTGTAGTTTGCGACGATGGCTGCGAATGGCACCAGATCATTGCGTCTATGAAGAATCCAATTGGTGAGTGGGCAGTCTTTGTGTACAGATTGTGGACTTAGTATATGTGTTATGGTTATCGTGTTAAAGTCGCGGCCTGCATCGTGCTCGGGTCTTCACGCTGTGTTTGCTGTTGGGGGCATGCTGTTGGCTAATGCCCTCACCTGCTCGCCGCACACCTCAGAGCTCGCATGTAGATTGGCAACGTCCGTTGGTGTATGGACAGTTCTCACACTTGGCTTCTATCAGGAGGCAGTGCTGCTCCTGCCAAGTGGCTGCAAATTAATAATCACATTTTCCGCAAGGCTTCTTTGCGAAGAGTGGCCCTTATGACGCTAAGTTAGATCTGTATGCCGGCCCTCGGCATGTCGTTTGCGGCTGCAAGAGTTAGCTCGCCATAGAAAATATGTTTGGGAGTTCTTTGGTCCGATTCTTGCGTGGCAGATATATTCCAGTCACCAGAGAACGCTAGTTTGAACTTTTCGATTGGAGGTGATTCCAAGCTATTAGGGAGTTATGGTTTCTTTAATGTGGCAGGCACATCCTGCATTGGGCTCGTACAGAAAAAGATCATTACCATTATTTAAGTTCGAGCATCCTCCGCATAGGCATCTCATACTGGACAGCGGCGTAATCGAAGGTGTTATTCCTTGGGGGGGGGGGGGGGTGGTGGGAGATTTATGTTTTGCCGACGATCTGGTAATGCTTAGGGCGAAGAACGAGCTTCATTGCGTGTGGGTTCAGGCCGCCCCCCGCCTAAGGACCCCCGCCTGGTGGGTCCAGGGGCGCGATGGCCCCCCCCACCCGAAGCTCTGAGGCTTAAGTATATCCTCTGGGTGAAAAATTAAGTCTCGAGGCTTGGATATATTTTTTGGTTTCATTGAATGTCATCATTACAAGATTGGGGTCAAAGATCCGACCACTATAATTTTAATGTACTTAGGCTATCACCTGCTCGTCACGGGGCCGCTCATAGTTTTAAGCGGTTTGGGATCCAGTAGGTCCGCGGCAGTGCTTTTAGACTAGGGCGTTTTCCCCCTCATGGGCGACACTTTACTGAAGTCTTGTGGCCTGAGGGGGATGGGGGCTAATAAGGGGATGAAGGAATTTTTGGAATTTGTAAGGGCCTAGATCGGACAAATGGTTGCACATATTTGTACGTGGAATTTTCTGCGCCATAATGAGGAACCTTAAAGTTTACAGCCGGGTAGAATTTGCTTGTCAGTGATTTTTTCTTTGTGCGACCTATTTGTGGCGCAGCCTATGCGAACATTGTCGTCACAAATATGGGGGATGGGCGAAAGACGTTATAGGGGGCTGGCTAAACACTAGGGCCTCGCGTTAAGTGACCCCTAGTTGGATCGTTCGCGGAGGGCGAAGCCCCCGCGAGGCTTCGTGAGGTTTTAAGTATATCCTCTGGGTGTAAAAAATTGAAGTCCTCAGGTATGGATATATTTTGTTTAAATAGGGCCTAATGCATCGATCATAATAATGCAAAGATTCCTCTTAGCACTAATTTTTAAATGTATAAATTAGGCTATCCCTCCTCGGGTCAGGTCCGCTATATTAGTTTGTATGGGGGATGCAGAGGTCCGCCATGTGTGTAGCCTGGGACGTTTTCGTCAATTGCGCCATTTACCAATCTGTGGGCCTGGGGAGCGGGGACAGCCCCCTCCCCCTTTCTTTTTGGAAATTGTTTTGGGGGGGGGGAAATTTTGTAAGGTGGCCTAGATCGCAAATGGTGGCAATGATTTGGGAGTGGATTGTCTGACCTAATGAGGAAAGCGCCAACGTTTACAAATACCCGGGTATAGAATTATGCTTGTCAGTTTTTTTGTGTGTGCGAACATTTGTCGGAGCCGTTAAGCGACAGTTGTCGGCATAAAAGGCTAAATTAGGGGGTTCTGGTCTAAAAAAAAAAAAAACGACTTGGCGGGCGGCTCATGTATGGGGTCCAACCCGTCTGCCGTGGGGGTCCGTGGGGGCTTCGCCCCCGATAAGCTCTGAGGTTTTAGGGCATAATCTCTCTGGTAAAAAAGTTAAGTCTCTATGCAGGATTGGTTGATATTGGTTGGTTCATAATGCATTATCCTAATGCTAAAGATTCCGGTTTTATTTTAAATGTGTTAGGCATAGCATTCCTCCCGTCATGCCACTATAGCTTTCAGGAGCTGAGCCTATCGTTCGTGAGCAATGGTAGGCAGTCTGTGTGTTGCAATCGCATTTGAACACTAGACGCGTCAGGCGTTGGCAAATACAATAAGTGGACTAGGCTTATAGCGGGGCGTTCATAAGAGAAGGAGAAAAAGTGTTCATAGGATATCTTAACACAAGCGGTTTGCGTGAAAAATATGCTTTGATATCGCGCTAAGGATCTGAAGATGGGTGTCTGCATCTGCTTCATATTCGGTGACTCAATAAAGTTTTTGAAGCCTGAGATTGGCAGTGAAGGGAATGTACTAAAGCGCGGCGGGGGGTACACCGGCATGTCTTATCCCTAGGATGTTTTGTGGAGTAAAACGGGGATGCCGTCTATAGTAAGTTTGCAAAATGTGTTTTGAAGTCAATGGTTAGCTGTTTAGAGGGTTTAGAAGAACGGGCTGTTAAGGATATACCCTCCTCCTTATGGGTAATCAGGGTGCTGTTCTCTCCATGGATGCATGATAAAAAATGAGGAATAAATTGTGGCAGGAAAGTGGTTTTTTCCAAGAATATCATATCTACCCGAAGATAGTGCACCTATACGGAAGCCCGTCTCATATCCGGCTTTCTTTTTCCCGAGTTTTTCCGACTGGACTGCATGTCACATCGTCCAATTACAGCGCGTACGGCCCCTTTGATTTACTGGCAGTATAGAAGGCCGTTCACAATGCATAATGGCAGATTTGCCCGAGCGCAGGGTCGCTTCAAGTTGAATGAGGCGCAATTAGATGGAAGAGGTGTTCGAAAATCGAAATGGCGCGATAACAGACATGGCCGTTCTCTGTAAAAATTCTTTCTCTTTTTTGTTTTTCTTGTTCTTTTCTCCGATCTGTGGCGTCTCTTTCCCTCCCTTCCTTTTCCCTTTTCTTTTTGCTGGCGCTTCTTCTTGCCTTCCTTTCCCTCCTCATGTCCCTTCTTTTGTCTCTCCTTTTCCTTTTCCGCTCATCCTTTTTTTTTTGCCGACAGAACCGTTAAAATTTGGCTCGACGGGCTTGACCAAATATTGGGGGGGGGGGGTGACATCCCCCACACCCCGGCCCCGAGCTCGCTAACGGCCCTGCATATGGAAGCTTCAAGTTGACGATTGTGTCCTCCTGTAGAGAGTAGTGAGAGCCAACCCATGTCTCACAGGGCTAAAGAGGAGTGTTGGCAGCGAAGATAGCTTTATAGAGCTTGATTTTTGTGTTAAGAGGTAGGATTCGGCCGTTCTGCCTGCCGGACCTTATTTTGTTACGACCTTCTATAGGCAGCCCTGCTGCTGCTTTTTGTATTTAGTTATCAATAGCCAATAACGATTAAGACTTATCTTTATGTCCTAGTATTGGCGTGGACACTAGAACTACAAAAAAACGGTAACCAAGTATGTGAATTCACGCACTTAAGGCGGGCTTCAGCCCCACGATTTGTTTTTCGGTCTCAACTTTAGCCTTTAGCCTCAACTGTTTTGAGACTTGAAAATTATAGGACGTGTGTGGGGAAATGCGGTACTCATCCTAGGTGAAGGTCACGAAGGTCGGCAGTATGTGTACGGCATGACAACGGGCAACCCGTTTAGCTCTGCATTCTCAGCATGCAAAACGCCTCGCGCTTGTGGACACTGTAAGCGTGGTAGTCTTGTCACCTTTGGACCTCATTGCCCATCAAATTGCTATTGGGCTAGTTGCGTGGGTTAAACATTATTCCGCAACATCGTCTATTTGCAAAACTAGTACGTCGCTAACTAATTATTGTGTGATCTTCTTGCCATGGCTTCGCAGCTTTCCAAGGCCGTTGGAGCGGAATTAACTATGTTTTCCTTTGGTTCTATACGACAAGTGGATGAAGTAATAGAACAATTACAAGGGACACAGGCTTCTGACATTCCCAATCTCAATCATAAACATATAAATTACTGTGCAATTTATTTTTCCACGCTTTCCCCCGCAATTAACAGTGGCCGAGCTGGGCGGGGGGTGGGGGAATCGAACGGTCCCTCTAGCCAATGAAAAAATATGTAATCGATGATAGTCGGGTGCTGAAAGAGACTTTGTCACAGACCTCTCAAGGCTGGAGCTGTAAGACGAGGCATTTTTTTCGCCACATTGGGGGGGGGGGGCGGCTGCTGTAGGAATCTCCGGGGCGGGGAGCTTTATAACTTTAGCTATTTACTTTAACTTTAGGTCAGCTTGGCATATGACCCTTGCAACTTTCAATCTTTTTATCAAATGTCTGCTGATGAAAGTATTGTCAAAATTTTCCATTTGATTAAATTAGATGCCTGAATTGAAATCTGGGTCCAGATACTTGCAATGGGTCGTTTAAATTTAGTAATACGTGAGGGGGCATGAATAGTCGAGTAATTCTAACGTCCGAGCAACAACAGCGAAAATGTTTTGTCCTTTTCTGGATGTGTACGTTCACGGGGGCAATGGGCAGCATTTCATAAATTTCTCATAACAGTAAAATGGAGACTTGACTTCGATGCAGAATTCCATACTCTCAACCTCAAGACAGGGAAATGGGAGGTTAGTATACAAAGTGTCTCAAATTGCTTAACATCTCATAGAACCAGTGTGTTGTGTATACTGTCTTTTTGGCGTGTACTGGGTCCTGGGGCTTGAGGACTGGGGGCTATATAACTTCTTCTCTCGGCGCATGAACTTTTGGAAGTAAGTCGGGGCATAATCTCTTTGAATACAGCTGCTAGCTTTATTTTAGCTAGGTAGGAAATGGTTCAGTCTTCACTGCAGAAAAGTAATTTTTCCGTACACTTCATGGTTAAATTACATATGTACCACTGGGAAGCAACGCATTAAACGCAGCTAGATGCTGTTATCATGGTCCGTCAGGACAATTATTACAATTTTTAGCCCGGGGTCTATTTGTTATGCGTTGAATGAATAGGCTCATTTTGCAAACGTGAACCAACCTATGTGGAGTATGCGTCCGTCGGGGCATGAGGGTACACCGTGCGCGCGCACAACGGGCACAAATGCCGTGCTTACCCCAGGAGGTGCCACGCTAAATTTTGGGAGGCATGTATCAGTTTTATATATATATATATATCTATTATATATTAATTATAATATATATAGATTAGTATATATATACTCTTATAGTAGATTATATATATACTTATAAATATATAAAAGCGGGTGTCGACTAGAGGAAAAGGACGCAACTTTTTATTAGCAGTATAATATATTAGTCCCTATTAGAGAGGGAGGAGAAATGCGGAAATTGTGCCGCTGTCCCAGGAAAGGTTCGTGACGCTCTGTCCGGAGCAGGAGCGTGTCAGTGGGCGCCCCCCCTCCCCCCTGCTCATAAAAAGCATCTCTGGCTACGCCACTGGAATCATACCAAATCACTGGTATTGATGTTGGATTATGGTCTTGTACACCATAATCTTAAGTCCACTGTATAGTCTTATATGATTAACTCTTAATGATGGCGTGAATTCTTTACTAATTTAACTGATTCGATATCAAGAAGGCAAAACACTGTTTACTGGGAGTCTCAATCCTTGACCTTAATTTGGGCATTATGAGTTTAGACGAAGCATATTTGTTTCTGATAAATGCGATGGGTATTCCCTAACAGTTTTGTTGGCATATAACCAGTGTGGTGGCCCTGCCTATGTGGGCACAGTTTATTGCTGTGGTCAGGTATGAATATAGATCTAAATGGAGTAGGAGACATAAATATGGAAACATCTTAAATCTGTAATATGAATTGGTAGGCAGGATCGCTTGTACAAAATTAACAAAGCAAGCTTTAATATTAATTTCGACTGTAATATTTGAAGATGCAAATGTGATACTCCAGTAGTACGGATTCTGTGTTTTTTGTGCACGGCAACTTACAACAACCGATATATCACATCCTTTTTCAACATTTCAGGAAAGACCCATCCGAAAGATCAGGTAGGTGTAAAAAAGTTCACGTTAGGCGAACTTCATTACAGACTATGTGAAAGTGAAACATAGGGCTTGAGGAGGAAGTCGTAGGTGGCTGCGAACCACAGAATATTTTGTGAAAATCGAGGCAAGAAGTTTTTCGGCGGGCAACTCTTTGAAAAGGAACAGAATAGATGGCAACTCCAAATCAAGTTAAAAGAGAGAGAACTTTGTTTTAATAACATCAAGAGGAGTTTTTTAGAAAAAGCTATTGGTTGATACCTTTAGGTGCTACATTCATTGCAGTTATTTTTCTTTCAAAGAGTGCCCGAAAAAAATTCTGCGTTGCTTCGATTTTTCACAAAATTATTTGGTTGGCAGCCCCTCCCGTGCTCCTCCATACCTACGCCATATGTTCACTTTCACATAGTATGTAATGAAGTTCGCCTAACGTTTAACTGTTTTACACCTATCGGCTGATCTTTCGGTGGTTCCTTTCTGCCAAATGTTGAAAAAGAGTGGATATAATTTGGTGTTGGTTGAAAAAACAATCTCAGCCTGTAATCACGTATTGATATGGTAACTTAGGTCTACTATTTGCATCTTTAAATATTCAGTGCGAATATATATAAAGCTGCTTTGTTATTTTGCAAGGATCCTGCTACCAATTCATATTTATAACAGTTATTTAGTTTTCCAATTTTGTCCTTCCTCTCGGTCATTTAGATTTATTTCAACCTGCCACAGCAATAAACTGTGGGCCAGCATAGGAAGGCCACCACACACTGGTTTCTATATGCCAAGCAAATGTTAGGGAATACCCATGCATTTTATGAAACAAATATGTTTGTCTAACACTCTATTATATCGCAGAATTTAAATTCAAGGAGAAGACTCCCAGTAACAGTGTGTTTTGCCTTTGATATCGTGAATAGTTGTTATCTAGTAAGTTCGGCCCATCATTAAGGTAGTTTTATACATAAGACTATCTAATAGTGGACTATAGATATCGTGTACAGACATAATAACATCTAGCAGTGGATTTGGTTGTTCCAGTGGCGTTAGGCCAGGATTTTTTTTGAGGCAGGGGGGAGGGGGGGCAGCTGGGAGGTGCGACGAAGGGCCTTTCCTGGGAGGGGCACATTTCCGCATTCTCTCCGCTCTCTATATGGACTATATATTATATAGTATATAGTATAATATATATATATTATATATACTTTCATTATAGTATATATATATGATGATATATATAGTAACTATATGATAGATCTATAAAATCTGTAAGCATCCCAAAATTTGTAGGGGCTACCTGGGGTAATCACGGTCTTTGTCGATGGGGGCACGCTGGTAACCGGCTCATTCGCCCGTCGAAGAGCTTACTCCTACATGGTTGTTCACGTTTGGCAAAATGAGGCTATTCATTTCACGATATGACAAAATAAGCGTTTATAAATGCTAAAATTGTCGCGACTCATGATTATTCTGGTTTAATGTCGTTGTTCCGTGATCATTGTTAATTTAACGGCATGAGTGGTACGGAAAAAATTATAATTTCACTGAAAAAGCAGACTGACCATTTCTACGCAGTAAAAAGCCTAGAGCTTTTCAAGGATTATTGCCGGCGACTTCTTCCAAAAGTCCTGCCGAGTAAACTGGAAGTTTTGCCCAGTCACCGCCAGGGCCCCAGGCCAGTTCACGCAAAAGAGCAGAGTAAAAATACACTAGGACACACTGGGTTCTATGAAGATGTTAAGGCTGATTTGAGACACTTTGTATAGCATAAGCCTCCAATTTCCCTGTCTTGAGGTTTGAGAGTATGGAAGTCTGCATCGATAGTCTAATGTGGCTGCCATTTTACTGTTATGGAGGAAATTTAATGAACGATGGTCATTGCGAATTCAGGCAGCAGGAAAAGGACAAACATTTTGCTGTTGTTGCTGGCGTTATCTTGATATCATGGGCATTGAAATTATAGTACGCTCATTGCAAGTAATTGGCAGATTTGGCACTTCAGGCATTTAATTTTTAATCTAAATGGAAAATTTTGACATTTTCATAAAGGGGCATAGCATTGTAAATGTTGAAAGTAGTGAAGGTCAATTGCAAGTGGATACTTAAAGTTATAAGTAAAAGCTAAAGTAAGTCCCGCCTCTCGGAGATTCCAATCCAGCAAGCCGCCTCCCCAAAACCCCCCCCCCCCCCCCCCTGCATGTGGTAAAATGCCTGTGAAAAGTTTTAGGACTATCATGATTAGCATTTTTCATTGGTAGAGAGGGAGGCGCGTTCATTTCCGTCCCGGAAAACCCCCCGCCAGTGGCGGCACTGTCTTATTGCGGGGGAAGGCTTGGAAATAATTGAGGCTATTATTATTGTTTGAATTGAGATGGATGTCAGAAGCTGTGTCCGCTTGTAATTGTTCTATTCTTTCCACTTGTGCTTGGAACAAGAGGAAAACATAGTTTAATTCGTTCCAATTCGGCTTGGAAAGTGGAAGGCCATGGAAGAAGTATGAACAATATTAGTACGGACGTCTAAGTTTGGGTCAAATAGAGGCGAGTTCGGGAAATGTTTTCGCACTAGCGCAATGCAATATGGGAAATGGGTCAAGTAGGTGAAGACTACGCACTCTTAACAGTGGTCCTCTTTAGGCGCGGGCGGTTGGGCATGGGGCTGTAGAATGCTTAGGAGCTAAAAAAAAGGGGGGGGGGGTTTGGCCCTCGTTGTCATGGGTACTACTGGAACTTGTGACTTCACCGGAAGTACGCGAATTTCCCAACACGTCTATTAATTTTCAAGTCCTAACAGTTGAGGCTAAGAGGTTGAATAACAAATCTTGGGGGGCTGGAATGGCCCCGTAGTGCGTGAAATTCATTCTTGGTTCCCGTTTTTTTTATCTAAGTCGCACGTAATACTGGACCTAAGATAAGTTTTAATCGTATTGGCTATGTGCTAATCTAAATGGAATAAGTGTAAAGAGTAAACAGGCAGGCTGGCGCTATGAGAAGTCTACAAAATAAGTCTGGCAGCAGGACTGGTGGAATTCCTACTTAACACAAAAATCAAGCTCTATAAAGCTATCTTTGTGCCAACACTCCTCTTTAGCTGTGAGACATGGTCTCTCACTCTCTCTACAGGAGACACATCCGTCAACTTGAAGCTTCCATATGCAGGGCCGTAGCGAGCGGGGGTGTGGGGGATGTCACCCCCCCCCCCAATATTTGGTAGCCCGTCGGCAAATTTTCGGTCTGTCGGCAAAAAAAGGAGAGGGAAAGGAAAAGGAGAGGAAAAGAGGAGAGGAGGAAAGGAAGAGAAGAAGGGAAAAGAAAGGGAAAGGAAGGGAGGGAAAGGGAAGACGGAGAAGAAAAGAAAAAAAAAGAGAAAGAGAGAACCGGCCAGTCTGTTATCGGCCATTTCGATTTTCGGCTCTTCATCTAATTGGCCCATTCAACTTGAAGGCCCGTCGGCAAATTGATTATGCATGTGACGGCCTTATACTGCCGTATCAAGGGCCGTCGGTGTAATTGGACGAGTGACTGAGTCCATCGGAAACTCGGGAAAAGAAAGGGAATGAACGGCTTCCGTATAGGTGCACTATTTCGGGTCATATGATATTCTTGAAAAACCACTTTCTGCACATTATTCCTCATTTTTATCATCACCATGGAGAGCAGCACCCGATTACCCATGGAGAGGGTATCCTTAGCCCGTCTTCTAAACCCTAACCAGCTAACCTTGACTTCAAACACATTTTGCAAACTTCTGAGGATCCCGTTTACCCACAAACATCCTAGGAAAGAATGCGTGCCGCGCGTGTCTTCCCTTCACTGCAATCTCAGGCTTTAAACTTTTGAGTCACCGAAATGAAGCAGATGCAGAACCCATCTTCAGATCCTAGCGTTCAAAGCATATTTTGAACGCTTGTGTTAAGATTCTGAACACTTTTTCTCCCTTTATGAACGCCGTATGCCTATCCACTTATTGTATTTGAACGCCTGACGCGTCTAGTGTTCAAATGCTGAACACACAGTGTACCAATTCTGAACGATAGGCTCAGCTCCTGAAGTATAGTGGCATGACGGGAGGAATTGCCTAACACATTAAAATAAACCGGAATCTTTGCATTGGATAATGCATTATGAACCAAAATATACCAATCCTGCATGAGACTTACTTTTTACCGAGAGATTATGCTAAAACCTCAGAGCTTACGGGGGCGAAGCCCCCCGGACCCCCACCGGGGGCCCTATGGCCGGCCAAGTGTTTTAGCCAGCCCCTATTTGTGCGACAATGTCGCTTAACGGCGACAAATGTCGCACAAAAAAAACTGACAAGCAAATTCTATCCGGGTGTAAACGTTGGGTTTCCTCATTAGGTCAGAAATCCACTCAAATATTGCACCATTTGCGATCTAGGCACCTTACAAATTCCAAAAAATTCCAAAGGGGAGGGGGTGTCCCCCTCCCCAGGCCACAGATTGGTAAATGGCGCATTGAGAAAACGTCCAGGCTACACACTGGCGGACCTCTGCATCCCATAAAACTATAGCGGCCTGACGAGAGGGATAGCCTAATACATTAAAATTAGTGGGAATCTTTGCATTTGATGATGCATTAGGCCCTATTAAACAAAATATATCCATCCTGAGACTTAATTTTTCACCCAGAGATATACTTAAACCTCAGAGCTCCGGGGGCTTCGCCCTCCGGAATCCACTAGGGGTCCTTACGCGGGCCCAGTGTTTTAGCCAGCCCCTATTTGTGCGACAATGTTGCATAGGTGGCCACAAATGTCGCACAAAAACAATATCTAGATCAGGAGCGCAAATTTCATAAACGCGGCCCGGCTGTAAAACTTTAATGGGTTCCTCCATTAGGGGCTAAGAAAATCTCACTCCAAATATTGCACCATTTTGCGATGCTAGGCCCTTAAGCAAATTCTCAAAATTTCCATTCCTCCCCTGTAGACCATCCTATCCCGCCAGGGCGCCACAGAATCATGTAAATGTCGCATATGAGATAAACGCCCTAGCTAAGAGGCACTGTCGGACGCTCTGATCCCAAAAAAAAAAAAGGACCGCTTAAAACTTTATAGCGGCCATGACGAGTAGGGATAGGCCTAATACATTAAATTTAGTGGTGATAGTGGAATAAGCTTTGCATTTGAATGATGGGCATTATGAAGCAAAATATTATCATAGTGGCTGAGACATGAAACGTAGTTAATTTTTCACCCAGAGATTTATACTTAGAGCCTCAGGAGCATTCGGGGGTGGGGGGCTTGCGGCCCCTGGACCCACCAGGGGTCTCCTTACGGCGGGGGACGCTGAACACGTCCCACCCTGCTTAAGCTCGTATTTCTGGCCCTTAAAAAGCATTACCCTTGAGATCCCTCGGCACAAACATAATCTCCCATCGTCCAGCACCCCCCCCCCCCCAAGGATACCAGCGTTTCTTCGCTACGCTCACTTTTGGCCCATATAGAAATGCGCCTGCGAGGACTGCTGAAACTTCATATTGTGAATGATCTTGTGCAGCCATGACGGATAGTGCCCCATAGTTTTTGGCGGGGGGGGGGAGGGGGGGGGCGGGTGGGGGGGGGGCCGGGGGGCGGGTGGGGGGGGCGGGGGGTCGGGTCGGGGGGGGGGGGGGGGGGCGGGGGGGGGGGGGCTAGAAGCTTCATCTCTAATAGCTTGGAATCCCTTCCGATCGAAAGGTCAACATGCGTTGGTCTGGATATATTGGGGCAACGCAGAATGACTGCAAAGAACTGCCCTAAACCATATTTTCTATGGCGTTAGCTGCTCTTGGCACGGGCAAACGACATGCCGGGTCAGATCTAAGGTGGGAGAGGGAGGGAGGGTTTCCTCTTCGGTCATAAAGGTCATCTCTTCGCATAGACAGGCTTGGAATAATGTGATATTAGATTTGGCGCACTTGGGAGTAGCACTGGCCTTCTGATAGCAAGCAAGTGGAAGAAGCTGTCATACACACAAGGACTTTACACCATGGAGTATGACAGAGGGAGGATATAGGCACTAGCTGTCAAAGGAAAACAGCTGAAGCGCCAAAGATGGGCAGGGCCGGACTTGTAACAGAGACCAATCACCATCTGGTGGTCTACATCTACCCACATAAGACTGCCACTCCACCTATTGGTCTTCATAGTAGGCATGAACGGTGGCTATTCGCAGTCATGTCCAAACTACACGGTGTCATAAATGGACTGCAGACTCGCCTCCGATGTTCCTTTAACTGCTAACAAAATATCTGCGGCAGTCCTGGGGCGGACTTCTCACCGCACGCACCTCACCGAAAGGGCCCCGGCACAGCATCGCAGAGGAGGCTAAACCTACTGGAACAGTCCTTTGGTGGGGCCTTCGTCTAACTACGACTATGTCCAAATCAGGATTGTGTGAAGCTTGGTCTTGAAGCCGACACCGTTAATCTCAAGATTAAGCACTGATTGGTATACTTCGCAGTACTTGGATTATTAGTAATTAGTCATAATTGATAGAAAGAGATCAGCCTTATTGATTTTGGTGGAAGTCAAAGGTCATGATGTGTGGTCACAAATGGTACAGAACCGAAATGCCTTAGTAAACTATGAGTATCTCTAGGTCAGGAAAGTCTGTGTTGCGTTTTCACTACTTGGCGATGTGAATGGGGCGTTATAGGTTCAGAAAAGAAAGTTTTTGACTTTTGGAGAAAGTCAAATGTTATTTGAGGTCCGACCGGGGAGGTTGAAAATATCGAAATTTTTTCTCTCTTCTAGTAGAAGAACCCGGTGATCTTCAAGGAGAGCAGAATGGTGGAATAATGGCTTGCATACTGGGTGATATAAACTTTTAATCATATGAGGGAAGAAAGGCTATAGCTTTTAGTGGACGTTAGAGGTCATTTGGAGGTCATCAGAGATCAAAACCGAAAACCCTTAAAAAAAAAACAAGAGATTTCAAGATAGGGATGATGGATCCTTTTTCTACTTGGTATATAGAGATTTGATATTAAGGAGCAGGGGGGATGCCTCTATGGGTTTGTTGGAGGTCGAAGTTTCATATGGGGGTCATGCATTCAATTTCAACTATGAAGATCCTAGTAACTTAAATAACACAGTAGTGGCGGTACCTCCAATTGTGTCTTGCGTGACGGCAGCCCGTAAAAGTTAGTTATGAATCTTATATACGCATTTGCTGTAAAAGATGTATATGGTTTAGTAGAGAGACAGGTGGGGCCATTTAGTTGATTGTAATTTTCGGCTAAGCATAACTGTTTCCAGTAATAATTGCAAGTTATCTGACTTACTCTATAACTATGGAGCTACGCGTATACAGATGATGGCTTATGTGCTTCACAAGCAAGGTTAGAAATACTTAACGGGCTCAAGGCGTAACAGTTCTTTGATGGGGCGTTGTGGGAAATTAGTGGCTCGGTTTCTCACTACAGGCGAGCAACGGTTTCGAATGGGGCCGCTTCGAATACACTGTTTTTTTTGATTCTTCATTTTTGCAAAATTATTGCCACTCTTTTGCTTGGGTTCTAAACGTCATTGAATTATATTGTACATACTTCCGCTATGGACGGAATATTAAAGTTTTCCTTCATACTTATTTAGGCTTTCTTATAATGGTGAAATAAAAATATGTTAAGAATTGAAATAAAGTTCCCACTTCAAAAAAAAAAGTCATTGAGGTTCAGGCAAGGGTCCAACTTGTGAAAACATCGTAAAAAATTAGATGGTCATGGCATGGAGAAGTTATAACCAGTTTGAGGGGATGAACGCTCAGTGTAACAAATGGCGAGCCTCCTATATCCGGCAATGAATCACTTAGCGCCTTGGGCTTTTCTAGTACTATTAGTTTGGGCTGGGTTTCATAGTTTTATTCTTTATTGTTGTATTGTTTTATGTCTACACTATGTTGTATTTTCATGGATATATTTAAGATAGTGAAAAATAATTTAAATGGAATTTCTGACATGGATTAAACAAAGTTTGAATATACGTAAAAATATTTGACTGTCGACTTAATATTGTCTTTAGGCCTGTAAGTTTCTTTTAGTCTCAAACCTTTTTCGAGGTACTTTTTGGGGGAGGGGAGGGGGGGGAGGGGGGGTGGGTTTTTTTGCTATCGGCGTAAGTCTCCCGATTGTATCGTTCGGGAGTAGTGATGTAGCACCAATTACCGAATTCTAAACAATATAGAACAAATTGTGCTTTTTGAATTCCTCATTAAGTTTATGCAGTAATACACATTCGATAGAAATAAAAAAACCTTCATTACGCCGGAATCTGTTTACTTCATGCTTACCGCGTAGTTTTTTTAATATGAAACATGAATAAAACAAATTCATTTAGCTTGATTTTGTGAATACATTTTGGCGACATGACACTCTCTTTCAAATTATTTTGTTTTCCTTAAAATCCCCCTTCAGCCTGAAATTAGCCTGCATCATTGGAATAGTACGATGAGTTTGGGACTTTCGATGTAGCATGATTGGGTGGCAATGCTGGGTAATGAAAGTTTTGTTAATGTGTTATTTTATCTTTTGTACTATTATAACAGAGACCTGCATTGTGTCAAGACTAGGTATATTGTTGTATAATTTAAAGCAAAATTTTGACGAGTTTAAAAACCATGTTTTTTCTAAACATGGCAGTCACGGAGTTGCTTATCAAAGACAACTTTTCTTTATGCTAGCAAAGTTCTTTTGGAAGTTAATTTCCCGGGTGCTATCTTGGACCGAAATAATTATGTTGGAATAGAAATGACGTTTAAATGGTGGAAGACAAAACAACAGTCGTTTCGAAGCCTTCGTTTCTGTGTCGAAAATGTCCCGCTTTGACTTGATGCTGTGGTACCAGCATGGTGACAAGCAAATCTAATTTCCTCAACAAATCTGACATTTCATGCAAACTCTAAATTTGTTTTTTTAAACTTTACAACCTATTTTCTCTTGTAAATGCATGAAAGGCATCTAGATTGTGCAAATTTTACACTCTCTCTGCAGAAAAAACTCACATCCATTCCAAAAACTAGAAAATAAAAATTGCTGATTAATGTGAGGTGTTATCACTTGTACTTGTTCAAGTTAACTTTAGATTACAAATGTAAAATTATCTGCTAATACAGTATCTTGAGAACCACTAATTCAAATCAATAGAAAAATTTCATCAGACTCTAAGTTGTTATATTTCCTACCTACGTACATATCCAAATAACTCTACATTTTTGCTACTGTACCATAGTTGATTTAACCTTCCAGGGTACACTTTGCTTTGGTGTATATCCTTCAGTGTAGAAGAAGTGTAATGTATAACTTGTATTGCCTAAAGCAAACTTGGGATTTGGGATATTACAAGGAAAAGCAAAAAGGCTGCTTGCAAAACATTTTGAGAGTTGAGTCTGATTTTCTGTTTTTTTTTTTCAGCAAAACCAGTTTTGATCTCCAATTTTACATGGGGACAGAAGAATATAAGTAATAGCAGCAATGACAGTTTACCTTTAAGCATTTCAATACTGACATGTTTTATAGTGCACCTTTTTCTGTGCCTGCATTTATTATCAAATTTTGTCTCATTTTAGAAGTCTGCTTTCAGTGTCAAATTATTCTGACAAAAATTTGCCTTATGAAGAAGTGTTGAACGTAAAAGTTGAAGCGTTGAATTTTTCTTTCAATTGAGATGTACTTTGGGACATTTTCTGTAATACACAAAGCACAAAGTATGTTAAAAAATTATTCAGATTTATGCATATGTTGTTAATTTTTACCATGATTTTCAGACTTCATCTTTGACTAATAGCTTTTCCTTGTATTGATTAGCTTTCTTCAGATGAAATGAAGATATTTTAGTCTATCTCGCTCCTCATCACCTCCTTTTTACACATGTAACTCTCCAACTTGCCTGAAAGCACCATCTGGCATAAATCATCAGCACTGAGATGGTGCCCTCCAACTTCTAAAGGGTAGTGCCACTCTTTCTCTCTTCATCTTGCAAGATGGGCAAGAGGGGAGAGGAAGAGTGGTACTACCACCCCGCCCTCTAGTAGTGGGAGGGCACGATCCTGGTGCTGATGATTTATACCAGATGGTACCTGCAGGCAAGTTGGGGAGGGAATTACATATGTATTAAATGGGAGGAGAGTATCGGAGCTCATAGACTCCCAAACCAGGTAAGTTTTGTAGATTTTATGATGTGACTTGAATACCTTAGTTTGAGTTATGTTTGTGAAATCCATTACATCTAGTACCATCATTTCCCTAACCCCTACTTAAATGTTTGAAGCGCGTAAACTGAACCATACCTAGCAGTACTATAGAATTCCCTGCAGTTTAATGTGCTAATTGAAAGTTTGTAACCTCCAGCAGTCTATTAGTCCTGAGTACCTCGCACACACCTGCTGTGATAGCACTTTGAGACGAGATATAGAGATAGACTGGGTAGGATGAGGGCTGCTAGGCTGTCTGTATCACTTGGGATAAACTTCTGATGTCCTTACATTAGCTGTATTGAATTTGCACACATTTTGTTCAGTCGAAAGCAGAATATTCCCCTGTAATACTCTCCTGTAAATTTCCTTCTGAAATTGTCTTTGTGACTGTGAAGAACTGCCTTTACATATGATAGGCCACTTGGAAAAGCTCAATCAGTAACAAAATTTTCAGCCATTTTCAATCGAAATTATCTCCAAAATTTTTCAGGCAACTTCTGTAACAAGTTTGGTATCAAAATTCACAGAATAACCTCTTCTTTTAGAATGTTATGGTCTCAGAAAAGTTTGGTGGGAGGGTGCATAGTTGTATTAACTTGGTCAAGACAAGTCACTTGGATTCAGATATCTGCCTGTAGTGCTTGAAAGCATGATTTTGATGGCAGATATATCTGCCTGGAGTGCTGAAAGGGTTAAAGGTTATACATCATTGACTTGTTTGCTATACATATATTGTTTTTATTCCAGCAATAAAAATATCTGTGCTCCGCAGGTCTTATTGATGACAACCTTTCATAAACATCGTTTACAAGACTTGTCAGATTCCCCCCACTGTTTACATTATGACATGTTCATGGCTGTTGAAATGAAGCATGATTTTAGCAACTCCCCAGTTTTGAGTAAGAGAATATATCCAAATTTACATGTGTGGCCCCTCTGTTTACATTGAGCTACATGCATGGGAGCTATCAGAATGACACCCAGAGAGTAATTGCTCTGTTTCTTCCCATCTTGTAAGATGTCTGTTTCCACATCTTGGGGTTAGGGTTAGGGGTCAGGGGTATTATTTATTAAATTCATCTTCTATAGAAATTATTATAAAACAAAGTTTAGTGCTGTTAACTGTCTCTAAGTGTGTTACATACATAACAAATACTTAAAAACATATTAAAGTGGAAGAAAGATTCAAAGTCTAAAGCAAAACTCGAAACTTAAATTTACAAAGTAAAATTAACATAAAAGTTCAGAAATAAAGTAAAGAAAGAAATGCAACAAGAGAACAAACAAAGTCAGCAGAAATCATTAAAGTACTATTTAAAAGGTAAGTCTTTGAATCACATTTAAAAGAGCATATGGAGAAGTGATACATCTGATTGAAATCAATTCCACTGTGCAAAGACTTCAAATGACCAATATCCCAATCTAGAAGATAATTTGGGTACGCTTAGTAGAAGCTGAGAAGACAACCTTAATCTACATCGCCCCTCTCTTACCTCCTATTTACCTATGTAATCCCCACCTACCCGCAACTAAACCCTGGTAAACTAATAGCACAGTAGATAGGGAGGGAGCACAGTAGATAGGTAAATAGGAGGTAAGTATCGGGGCTCGTAGATTCCCAGTCCAGTGAGTTTTGGGGAATCTATGATTCATTCAGTGTAAACATTTGGTAGATGTATTAATTAGGAGCAGATTCCCCCAAGACTATTAAAACAGACAGTAATGTCTCAAAACACATGGTATTCAACAGGCAAGCAATGTAGTTGGTATACAATAGGTGTGATATGAAACCTGGTAGATGAAAGAGTTATAAGCCTATCTGCAGTTCTAATTCCAAATCAATTGAAGGTGGCTAATATACAATTTGTTTATACCAAAATGAGAGGATTTGCATAATCTTGATCTACGGTAGATATTACCAGAGCCTGAATAAGAGTTCTAGTAGCGTCCTCATCTAGAAAGTGGCAAATCTTGAGCAATAGATCAAAGATGAATCTACACCACCCCTCTCTTCTCTCCCATATCTACAATTGTAACCCTCACTTGCCCATAATAAGGTCCTGGCAAGCCGGCCTCCGATAGAGGCTGCCTGAGGCCAGCCTCCTCCACTGTATGATCAAGACTTGCAAGGACCTTATTACGGGTAGGTGAGGGTTACAATAGGAGGTGAGTATTGGGGCTCGTATATTCCCAAATCAGGGAGTCAGGGGATACAATGCACTTTGACATTTAGATATTACAAACTTTTCAATTAAAATTTCAGAATCAAATATTGCACCAAGGTTTTTTGCCTTTATAAGAATTGAATAAAGTTACATCATTGACACTTTAAGGTATTAGGAGGATGGCATTTTCCTGATATTGTACTTGCTACCAAGTAAAAGAAATTCACTTCATCACTGTTTAATTTCAAGAAATTTGAAGTCATCAACCGTTTAAACATTCTTCTCGAATTAAATGTGATCCTGAATGTTAGAGCCATTAAGAGCAAATTGTACAATTGAGTGTGGTCAGTCTAAAAGTGGTATCCTTCACTGTAGGTCTATTGTCTAATGAGGCCAGCTAGAGGTCAGCTACAGTGTATAATGTAAATAGACTTGAAACCATAGGGGAACCCTGGGAAACACCAGTGTCCATTTTGATAAGATTTTGAGTCAATACCACCAGTAGTTATCCTTTGAATTCTGTCATTCAAGTACAATATCGAAGATCTTTAATTCCAAAACATATTGAGAGAGGTCTTCAGAAGAGAAATCAAAGTTGTTCCAAAGTTGAATGCCAGGAGAATCAAAGGACTTTATAAAAAGCAGAATTAGCTCCTTTTGAATCCAGGGCTCAAAATAAGCTTGAAAAAGGGCACAGCCAAAATGATCAAATTGGCTGTCAGTCTATTTCATAGGACATTGACTGAAGGACACCACAGCCATCAGTAAGGGCCCGGCAGCCATGGCTGTCAGTGCTGCCAGTTATTTCGAGCCCTGTGAATTATAGTTTTCAGAGTGCCCTGTGAGGTAGTTGTGGACACTTTTTTTTGAGAGGGGGGCGGGGGGTGATAGAGATTCTGGAATATAGAAGGTAACAAGTTATATGGGTGATTTCAAATTTATAACATAAAGATACCCATCTGGTGCTTATAGATGCCATATTGTGATAAGTGGCTTCTTCTTTTAACCTTATCCATTTTGAGTAAGTTCACATGATAGGAAATTTGAGTTGCTCTTTGTTTACTGGACCTAAGTGCAGCTTTTGACACCCTAACACTTCTGAAGCGCATCTCATCACTTACGATATTTACCAGGAAGTTAAAAGTCTATTTAGCTTCCAGGGAGTTTTGGTGATTTTCTCTAACTGCTAAGTATTAAGGTACTAATTTACTATTCTACTCAGTTGGGATGTGGGGTTGGGGGATTGACACTAGGTCCATGTTAATATTGCTGTTTGTCTTTCTATTATTTGATAATTATCAGTACAGGTGGCCTGCTTAGCACAAACATTCTGCTTAAAAGGTTTCCTCCTCCACTTTCGGTATATTTTTATGTTAGTTTGTAACTCTGCACTGTATAACATTGCTGAAAATTAATAACATATCTATCTAATAAGATGAAACATCTCTTTGAAATGAAAACATAGATATGGATCTGTCACTCAAATCCACATGTCTGCAGTATATAGTGTTGGAACACAGATGTGGCATCATAGAAATGTCTAAATGAGGTGTTAGCCACTGTGAGACATTACTGTATGTTAGTAGGTCCCAGAGGCAGGCTTCGACAAATTCTTTTTCCGTTACTCGTCCATCGGGCAAGCTGTTCTCTTAGTCTACTTGTCCGCATGAATATCTACTTGTCCACTTTTAATACGCATTTAATCCCTTTGTGGAGGAGACTTCGCAAGGGCACTTGCCCAGCGGGCTATGATATTGAACAATGCACTTGTCCGAGTAACTTTTTACTTGTCCCGGACTGTCGGGCGGGGGGTTTGTCGAAGCCTGCCGGAGGGCTATGTGTAAGGATTCATACGGTCCTGGAAAATCCTACAATTTGTAACTGTCATGGAATTTGTCATTTTGTAAATGGTCATTGTTATATTAAAGTGGTCATCTTTGAAGAAAGCAGTCATGAAGAAGCTACGCTGTATGCAATATTTCACAATTAACTGACAAATAATGAGGAGTTCTGTTTGGCTTCAGCAGCCATTCTGTGACATGTGAATGTAAACCACTGTTTTGTGACAAATTTGTAATAGTGTGGGTGAATTCCTGTGACTGTAATGGAGTCCACCTTGATGATAATACACACGACTACTACCTTCTTGGTTGAAGCTTGGTGAATGGTCAGTGTGTTGTAAGCATAGACTACTAAAATGTAAAAAGAAAAAGAAAGAGAGTAATACTTAGTGATATTAAACACAAGGCTTTGCTCCTGACCTCCTCTCTATAAAATGAATGCTCTTTAGGAAGGATGAGAGTGGAGGGGTGATTAAGTGACACTCTGCTGTAAGCTTGGCCATACACATAGGCAATAAAGAAAATTCATATGTGAGTAGATGGTACGTTTTAGACCTCTTGTAGATTCCCAAACCAGGGATGGGGGGGGGGGGTTGTCATGGGTTATGGAAAAGGCATGGAATTTCATTTCAGATTTTTGTTTAATCTGTGATGTTTCTTTTTCTTACATAAATGGTGTATTACTGCATCAACTTTGCCCTTCATTACCTCTTACAGTATTTACGAGTCCATGTACAGTAATCCCTATAATACCCACAGTAAGTCCCTGGCAAGTTCTGATAGCACAGTGGTGGAGGGTACCTTCCGGCAGAGGGATCAAATCTAGTCTTCTTCCTGTTTGCCTGTCCAATGGATGAGAAGCAGTTTTGTCACCTGGTTTTCATCTTGATCAGGAAGCGAGATTTTTCTGCTAAATTTATTGGGAGTTTTGGGGAATGTATTGTCTATTTGCTCATATATAAAGTTGATTAACCATCAAGACTGATTCAGAAAATATCCTGTAAGATGAGACATTAGATTGCGCCATGTGAGGTCATGCGGAGAGTCCCCTCATCCTTAGTTTGTAACATTAAAGTTTAATAATGCAGATCTCCTTTGGAGATGTTTTGTAACACAAATACCACTTATGAAAGGTAAACCAAGGGTGAGTAAACTGTCACAATTGAAACCTGCACAAAAGGATTTTCTCATGATTAAGAAGAGCCACACATGATGTAGATACAGCCCCCTATCAAGATCAAGTTCTCTTTCCCCACAACGAAGTAAGAAGACTTGCATTAAAGGGATTCACCAGTGACAAAAATAATGACTTGAAAAAATGCAGAAAATTTTTCTTTTCTAGAAGGTGAAAACAGCATCTCAATAGCTTGTAGCATTTGGAAGATACTAATTTTCAAAGAAATGCAATTTTTTTCTCAAGATAAAGTGCATTATGGGAAATCTGTGATGTCATCACGGCACATTAATTTGACAAAGCATTGAATTTCTCTATGATATTGACACTGCTGTAGGGAACATTTAGCAACTTTGTTTGTTATTCCGTACATATGGTGTAGATTTATATGCTAAACGTACCTAGAAAGATATTCAAACATTCCAACAGTATCAAATTTCAAGGACAACAGGACATTCAGTTATAAAGGAAAACAAAAGAAATCTGAGGCAATATGTGCCCACTTTACATAATATTCTGTGACCTTGATGAGAGAACTGGAGGTATTTTTTGACAAAAATAAGTACTCTTTAATATTAGATACAGTATCTTGAGTTAGGAAAAGAGCATTGCTATGAGATTTAGAGGTTATGAACTGAATTTTTTTTCCCTTTCACTGGTACCCTTGTGAAAAGCCACTGGAAAATGCATTTAATTATCTTCTTGATGTCCTTCCTCCCCTCCCCCTATCTCATCCCTCCCTGTCCTTATGTACACACACCACTAGAATTTTGTTATTGAATTTGTGAATTGGGCATCAAGTAATTCATGCTCTTCACTTTACTACCACAGAAAATGAAATTAAAGAGATGATCTCTTGCCTTTTAAATTTTTTTTGTACAGGATTTTTTTCAAGGCTGCCAGATATTTTACATTGTCTATGTTTTTGTTGTAGAACTGGCTGATTAAGGCAGGTTAAAAGGGGGATTCCCCACAGACAATTATTTTCATTGAAGGATTACTAACTGGTGCGGGAATACTGCAATTGCCTACAGTACCTCAGTGCAAATGCTAACGAGGGGGCGGTCCATGGAGTCGCAGGTCTCATCTCCTCCAGTTTGAAGTTCATTGGATGTACGGTCTAGGAAGTCGAGATTGCGACACACTTTTTTGTTCACACCATAGAGTAGAATGTAGGAACTAGAGTGTGCACTTCTAATACCGCGTACATAAATCTGCTGTGATTGCATGGGGACCCGTCTACCACACTGATCTACATGTAGATCAGTGGTCTACCATTATAGGTGGAGGCAAGAAGCTATGCTGTGTGCGAGCATGTGTGTACAAACTGTACGACAGCCGAGTCCCCATGCGATCAAAGCTGTTTCGGGGAGTGAGCACTCTACAGTAGTTCCTATATCCTACTCCATGGTTCACACACACTAAACTCACAAATTCAGACACTTGCACTCATTTCTGTTGTTATATGAAGTACAATATCTCACCTCCCCATACATTTCATGTACAGGGAGATGAGATAACAGTGCATTCTGGCATATGATGTGAAACACAACAGGGGACTTAACATTTTAATTTGTTACACTGTAGTTTGGTATGTGTGTAAAGTTAGCTGAATTGGAAGGTCACAGCTGCTTTTGTCAGAACTGTGAAACACTGTAGAGATAGTAATCTACTATAACTATTCTGTGGGACTGTTCCATAGTGTTAACAATTTGGACATAATCACATGAATTTGTATCTGAGACTTAGATACTGGGAAAGTGTATATATATATATATATATATGCAAATATCGCCACTGTCTGTAGATCTATTAAAATCCCATCTAAAGATATATTACAGCACTATACCACTTGAACAAGTGTTGAAGGATGTGGGAGACTCAATGGTGCATAAATGTCATTTTGTTTGATCTTTAAGAGCTTGAAGCTGGTTCCACAGAGAGTAGGGGTTCAGAGATCATGGCCAGCGAGGTCAGAAAACTGTTGAACAAATATCTCCTGTTGGGTTTTGAAATGAAGCTTTTCTAATATATTGAAGGATCAGATAACCATGAAATATGCATCATATTTTTAAATTTCTGTCCTAGCAGAGTTTGGAAGAAACATGGTTTTATTCAACCTCCACTTTAATTCTGATTATCATCCTCACAGCTGGAAGAGGTCTTAAAAGAATTCCAGGATTTAGGGGTAGCCTATAAAGGGTAACAGTGGTCAGTTATGAGTCTCAGTCAGGGTTATGAGCATATAGCTAACTTAAAGGGAACATGCAGTCACCCCAATCAGAATTAGTATATCCCATCCCAATTCATGAATGGCTTTGTTTGATCATGTGACAATATTTTTGTCATTGAATTGTTAAAAATGGAGAATAACTCATTGCTTTATCTTTTGTTTGTAATTGCTATGCACAAAAAACATCTTCAGAGGTTCTAATTAGGCAAATAAGGGGAGTTTACAAGAATTTGCTGATGTTTCAAAGCAGTTTTGGGGTGACTGCCTGTTGCCTTTAATTATTGATGATTGTGTAATGTACTCATTATCAGTTAGTACTTCTATAAAGTAGGACCTACAAGTTCTTCACAGGATGTTAAAGACAGACACTCATCATCCCAAGTATGACTTTTGGTTGGAATTAAGGAAAACTCTCAGTTGGTGACTGCTCTTTGATTCATATCAGAGTTAACAAAATGCAAAGATGCAGAGAAGCTCATATTACACAGCATGCACAGAGATTTTTTGATTACATGATAGGGCCTTTTATGCTTACCAGGATATCGCCTCAATCAGTAAACTATGAATTCATATTGCAGACATATACTTACCCCTTGCTACATCTATGGTAATATGGTTGTGTCTGTACAAGGTGAAGCTGAAGACAGATGTGGGCAGGACTAAAACTTAGTTGAGAGAATTGGAACTGTCTGGGATGAGATTTCCCCTTTAAGTCTATGCTCCCAGTTGTGCTTTATATAAAGTTTTTGGGAGTAGCATGGTACAGGGTGTCCTGTGTATATACTGTACACTACTGTTTGGGTAGACATACATTATAATATTTAAAACTTAAAGGGAAGTATTGCATTTGTTGTACAGGAAATTTTGATATTTTTAAAAATCAATATTATGATAGATACTGAATGAATCTAGATAATTCAAAATAAGACAGCATGGTAGAAATAAGGTTCTTACAGAAAGAAATTGAGTTGAAGGGGATATATGGCATCTCCCCAAACCAGAAGTTGCTAGCAACACTTTGCCCAAACATATTTAAAGGGAAATATTGCGTTTGAAAAAATACTACGACGTGACTCTACTTTAATCCCATTGTGGTCTTTTACCCTCTCCAAACATGGAACACAAATAACTTGCAGCAGATCAACACTAATCTCACGAAATATGGAAAGAAAGAAGCAGCAATTTTTGTATGTAACAGGCTCATTATAGAATGGTAAGCCTCACCCACACTATGCAACGTTGAGGCTGAACTTTCGTACTGCTGCATATTCATTTAGGAAAAGTGGTCATGTCAGGACATATGTGCACCCATTACGCAATACGTGTTGGCCTTGCTTACCGTAATTCCAAGGACCCTGCTCACAACATATACCACCGCAGTTTCTGTACCACCCCGTGCTATACATTAGAATTCAAAACTCACATATGGAGATGCAGCGATATCTCCGTGGTTCACCGTGAGTGTGTGTTATTAGTCGTTAGGAGAGTCACTACAAACGTGTTAATTTATCTGCGCGACTTGTAGGCCCTGCATATTTCTTTTGTTTTGGATAAGTGGCAATCCCTGGCATCACAGGTTCATAAAATTTTCATTTTGTACCATTGTCGAAGCACCAACAGTCTCTTTTACATCCGGCTGTTTCGAAAGTAAATCAAACCTGCTAAGGCCCAAGGGCTGCAATTCGAATTACGGAACAACTGTAACTTTGTGTATAGTATACCAGGGAGGTGATAAGACCACCTACTGTAATGTAACGGTAGTTCCGTTAGGTTGTCAAATAGAAACTCCCTGGTTCACTAATACAGACATAACGTAGTAATAATTTTAACTAAAGTACTGTATTGTACTTAGTTCGTATTTTCCGAACTTTTTGTACATGCTGTAGAAGGCGTTTGTTATTGTCTGACGTAATGTGATAGAAATGATTTGATTGATGGATTTCAAATCAGGGATGATGAAGGTGTGGTTTTGCATGCATAATTGTTTGGGTGAATAAATCTGTTAGTTGTTACAGAAAGGTTAATTACTCGTTAATTAGTGCTCGGAGGGTAGAATGTTTTTCTTAGTTACCTCTCTTTCATCGAACGGGACCCGATCGCAAATAAACGAGGATAGATTCAATAAAAAGCCAGAAAAACGCAATATTTCCCTTTAAGATTAGCCCTACAGTTCTAAATACAGTTGGTAACTGCAATTTTACTGGCATTTATTCAAACAATACAACTCCACTCTGGTTGGTCATGAAACTGACTCGAGTAGTCAGAACTTGTGTTCCCAATTAAGCTTACACACACTTGTTTGACAATATTGCCTCGAGCAAATTAAAAACTCAGTGCAGACTACTGTGGCTCTGTCTTGGAAGTACTGAATAGGTGGTTTGGTTAGAGTAGCATCTCCCTGGTTTGGTTTAGATTGGAGGAGAGACTAGAGCTAATTTAGTAAGGAGAATTGCTGCTGTCTGGTGAGATTAGAGAGTCTTTAATTTTTGCTCAAGAATAATTTGTTGGCCCAAACTTTCAAAATTTCAAATGATGCAAGATCCATAACTCATGTATTAATGCATAATATTTTGAGAGTAGGTGTAGAAAGCAGGGGGGCTATGGTAGGAAGTTCTAACCAGTCAAAAAGGTGGTAGGGCAGAATTCTTCCATCCCTCCCCCCCCCCCCATTCAAGGAAGAAAACCCTGTATTTACATTGCCCCTTCTTGCCTCCTATTTAATACAGCTTCCTGCTCCTATAAGTAATAATAACAACTACAACAACAATAACGGTTCTTGTAAAGTGCCTTACACAAGAAGTCTCAAAGCGCTAAAACTACACAATAGGCAGTCAATAGGACAAAGTAAACAACTGAGTTTTCAAGTTAGTGCTAAATTGTCCAATGGTAGGAGAGTTGTTGACAAAAGATGGTAGGTGATTCCACAATTTGGCAGATACTTTTGAAAAGCTTGATCACCATAAGAGTGGGTAACAGATAACGGCACATTTAAAAGTGATTGAGAGCTGAAACATAGTTAGAGGTAGCCATTTATCGAGGGCCCCACCCCCACCCGAATCCCTCAATTCCACATTTGTTAGTAATACCAGACATCAATCTGGAATCCTGAACCTGTGGCCAATATTTAAACACAATAGTCATAATGATACAATTATTTGTGTGTGTGTGACATTTCAAGTAGTACAGTGTTATGCACAAAAGCTTTTTTCAGTGGCTACACAAGACCATAGTTTAACATCTAACATCAGTTTTTCTCATGTATAAAGTATTTTATAATTAACAAACTTAATGAATCTCAGAACTGTTGTGCAAAATTCAAAGATGTGGGTATGTACTTTGTGACTAATTACAGTGCAATGTGAGTGTTCTGTCATGTCTAGTACCCAAGTTGAGGCAGTGTTGTGGTTGGCATTACTTACATTAAAGCCAATGATGACAATGGCAGGTTAATTACACCCATTAGTTTCCTGCTTCTAGGAAGGTCTGTTGTGTGGACCTGACTTGGAACATTTTTGACAGCCTTTTAGATTTCATTGTTCATTTGGCATAAAGTGGAAGTGTCACCAATAACAAACCACCAATGTACAGTATCCTAGTTAGACAGTAAATCACCATGAGAACCATTTCAGTGTCTGCTGTAATGGTTGTACTCTGCTATTTCCTTTTGATTTTGATACACCTGTGTGGAGCTTCCTGAACAATTTGTGCCAAAACATTTGACATTTGTGCTAGTTCTAAGTAACTGTAGTACTTGTTTCAGTGGCTATTAAAGTGATAGTCCTTTGATGAAGTTTACCGTATGAATATAGCATTTCAAAACTTGCTCAAAAGTAGGTATGGCTGTACAGTATTTTTGGAGTAGGGTACTGTACCTTCTGACCTACTGTAGGAGTTGCATCTCTGAATGGAGTCATAACTTTAATGCACTCATTGCAATGATGTCATTCTAGCCAGCCAGTGACTGCTAATATGCTAGCAAGTACACGCTTCATCCTTCTGTAACTCTGTGGTGTGAAATTGTCCATGTTAAAGAATCCAGTGATCATCTGAAAACTGAAATATAAAATCAAAAATTTTCTCCTTCCCAAAAATGATTGGAGGGGTGGGGGGTTGGGGGGTTGGGGTTGGGAGGGCATTTTGCAAATTTTGGAGTGATTTGTTTTAACATTTTCATTAATTTGTGTGTATGTAACTAAAGAAAGTTAGCTTCCTAAAAAAAGCAAGAGTCTATATTTGACTGAGTATAATATTTTTACTTTGCAGAATGAAGGAGATGCTGAGGGATTCCTGTAATTTTGTGTGCTAAAGCATGGGCTGATGACAACTACATAATTGAATGATCGACTATAAAGGGTGTTGGGACTGTTTGTCTATAGCAGCAGATGGGACACTCCATGAAATACAGAATTGTGTCAGTAGTACTGTGGTTGGATAGTCAACAGGGAATTGTGGACTGTTAACCCACTGACAACAGCCGAAGGGTCATAGTCAACCAATGAATCAATTTAAGCATTGAAATAGAAGAAGTTTAATGTAGTAATTAAAATGCACAAACCAAGACAAATTTGAGTTTACTAGTCTGTCATTTTCTTTCTTTTTTCTTCTTACAGAAAACAGATAGAATTATATTTAACCGAGTTGGAAAATGTGGCAGCCGTTCTATGATTGCCATGCTTCGAGATTTAGCCCAGCAGAACGGTTTTAATTTAATATCATCTGTAGTTTATAATCAGACACATGTACCAAAGTTACGTGAGGTAAGTCATTGGCATCTCGATGGGTATTTGAAATTTTGAGAAGTTTGGGAAGGGGGTTTAAAGAAAAGCACAGCAAAATTAATTCTAAGGAAGGGGCAGTATCAGTGGCAGGAACTTAACTCATTGTTGGGAGTTTGAGGCTTCTTAGCAAACATCAAGCCAAGCAAATTGTTTATCATTGGGCAATTTGTTACAGTTGGCAGTCTAAGCCACACACTTGAAACAGAAACCCCAGGATTGGTTTTTTTGTTATTTCTGCACTTTGTCATGGCTTTGGGCATTTTGAAATGTTTGGAGGCTGTGTGAACTGGGAGGGGGCATCTTATTTTGAGGCAGATGGGGTTGGAATTTACTTTGTTGTATTGCTGGGCAATTTTAAAATGATGAACAGCACATTATTTTAGAGCCTTAAATGTATGTAAAGAGGAGGGAGAGGATTGAAGATGACTTACAGAGATGATAGAAATAATTATCTACTAGTTTTATCACAACAGTGAAAGGACTGCTATTCGGTGCTCAAAGATAAATGTCCCTTCCTTGCCATTCTCCAGTATGAACAAATAATGCACAGAAAGTGCAGTGCTCACTAAAAGCAATGCATTGTACAGTTTGTATTCTAGCATGCATGATTTTATCAAAATACATGTAATGTAGAGCATCAATGCAAAAATTGATTTTCTTCAGAACACTATGTTACTGTGTTAGAATTTTCAAGAAATAGTTTTAGAGAAGTGTTTTAGTTTTGTAAATGCATGAGGATAAGCAAGGATGCCCTACCTGGAGGGTGCTCTGTGACACTGCCTCCTCACGTTAATGTACTGACTTTGTTCTCAACAGAAACACATCGTCTCCATTTTGGATCAAGTACAACCCCCTTACTTGTTTCAGAGACACATACATTATGTAAATTTTAAAAGGTGAGTCATGCAGCCATTGAATTTCTTTTATTTGGTGATTGAGATTAAGGCCTCTGTACATTCAGTCCACCTTTGAGTGTTGTTACATTGTACAAGGATCTGATCTCATTATTCCATCACTAATACTTTAGCAAACCATACTATGGATTGTCCGTACAGCATTAATGAGATGATAGGGGCCTGGTTTCCAAGAGGCAGTGAAGGTGGAAAGCATTTCCTGTAGGGGTATGTCAGTGGCTAGTTTGATCTTTAACCATCACCCTATATACTGTGCCCTCTAGTTTTCCCCTTAAAGGGGGTATGGCATCCCCAAACATTTAGCAATAGTCCTATAGTTCTAAATACAGTTGTTGAGTGCACTTTGATTGACATTCAAACAATCACTCAACTCCAGTTGGTCAGTGATGACTTGTAACAGTCAGTTGTGCACACACAGTTGTGTGTCAATATGGTCTTGAGCAATTGAAACTCAGTGCAGGCTACTGTGGCTCTGGTGTGGAAGAAAGGTGTTTATGTTTAAATTGGAGGAGGGGCTAGAAGTAAACTTTAGTAGGGAGACTTCAGGGTGAGAATATAGAGCCTTTAATGGCTGAATTTCAGTGTGCTCTGTTAAGTATGAGCAAACCTTATCTTTCATGGCTGTGTTTATACCATACAGTGTCCAGGTATGATTCATTAATCAATGGTACATCACAGAGCATGAAGTGGACTTTTACACCTGGTTCCTTAGTATACTCAGCTTGTTTAACTTTTAATATGACTTTGGGGAATGGAATTCATCCATTGTAGTACACAATGTGTATGCATCCTTAAAACCTTGGAAGTGCCTCTGTTTTAGTGTTCTCCACTAGCTGTTTTGTCCGGGGGCTCTGCCCGTACAAAATCTACCACACTACTTTAGCTCCCGGACAAAACTTTGCCGCCTGCACAGAAAATTGACCCGCCAGTCAAGGGTCAAGAAGTCGTCTGTACACTCAGTCACAAACACCACAACTTAGTTTATTGACTGCCTTTTATATTTGATTTCAAATACTCATGACAAGCAATGTATAATAAAACATGGGAGATGCAAACCCAGCTGACACTTGCACCTGAGCTCTTATATCATTCAATATGCTCTTAGGCTACTGCATTTCTTTCATATGTTTCCACAGTAGGAATCTGCTACCATCAAACTCATACAGTAAACGAAACCATTCAATTGAACTGTCCCCTAGGTTTCCTGATTTTTACCCGAAATTTCCATTTAATAAAGTAAAGTACTTCATTCTTGAGTACATCCAAGTGGGAACTGGAGCTTCAGATCTGCAAGTAAAGTCAAAGATATTTAGAAAATGCAATTCGCAAAAAAAAAAAAAAAAAAAAGATCACAAAATGTCCAGATTTGAACACATAGGGAAGGCTAAGAACAAGGCCATAGATTGCACCATTTTGCAATCTACAGTAAGCCCTCCTAAACTGACAAAATTTTCCCAGAAGGGAGAGGGACACTCCCTTCCCTTAAACCCCTCCCCCAGGATGGCGATCACAAGAGCCCCTGAACAGAAAACAGACCAGTGGAGAAACCTTAATTTGAATGGGTCATTTTGGAAGGTCTTGAAGAATATTTGAACAAAGGTGGACAGTGAAGAAGATAGGAAGTTCCATGTTGGAAATTGGGGTATTTGGAGAGAAACTTTGCAATTAGACAGGAATATCTAGCCTTGGAGGGTTGAATTTGGTTATTGATCACAAAAATCATGGAAAAGTGTCATTGGAAAGACATTTTATTGACAACCCCTTGCCCTCTCCTTACCCTGTATCATATCTTTCATTTTATTGTTTTTCCTAGCACAGGAGGGGTACCAGGTGGGGGAAGGGGGAAGGTCCTCCCCCCATCAGAAAAATCCTGGTCCCACCCCTGCTTTAGCACTCCAGAACACTTTTAAGATAATTATTCCCAGTGCTGGGAGAGAGATGGTATAATGTGCTTGAGGAAATATTTTGTCTGTGAAAATGTACTTACTCTTATCCTATAATATAAAGCTTATTTGACAACCTGCTTTGTATGTTGCTAAGAAAAGTTTTTTTAACTTGGAAAAAATGAGGACAGGAGTTCCTATTAAGAAAGAAGGAAAAAGCTTTTCCTTCTGTCTGCAGGAAGCTGTTGAGACTACCTGTTTATCCTTCTAAAACTCAAATTTTGGTGACTTTACTGATGCACAGCTTCTCATTGGCAGTGGCAAAGGGTTTGGGTTTAATGGCAGCCTTCCCTGAAGACCCTGGGGTCACAGCACTGTACAGTGTACAGTTGTAGCCTGTAGATGTGTCAAACCACATAGTTGGTGGTCAAACCCTTGTTGAGGATATGGCAATGTTATGGGACATGTGAGACCACGAAATAAAGCTTCAGCTACACTTGTTCTCTGAGCAATTTAAAAATGCAGTTTGGGGAATACCACAAAAACCCAAGTAAACTAATTCACTTGGGTAATATCTTCTGACCCAGTCTTGAACTGCCAAGTGAGAGTAATTTCCTACATGATGCACCAAAATTCAATACTTTAATGCCTATACAGCCAGGAAGTACACTGGTGAAGCATAACTATTGGATTACCTTCAGGATTTTTATTAGTCTACAACAGACACTACTAAGGACTCAGACGGCTCTTAAAAGTCTGGCAATTTTTAATTGATGCTTCTTCAGTTAGCCTGGTCGTCACAAATGATGGCACACAAAGTTTTGTGTTTCTTTGCCTAAATGTATTCTGGTATTGCAGATCCAGGAATTTCTCAAAGAGAAGGAGGGGGAGGCAGAGCGGCTGCACCAAAACAAATGAACCACAAGACTCGAACAAAGCTGACCTCACATCCTACCATGGTTGGTGCTCATTTCAAAATTTGGCACCCTAAACACCTGACATTACAGGAAGTCTATGAGACATGTTTGTCACCACAGTTACACCTCCATCAAGTGAGGTGCCACTAGAGTTAAAAGGTGCCCCTAAGACTGACTTTACTGAAATGTATGAAACATGCATGAGTTGTGGGCAGTTAAAAGAAAACATTTAATTTCCTAACAGTGGCATTGGATATGCACTGAACAAACCACAAAAATCATAATTTGACCAGTTCTGTTTTGTAAAGGTTTAGCTCAGACTTAAGGCTTGTTGATCATTCATTATGCAGTGGGCTTGAAGTTGGGGAAATGGATGGTGGAAATGGTTTTTGCAATGAATCCACTCAACCTGTCTACACAAGCCTGCCAAAAATTAAAAATTGTTGAAACATATAGTGTTGCCTTACTCCATTTTTGTTTACTATCCTCTACACAAAATATTCTGTAGGTTTATTTTTTATTACTGTAATGAATTTGGGGATGAAATGATGGTTTCTTCCCAGTTTTTGGTTTAAGAGCATGGCCTTTGGCCACCAGGATTTGTCCCCCTGATTTCAGTGCCCTATATATCTCAAACCTCCACCACAAAATCATCACAACATTGTTGCACCTAACATGTTTTGATAGTCTGTAAGGAAGGTAATTTCAGAGATGGCACCAGGAATTGCCCAATGAAAGTCAATATATCGAGGGCTTGTTTACCCGAGTTGGAGTCTGAGGGTAAGGGTAGAAAGTACACTTTGATGCAGTATCATTCTATGTCAACAAGCGAGAAATTTGGCTCAATCTATTTGCATGCTATTCCCAAAAAAGAATTCATTTACTGATACTTTTTCCTGGCAGAAAATGTGTCTTTTGTCTTGCATAGGATGCTTAGCATGCCGACTCTTTAAAGACCCATGGAAGAATTAAAGTTAATTGATTTAAAAAAAGATCCAATTTTGGGTAGCTGACCATTATCTGGTAAAGTGCATCGTATCATATGATCTATACCCACATTCCTGAGAAAACTGTGCAGTCTACAAGTGTAGGGAACATGCATGTGGTATATGAGATCAAACTATGAAGGAAAGAATTCTACTATGATCAAAGCACACTGGAAGTTTGGGGGGATCTTGTTGAAGAATACTTGTATGTTTCCATTATAAGCAAACAAATGTGAATCATCGAGACAACTGACTACCATTGGGGATTCCTTTACAGTGCATGAAGAAACTGATGAAGCACCAGACAGGTGCCATTGTTCTCTGACTTGGGTAGGGCCCTACCCTTTCTCCCATTGCATTCCTTAAAATTTTGATATCCTTGATGTACTAAACAACCTAGGTTGCAGTAAAATGCACTCTAAAACAAACATTTTACACTTCATTTTCACAGGTAACGTGAGTTGGTCCCCAGTATAAGAAATTTATTACCAATTACCTGAAACATCAGAAGTAAAGCCTACAGTTACCAAAAACTCGAAAACACACATCCTCACTACACTTGTGCTCAAAATATGCATGGGAAGCTAGTCTGCCAGCAGGCTATAACAGAAGATTTGCCATCCAGTTACGATAAGCTAACTTAATATTTTAGTGATAACAATATTTGGCTCCCCTAACAAATTCTCATCTTTCACAACATGGTGCTAGACCTCCTGACAGGCGTGCGCTTTTGCTTGCTGTCCTGCTCTTTCAAAGAACCCTGTTCCCCTCCCCCCCACCCCATGCAACCCCTGCTGTATATCATTTCAGTACCACGACCACCTTAGTAAGAAACACTCAAGTATTCGTCAAATATCAACTGGATCTTCTAAGTGGCTTCCTGACTCTGAATTTACTTAAGTTGTCAGTTCATACCATATTATGTCTGTTCATACCATAATACAGTATGTCTGTTCCAGGATCTACGTAAACTTAAAGTTCAAGTATATGCTAAGAGCTCAGAGTCTACACCACCCCTCTCTTACAGTACCTCCTATCTACAATTGTAACCCTCACCTACCCTGACCCTTGCAAGTTTCTGAGTAGGCAGGTGGAAGAGTGTGCAGAGGCCGGCCTCCACTCTGTGATCAAGACTTACCATGGCCTCATTAGGTGGTAGGTGAGGGTTACAATTAGGGAGATAAGTATCAGGGCTTGTAGATTCATAAACCAGGGAGTTCGGGGGAATTTTTTGCATTAACTGTGCCTTTTATCAAACTTGGTGAAAACTTGTTGACAACCTCCCACTTTATTTCAACCTTCAGAATTTGCTTCTTAAAAATTGTGTCCATTAGCAGAGAATGAGGTGATTGTCAATAAAAAATATGTGATGGTGTAAGTTTTGGGGCAAAAGACATTTATGAAGGGACTAGAGTTTCTAAAGGTTAAGCAGTAGACTTGGTGGATGGCCTTAGATAAAGGACCTGAAACACAAAATTGATATCAGGATATGCTGAACATTTGAATTGTTTCGTTTGCTTATGTTATCGTGTGTTAGAGGAATTATAATATTATGGGACATACAAAATATGCCATCTCTATAAACAGAATTTGTTTGAAAAATTTCCGTAAAAGGGGTTTCTAAACATTTTGTGGTCAGAGCCAAACAGGTCATACAAATATTGGTGTCAAAATAACTTGGCAGGCCAAATGAAAAAGGGCACTGGACTGCTAGGGACAGCAGGCCACACTTTGCTCACCTGTGTGTCAAATCATTGTCACTTAAAATGGACTAGGAGAGTTTCCAGCTTTTATCAGAAAAAAAAAAAACCTTTCGTTGCCCATGGAGGTATCCTGTGACCCTCTTTTCATTGACAGGCTCCATTTGACTTCCCTAAAGATTACAGTAGTTTACAGATAGGAGTATATTTTATCAGTAATAAGCCCCCTTGAGTTGTTTTCATTAGTCTCTAAATGGGACAGACATTGTTGGAATGGTCATTATTATTGACCACTGGTCAACAGGTCTATCCATCTGTATTTGTCATAGAGGATGTAATCAGGCCAAGTATCAAACAGAATGTATTGTATTTTATGTATGAAGGAAGGGTTTAGCTAACCTGTAGCGTTATCAGTCTCTCTCTTGGTTTAGTGGTTTGCAACATATATCACTTACATCAAATTGTAGCTGGGTTGGTTGGTTGCTTGGTTGGTTGCTTGGTTGGTTGCTTGGTTGGTTAGATGAGATTTAGCGACATACCAACACGAATGTGTTATATAGTGTCAACTAGTTAAAAAGGTAAAGTTTAAATACGGTTTCAAGTACGGTTCAAGTTCAAGTATGATTTCAAATATGGTGCAAGTCCTTCCCTTTAGTCGCCTCTTATGACAGGCGGGAATTACCGTGGGCATATTCTACAACCCCCAGCCCACAGGGGGCAAAAATTTGAAGCTGGGAGCTGCTTAGTAGGATTTGCTTGTGAGCCTGGTTTTAGTGAATAAATTAAGGGTTATGCACAAGTCATGATACACAGCAATTATAAAATATGGAAGTATAGATTCTGTCATGAAGATTCACCACATAAACACAGTCTGATATGTAGGAAGGGCGAAGATGAAACAAAACAGAATCAGCTGCAGAAAGGTGAGAGTAGTTATCACAGTTAACATGTGTTTCCTATACTTGGCATATAAAAGCTAACTTGAGCTGGTATTTGTAAAGGGGGGGGATTAAGGCCCCTTTCACAATGACCTGTTTACGAATGATTGCTACCAAATTTTTTTGCTGTTGCATGAACATTCACAAAGTTTGGTGCGAAGAGTCGCACTCGTTGCAGTGGTGCAGGCGGTCGCACCGGGTCTCGTCTGAATTTTGAACATATTCAAAATTCAGTCGCGATTGATTGCGACTGATCCAGGTATCGAGGTATCGCACCACGCAATGCATGAGGACAAGCCCCCAAATCACATTCGAATCTGTATTTGGTAGTGCAACACTCACACGTGTGCTTGAGACCTCAAGGGTTAAGTTGTGCATTTGGTTGTGTGGTTGCTTAACTTTCTTGGGCGGCATCTTCTCTGCTTGGCATCGACTTTCTGATGAGGATTCAAGTTTAAGACGGTATTTATACTGGTGAACACTCGCACGAGCAATCATATAATCGCACCACATACAATTCTGGTGAAATTTCAGTCATTCTGACGTTTGGTTCTTGAGTTGGTAGCAGATGAAGTTTTATACCTGTAAGCTAAAGTGAACTCAAGGCAATCAGGATTAATGTCCATCTCCTTACATTAATAAGCAGCACTTTGTTTTCTCTCTTTTTTAATTAATTGTTTTGACCCAGAAATGGACAGTAATAAGGCTTTCCTTGGTGGGAATGAAAATTTTGCAAAATCCCCATGGCTTTCATGCATTCACATTACAAAGCATGAGATAATGCAAGATAAAGTTGGTTGTAAAGCAAAACATGCAGTGTTGATGAAGGTTAGGTTGTGATTGATGTCAGGTGTGCTTGCTTCATGTTCTCTGTGGTTTGAAAATGGGTTAACTTTAATAGTATCTGCCAGTATCTCTACACCAACAAGTAGCCTAATAATTGAATGCAAATTTGATAAGAATGCTTAGACTAAATACCCCCCATATTGAAACTAAATGTAAGCTTCAACCCTTTTTGTTTCTGTTTACCCCCTAGTACTGTATTTCCTACACTATTACTGTCTGGCATAGCTAATAGCACAGTGGATGACATACATCCCCTGAGGTACTGGCCTTTATCCACCTCCTTGTAAGAAGGAGGTCAGAGCTCACAAACTCCTAAACAAGGGAGATGGAGGGTTTTAAATAATATATAGGGTAATATATAGGGCTTGATGGGTTTTGCATAGGCATTGGTTTGTTTCACCTTAAACACATATCCCCCCCCGGCCCTCATTTTGATGCACAACCTGATAAAATCTTGTGAGGGATTCTCAAGACTTTGGGTGCCAAGGGCCACTACTGGGTGAGTTTCCATTGTACCATAATTGTGGTAGCTGGAACATAATTAAAAATTTGTTAGTTTTCTTTTCAAAATTTGGGCTTCTTGAATCTTTTGCAGGCTATGTCAATGTTAGTGCATGTTGCTGCCAACATATGGACAGTGCACTGCCATTTAAGAACCCTTGGAAGTCATAATTCCATTAGCTTAATGTAGAGCTTTTGTATCTGTATGTGATCTTTTTCTTTTGTTAGTGCTGTCTGTCTGTTTGTCTGTTTGATTAGCTGTCAAAAAGTCAGTAGATGCAATGAAGCTTGGAAATATTACTTGGGCAGCCTGCTATCTAGGGTGTCCATTCATTAAAGGTTGATAATCAGTAAGGGGTCATTTTAGGCAATAATTGATCAAAAATGCCAAGACTTCCTCTCCCATAAGTAACAGTGGTTGGTTTTAGTAATCCTTTAACAATGGCTCTCAAAGATTGTTCAAGAACTTAAAGGCTCAATATTGATTGAAAGGTCTTTTGGGCCTGTGCTTGAAAATACTAAGTGCTTTTTCTCCTGCAAAATATGAATAAATTTTGAAACATGGTCACAATTTAATTGTTAAGTAGTGGCCCTTATTATGCTTTTTCAAAGCTTTTAGGCCTAAGGTTATTTTGGACATCATTTTGAAATTCACTCAATGCTTCTTCCAGGTTTCCCCACAAATATGAATGAATCTGTTTGAAACTTTTTCATAGTAATTGTTAAATGAGAAGTGGCTCTTACATAGTTTCTGGAAATTTACTAGATGAAAAATCGAGCTTAAGCAATAGCAGTGTATCTTCAAATAACTTGGTTGCAGTAAACCATTGGAATTGGCATGTAAGAGTTTTGAGGAATTTATGGTGTAAGGATATGTAGCAGCCTTTTGGAGAGCCAGTATTTGAAAATATTCCAAGGTTTCTTCTTTTTCACAAGTAACAGTACATAAACCTTGGTCAGAATATATTTTTACCTTCTGGTGTGAGCTACTGCTCTGTCTGATGCTATAGTCTGAGATTATCTTCCCATGGAACAAAACCCTTTGAAAAGCTAAGGATGGGTATCCAGTAGTTGATAGCATCATTAATGCCCTCTAGCATATGACACAGGTTACTCTTTCAGCACTGTGGGATTTTCAAGTTTCACCACGGTATATTATACTTCTGTGAGTGTGACCTTAATATTTTGCCTTGCCTTCTGAATGGTACTACTGTTGGGGTCTGCTAGGTGTATACAGTTCGTTTCCAGTAGCCTTGTAAATTATTCAAGTGAAGTACTCACATCTGTCCCGATGTCAACACCATTTCTTTAAGATCATGAAAGGTACAGTAACAAACCTACCTCGGCCCCATCTCTGTACTTTTTTGCTACCATATATTTTATAATAACTTACCATGAGTGACACATTTCACACAAATGAATGATGAATGTCTGGCCATTAAATACTTTCTTGGATGTAAAATGTTTATGGTATTTAGAAAAATGGAATTTTGTTTTGTAATTGTTGAGATCAACTTCCTGTGACTTGTTTTTCACACTTACCATCTCACTGACATGCCCCGGTGCCAGAAACAGCAACGTTATAGCTATGGGCATCCCTTGTGGTCCCTTTTTCAAGCCTACCCTCTACATGCTAAACATCATATTTGGATGCAGATGAAGAACATTGAGAGCATTACTTTCGCAGACTTGTTAAAGAGGTTAGGGATTTCCCCCTCTATACCTTGGTTCTTAGTCCAGGGAGTATAAGAAGACTTGAGAGGGATAAGGAAAAGGGGAAGGTTGAGTTGGGGGAAGTGGAAACCTGCCACTTTCCTTTGGAAAGTTCTGAAATTATTCTTTACATACCACCGATAACTTTTGATATGGTAACAGACATTACATAAACTTTTGAGATAGCCAGAAAGAAACACTTTTATTTGAAATTCTCTCCTTGGCAGACACATGGCCCAAGAGGTAGTTTATATCAACATCATCCGAGAACCAATAGCCAGGATGGTATCACAGTACTACTTTGCCCGTTATGGAGATGGTATCCTTGGAAAGGCAAGAGCAAAGTGGAACAGACCACTGGAAGAATTCAATGAGGTAGGGTGGAGATGGAGGGTTTTGAAATGATCAGAATCAAGGGTTATTTTAATCCAGTTATGGGTGATTTGATAATATCAAGAACTGCAATAATTAATTTCTGTAATTTCTGTATCAATTGAACCAGTTACCTGCATATGACAGATGTATCGGTCATGTCCTAACTTCACGCTACTGGGTGTGATGGATATATCCATCTTGTGATATGTGCACCAAACTGCATCACGTAACGCCCAGCCAATTAACGACATACCCTCGAAAGATCATTCGCTGTCACAGGGAACATTCTGGCCCTATTGCCAGTTCACTTCTGCATAGGATGGATATATCTGTATTCATATTGAGACATTGATCAAGCACGTGGAACCTGGAATTGTTCTTGGACTTGCTGCACTCTTTACAATCCCTCACAGGCTACTGCTCCAAGTTTAGGACCATGTGGGTGCATTGTCTTTCTGATTTCACTGTTACAATGGCTGCATCTACAAGCAATTGTCAACCGAATAGGGAAGTGTTAAGGTGTCATCGAAGGAGCTTTGCAGCGTTTATTTGATCCAGATATCGAGTCAGATAGTGTGACTCAGAAAATGAGGAAGTGGAAGGGTATTTTGAGCGGGGCAAATGACTTAGACACTGAAAATAAGTTACAAACACTGTCATTTGCTTGAATTTGATTCAAAAGAAGAAAAAGAAGATGATACATTTTTGTGTTAAATATTAACAGTGTTTATTTTCCAGTGTAAAGTTGAAATTTGTGAAAAAAAAGACATTTTTGCAAAAATTAATTCTGCAGTGGGAAGAAAGTTACAATGTTTTAATTCTGCAGTTAACTGGTTAAAGGCATACAAGTCAGGTGATTAGGGAGCTGCAGCCCTCTGGAGGTTGCAACAAAACCAACTTCTCAGAAAATCTTGGACAGTTTCCTCAGTTTGCCAGAGACTTTCCTTAATACATTTTAATAATGTTTTTCTTTACTGTGCATTGCAGAAATTTCCTGGCTCTTTTAATTTTAAACCCATACAAGGCAGGGGAAGTGCTGTGCTCCTTGGAATCTCCCTGATCTAGACAGTATGCTAACAAAACTATTTCTTACCGAGTTCTGTACTTCTGGTAGATGCTGCAATACTCTACCACTGTCTTTATGTTACCAGGATATAGCATATCTTTCATGCAAAGCTGCAAAGTTTATTCACTAGCACCAGAAAGCTAGGGTGTTAATTCATACCTACACTGTGAACAATGCATACTGAATTGTGGAAATTGCTTGATCTAGTACCATGACTACACTAGTACCTATACTTGTACTATGCAGCATATTTATGTGGAATATCCCTAAATGGTTAAAGTATCAAGAGTGTTTAATTAAATTTATTACAAAATAACTGTCATGTATTTTAGGCTGAAAGTATATGTATGGATAAATTACCTCGCAGGCAGGATCAAATGGCCTCTCAGGCCTGCAGGCCGCAGGTTTTCCAGGCCTGAGTTAAGGTCTAGGTCAGAAGGAAGCCCCAAACAGTGTTCTCCACCAGCTGTTTTATTAGGGTGCTGCACCCTGACAAACTTTGCAGAGGGTGCTGAGCACCCAGACAAAAAAATGTACCATCGGACAAAAAGTTGAGCCACGCTGACAGAAATTATCACTCCAAAACCTTAAAATAGAGCAAACAGCAACAATTTCAGTGTGAACATTGAATATGAATGATAATCAGAAATGTACTTAGTCATCAAAGAAGGCCATAATTAAATTTGTTGTCTATTATAGCAAACATTTTTCAAAGAGAGCACCCCCTCTCTTTATAGACAGCGATCACTGTTAAGCCTTTGGAGCACCTGGACAAAAGTTAAATCAGTGGAGAACACTCTGCAAACCCTATTAAAATGTCCCAAGTTGCCATGCAAACGTAGGTAAAAGTGTTGTTACTTGCCTTGAAGTATTTTGTATAGTCAAGTACTAAAAGAGGTCGAAGACCAAAAAGTGGCCTAGCCAGTGTAATTTTATAGCAAACATAAAACTAATCATAAGAAGTCATAAATTTGAGAAAGAGTAGTATAATTATAAGTGAAATAAAATTTAGCAGGTGTGACACAGCTGCCTTAGTCTTTTGCTAAAGCTTGCTGGTGTTTGTTTTCGTGACAAAACTCAGAACCTAAAAACGAAAATGCAGTAAAATTTCCTTACCAGACAGTTAACAGATTTATTTTATTATGAATTAAGATCTAATTGCCCATAATACAGGTAAGCTCCTGTTTAAGAATTGAAGGGAGGGGCCCTTCTGCAGTTGGGGCTTTAAATAACCAACAGCACCATCTCCATTACTGTGGTGCCCTTCCTCATGGCCTGGTGCCCCATCAAATTTCACCCTTACAGTACCATTACCCTCAAATGGCCGCAGTACGCTGATAAATAAAGACATCAGTGCCCTTCTGAGGATGTAACAACATAAATAATTATTCTCTGGAGCATGTAACCCCATGTTTTTCATTGAAATGGCCTACCACTTGATCTGCAATGTGGTAGCACTAGAACTAAATCCAGTCCTCCCCATTTTACATAGAAGGAACAAAAACTTGCCACTAGTACCCCATATTGTATTGGGAAGTTTTGCCTTGATGCTCTAGTCAGTTGGCCAAAGAGCTACAAAATTAATAAAAATAAGACAGCTATTTAGCTATGCCCCTTGACATTACTTAGAGGCCTTCAATGTGCTATCATGATGAGCTCATGAAAAATTTAGGGGAGGGGCAAAGGCAGGGAAGGGGGCATTACATTACTGTACACTACCATCTTTTGCCAGCTTCTTTACTGCTACAAGTGAATGTTACAAACCTAAATATGAGGTTTTGGGGCTAGTAGGTTCCATATCCAGTGAGTTTTGTGGACTTATGCCTTTTCTACATTTTATAATCCTAATTATTTCACACTTCTGTTATTTATAGACAATTGATGAGTGTGTGAAGCATGAACACAGAGACTGCAGTGGTCACAGAACATTTTACATCATTCCATTTTTCTGTGGTAACAGCAAACGTTGCGTGTAAGTTGTACATTGTAATTGTTAGTACATGGGATATTTGGTTTGAGAGCAAAATACTTGGCATGTACTGCCTGTTACTTTAACTAAATGATTAGGAACTGGGGTTCAGTGTGAGGATAGGGATGGAAATAATAATGGCCTTTGTGGCCAAGTCAATTCTTCTAGCTGGATGGTGATACATGAGTGACTGTTGGATGAGGTATACACTTTCATCTCCCATCCTCACTGGCTTGGCCCTTCATTTAGGTAAAATAAGAGCAACAACAGCAGTTTACTGTGCAGACATGTTTTACCCCATGTTACATCTGTTAAGCATTTTTCTCTGAGCAGGACAAGACCTTTGGTGTTTGTCTTCTCATTGCTCCCTCAATAAGACTGGAAGTTGGTTAGCTGAATGGCTGACCCATCCTCATTAGACTCAGCTAAGGAAGCCGAGAACATTGCGGTGTTGTGATATCTGACATGCCAGTTTTCCCACCCCTTTTTTTGGTAAATATGGCAAGGAGAACGATTAGGCACACAGTATACTCACTTGAGTATACCATTACCATTATCCACCGATAATGTGGAATGGAGAAAACCAAAGTTAGTGAGGGGATACTTCAAAGAAGGACCCACTTCTTTTTCAAAAGACACCCTGTACATAAATGGACTATGTCCATAGATTTTCTTTTCAACTTAAGTAACATAGCTACCTCACTCATCGACGATTTCTCCGTACCACAGTGGGACCTGTCCACGCTGGTAACAATATAACCAAAGTTATATAGCACCAATCCGTGTTATGTGTGGGTGCGTCCATTTATGGACAGGGTGTTTGAAAATAGACACTGTATAATGGTTCTTTCTTGAAGTACCCCCTCACTAACTTTGGTTTTCTCCACTTCACATTATCGGTGGATAATGGTAGGGAGAAATCGTATCTTGATTTCTCCTTCCCAGGTTTACTGAAGAAAGGAGTGGTAAAACTGGCATGTCAGATTTCACACCACCGCGATGTTCTCGGCTTCCGTACTCAGCAGTTATAGAGCAAAATGAGTAGAGTCCCCTGTGCATGAAATGTTTGCATCGGTGAATAAACCTGTAGCATGTTTTGACAGTGTTGAAGTATGCACCACCAGCCAGCCCTCAAACCTGCAGACACAATTGTTTGTTTGTAGATAGGAGACACATGTTACAAATGGGGTGTGTTTTTCCATATGTAAATAAATAGCACATCCTGTGTTCATATCTATGGTTGATGACTTCAGATATCACAGGTCAGCTGTATTTAACATGTAGCTCTACTGAAAAAATAATGCACAGAAATGTTTGGTGTTCAACAATGTTTTTCATTTGGAGGAGAAGCGTTTTACAGAGTATTATTAACAAAAATGGGCTCTTTTACACTTTTCTTTCCTCTTTGAGTTTAATAGTTTAAGCACTTTTTCCTTCACGTGGCTTTGATCCTCTTATTTTCACAGTTGAGCACTTCAGTAAGAGAAAAGCTTGTAGTGTATTAGGCTACCGGTGTATTAACACTCATTGGTACAGAAGGTTAGATGCTAATGCATACTACATAGTGGGAAATTTTCACAGGGGTTAAATTTTCACACTTTTCGCAACCAAGTATCTAATCGTGAATTTAAGACCGCAAAAGTACTTTCGTTAGTTTGTAAAAGACTATGCTGGTTGCCTGCATCAGCGAATTCTTCAGTCCGCAAAATGTGAACAAGGTACAGATTCGCCAAAAATTAACCTCGCCGAAATTCCCCGCTATACAGTACTGTAGGTGCAAGACAGCATCATTTATAGAGAATGCAAGTTGGAGTTGCGACTCTTTTCACAGTTGCAACTGCTAAGGCCACTCCCAAGTACACAATTTAAAACATATTGGTGTCTCTCAAGCCTACTGTATAGTGTCATCTTGATGAATATATCTGAATGATGTGAAAGGGTACAAGGAGTCTCCCCAAACTTCTTTTGAAACATTAGCTTAATCTTACTCTCGTATATGTATCTTTCATGAAGTTTTAGAACGTAAATGTAATCTTCATATGAAGGTAAAGATAAAGAGTTGTTCTGATTAGGTTAATACAAGTGAAGTCAGTTCCAGGCAATATTGTTACATGACTTGCAAGAGACGTGCATGAAATAGACTACCAGGGCATACTGATTCATTATAGCATTTCCCTTTAAAGTGACATCCTTGTAGGATGCAATGGCAAAGTATGAAACGGCAGTATATTAAATATTAAACATTTGGCTTGTTTTCCATATTTTACAGAACTCCTTCAAAGTGGGCGTTACAAAGAGCTATGTATAATGTACAAAATAATTTCCTTGTTGTGGGGATCTTGGAAGAATTTGATCTCACCTTGAGAATTCTAGAAACAGTTCTGCCAACTTTCTTTGCGGGTGCCATGGAGTTATACCAAACATCAGGTTAGTCAGTGCTATGAAAGTATACCTGCAGCCAGTTAGTTGCTAGCTACTTGGATTTGAGAAAATAAGTTTATATTTGGAGTGTGCTTGCACTAGTTCTGTCAAAGCTGTAAAAGTAATTGAGAGGGGGACATTGCCCCAGATTAGAAGCTGAAAGTTTGCTTTGCCAAGCCTTCATATAACTATATCTTTAGTCTCTGTGAACAATATTGTGGGATTGACTTTTGCATTTTGGGGGTGGGGGCTGGGTGGATTGTGGATGGTGGGGAAGTGGCAGGGCACAATTCAAATATGGAGGCATATTCTCACATCCCCTTGTGGCTTTTGGCCCAGGCATACCCTTCAAAAATGGTCATGAGACAGCAAAACATTGGAAAGGAGGGGAGAGAGAAATGAGGTAGTGCAATGATTTCTGTCAGATTTTAAGTTTTCCATTTCATATTTATTGAAGGATAACACCTAGAAAAGAGTTCTAATAGTGAGTTCATTATCACAGTATATCAGCAAAAGTGAGTGATACTTGATGAACAGAGTATTGTTGCAAATATGATTGATGTTCAAGCTTCCCCAAATTCAATTTTGCATGGTAGTAGTCACAGTCATAATAGGTGTTTGCTTGCTTCTGTTGATCGGTAGAGTACACATGGATTAGGGTGTAGCATTTGTGAAAAAAAACTTGCAGTGCTGGTTCAATGCCATGAAAAGAAGAACAAGTTAAGTGTTCCTGGTGGTGAGTGGGAATAGGAATATTTCATTTTATTTTAAGCATGGTATTTGCATTGAAATGAATGCTGAACTGCCGGTTTCTATGAGTACAAATAAAGGTACAAATCTGTTGTGCATTCATTATGAATACATGTAAAATTAGTGTGAAAAACATTGAGTAAGAATGCATTATGCATACTTGCTACAAGTGTCTGACTGTCATTCTTTTGGTTACAACATTTCACCATCTTTTCCTTCACAGCAAATGTTGCTGAAAACATCACCAAAACAACTACAAGTTTCAAGATCCCTCCGTCAAAAGAAACTATTGAAATTCTCAAGGAGAGACTGAAATATGAGTACAAGTTTTACAATTTTGTGAAGCAGCGGCTTTATGAACAAAAGGCAAGGCTTGGTTTGTGAAGGGGAGATGCTAGTGTGTCTCTTCATGAGAAAGAATAGAGTGATGTCATCATCTGGTGCTTGTGAGCTCTTTGAAGGGTTGGCTGGTGTCTTGAGAGAAGGGCTGTCTATTGAAAACTGGATAAGTCCCTTGTCCCCTGGCCTCATCTTTAGCCCTCATATGAGTGGAAAGGGAGCATTACAGACTTGTGTGCAGCTTACTTGAAGAAATTTCATGAGTATGAGTACAAGTTTAGTGTCCATGTTGCTCCTTACTCAGTATGAGTACAAGTTTAGTGTCCATGTTGCTCCGTGCTCAGTATGAGTACAAGTTTAGTGTCCATGTTGTTCCTTGCTGAGTATGAGTACAAGTTTAGTGTCCATGTTGCTCCTTACTAAGTATGAGTACAGGTTTAGTGTCCATGTTGCTCTGTGCTCAGTATGAGTACAAGTTTAGTGTCCATGTTGTTCCTTGCTGAGTATGAGTACAAGTTTAGTGTCCATGTTGCTCCGTGCTCAGTATGAGTACAGGTTTAGTGTCCATGTTGCTCTGTGCTCAGTATGAGTACAAGTTTAGTGTCCATGTTGCTCCTTGCTCAGTATGAGTTCAATTGCATGTGTTTTTCATGAGTACAAAACTCTGATCAGCACCAGTGTCCAATAACATGTATGAGTACATATTCACTTTCAAGAGTACGAATAGTTAGAAATGTGCAGAAAGCATAAGAATGACAGTGTGCTTCCTATTTATAAGTCTGGTGTGTAATGTCAGTAGATTACATAACGTTCTTTGCTCAGTTGCAAGAATGGAGAGCTAGCCTATGGGTGTATAACAGACTTACGGCATGATTACAATTTCAGAGTATGAACACGGATCCATATCTTCTGACTGTGACTAGGCGTACACCACAGACTTCTTATATATATGGACAGGGCATACTGCAAGAATGTCATGTGCGTCAAGTGTCACCACTGTACATACATGTTTTGGCTTACCAATATGGCTGCCTCCTATGTTTTGTGTTAAAGTTTAGACTTACTAAGTGGTTCAGTATTGGCAGATTCTGCAAGAAACTTGCCAAATTTTCAAATTAAGTACAAAGCTAGGTCAAATTCAGCAAACTGAATGAAGGAATATGATATTCTTCCATTCATGTTGGTATTTTGTCTGAAATGTTGCAGATTCATTGTCAAATCAAATGACAGTAGTGCGGCAGCCATCTTAGTAAGCCTAAATTGGTTTGAACGGTGGTGACTGTTTTGGTCACTTGATCCTCTGTCTACATGTATAAGAAGTCTGTGGTGTACTCACATCTATTTTAGGAAAATGAGTAAAATATCTTTCATTAGCAGCAGCACCTAATTGTGAGTTGAGTATGAGAATAGCACCATTCTCAGCAGTGCAACTACATGCGACTGTGCCAAAGTGTGAGTTCAAGGACATACTTACCACTCAAAAAGTGGTACATAAAACACAAAATAAACTTGAGTGTTAGTAGTTGGGTAGTTAATGTGTCGCACTACAAACTTACTTACAAGCCTTCTTTAATTGGAAAGCAAGCAAAGCATCTAGTCCTCTTCAGAGTGGTTGGCAAATACTGACTTAAAATTGTCTTTTTGCTGGGTAAACTGGGGTAAAAAAAATTGGGACCATATCTCTTTCCAGTTACCAGTGAAGAAATTTTGTGATGAAACATTATTTTCAGATATATTAGGCAAACTGGGGTAATAAAAAATTGGGACTCCCCCCACTTTCCTGGTGGGCGTATTCATGAGCGACTATACTTACCCCTTGCTACATATAATTTGCATTATTCTCGCGCACTGCATGCTGCTCGGGACAGTTCTGAGACTGCGCCCCCTGTGTCTGCCATCTTGGCCGACAGCTCGTCCTCATTCTCCTTCTGCTCTAAGGTTACTGCCTCGGAGGTTTCTGGGTCTCAAAAGTCTCGTAATTGTATCAGTTTTCCAACTTGGATTCACGCTAAGTGTTATTCTTATACAAGTTGAGGAATTGGGACCATACCTCTTTTCAATTTCTAGTGTAGAAATTTTGTGATCAAATATTATATTGAGATTACTTCTCAAGACTGATTTTTATGAAAATTTTTGCATTGTCCTTAGGACAACCTGAAACCATATTATGTTTGTCCAAACCATTTGTGGTTGTCCAGGTAGAAATTTCCTATCCAAAAATATTTTTATGTTTTAGTGATGAATAATGGCAGTAGCATTGTCTCATCACTGTTTCTTTCTAGGACTATTTTAATACGCTTTCTTGCTTTATGTTATAGCTTATTCAGTTACAAATAAAATCAGTTTTTCCATCACACAAGCTCAATGAGACAAACTGGTTGTCCCATGCAATTTTTAATGGTCACAGACAATCTGACTACCATTAAATTTCAGCCCTGCACCAGCATAGGCTGAAATGCCATTACATTCTAGCACTGATAAACGAAGCCAAAGTTGATCATAAAATGCAACAAGTAAATAATTTGGGCCATCTAAGGTATCTTCTGTGGCCTTTAGACAGCTTTTCAGTTTTAAGTGGCTGTTTTTTTTTTTCTTCTTTTTTTTTTCAAAGGCAGAGTTGTGTGTTTTTTTGCCTTGGGCCATTAGCATGGATCTACCATAGGGGTCTATAATTGTAACCATAGATTGACCGAAAAATTGGGAGACATAGTGGAAATAAAGGGAGAGAGTGCCCAGAATGCACCCCTGTGGCAATGGCCATGTATCTCTTTGGCTGTGTTAAGGGCCCACAAATGTAGTGGAAACTACTGACCAGTGAGAACTGGTGATTACACATTTGCCAAAGTAGCTTGCCGTTTGAACATGAGCTCAAACTTAGATCTTCCAATTTTGCAGACATGCCAACAAGTACGCTTTTGCCATATTAAGTAAATTTTTTAGATAAACTTTCTTCTATGGCGGGATTAAATTTAGTTAACTATTTTTCTAAATTCAGGTCATATGTTCATGTGTATAGGTAGTGTGTGTTTTAACGTATGGGAAATATTTTGTTCTAACAAATAAAAAGACTTACCTATAAAGCCCTTCTGCTCTCAGAAGGTTACATAGTTGTGAAACAAAGATATTGTCACATGGTTAGAAAGCCATTCATAAATTAGGAATCTCAGGTACACTAATTCAAATTGGGGTGACTGCATTTTAACTTGAAGACCTGACAAAGCTGAATTTTATACACAGTGTTTGCTGACCAGATGTCAGTGCTTTACCTTGGAACTGGCTTAGCTACTTTTTACACACAATTTACAGACCACATGATAATCGTGTATCTTGGGTCTGGCAAGGCTGAAGCTTTTACATAGCCTCTGCAGACTGACCAATTGTCACTGCTGTTTCTGAGAGGCTGAACTTCAAACACAGAATTTAGTGACCAATGTCAGTATGTAGACCAACTGTCCTAACAGGTTGTGCAGTTTACTACACCAAATGTAGTCATAGAATTAAGGCAAACTGGCCTATCTTGATTTGTGACCCCTTTTTGGCTACAGCATTTAAAGATCCAACATCAATAATGAAAAGTGGACAAAACCACAACAATTTCTCATGGCTACAGCAACTCCACTGCAAGCGAGATAGCTTCTGGGGGCCGGGGGGGGGGGAGTGAAAAATTTGTTGAGGGGGGCGAGATATAGTTAAGTGCTTTAAGGCAATGGTAATTTTTTATCTTCGGGGGAAGGGGAGCAATTTTTCTTTCAGGAGGGCTTTGCCACCTACCCCCCTTTGGCTACCGGCTTGCCTTAGTGTTAGACCTGCATGGGTATTACATAAGATTCTCCTTCTTGCTTGTAACATCAAAATAACAATTTAACTCAGCAGGTAATGTAAGTATGAAAGGGTACATCTTACCAAGAAATCATGCAGGAAATGCCCTTTCTAGGTGCGAAGTGACAATTTAGTAGCAGTCTTCTGCCGTAATAGTGAAGACAATTACACAGCTTTACTAAAACTATTAAAATAGTGAAGTCAAGTACTTCAGCAGCTAAATGTGTTCTTGCCTCTTCCAGAACTCAGCTAATTTAGTAAATAGCCTGTTTCACATGGCAGGCAAAAATTGATTTTCTGGAGCAAGCACAATATAGTCAATCTGAGCAGCAGGTGTGGGCTGAAGGTAAGAGTCTGAGGGCTTTCAGATAGTGAAAGCTTATCTCCAGTGGATAGCTTTACAAGAAGAGTGAGCATCAAGTACAGCCTCTTCTCTCAAGCTCATAGCTCTGTCATCAACATTGTCATAGACCTTTTTCCAAATAGCAATTGCAAAGGATTGTGGGATAGAGTTTTTGGTACACGTTGTTGGCATTATACTGTGGCCAAAAAGGATGTGTACAAAAGTTCTATCCCACAATCCTTTGTAACTGCTATTTGGAAAATGGTCTATTGATCAGGATCAACTTGAATACTGAAGCTTGGTCAATTGTGCAGTCTCATGTTACCCTACAGTAGAGTGTGATTGGTACATACAATTATTTGTACATGTTCCTACTGTGATCATGCATAGCTTATATCCTATGGATCAAAAGGAGTGAAATATCACTTCAAATCTCTTGTCAGAAAGATTTTTAGTGTTATGTGTTGTTTATGCACTTAGGCCTAAAATTTGGAATGGGTGGAGGTATTGAATTGTGACAAATTTGGCAATTGCTATAACTTTGACGGCCTAACCTAGGGTAACATTGGCTGTGATATAAAATTAGGCTCCAAAGCCTGTTCAGAACATCACAATAGGCTTAACTGAGAGGCCTTGAGGTGATAATGTCTGGGCAGTTGGCCAAATATTTTAAATCTATAGTTGTAAGTTTGCCTAGGTACATTCTTAAAAACTTCATTGTCTGTTTGGGAAAATGCAGCTTTCAGGTTTGAAAGAAGGTTTTTATCCTCAAGGTCAGCTGGTTTGATTTAGGTTGACTTGAACAATAAAACTGCAATGGAAAGTGGAAAAAAGTCAAGACAATCTGTAGTAGTAAGGCTCTTCTAATTCTTGTACTTTGGAGATGATGGTACATGCCTCTTTGTGTCAGTTTGTATAGGACTTGTAACCTCGGCTTGATTCACAGTAGGTTTCTTTTTGTTATTTCTGGGTCATAGTTACCAATCTTAAATTGGTACATGTGGTTGGAGAAAATGCAGCACCGAGTCCAAAAGTCATTTTGGCTGAATGAGGTTTTATATGTTAGCAGTGACATGTCTGTAGTTGGAGCTAGTGTCACAATCTTTCTTTGATTAACCCCATGAGCAAAGTCTGTTTTATGTGCCATTATACATGACTTAGGAGTATGCAGTTTGCCCTGGCAGTCTTTGGATCCACTTAATCTTTTGCCAACAATGTGAGGTCATTTAATGTGTTTGATGTGTCCAGTTGTGCTTTAAGCTTTGAGATTTGAAGTTGGCCCATGTAACTTGCATATAGGAGACAAATTCCAGCCACCAAACTAAGAAACATGTAAGGATTAGCTATTCAGAACACAAACATGCAAGAAATGAAGCCAAAATTCTTGCTTTCACACCCATTTTGGTCAGCTTAAGTACTATTGTTGCTGAAGCACCAAGAGTATCTGCAAGGAAGTTGAAATCTACAGAACTACATAAAATTATTATAACTTGTAATTTAAGTAGAAAAAATATGGATGCAACATTCATAACTTGTACATGTAATTTTTTGGGGTAAAAGAGCCATTTCCAGAAATTGTTGGTGGTACTGGATGGTTTAGTAAGGATATATGCTATCATCTGGCTTCGTCATTTGGATGCAATTTATTAGACACAGCCTCTCCTTTTAACAAAATGGTCATAGCAATGGCTGACAAACATTATTGGGCTAAAGTGATTATCTGGCAGCAAAACTTTCCAATTCATTATCCTTCCATGAGGTTTTTAGTTCAGTGGAATATCCAACACACATTGCAGGCTAGAATCGTGCCTCACAAATTATTCTAGTGCTAGTTACTAACAAGAAATCAAAAATTTGCAAAACCTTGGACTTTGTGCAAGGATGGGATCCAGGCTTCCTGTGGTCATGGAAAAACCCTTGAAATTTTAAAAATTTTATTTTCCAGGCCTTGAAAAGTGAAAGGTCTCTTTAGTTTTCTAAATACACCAAGTCTTCCTCAATAAGCCAGTAAATTGTGACTGTGGATTGTTCACGTCAGTCAAAAGGTATATGCATGGTATTGTGTTGTAATTAAAATTTAGAGTCATAACATTATTATGTTTGTTGTTAATTATTTAATTTGTCCTATCTCGTTCTGCTTATGTGCAAAGAGAAAAAGCAGAAATAAATGAAATGAACTTATCTAGTTGTGGGAAGCCTGATCACAAAATAAATCATGTTGGCATGATGAGATCACATGTAACTATTAAGAGGAATGTTTGAGTAGATTTTCCTGTACTGGGTTGAGCTGGTCAGTATCATTGTATTTGTCCAGAAGGGTTTGATTGGGAGAGATCCATTATATATCATGTTGGTATTGTCCATCACTTATTGTATTGATCTCACAGAAACCAGGTCTGATGTCTTCCAGTGTATTCAACCCTGGTGTCGGATATCTTCCATTATATTGCATGTTGGGATCAAGGGGCCTCAAATGTAGATGTTCATTTCATTCAATATTGAAGATAAAGACAGTATGTCATCCTTTGTATTGCACACTGATACCAGTCAATTCATTGAAGTACTTATTGAATTGGATTAAATGACTTCTCCATTTTTACTATTACAAGAGTCGATATTTATTATGCACTGTACATATTTATGCATATGAAAAAGGAGTACACCTTCATATGATCAACTCATTTCTTCATAATTGCAACTTTTTTGTAAAAGTATGATTTGATATCCTTCCAAGATTAACACTATGCACAAGTTTTGGTATACAGCAATATCATTGCCTATCCCTCTTTGTATGTATCTGCCTAAGTGCTTACCAAGGGATTAGTGAGTTCACTTCCAGTATCATTGTATATGTTTCACAAGTACTTAAATCATAGAAATTAAGATATTTCTTAAATTTTATATTTATAATATTTATCTTGGCACAGCTTGTTTTCCTTTCAGAGATACTTAGGCATCAAGGCCTTGCCCACCACTTCCTGAAGGTTTGGACACAGTGTACACATACTTCCACAGTTCAGACCTATATGTACCCTTCCCCTTCCCACCTCTTGATTGGGTTTGAGACCTATGCACTGATGATTAACCAAGGCCCAAACTTTCTTCTCCTTGGTTGAACTAACACTGGTGTAATTATTCTTAAAGCTTTTGTACGTATTATAAATAATAATTTGGTCATATTGTTCCAAATTTATACTAAACACCACCAAATTATAAATGTTGCACACATGTGTAAGTAGAAGGGACATTGAGATATTGTCTCGTATGTGTAGTTGTCCATGTTGTGATATCATACATGAGTATATAATAAAGATCTTATATTACAGACCTACAAACCTGAGTATTTACTTGTTTAACACCTGTATCACTATGTTCCAAATCCACAAGTATTTGTCGTGTGAGCAATCAAAGGTGTTTTGTATGAAAAAGGGGTTATCTTTCTCCCTCACGCATTTAATACAAGAAAAATGAGGAAAATGAAAGCCGTGTTAAACCTGAAAATTCTGAGACAAAATGTGTGTCATAAAATTGAAGCAAAGAAAATTTTTTGTACCTTTTTCAAACCTTGTTTCCAATGTGTCCTTAATACAAAGATGTGTCACACATTTTCACCCATGGCGAGGTGAACTGATGTGTGATCCTGTGTAGTTACAGGCAGAGGTTGACAGGATTTTCTTTTCTTAGGGTTACCAAAACTTTTGTTGCCAATGAATAGTAGTCTCATAAAATATGATTCATCAGTGCTCAGGACTTATGAAATTTGGATGTGGCATAATTAGGTACAGCCACTGCAATGTTTATTCTTTATTTTCTTGTAGCGTAATTTGAACGAGAACTATTTGTTGTACATGAACATGTGCAACCATGCAACTTAAATGCAGGGAAACCTTGACAAGATCCTGTAGTGATCCGTCTGAATCCATTTTCCGTAGGTCTGTCGTTTACCATTTGAGGTTGATGCTGTATCAAGATTGCAAATATTATCAGGAAGGTCCTTTTTTAGTTCATACCAGCGAAGCTGGTGTCAGCTTATATCTTCATGAAGTGTCTCTGTGTGTCCACTGATGCAAAAAAAAAGAAAAAAAAAGTGAAGTTACCTTTCATGCAAATTCTTGATAAACGTGTGAAATTTGGTCAAAATTATCATACCTCCAATTTCAGGTCAAAGATTATCTTGGAACTTTAAACTGGCTTTTTAGGCATGCCCATTTTTGTGAGTCCATCAGGAATTTGTAATCTTTCCACTACACCCTTTATAAAAAGGACCAGTGGATGAGAGGTTGCCTTTGTGAGTTTGTTAGGATGAAGATTAACATACTTGCCAACATTTGAAAGTGGCAAAGCTGTAGATTTTGCGAGGGAGTGAAACGACTGAGCCCGAGCGTGCTTGCAAGTGAGGGGGATGTGAAGCTTTTTAATGTGAAAATATGTAATTTGATGCATACTTTATACGGTATTTTGTATGCATAAGGAGACACAAAGAGAGTTGGCAAGTATGGATGGATGAAGGGAACTGTTCATGATTGGTATATTTCAGTGTTGCCTCCAGTATCTGAACAGACTCTGTTCAGGAAACCTGTGTGAAAGCATGAATTCTTTATTTCAAAAGTTCCATGCTCATAACTCAAATAGCTCAGACCATGGAGTTGGTGGCATAGCTAAGGGAGGGGGGTGGTATGAGCCCCCCACATGTCTCTTTCCCTTCCCCACTAGATAATCCAAGAGTTAAAACTATATGCAAGTATATGATGATTCCATTTTTGAAGCCCCCCCATGAAATGGTTCCCCCCCCCCTCTCCCATACAAATTTCTCTGACACACTTTTTAGACATTTTTAAGGCATACTTGTCCTTATATTAAATGTGGTATGAGACTGAGGGAGCTTTTTGCATGCACTTTTCCACCTTTATAGCTTTATCATTTTCACAAGACCAAAAACTACCCATTCTTCAAACCCCCCATCCATCCTGTCAGAGCATACTGTTTTAAAATGATGTTTCTACAGAATCATTCATTACAATACACTTAAAAAAGGGGCATCTGTCTTTGACCTCCATTCCACCCACAATCTATATTTTGTACCCTTGCAAACATCAAACATTGTGCAAAAAAATAAATAAATAAATAAATAAATAAATCTATACCAATGTAAAAAAGGGATGATCCCTTAGGCAGTGTGGTGTGATAAATGCTGACTTTTCAGGACCAAGAGTTGATACTGTACATTGCAATGGTCAGCTTTTTCATTTTCAAGGTTTAACTCTTCCTTGCAAATTAGAAGAAAATGAAGCCAGATGAGATTATTAACAGATTGATAGAGAACTTTCAATTAACCCTGTGATCAACTTTCCCACGGTAATAATGTTGCATGATATTAGATGCTTGTCTATTCTAAAATTTTCAAGGCAAAACAAGGTCAGCAATCATTATCATTTATCCTACTGGATTGTACAGCATGGAACTATTATCACCACAATGGCCTCCATCACAGATGCAGGCTTAAGTCAATATATTATCACTTTTCAGGGACTTTAAGGGGAGAAAACAGTCGCCTCAAGTTTATTTTCAAAAATCTGCTAAAACAGACCTTTTATTTCTCTCACAAGTATCTTTCATTATGTTTCTGTATAAAGACACTGCATAAAGTGCAGGTCACACTAGGGCAATTTTGGATAGGATTACAGTCCAATTGTGTGAGTTTTAGTTAAAATCTTCTCCATCCCTGGTCGGAAAGAGCCAAAAATTTGCCAACCTGTGTAAATATATGATTTGCATCAGAGGACTAGGAAAATGAAATGTAAACTAATTATTCTGTGATGTCACATTGGCAAACAGCATTTATCAGACACACATGCAAAAATCGGATTGATTTTCGAACATATATCACTCGATCTGTTGAGCTGCATAAGTTATATAATAGTAGCAGAACAGTATATCGTGAGACATACTAGGATCAGTTATTGATATAGCATGACAATCCTTAGAACAAAGTCTAAATAAAATACTATTGGTCTGATTTAGAAAATTTCGGATCGGATTTCGGATTCAATCACTGTTGTGTGACCCACCCTTCATGAAGGTAAACCAAGGGTTTATGCTGCATGAATTGAACATATAAGTTACAAAAATATTGTCACATGATTGATGGGAGCCATCCCTGAATTAGGATGATGGGGTACACTATGTCAAAGTGGGGGTACTGCATTTTCCCTTTAAAACGCAATAATGCGAATTTCAAAGGAACTTTAAAGGAAGTGTTTAAGTGAAAAAAAGTTTTCGACATGTGACAGAAGAATTCAATTTACCCATTCTGGTGAAACTTTCATTTGATTCCAATATGTGATTCTCTGATACAAGCAGATGGAAGTTACTACATGTCCAACCAGAAGTCAAAGCAAGCAGGAGTGATGTCATCTCACATTTATGAGCAATGCTTTCTTTCCTTTGTTTTGGAAACCAGGGCCAAAAATGGAATGTACACAAGTTTTCAAAATCCCCATGCCTGCCAGGCAGTCACATTAAGAAAGCATGAGATTATGAAGGAGAAGGGTGGTTGTCAACTTTAAAGAAAAACAAAAACTGTTGATTATTAAACTTGTGAGGTTATGTGTGCTTGCTTCAAGTTCATTGTATGCTGAAAATGGGATAACTGCATCTACTAATACCTGGAGAACCACAAATAGAAACAATGCAAATTTTGCCAGAAGGCTTAGCATGTGGTGGCCCGTGGGCCTGCAAGGTCCATTAATGTGGTCCGCTGAAGATTCAAGGAACCAAAATGTTTTTTAAGGTGAAAATTCCTAAGTGCAATCTAGAGCATTTGGATGCCACATTTTCTCCCATAGGCCAATTGGTGATTCCCACATGGTGGTTGCAAAAATCCACCTACAAATTTATGCTTCAGGTGGCATTTTCCCCAGTATAAAGCATTTGGAACATTTTTTTCTCCCGTACTGGTGACTCATGCAGCAATTTCCTACAATCTAGGGTGGCTGAGATGCCAAATATTTTCCCCATACTGGTGACATGCCCATATGGGAGGCAGGGAACCCAGATGGCAAATTTATGTTGTAGAGTGCAATTTCCTGCTGTCTACAATCCTGGACAAAAATACATGGGACAGTACCCCCACTCCCCCGTTCAATGTTGAATTTCTTTAAATTCGGAATATCTTTGGGTTGGGACAACATTGATCAAGGGGGGGGGGGGGATTTTTGAAGACCGCGAACTTGTCGAAGTATTTTGCCACATTTGTGCCAAAGTGTCCCATCATTTTTGTCCAGGATTGTCTGAGCTACCATACACGTCCATAGGAGTATTGGTCAGTTATATTTAGGGTACATGAACACAGGTGAGATTCGATTTTTTTGTAGCGGTGTGCACATCCCCGAATTTAAGATGATAGTTGGAAACGGAATGTGACTTCTTTAATTGAGAATAACATAATATCATACCGAGCCGGATTTAAGTATGGGCCAGTGGGGCATGTGCCCAGGGGCCCGACAAAAAGGGGTCCCCACAAAATTATGTTATTGTATTTTTGGGGTAGGACCACAACCTTTGCCTTCCTTTCATGACTTGCGCCCTTGTAGTCTTGTGGAGAATTATAGTCGAAGGAGCCCCCACGATATTTTGTGCCCAGGGCCCCCACAAAGTTAAACCCGGCCCTGATATCATATTACAAACAGTGAAAAAGAACGTACACAAAGCCCGTTTTCATTTTCAAAGGACTGTCACTTGTACACCCCTTGCCGCGGCTAATAATTTGATATAGCGACATCATTTCGGACGGTCTACCATTGACCTGACGACGGTCTACCGTTGACCTACACACTGTTTTAATGGGACTGACGGTCGACCGCACTCTTTTGGGAAGGGGCTTAATGCAAAAGAAATATTTACAGCAATTTTACGGTTGACCGTGGCAAATAACGAGTAAACTACATTTTAAGAATTACTTTATACCCATAAAAAAGTACAGTGATATCATCTATACATACTCCATCTTTGCATGTTTATGACGTCATCCTTAGAGATAAAATATGCTGTAAGATAAGGTAGATCATGTGGTTTACCATAGTTCTGAAATAGCCATTGCACGAGGGCGCCCTCTTCCTTAGTCTCAAATTCCTGGAATTATTACTTTGTCCCCCCTCCTTTTGACGGAATGATAGAATCCAATCGCTCTGGAGTTTATGCAATAATGTTATCAATGATTTAACAGGGTATTATCGTAATAGTTCTAATAACTCGACGAAAAGCTAAGAACTTCTGCACTTTGATATTATTTTCGAAAGCGTCCCTTTGAAATTTCATGTGAGCTTTCGGTTCCGGTGAGAAAAAGTTGTACTTGTCCATGACTATGAAATATTGTATGCTGTGTAAAATCTTCAACTAAAGGCAGACATTTGGTTATATTAAGCTGTATTGAGTAAGCAAGTGTACAAAACAACTGAATTGTCGGCCCCTACACCACTTCCCGCCCCCCCCCCCCCCGCTCCCGAACAATAGCATGAAAACAATTTGATGGATATACCTTTTTTACATGGTCCTCCTTAATAAACGTCCTAACGCCACTTCTTAAATAGGCAAATTTATACCTCCATTACTGTCAAATTCCACCTTCCCAACTTAAATCCAAGTTTCCTCGATTTCCAAATTAATAATTAACTGCAATCTTTAATTACTCATTATCTTCATTTTCGATCATAGCTCTTAAATTTGTCCTACAATCTATGAACGTTTCTCTGCTGCAACGTATATTCGTATGCTCCCATAGACTTGTACAGTAGTTCAGACAATCCTGGACAAAAATACATGGGACAGTACCCCCACTCCCCCGTTCAATGTTGAATTTCTTTAAATTCGGAATATCTTTGGGTTGGGACAACATTGATCAAGGGGGGGGGGGGATTTTTGAAGACCGCGAACTTGTCGAAGTATTTTGCCACATTTGTGCCAAAGTGTCCCATCATTTTTGTCCAGGATTGTAGCACATTTGGAATGTCAAATTTCTCACCTCAGCCTCAGTCCCAATGTCTGTGGGGCTGAGGTTGACTTTGATCCTTTATGTCCCCTCCCTCCCCATCTAGGAACTTAAGAGCTTCCTCAACTTGCTACTGACTGCCAGTAGGCCTACTGTGCAGGCACTTTCAGAGCTCAGTGTGAAGGCTTTGTCCTCAAGAATAAGCCACTTTCTCCAACCTTGGATTCACCCCTGCTGACTACTACAACAATGATGAAGCAAGAAAATGTGGCCCACAGCCAAAAATACTTGACAACCCTTTCTTTAACATATCAACACTAAATTTACACTTAGACCCTTCTTTTAATGCAAAGTTTATAAGCAATGGTGGCTCTTGCCACCAACAGGGCGTCTTAAGAGATCACAGGGCCCTGGGCCCGGCATTGGAGCGGGGCCCCTCAATCAAGTGTGTTCGAAAAACGTTGCGTGAAAAATTGACATCCTTGACCATCGCTCAAGCATAGACATGCCTGCATGTCGCGCATAAAGCATGGAAATTGGAACACTCAGAATCCGTCATGAATCTTGTTCAAGAGTATATAAAAGTATTTCCACACAAAAATCTTTTATGCAAGGGGAGATATGATTTTTTGCGCAGAGGTCAATTTGCGGGGCCCCTGACATCGCGGGGCCCTGGGCCTGGGTCCAGTGGGCCCATGCGTTAAGATGGCCCTGGCCACCAAAGGTCAATTACTCACAATAGTTTTGACCTCTTGCTTTATTTTGCATTGTTTTAAAATGTTTTCATTAAAGGAACACATAAGCTTATTGGTAGGGGAAAAATAACAGTACAATTGTATTCAAGGAACCTGTAATACTGTAGTTTTTTATTTGTTATGATTCCTTCCTTGGAACTCTACTCTTTTTCACAGGCGGTGAGGGGGACATAAAAATAATGATTGCATTGATAATATTCAAATGGAAGACAATGTATTCAAAGATAACATTATTTACATCAAATTATCTACAAATTGACAGTGCAGAAGACTGAATTGAATATTTCATCACATTTGGTTTTAATAAAAAATGTGATAGTTTACATATGATAAAATGCCAGGGATTTGAACCCCCAGGGACAGGCTACACTGAGAACCTCAACATCAGGTAACACTTTTTAAAAGTAGATCACAGATTCAACCTTCATCTTGGCTGTGATCTCTCAAGAAGGTTAGGTTAGATGAGGTTTACGATCTCTCAAGAAGTCCCTGAAGGAAATAGTATTCCACACTTATGGAAATAACATATTACATGTGTAATGTACCCTTTTGCAGGATGTAATTCTGCTCAACGGCGCAGAACGCATTACCTCTGGTCAGTGGGAACTTGTCAAGCATAGAAAAAATTTGCTAGTAAGTGACAGCAGCTAAGTAGAGCCAACATAAATGATAATTTAGCTCTCTATATTCCCTGTTTAAATACTCAGAGGCAGGCAATTGAGACAAAATGTCTTACGCACAAAGAAATGAACTGATCAGGAACCAGTATTGCCGCCATGTGGGTGTTTTAAAGGCCAAAAACACTAAATATGGCAGTTTTTAGATTGTACTGGCTTGTAACATTTTAAATTCAACTTCATGCAGCATTTTGGCATTATTATTATTTTGACTACCTGTTTTCCTTAAAAATGTTCATTTCCACAAGTTCACCAGGAAACTGTTAAAAATGCCTAACTTATGTTATTGAAATTCTCACCAGTAGCAGAAGTGAGTGAATACAGTCTTTCCCTTAAATATGGGGTTAATTTCATAACACATTAATGATTTTCAAGCATCTGATGCCTTTGTGGCATATAAATGCCAATGAATTTGCATTTTATGTTACACTGGAGGGTAAATTTGGCAAATTAAAGCATGATGAAACATTTTCTTTCAAACTATTTTTACTTGGTAGTATGTCACTTCATTGCATCTGTTACCTCAACAAGGACATAACCTTAACACCTGATACAGGTAACTTTCACACTGGAGTAAGTGATTGGTAGTACCAGAATTACACCAATCACTGAAACATCTGCAATCTCAGCCAAAGTTAGCAAAATAACATAAATTAAGAACCATATAAGTGTAACCAAAGAACTGTAACAACAATTTGAAACAAAGGGGGAGAGAATGCTTAGTTGAGCTTGTGCTAATTGTTCTGTACACTCTATGAAAAGAACGATCATCTAATTTAATACCGGGAAGGGGGGGGGGGTGGTTTAGGAAATTAAAACCATGGGGTTGGTAGTAAGATATACCACACTTAGACAACAGAAAAGTGAGGTTCCAAGATCACCATTTTAAGCATCTTCAATTCAGCATGGTGTCTCACAGAAAATCTGGCAACTCTGAGAGGAACTGACATCGTTATCCCCTGATTACACGCCCACATCATAATCCAGTGAACAGGGTTGTAGCCACACTGTGAGGTGTTGAATGGTATTGCCCAAGACTACCCATGTGAGCCAATAACTCACAGTCATTTAACTCATTATTCACTATCAAATGCAATAAATGTGCTTTTAACTTACATTCACAGAACATGGACCAAAATCTACAATTTTGTACTATTTTCAATTTTTAATATTATACAGTAGTATAGGACCGATGGAAAGTACACCCCACTCTTGTCAATTTTTGGATGCTTCATTCACTACCCTCTATATGGGCTCATTATTTGAAGATAACCAACAAAATTGGTGTAATTACAACCTAGCAAGTGAACCATTCTGTTCTCAAACTTGCGCAAATGCTAAAATTTAAAACCTTCAAGGTTATTTTTGTGCTGGAACTCCCTGGTTTCTGAACATGTATGCATCTTTTACAGTTGGTCCGTATATTATGAGTCTTTCATGTCTTTGTCTAAGTACTGGTCATGTAAAAACTTCATTTCAAAGTATGAGTCTTTGACAACATAAAGTCCATCCCATCTAACATGTATTAACCTTATTCTTATTGCAGTTGATTAAACATCCATTCTCTCCACTTCTGAGTACACCCAAATAATGACATCATCGCCCATTGTTCCTTGTCCTTGCAGCCACCTCTCAGTTTAATCTGAACAAAAAGTCTGATATCACTTCTACTTTGTTTCAGTCTGGTGATGAGATACTCCTAGATCTGTGTCTCCTTTGGTCCCTCCTTTTACTCTTACCCTTTCTTCTCTCCTCATCTTTCTCTTGAGAGCTACCATTATCATCTGATGAGGAGGAATCCTTCCTCTTTGATTTCTTTGATTTTTGCTTTGACTTTCCTTTTCTTCTTTTTTTTGAATCATCACTAACGTCACTCTCTTCAGACTCTTCACGATTTTTTCTCTTCTTTGATGACTTCTTCTGCCTCTCCCTTTCTTCCCTTTCTGGAGAAGATGCATCACTACCAGACTCAGAGGTACTCCTCCTATGAGACCTTTTTCTCTCCTCCTTTTGCTTCTCTGTTCTCTCTCTAGAGTCATCTGACCCTTCGCTCTTCTTTCTCTTTGATGACTTCTTCTCTCTCTCCCTCTCAGAAGACGCATTACTACCAGACTCAGAGGTACTCCTCCTACGAGACCTTTTTCTCTCCTCGTTCTGCTTATTTGTTCTCTCTCTAGAGTCATATGGCCCTTCACCCTCCTTTCTCTTTGATGACTTCTCTCTCTGCCTCTCAGGAGAAGATGCATTACTACCAGACTCAGAGGTACTCCTCCTACGAGACCTTTTTCTCTCCACCTTCTGCTTCTCTGTTCTCTCTCTGGAACCATATGACCTCTCAGGGCTCCTCCTTCTTTTAGTGGTGTCCTCCCTTCTTTGAGCTTCCTTGTGCAGCTCCTCTCTTGAAGTGCCTTTATCCCTCTTGGATCTGTCTCTTGAATTGGAAGAAGACCGGTCTTTTCTTGACCTCCTTTCATCATCACCTCTCCTCTCATCACCTCTCCTCTCATCACCTCTCCTCTCATCCCCCCTCCTGCTACTGTCCTGCTGGTTGTCACCCTTTCTGTGTCTATCCTCCAAATTCCTTTGTTTTTCAGATCTCCTTTCCCTACTTCTAGATCTTTGTCTCTCTCTACTCCCAAATCCCTGTCTCTCCCTACTATCTGATTTCCATGTATCCCTACCCCCATATTTTGGTCTCTCCCTGCTCCCAGAATTCCACCTCTCTCTTCTCCCATATTTCGTCCTTTCCCTGCTCCCGGGTTTCCATCTTTCTCTACTCCCTGATTTCTGTCCCTCCATACTCCCAGATTTCCGTCTCTCTCTACTCCCAGATTTCCGTCTCTCCCTACTTCCAGATTTACCTCTCTCCATACTTCCAGATTTCCGTCTCTCCCCGCTCGGAGGTTTCTGTCTCTCCTTGCTCCCAGATTTCCGTCTCTCCCTACTCCCAGATCTGCCCCTCTTCCTGTTGGCTTGCTTGTCCGATGAGTCCCCTCTTGCTTTTCTCTCTTGATCTCTTCTGTCCCTGTCACTAGTTTTTCTCCCAGATTGATCCTTTTCCTTCACTTTCATCTTCTTTGCTGATGATCTCTCTGAACTTGATGATGACGATCTGTCACTACTACTTTGCTGGCGCTTCCTTTGTTCCTGAAACATAAATTCGATTCACTGAACCAGGTTTATAGATATACCCACAGTACTTGTACACCAGAGAAATACAACATCCTGAGATAATAAGCTAGTGTAAGAATTTCTGCATCTTTTTTAACCAGTTGGCTAAACCAGTTGGCATTTAGCCAACCCTGAAGAAAGAAACGTGTGACCTTCAAAAGTTTAAGCTCTTTTTTATCTGCCAAAGCAACATCACAAGACCAATAACCTCAACCTAGATATCTCACCATACAATTTAACTATTTTCATGTTTCCAAGACAATAATGACAACACTTTTGATAATAATCACTCAGTAACGATGTAACATCCTACCGTTCTTCGAGGTTCCGTTTTTTCTGATTTCTCCCTCGTCTGACTGGAATCTGAATTTCTGTGGTCTTTCCTGTCACTGTAAATGAAAGTCAGCGATATGGTCAAAACTAAATATTCTATTTTCCTTCAAATCATTTTCATGTTGTTGTCAAATACTATTACTTGTTACATCAATCTAAACAGAGTGACCAATATAAGGGGGAGGGGGAAGTAGGGAAAAGCAGTGAAATGAGGGAGGAGGAGGTCAGAAAAAGAAAAAAAAAGAGCCAACTCAATAAACATTGGTATAATAATACAGTTTACATACTTTTGACAAACATGTTCATGGATAGTGGGGGGCAAACAGCATGGCAAAAGCTGACAAAATTCAACAAAACCTAGTTTTTGGTGGGTCTTTTTACATCTGATCTCAAAAAAAATTTTATTTGCTCATACAGAACACAGCAAAAATCCTTTTTCCAGCTTACTACGCTATTCATAACTGATGCAGTGGAAAGTGTTGTTATTGCTTAGTGCATACTATTTTACTTTTACAAACTGGATACTTGTTTTACTGAAGGACAATGAGGTGCAATTTATACCATAAAAAAAATTGCACCAGTACAATGTAAATGTTATCAAAGTTGTGTGGGAACTTATGACTAGCTAGGACGTTATAAAGGATAGGTTATGTAGCACATATTTGACAACTCGAATATAGCAATGAAGCCTGCGTAGGCAGGAAGTCTCTCTTCCCTAAATGTGTTCCTTTTCCTCAAACAATCGGAACAATTACACAGCTTTCAAAATACAATTGGAGAGTTTTTTTTTATAACAAAGCATGCATGGAAGCACCCATTTGGACCCCAAGACCAAACACAGGTATCCATAGCAAGGATGTTTTCAATGAATGCAACATTTCTAAAGTGCAACAAATTTCACCTCCGACAGAAAACTTCTCCCTTCAAAGTTTTCTTCTAGCCCTCCTCCAATGTAAAAGTAATTCACCTGTCTATACGCCTCCTGTACAAAGCTACCATGGCCTGTACTGAGTTTAAATAGTTCAAGGCCATATCCACTGTGTGTGAGATGTCTGCTGTGCTGAAAGATATGCACAAGTCATCATTGACCAATCAGAGTGATGCTATTGTTTGAAATGATGTCAACCAAGGTTTAGTCACTAATTGTTAATAGAGATATGGGTATATTCCTACACGTGTTTGTGTTGATGTAATGGTACCTTTTAGGATAACAAACTTTCAGTATCACTGTACTTTATCAATTACCTTGACCTTTGACTTTCAACCCTCGGTTTGTTTGACGGTTGAGGTCTTTGTGGCATCACAGGGCCTGTGAAGGAAATTCAAAATTACCTGAAATGAGTTTTGTTGTAAGAAGTCGAGATGCTTCTTCCACCTGAATGCTTTGACACAGTTAGCAAAACAACAACAGACATCATGGATGTCTCATTATATAAATGCAAAATATTCCAAGACGAAAGAAGTGTACACTCTTGCTTAAAGGAAGGAAACAGATGAATGAAATTGAGTGAAAGCCAAGGAAAGGGTAACCTTTGACTCTGGATGAAGGTTTTCAGACTAGCTTATCAGAACAGAACACTTCACAGATCTTTTAAAACCTGACGGAAAAGTGAAATCGAGTTGCCCTGTAACTTTAAAGAGGATATTGCAATATTGCATTATGAGAATGGAAAGAAATCAAGTGGGGTCAGAAACAGGGGTGGGGGTAGGAGTGATGGGGTTAGGAGAGAGGTTAGGGTGGGGGAAGAGCAGCAGGGGCTAAATTAGGCAGTTTTCCATCACAGTTTGTGAATCAACATCCCCTCAATTGGAATACACAACATTTGCATGTCACAAATTCTGAACAAATATATGTACTGTGGTATATTTGTAAACCTACACAGGTTTCTTCTTTGTCTCTTGAGGGAGAAGGTTAGTCTCCACCCTTTCAACTTGCAAGGCAGTATCATTGCTTTGGTTAAATATTCTAGACACATGATCAACAAAAGGAAACTTAAAAGAGATCAATGGAAGTGTACCAATACCTAGACTTCAATTACATTCAAGTCCTTCAGAAGGCCCTATTCACACAAAATGTGTATTTTCAGCACCTTTGAATTTCCAATCCTCAGGTACACAAGTTCTGAAGGGTTTACATCTGAAGTCTCTATCTTCTGCCACTAACCTTCCCACATTTTTAGCCAATAATATCAACTATGCTTATGAACGCAGTTTAATCCCTCCCCAACCATGTTTCTGAAAGCAAGTCCCCTCCTCAACTTTCAAGAACCTCTCTCCCTTAAAATGAAACACAGGAATTATTTCTAAATTGTGAAAGTTTATCAAACTTTCCTATTCCAGAAAGTAACAAAAATCTGAAAGGATTTTGCAATAAGTCCCAAAACGTGGAAGGGGAAGTATTTTTTTTTAGTGCTCAGACAAACTCAAAGACTTGCTCAAACAGGGGTAAAATTTGGCACTATATAACTCACTAACTGTGAGTGTAATGTGAACACATTTTTGGTGAAAGAAATTCTTGAACATTATCTAATGTTCACTGGTAGATTAAAATAATGATACTTGCATTTTTTTAGCTAGTTGCCTGCTAGTGAGAATCTAAGATCCTAGCAGGTTTTAGCAAGTGACAACAGTTTTGTATTTGAGCTCCGTCAACTAATGTAATTTCCTAACCTTTTCCTAACTTTCTTTTAGAAATATTTCTTAGTTTACACATCAATCTTATAAAATGTTATGGTTATGCCCTATTTTATATTCATGGACTGCAATAAAGAAAGTTTTCTGTTCTAAAACATCTCTTCAACATCTCTCAACAAAATAAGCTAACTGAAGCAGTGGTGAGACCCTGGATTTTACAAATTCTTTACCTTTTCCTTTAAATTGTAGCTTTGCAACAGACTGACTGAAGTCAACATGTATACGTCGGTCATCAATAAGGACATTGTCCATCTTGAAGTAGGCTTCCTCACAATCTTCCTCCTTTCAATTGTAAATAATATGTCAAAAAATGAACAAATATGAGAAAAACAGAATTTATGAGCTATAGCTTCAATTTACATTTGAAGAAGTATGAAACATGAATTTGGTGCAGAAGTTCCAAAGAAGTACATAAACAAAATGGCCACATAGGGTGGGGATGGGAGGAGCTTACAAAGAGATGATGACACAGCTGTCTCTCTCCCTACCCTCTCCAAAGAATTCCCCCCAAAAGTGTTTGGTCTCCTCAGCCACACTTAAAAGTCAGACCCAAATTTATTTTTGACAAGCATTCTTGTGAAACTTTCATTTAACTGCCATGTCTGATTATACAGATATTAGCATTTGAAATTACCCCATTTTCTACTGAGTAGTACACAGTGTTGCAACTAGCTCTTAGAATGTATGGGGAAATCTGCCCTTCCAAAATTTTGAGGTGGAATGTTTGTTTACAAGGAGGGAATCTTGATAAGTTGCAACATAAAAAGTCACCTTTATCCGAAAAGGTTTTCCCAGCAGGTGCAGGATATTCCCTCATGTAATTACAAAACTTGCCGGACTGTTGAGAAATGTGCAGGAATCGGACAATCCCGCTGCCTAATGCAAACACTAGTATCACAAGAGAAATGGAAGCAGGTGTGATGTAATGGCTTGGGTAATGAATGTTTTTTCTACAACTTTAAATAAATTATTTTGATCTTGGATATTCTACGATGGCTAGAAATGACATCTAAAGTTTACAAAGTCCAACTTCCCAGGATCATGGATGCACTGCCTAGCACACTATGAATGCACTAGATTTATTTGCAATAAACATTAATACTCCAGATTTGTAAATTTAGAAATATGAAGATGTATCTTGTGCAAAATAAATACTAGATATGAGGTGCTGTCTACATCATTATCACCACATCTTTTATAGGCATTTTTCAGTGGCATTTAATAAGGGTCATATGTGAAAGATAAATTTCAGTCTATGTCCTCCAAAGCCTGTGTCAATGCCCCATTCCTAACATAAGATTTCCCACTTTGAAGAATGGTTATTTCTATCAAGAAATGCCTCCAGTTCTCCTCAAGGTCACAGAATGTAATTTAATGTAAAATCTGCACACACTGAGGCTGTGTCAAAGTACTCTGATAAATTACAAAACCCTCTTTGCCCTTGAAGTTTGAGAGGATTGAAATGTTTGTCCTTCCCCAAAGAGCTAGTTCACAGCTGTATCATATGTAAAGTAAAGAAAGTTACGACATATTCTGATTAGTAGTGCCAACATCATAAAGATGCACTAAAGCTTTGTCTAAACAATGTGCTGTGATGAAATCAGTTTTGCTATCATACACTCAGTGGCGCCACCAGGGTTTGGTGACTGGGGTGCACCACAGAAGATGATGTCGTAGTCCTGCCACAGATAGATCCAAAAAGTCAGTGTAAGTGTGCATAAACTTATCTTCAGTACTTTGCATCCTGGGTGGACCCTTCTTTTGTCACCTAGTGTGGAGGTGCAGTCCTGGGGGAGGGGGTGCCTTGTCCCCTACAAGACACTTTAGTCAAATGGTTTTAAATGATCAATTCATCTTGCAACAGCATACATAAGGCCCTATCTATGTTCTTGTAAATGTCTAGATAGGCAGAAACTATTACCGTGACACATTAGAGATAAAAGGAGAAGCATCAAAATTCTGGGGACAGGAAAAGTTCCTCATATGAGCTTCATAAACTTGCATTTCAAAGTAACTTTTCCTTTTGGTCTGATCTCTTTATAAGGTAAGAGGAAACACATTGAGGAGAGAGATGCAGTTTGAAGATTGCTTATGCTCAGTACCCCTGCCCCCCCCCCAACCCACCTCAACCTCCCTCCTTTTCCCTTGTTTATAACTGGCCAGGTGCACATGTTTGATGTATGCATACTTACAAGATCAGTGTGAACACATTCTGGGTATAATGACCTTTTTATTGTATGAACATATTTTCATTGCCAACACAACTTAAAAAAGATTAAAAGACATATTTGCTGGTTAACCTCTGACCCACCACACACAAGCCGAGATTTTAGACTTAGGACTTGAATTTTTCATAAGTGATTTTTCCCCACCAGTGCTAGGAAAGGGGAAATTAAAGACTTGTTACACCCATGGCACCCATATTACTATCTATCTATATCCCTGCATCTAATTTGGCATGGGCTGTGACTTTTTTAGGGGGTGCAAGTGAAATTATTGACCTGTTATATGGGAAAGGGTCTAAAAGGAGAAGGGAGTATCTTCTATATCTATAATTCAATCATACTTTATAAACCAGACCAGTCCAATGGCAAGCTGAGTGTGAACCATGCACTACAGGTTGAGAACCCCTAATGTAAACAGACCTACACATCTCTAGTGGTTCATTATGCATGTACAGGCCTTACATTAAGTGGTCAAGGACCAGGAAACAGTAAATACCACTTTTCCGCTCCTGGTCGAGTGGATTTTGGTAGAACCAGGAGTCATTTTCCCAGGACCAGGAGCCCTTCTCTATGTCATATAATGTGATATCATTTGGGTGTACGAAATCGCGAAGATCGGACATCCGCTTATGTTTTGGAAAATATGTATTGATAAGAGAAAATTATTTTGGTTGTGCAGTAGAAAATGACCAGGGTGCCTCATACAACAATAAGGTGTCCCCTGGCTGTACATCCTGAAGGCATATTAGGTGCAAAATCACAAAGACCATGGGGTAAACATCGCCCAGCACTCAGTTAAGGCAAGCGCTGTGTACATACCTTTTCAAACTCCACAAAAGCATAACAGAGTGAGTCATTGGTCACCTTATCTTTAATAACTTCACAGCTGTAGAAGAGAATAAGGACTTATGTCGGTTTAAAGGCCTCCAAAGGCAGTGGGGAATGGGTACTGTTAAGGATTACTGGGGGAGGGGAAATAAATGCTGAATCTACACAACAAGCCATGCAAGGTGATCCCCAATGTAAGGCGTAAGGTCTTTACAAGGTATTCCAACTTTTTACAAGTCTAAAAAATCTTTAAGGTGTTGGAAAGGCGGATTCTTTGAACTCCTCTAGAGCTATATCCCTTCGTAACGTGACACTGAGAAAGTGCTACATTAAAATGTGAAATTCCTTCAAGAATAAACACATCTGAAAAAAACACATCTAACCCAACACATATGCATGCGAGGTTGTGAGACTCAAGTAATGTAGTGACAAATTTTGATGAAAATCTTGGAGGCAGCTCATGCACCCAGTTGTTGACTCTTTCTTTCTTTGCATTTAAAAAATGTTTTTTTTTTTTTTTAGATTTGGTTGCATGTCTGCACAATTGGCAAATCTGCACTCCTAACATTCTTGAACAGGGGTTTTCCACCTATTTTGTCCCCACCTGACCAGAAAAAAAATGGATCTTTCTTAATTTTTTTAATTTTATTTTAATAACACTGAATGTGGCCAATTTTAAGAAAAATGATGACTATGTTGTCCAGTAATTGCAAACATTCTTATCATCATAGATATGGTAGACACGTGACATTTATAAATAAATTTGGGACAATTTTTTGGACTACAGTTGAAAGCATAACCCTTTCACACAATCATAAATATATGAACAAAAGGTCTGGGCCTATGTTCATTTTCTTTTATATGCATACTAATTCCTTTAAAAAAAAAGGGTCCTGACTGATCTGCAAAATTCAAATGACTAGATGCCAACCAAGTATTTATTTTTACTACTATTGACCTTTTGTAAAGTTACTGGTTTTTTATATATCTGTAGCAGTTTTCAAATAACCTTTGATGCCTTCATTAATATTTGTCACAACTGACACTTTTATCAAATGAATGACTAAAAGTAAATTTTGATGACATTCCCTTTGTGGTTTTTTTTCCCTAAAGTGTTAGTATTACAGTGACTAGCTATAACAGTCAACATCTCATAAAACATTTCACAAGAAATGAATAACTTTCTAAAATTACTAAGGCATTTTCATTTTTTAAAACAGAAAAAAAAAAAAAAATTCAGATTATGTGAGTTGTACAAGAATGACATCACAAATATTGTTCAATCTACTATTTCATATAAAGTGTATAAATTTCAAAATATTTCATCCAGCAAACCAAATAACCCACAGATATGGGAGTTGGACAACAGGCTTCATTTCTCAACATAAAAAAAATTCTCTTATTTTGGAGTTTGGGTACCCTTCAGAGACACACTCTCAATATTATTTGACTACCTTTTATGTACAAATGAAAAAGGATAAGCTTGAAAAAGTCTCACCTGCTGATTTTTCCAAATCTGGAAAATATGATCTCCAGATCCTCTGATGTTGTAACAGGGTTAAGCTTACAGACAAAGAGCACATTTTCAGGGGGTTTTACTTCAGCATCTGGGAGGTCTCCAATCTAAAAGAAAAGCATAAGAGCAAGATTTTCCTTCAGATGTTGAGAACTTTTAAACAAAGAACTCACAATATTCTAAAACTTTCCTTAATTTTAATTTGAAAACTTCAGCAGAGCCACACAAGGGTAAAACTATGGTGGAGAAAGGTAATGAGGGGTGAAGTTTGTTGATTTAACAAGAAACAAAACCAAATATTGTGTTTTTTTTTTTTTTTTTTGAAAAAAATTAAGTCACTTAATTACATCATAGTCCAAAACAATATTCACCAGCATAATTTAATCTCATTAACCTCATTTTTAATGTTTTCTCATTTTTACCCACAAGCAATTCAAATTGCTTCACAAATACAAAGATATGTAGCAGTTTTCTCTATGAGCAACCGTAGAGTTTTCAACACTTTTACGATAGAGAACTCCAAAAACCTAAACACTGCAATGCATAATTTGCACAGGAAATTATTCCTGAATTTTATTATGACTCCCAGCTCAAGTGGAAACACACACCATTTCCAGGATTTGGGCATTTGCCTTTGCCTCCTGTGTTTGCGTTTCTTCTTCAACTTCCTCTGCTGTCTTCTCTTTTTCTTTTTCCAAATCTTCATCTGCAGCAATCCTGTCACTCTGAAACAAAAATGATCACTTCTCTGATGAAAGAGACACTTTAATGAAGTGTTGCAAAACAACAGCATCATCTGTTTACTTCAACATCCAAATTTTATTGTCATCACAGAGGCCACCCTGCACTTGTAACAACTGCTCTAATCCTAGCAAATACAACTTCCTGAGGGAATTCAAAAAAGGGCAGTCTGAATCCCAGCTTTTCAAGTAATGAGAAATAAGTTTCTTCAAGTCTTTGTGAGCCTAGTCCTCTTTCAGAAAATTAAACATTTACAACAAACTTTCAAGCTGACTGTATGTTCATGCCTTGCAGATTTTGCAGTCTGTTTTCAAATAAAAGTTTGGCAGTAATTTTTCCATCAAAGAAGAAACCAAACTTCTTCCTAAAAACAGTATCTGACGATGAACCTTGACTACTGATGTAATGAACTGCTTATATGGATCCTAAGATGTTACATGTATCCATTCTCTGACAAAAGGATAACACACATGATCACAGCAGAAAGGGTCAGAAGTATACTAAATCTGAAAGAATTGCTCAAAATATCTCAAAAAGGACCACCAGTGAATTATTTCCATTTTGTGAAATTTGTCAAGTCTACACACATCAGCATTTACAAGGTTAACAAATTTCCATGACCATATTAAAAACAATCCATGATCTAGGTTGCACTTCTAATAGGTCTCCATGACTTTTCAATGACTTTTCATTTTACAAAATTCCATTGCCTTTTCATGACCTTTTCATGACCATATTAATAAGAATCCATGATCTAGTTTGTACTTTTACTGACAGCCTCCATGACTTTTTAATGACTTTTCATTTTATAAAATTCAATCTCTTTTCTATGACCTTTCCATGACCACATTAAAAAAAATCCATGCATTAGGTTGTACTTTTTATTACAGCCTCCATGACTTTTCAATGACTTTTCAGTTTACAAAATTCCATGACTTTTCCAGGCAATTCTGTATTGAACTTGAATAAGTAGGAGTCCTTCAAAAGACAACAGGAGAGTAGTAGTAGTAATAGCAAATGAAGATGTTAGATACTAATATACCTTAAGTTTGTATGGATCAACTTCAGGTGATTTGTCTGGGATTTCTAGGCCCTCTGGATCATCAAATGGATCATCCAAGATTACTGTATGATTGATCCTGTGAAAGTCAAAGAATACTAGATTCTCAGGAACAAAAATTTACTGTTTGGCAAAGTGGGTAGAGGAATGTAACATTCAAAGTTAGAAAGCGTAGCCAATCAGGAAACTCCTAGTCAGATCCTCTGCTGGGCCATACTATTATGCTTGGTCGAATTACCTACTCTACTTCAGTGCTGCTACTTCTTCCTAGGAACCCAGTAGCAAGTCTCTTTCCTAAGAGTTGCTACTCCTGACAAATTTTCAGCACTGTAAAAATCATCCACAAAAATCATATTTTGTGGTCCAAAAGATTTTCATCATGAGATCTTTTGAAGTTTTTGTTAGTTATTGTAATGAAAACTGGCTCCTTCAGTCATTTTCTCGTTTTCCTCACAAGTGTCAGGTTCAGTTGACCGGTACAATTCAGCAAATCAGCATTTCAGCTGTTGAAAAAACTGTAGTGTAGGCCTATACTGATCTACTAATAATCACTAATAAGCTATTACTCCATAGTTCATGGCTGATTTGGCTTCAAAGCATGCGGCACTCAGGATATCATTATTAGGAGTCGTCCATGCCCCAAGCCTAAAGTATCACAATGAGACAATAGGATTTTCATCCTACAGTAATCTATGATTTACCATTTGAAATGAGATTGTAAAGTGAAAAAATTCCAAATCTGAAATCCACCCACGGTGGAATTGTCATCTGTTAGGAATTACAGGTTTCTCCCACATTCACAACCATTCAGCATCATAAAAAATATAACTTCCACCCATGGTTGAACTATAATAACTTTAAAACAATGGAAAGAAGTTTTCAATCAAACATGAAAATCAAAGCAAATGAAACTTGTTGGAAAAACAAGACATACGAATACACTGTGTTCTCATACATCCTTCAAAAAGTCTCTGAATATTCAGTGATGCAAAATAAAGTACTGCACCTTACCTTATATCCTGAAGTGGTCGATGTTTTGCATCACAAAATGTTTCACTGATCTTGTCCAAAACATCAAAACCCTCTGTCACTTCTCCAAATACTGTATGAATTCCATCAAGGTAATCAATATCTTCTCTCAGAGTGATGAAAAACTGGAAAACAAGGAATCATGGAAATTAATCAGAAATTTTGATGTAACATAGCCATTTTCACCCAAGTGTCAATAGTTATACTTTTAACAATCCTTATTTTATCTCAACACTACCAAAAACCTACCAAATGACCAAAAACCAAAACTGAAATAACGAGAAACTTTAAAGCCCTTATACTTAAAATTATCATGAGCTAATAATATTAAAACTGAATGAGGCTAGTCCAGTGGATTCCATTTAAAATATTTACAACCATCCTGAGAGAAACTTTATTTTTCTTTCAAGTAGCAACTATGCAGCCATTAAATGATAACTAAATTTGCTATCTACACTAATTGGGAATGTGATGAGACATGTCCACTGCACTTTTCCAACTGAGAGGAAAGTTACCCTATTTACACTTTAAACTGTAGTATTACCAATCACCAATAAACACTTTCCCCTGGATATCTCTAAATGTTAAAAATTGTTGGAGTTTTCCACCTCACTGTTTGAAAACTAAGTATGCTGGGCTGGGCTAGTAACCAGCTACATCTACACGCCTTTCCCCAACTATGTGACATAAATCTAAATTGCTAGATCTTGCCATATCTGAGCGGGTTTTGGAATCATCACTGACCACCACTAAAAGTGACTTTACAACACAACTCTATCACCAATGAGTTTACAGCACAACCCTGACATCAATGACAATGACTTTACAACAACACCCTACGGCCATCCCTAGCCCCTTATCACTTCATGAGCTTCTTACAATTCAAGAGATTCAATGGCAAAGAATGACAATCCTTCCAAAAAGACAGGTTCAACTCGTCAATTAAATCTTTGACTCTATCTTAAGTAATTCATAGATGTATCGTAAATTAAATTGACTTTGGTTTAAAGAATGAATAATATCTCACTTGGGAGCCATGTTGATTTTCTCCATTATTCACCATTGACACACATCCTTTCTTTTTGTGTTTGATCCGAGGGTGAAGTTCCATGTCAAAATATCTGGCATTGTCCCCCTGCAATTTACTAAATAAACAAGACAGTCACAATGAAATCCTTCATGCTGGCAAAAATGAAAACATCTCAAGCATTCAATGAAGGATCAAGATTTCTAAGACACTTCTCAAAAGAAATTGTGATTATTAAACACTGACATTCACCACTATTTTAAGACAAAGATGAACGATTTTAAGAACCAAGAATAACAAATTATGTTGGGGAACAAAAATTACTTTTACAAAAGTCCTTCCAGCTGGATGGCAAAGGGTGAAAACCAAATGTTTTTCCTGCAGGGGTTCTGCTCCCTGGGGGGCTTCCCCCCTCCCAGAAGGGACACCTACACTGAATGGACCAACCTCTTGACCTTCAAACCTCTTTATCATGTGTATACAATGCATGGCTCCATTCAAAACTAGCTGAAAAGGACACATACTACACATGATCTTAGCCAAAAGGACAAGAGGTGATTTGCATGGCTTAGTTGGGAGAAAAAAAATTGCTCATTTTATGCACTGACGCACTATGAACACATGTAGCAACATTGTTTCACACACAGTATCAAAGTAAGGTTTTCCAGACTGTAAGGCAATATTTGAAGACCAAACACAATATAATTCTAAGCCTTTCATGACCATACAGAAACCTCAGATTTTTTCTACTTTTCAAATGATCCAACTGAATGGGAACCATCAGGTGGCACACAACCATTATCCTAAGTTCATTTTCCCAAAAGTACACCATCAATCATAGTGCCTTGAAGGTATTTTTGAATGATTTTTAAAAGTACCATTTCATTACATTAATATCTGTTGATGTTAGGTGGATATGATAAACACATAAGAGTGGATGTTCTGAATGTGCAAGGACTGGAGGTCATTTCCATCATTTGGGGATTTCATAAATGAAACAGTAGATTGCCAAAATATGGTCAGCTCTTGTGGTGGGTGTACAGTCTAAATTTTTCCTCTTCCAACTCAAAATCTACACAGTCATGTTATGGTGAAACTGTTAATGCTACGATGGAACACCTCCTTGGCTTTCATTTGGTAGGTAACACATCATGAATGTGAACATTCACAAGGCCCTGAGGACCAAAGAACACAGTAAATTTAGTGTGCATGTCAATGAAACAACTACGCTGTGCCCTCATAACTATGTAAACACCCTTCAAATGCTTTAATTTTAACACAACATTTTGCCTACAGATTTGTTTACCTTCCTGTACATAATAAACTTCATGCTCACCTAAACACAGATTCTCCTCCAGTCCCAGTTCCTGATGGGTCTCCTGTCTGTGCCATAAAATTTCTCTGTGAAAAATGGAGAAAAAAACAGATTCTTTGATGAATTCCAATAGATGGAAGCCATGCATCATGCAGCAATTACCTTTTCATCTAACATGTTTTGTGTATTCATTTGTCAGTAGAAAGTTCTTGTTCCATTCTTCACCTCACAATACAGTCAGTTCCTACAGAGACCAAATGAAGTAATGTGGACAATTAAATGAGATTAAAGTGCCAATTCTTCATCAGCTTACTAACATCATACTGTACCAATTACTTTTGAGGGCTGCTTAAATATCTTGTAGGATGATGGTTACATTAACAAACCCAAACTTAAAGCAAAACAAATTTTCTCATTATTCAATTAATGTGCTGTATTAAACAGCATCAAGTTCAAATTATGTGGTATCCCATCACAGTTTGTAAATGAATGTTTTCATAATTGTGATGGACAAGATAACATATGACACAAATATTACCCAAGTCTATTGAACACTCATGTACATGTACATATGACAATACAATTGATAAGCTCTTTGCTAATCAAATTCTTAATTTGTATTTGCCACCTGGTAACAGGCATGAAAGCAAGGGGACTATTAAACATTATACAAAGAACCTTTCTTCTTTGTACAGTTTTTACTACTTACATAATTAGCCGAGTATTCTGTATTTTAAAGTTTAGGGAAGACAGGGTATACTTGTCAAACTCAGTTGAATAGTTTTAAAACAAGCATGTGAGTCAGATCATTTTACAATGGGGGCTGGATGCATATACCTGAGGGAAAACAAAAAAAGTAATTGAAAAAGGAAACCTTACCTGCACAGAATGGAACAGGTTGAAATTGAAGTATTTGATTTTGCATAATTTCAGAAAATTGAGGGAACCTGAAATGAAACCAGTCTCTGAATAAATGCTATGGGAAATGCAAAGACTTAAAAGTTTAACAATATTTAGGCCTATATTTTAATGAGCTGGAAAACTTCAATCTTCAAAAGAACTTTGCAGCACATCAACTGATCACATTTTGTTATAATAACATCTGGTGCAATAATATGTATAATACTGTATCTTTCATGAAGAAACACAGATCTTGATCATTGTTACAGTCACCAATGGTGAAGACCAAGAAGATGTGGACACAGAGGTCAACAGACCTGCGTCCACTGAGGTTCCTAAGGTATCCTAAGGTATGAAAACAGTAAAACAATCTACACTGTTTTCCTCTGGTTCTACTGTACTTCAGCCACTGCAACTTACTTCAATGTATGATGAATTTACTTGATTAATTTGATAAGCAGTTTACAAATTTACCTTTTTTTTAGAAGGGCTCTTTCACATGTTTTGGAAAAAAGTCTCCTTAAAACAGTTTTACACTTCTGTATTTTAAGGTCTACATTGGCCATTTTTATTATTTTTGATGGCAATTATTCAGGTACTCAGGAGGGGAGGAGACCAATTTTTGTAACATGGTATTTTTTCAACCTTCCCAATGTCTTTCTCTGGGGAAGAGGGGAAGGGGTGATGTGGGCAGCTGCAGGGAAAAATTGCCCAACACATCTGTATATTTTGTACACTGTCAATAAGTATTCTTCAGCTTCTGAAATTTGACTATACATGCATAGTTCCCACAAAAAGTTAGAGAAAAAAAGGACCAAGTTTGTAAGTCATCAAACCATTTATGTTTTAAGAATTTAAGAAATACCTGCATCAGTATTGTTTTAGAATCATCTTTTGTTCAGTAAATTTGAAAGATTCCAAAATTTTATATCCCATCAATGAATTTTGCTATTAATATGAGATTAAACCAATTGATTTTCATTTTTTCACACTGGCTGCAACATGTGCACATAAATTTCATGTGAGTGCATTTACCTACATTTTTCTTACTACTGTATTTTTCTGTATAATACTAAACATTCCAATATTTTTGGTACTAAATCCATGTTGACATCAGTATCTTTATAGGCCAAATTGTTATGTTTCATGAAATATTTGATCCATGCTGGTCTCACTATAAATACTCTTATGGCAAGTTGCCTTACGATATATCAATTGACTGTTCCATGTAAGATGACCACTAGCTCATAAGGATACTGATATCACAGTTTCTTCTCCACTGGGCTAGAAAAAATGTTTATTTCCCAGAAAGGGAGTCAAATTTTCCACAATTCCTCCCATATTTTCATGCACGTAAAAGGTGTGAATTTCCCTCCACTGGCCAAAATTTCCCTCCCAATACCCGAATTTCCCGGGAAGGAGCCTCCCAGCTTCCCAAATTTTTTCACCCAGGCTTCTTCACAAAGTGAATTGTATGGAACAAGAAATTTAATAACTTTATGTCAAATTTTTAACACTTTCCAAAAATTTTCTGTCACAGAAAAATCATTTCCAATATTTCCATACAAATTGGAAAAGTACGTAACAAGAAAAGGTAGGACACTCTCCGCAATCTCAATTCTGAAGTGAGATTTCACATACAAGGGGTCGATCTTACTGCAATGTTGTCGTAGTTCATTTATCACAAAGCAGTGCAGGGTGATGTATGCTGGTTTGAAGGTAACCGATCGTAAACATTATGAACCTGTATTGTTATCAACTGTGTTCACTTGTTTTCATTACTATACCACTTATACATGAACAGTGTGGAAAAACTGAGAAACTGCAAATTTACTGTAAAACTAGGCCCAAAGTTTAAGGGGTTAGGCATCCCCCCAAACCACAGAGTTGCTAGCAGCTCCTGCCCAAACATTTAGGAATAGCTCTAGAGTTTCAAATACAGTTGATGACTGCACCTTGATTTACATTCATTCAAACAATATAGCCACTTTAGTTGGTCAAAAAAGACTTGTAAAGTCAGTTGTGTTTCCAATTAAGCTCACACATAGTCACTGTGTTTCAATATATATGTATATATAGCCTCGAGCAAACTGAATTCAGTGCAGTCTAGGTACTGTACCTCTGTCTTGGAGGTGTACAGCCCCTGTACTAGAGAGATGTTTTTTGGTTAAATTGAAGGAGGGGCTAAAAGAAAACTTATTGGGGGGAAATGGTACTGTCTGGGGTGAGATAAGAGAGTCTTTATGTCACCACTGTATCACCTATGAGTTCTTTAGGATTACCATTTTGTGTTCTGGATAATGCTGGGGGATGGTTCTTCCCTAGGAAATAAAAAAAAAGGAAATATTTTTGCTGTATAAATAGTTTGCTATTTATCAAATTTACGCTAAACTTATCCTTCCAACCTGCCATGTTCGTATGATTTTGCGCATTTTTTTGCCTAAAATATAGCAGAACTAACCAATTTTCATAATACTCCATATTCAATGCTAATTTATGACAGGTTATTTAACAATGCATGCAAAGTAAATTTAGCTTATTAGAACTACACTAGCAAGTCTTAAGGACGTTACATTTTGGACTGTAGCATAGTATACATTGTTCTCCTTTACAAGTAAAATGTAACTGCCTGATTTCAGTTGCACTATAAATTTTAAGTACTTTTGATGGAGCAACTGATGAATTAGAAGCAGTAATATTTTGCCTAGTACTGGGCTAACAAGTGTATAATTATGATTATGCGAAAATTTGTTATAAATGCATGTAACATACAATATGGCATTAGAAGTTTGTCAGTTACATGTTGGATTTTCTTCATTTACTTTACTAAAATGAAATTTATTGATTTTCATGATTCATAGTCTGAGCTTGTTCATGATGGGTTATGATATGAAATAGGAAATGAAAAATTAGATTTTTTAACTAACCCAACCAGCCTTACTAACATTTTGTAAAACATCCACAACTTTGAAATGTAACAGCAATGTAACGTCCGTAACAGCAACCAGTGGGTGCTTGTCTAACAAAGGAATTACTTTTTACAAACTGTTGTTTTTGTTTGCCTGTACTTGTTTGCCTGTACTTGTATAGCCTGTACTTAGCCCAACTTCAGCTGAGTGAGAAATAAAAGAATGAAAGTAACTTCACAGAGTTTAGCTGATATGTCTGAAGTTTCAAGAAGTCATGCCAAAATGTAATAACCATGTTATCTTGCACATATGAGTGTACACGATGTTTCAAAAAACAAATATTGTCCTTTAACTGCAGGGGTGTTTGATTGTTTGCTAAACATTGCAAATATTGTATTCTCCAAGTGTAACCTCCATAATGATGGAATTGCCCAAATGTTTTAATCACCGCATTCAATGAACCTCACCTCTGGTATGGTGCACAATGACAAGATCATATTGTCACAAAAGTTAACACTAATCACTCTAAGCCTAAATACATATTCACAGTACAGTAGATCTAATTCTGAGACTGTGAGATGTCAAAGGTGAGAAAAAAAGTTGGGGTGATGTATGCTGATGAAGGTAATCTGCATAACAAAAAAAGGCATCAAATTCTCTGTACAGACCAAACTGGAAAGTTCATGTTTGAAATGGTACCCCAAAGTTTTATGCCAATATTGACTGGCCTATTGGGGAATAACATAACATAACAGGTTAAAGGGCAAAGGAGGACTAAGGCCCCATAAGATGCCCTGAGGTCCATACAATGTTAACTGAAAACAAACAACCAACCAACACCAAACAAGCCCAGCCCAATTAGATTCTACCACAGTTATGGAAGAACTTGTCAATGTTAACCTTAAAGCAGTGCACAGATGTGGAGTTAACTACCCACTCAGGCAGACTATTCCACTCATTAACAACTCTATGAGAGAAGCTTAACTTCCTAATCCTGTCGAGCCTTGCAAAACACTTAACTAGCTTCTTACAATGGCCTCGAACCCGAGAATTACTCTGAACCTTTAAATAATTGCAAGATGACAAAGGATTCCCATTAGAGAGAAATTTGTACACCTGAAGCATGTCCCCCCTAATCCTTCTCACCTCCAGGGTGGTAAGCCCAAGATGCTTAAGTCTAACATGATAAGGTAGGTGTTTCACCTCGGGTATAAGGCGAGTGGCTCTCCTCTGAACCTGCTCTAAAAGAAACTTGTCCTTTCCATGGAAGGGACTCCTAGCCTGGGCTGCATAGTCGAGGTGGGGTCTTACCAACTGCTTATACAGATTTAGTACAATTTCTTTACTAAAACTACTGAAATTCCTCTTGATCAATCCAAGCAACCTATTAGCCCTAGCAGCAGCAGCTGCACACTGTCTAGATGGCTTTAAATCGCCTGTAATAACTACACCCAGATCCTTCTCAAAAGTCACATCACTCAAAACACTACCATTCATGTTATAATTAATCTTAGCTGAAATTACTAGGATCAAAGTGAAGGACTTTGCACTTATCTGCATTAAACGACATTTGCCAAGTCTGAGACCATGAAGATAACCTACTGTATCCAAGTCTTTTTGCAGTAAGGAGGCATCATCCTTATCACTAACCTTCCTATAGAGCTTAGTATCATCAGCGAACTTACTAATACTAGATGTGAGAGAGCTGTCAATATCATTGATGAAAATTAAGAAAACAAGCGGGCCAAGAACAGAACCCTGTGGAACTCCACTTGTAACTTCTTTCCAACAAGAGAAATTACCATTAACAACAACTCTCTGAGATCTACCATTGAGCCATGAATTTATCCAGTCAGCACAACTGCCCTTGATGCCTAACCTATGCAGTTTAACCATACAGTAAGTCTACCTAATGGAACTTTATCAAAGGCATTTTGAAAATCAAGGTAAATGACATCAACACTGTGACCAGAATCAAGAGATAAAGAAACATCCTCAAGAAAGCTTAGTAAATTAGTAACACAAGATCTACTCGGTAAGAAACCATGCTGTGACAGATTGAGATTGTCTTGATAAACTGGTATTAAGAATAACTTACAGTATGTAAGCAATTTAACGGAAAATGATGCAATCAAACTGGAGTGTAGAGTAATAGGCTGATCACTCGCCAAAGATATCTGGCCTACAATTTCCAACATGGCCTAAATATAAAGAAAATTTAATGCCTCTTATGGTGCATGTGCCTATAGACCCTTTTCCAAATAGCAATTGCAATGGCTTGTGGGATAAGTTCTGGTACGCGATGTTTTTTCAATGGCATTTTCCTGTGGCAAAAAATGATGCACACCAAAAATCTATCCCACAATCCTTTGTAATTCCTATCTGGAAAAGAGTCTATAAAGTAAAGAAGTAAGAGTAGAATACCCTACACATGGAAGCTCTGTTAGGCAAATGTAAGGCTACTGAGTCAGGCAACAAATATAATTCGAGAACAACTCCATGATTATTGCACCACTATCAGCTATTCTTTGGCTATGATTGAGGTATCTGTGATTGAGTTACCTTTTAAGATACTACGAGGATATGCAGTCAGTACTGAGAAGTGGATTTGTTTTTGTGACAAGCCAAATGGATATGCAGTAAAAATTCAATTCCCCTCACCAGGACGTTTTCAAGAGGCTACGGGGATACGAAGTCCATATTCTGAGGCAACTTCTTGTTATCTTGCCTATTAAGATAAACTTGTCTTTTAGAGGCTACGAGCTAGGATACACTGTCATAATTTAGGTTTGTTTTTACAAGACTATGATCATACCCAGTCAGGATTCGAACTGTCGAAGGCTAGCCTACTGGGATACGCAAGTGACTGTATTTTGTGTATAGGCCTGGCCTAGCCCTGTAACCCCCGTCTGGAAAACATGTACTGTATGTTACGCCAAAGATCTTCGGCAGGGTTTCCGCCAAAGGGGGGAAAGGGGGGGGATTTGTCCCCCTTTCCAGAAGAAGGTGGGTAAAATCCCCCCCTTTTCATTTCCATAAAAATAAAAAAAATTGTCCATATCTTGGCTTCTTACTTAAGAAGAGGGCACCTTTGCAGCAATGTTTGGACTTTCATAAGTAAATGGCCTTTAAAACCCTTCAAAATGCACCTTGTAGGGGTCTTGAAGCAAGCTTTTGTCCCCCTGAACCCACTTGTAACTTTAGCCAGGGACAGCATCAATTTGGACTAGGGGTTTAGGAGCAATTAATCCCCCCCCCCTTTTTTGCATTTCTGGCGGAATCCCTGTTCGGCATGCAGTAAAGACCTTATAGGCTAGCCTACACCAATTTGATGGCATGATTTCCTTGTCTTTTACATACACACTGTACTTAAAACACAGTACAACAATTTGGCATAGCGTAAACATTGAGCAAAGAGGTGACTGGCATAAAAATTCGGTGTAGCAGATACGAACTTCCCAGACTGGCTGTAGGCCCTAGCCCATGGCAAAACACAGCTTCAATCTCGTGGGGTATTCTGCAATTGTGCCAAAATAAATAATGGGGATGGCTAAAAGTGGGGGGGGGGGTACAGAAGGCCTATGTTTTTTTTTTAAATCTTTGGGCCGATTAGTCAGCCTAATTGGGCACTGCAATTACTGAATTAGGCCTAGGGCTAGGTCTACACTGTACGGGCTTATGGTCATGGAGGAAAACGTCGCACAACAGATACAAACGTTGCAGAAATACCCATACGTAAAGAAATCTAGGCCTACGCTACTGCTTCGTTGAGGAACCATTTGTACAAAACAAGAACATATTACACACATTTTGGTCTTTCTTCAGGGTACAAATCTATCACAATGTCCCCAACAGTCGTCTCAAGTAAAACAGCCATCTTCTTGCTTGGTCAGTCTACTGTTCTGTTTCCGTTTTCAAATCAAATATCCCTCGTCGACAGCTTGCAATGGGGGAAGATTAATATAACTGTTTGCCTACTGTTTGTTAGCCTGCGGAGCGGCTCTCTGTGGCTTCCGTCACACGGAACTGAACGCTTCACCACAAAGTAAAACGGAGAGAAATGATAACGAGACCATCATTGGGGTGCAGTAGCTCTCACACCGTATACCGCCGAACTGAAAAATACGAATTTTATCCGTGTAGCCAGGGAGTCGTGTTCAAGTTACAATTCCCTGATTTAGCATTGCAAACGTTTGCTATTATACTAAAATTTCCCCTCCTAATTTCTTTGGTCATTGCATAATTTTCTTTCCTTTAATTTTAGAACCCTGTGTTTTTCCTTTTCGATTTCCTGTCGAGCCTAGGGTACGGGGCTGGAAACTCAGACAGGGGGAAGATCGGGTTTGGGGATGGGGGGGGGGCAACAAAAATTTTCCGACAACCCTAATTTCAATAGAAAATGTACAAATAGTTATCTGAAGTGTTGAAAAATAGCATATGGGATATAGGGATATGCATATGTTGAAAGGGTTAGATGGGAGATTCACATTAATACTTTAATAGGCTCAAATTGGCATTTTCTTGAAGCCCTAAAGTCATCTGTATACAATATTATATTTTTTTCAACTCTGCCTGTTTTTTTTTTTTTTTTTTTTTTTTTTTTTTTTTTTTTTTACTCTACCTAAATTATTGGGGGCAAAACTTATCTGAAAGACTTCGTAGTAGCAAAACTTACCTGAAAGACTTCGTAGTAGCTCCAGTAGTATAAGTACTTTCAAAAAATCTCTTACAGATCACATAATGCAAATTTAAATGCGAACTAAGGCATAATTATATTTTATTTCCATCTAAGTGTCTTTGCTTTGTTTAGTGGTATTCTATATCTTTCTGAATCTGGTAAGCTTTTTCATTCCACTATATAAGTAATTGTGTACCTGTTTTGTTTTGTTTTTGTCAAGGGTAACTCATTCCCACAAGCAGCCGTTGCTTTCTCTGAGTTGTCCCCAGTCTATTTACTTTTAACGAAATTGTACACTGTATTTACTGATAAAAAAGACTGACATAAATGTCAAATGAAATGAAAAAAAGTGAAATGAAAACGAAAACGATAGAGGCAAAACGATATGTTTGCCTCCCCAATATTTTCTATGGAGGGGCAATTGCCCACCCTGCCCCCAGGATCGACGCCCCTGAACTCAGACACTTGGATCTGATTCTGTTTTAAGTTGCACGTAACTGACATAACCTCTTCTTGAATGTTGGGGAACTGAAAGTAGGTCACACGATGGAATTAATTTTTAGAAGCTAAATCATTTTATCCAATGTTTTCCCTCGTCACTTACCGTTTTGGGAGGATTGCCTGTCCTAGCCTACTCCCCGGAACATGGTGACATTTTTACTCACATGTATGCACATCGTCGTGACGTGAATGACATTCAAGCCTGTAAGCAAGAGTGGGGGCAGGAAGGGAAGGGTACGGAAGACCCCCTGGAAACAATTTCGCCCCTAGAAAAGTAAAGGTTACCATTGTTTCAATGTATTTAAGTATGTCTCTCTCCTAAAAACATAATTATTCGCCCGACAGCCTGAGTGGAAGCTGCCCCCTCCCATTCAGTACCTTGTCTGTCTATATGGGCCTGATGACAGTTAAAATGAGCTCATTAATTCATTGCAAGGAAATATGGTGCAAAAGAACTTAAGTTAAAGAGTACTTTCCAACTTCCTACTGATGGTTTTTTGGCCGACCGGTCAACTTAAACTCTTGATCGTGTAAGGGACCATTGCCAGCAGTAGATAACTTTATCTTTTCATACCAGGAGTGTCGCCAGGATTTTCCCGTGGGGGTCGAGCTCCCTGATAGAGGGGTCAGCAAAAAGAAGCCCCGACAAAGTCGTCGGGTTGCAGGAAAATTTGAAATCTGAAAATTTTGGGTTGCGATTATTTAATTCCCAGATGGAGTTACGACCCAGCGGGGAAAGAACACCAGACTAGGCCATTAATACAGCTTTCCTTTAGCTTTGCATTAGTGAGAGTAACAAGACAAACATGGCCTCAGACTGGTTAAGGAAAAACTGTCCTTACACAGGCCCAGAAGTGTGTGTAACACTTCACGATTTTATCTGATACAATTTAGAAATGTTGAGTTTCTGTTAAAAAAAATCGAAAATTAAAACATTGAAACATTTTGCGCCTTTATTGAATAAAATTTGAACACTGCGTTTTGGAGGAAGACAATTTGCACATTTTGGGTTGTTACTGAAGAAAATTTGGGTCAATTTATCGGTAAAAGAAAATTTGAAAATTTTGGGTTGGTACTGAAGAAAAGTCGAAGTGTGCGGTTTGTAATTGAAGAATCTGTTTTCCTTAACAAACTCTGTTGGGCCACCGGTTGCCTTCGAGGGTTACATGGCTCAATCATCTTTTGATGTGCTAGAAGCAAAACGGAAAAGTAGTTTATTGCACAAAACTTCTTGGATTTCTGTAGTGGAGATTTTGCTTGCATTGGGAGCTTGTGTATTACCCGCTTTTAAATATCTTAAGCCTATAGTTCGACCCCCATTTCAATGCCTGTGTTTGGTTTACTCTCGTCCAAACCACCAAAATCAACCCCATTTCCAATGTTGGGTAATTTCCACCATCTTTGAAACAAGCCCAAGTTATTTAATACTTGACTCAGGGCGACTTCGTTGAACTAATGGGGAATTTGCCAAGGGTCTTCTTTGCCAGGGGGCGACTTGACTGGCAATTTGACTTAACCACGTTTCATCTAGTTACTGGAAATTTGTATGACTTAGGTCAAGAAATTTCGAGGGGGTGGGCACTGGGCACGATGGGAAATCTCAAAGTGCACCGAAGGTGCACCAAGAGCTCGAAGCGTAAGCATAATAACGAGCATTATGCTTTCTAACGGAGTCCAGGGGTGGCACACCCGGAAGCTCTCGAAATCATATTTCATATTCAGAAGGCAGAAATTCGGCTCCAGTTACTCTGTAAAGGAGATTTTATATTATTTCATGTTTGATGAAATTTGATGTTAATGGCCAAGTACAAAATGTTATGAGGAAAGCTAGTGAGTCCACGGCAAATCTTATGTTATTTCAAAATTTGGACTTCAGCATTAAGGGCGAGATGTACATCTAGTTTACAGAAATGTTTTTCGCCATAAAGTGATTTTTTCGTTTTAAGGTTAGTCGAGCATGGCGTGTGAAAGGTGACAATTGTGCCCAAATCACACACAGAAATTTTCCCATTTAAGACATCATTTTTCTTGATGAATGATCTGCATTCAGACAGTACTCTAAGACATCTTAATACCCAAACTGAAATGGTTGTGTAAGGAAGCTAAGCAGTGGCATAGCCAGGATTATTCAGCAGGGGGCAAACATAAAGGATCAACTAGGCAAATGAGCATATAGAGGCCGGGCCAAGCCGGGGAGGGGGTCAAATGTATTGCTGTATACACGCGTGACCAAAATAAGTCATGAAAAGGGGTGTTTTGCGCGATGAGTCTCGTTATGCTCGCAGTGGCGCCGCCAGGATTTGGTCATTTGGGCAGAACAGATGACGTCGTAAAGCCACCTCAGTCCCCCCCCCCCCCCCAAGTCTGCGTAAATTGTACCTTTGTGTGCGTCCCTGCGATTGCATACAGCAGTGTGGAATCGTTTTTTGTCATTACATAAAGGTGCTGTCCTGGGGAGGGGTCTAAGGAGAGGAGGTTCCCCCTTCTCTCTGAGAAATTTTTGTTAATTTAAGGTTACCTAGATGCAAAATGGTGCTATCTTTGGGGTATTTTTGGAACTGATCATATATGGCTGGAAAATTTAGTGATTTCTAATTTTTGGTTAGGCGAAAGATTAGAGTATGCGTCCCAGCCATTGTATACAGCATTGTGGGATCCTCCCTTTGTCATTACACAAAGGTACCGTCCTGGGGGAGGAGTGTCCCCCTCCCCTTTGAGAACTATTGTTAATTTAAGGTTGCTAGGAGGCAAAGTGGTTCTATCTTTAGGATATTTTTGGATTTGATCATACTGTAAATGACCCGGAAAATATCCATAATTTAGTGAATTCTAATTTTTGGTTAGGTGAAAGAGGAGCGTTTTTTGTCTTAAAAAAGGGTATGTTGTCAACACTTTGTGTGTGAAGCCCTCCCCCTTTAGCTACTTTACTGCCTTCCATTCGGGGAAAGTTTTTACGTAAAAAATACGTGCGTGGAGTCCACAGAAATATTCTTGGACTATTACGAAAATTTTCCCTTGCTTCATTGTTTCAAGTTTTAAGTTTCAACAACTTTATTTCGGTCATTTACATACAGGAAAAAATACAAGATATATACAGAGATACAGTAGACAGACCGGGGAGTACCCACAGGAAGCTTGACAAAGCTTGTAAGAGTGGATACCCCTACAACAAGAAAAATAGTACAACTAAATAGATTACAGAAAATCAACAAATACAGAACAAAACACTGCAATGAAGAAAAGAAGAACGTGGTACATTTTAAATATAGAAAGTGTCATAGCCTGTTGTTTGTTAAAAAGCGTTTTAAGTTTCTTTTGAACATGCATATAGAAGAACATTGAGTAACTGACACTTTTACTTGACACGTACCACACAGCTTCACACTACATCTTTTATTTCTATTGATTATTTTGTTACTCATTCGCATCGTTGTCGTTGGCCAGTTGGTAAGGCGCCCGACTCCGACTACTACGTAGGTGAGTTCGAGTCTTCACGCAAAAATTTCTCGTTTTGCTGTTTTAAAGTTTTAGACTGTCGAGTTTTTGAGTTGCTTTCTTTTTCTTTCATATCTTCCTTGTTCTAGCTTTTACCGTCTCCTCTGCGTTACCAGTTTTTCTTTTTCTTAATTAGGCTTCGTTTTGCTAATCTTTTTTACTGTAAATTTCCAAATCAGGTCACTACAAGCTATTGCACGTAGCCTACATTATCAAGTGGCGTAAGCCTGCCCTTCCACAAAGATTTTTTCGGTTGCAATTGGTAAAAGTTTGATAAATATTTTCCCATTATGAGATGAAACCAAGGCTCATGTGATACTTTTGTTGGAACTATGCATTAAGCCTCTAAGGCGGTAGGTGTACGCATCTGCTAACAATAGGTGACCATTGTCTTTGTTTAATGATTTGTCAAAGGAAGACAGCGGTTCCCTTAAACTTGACCAAGTCTCCCTCGGCGTTTTGTCGGCCATCTTACATCACTAATTCAAGGGCAATCTCCGCGGTGTATATTACCCTACGAATTTAACACCTTGAAAAAGCATTTGGGGGGACAGTATGGACCATGTTGATGAACTGATGTGTTCAATTTGTGAAGTTTATGCAGTAGGAAAAGAGTTGAAGTACTCATCAGGCAAAATGAAGAAAATTGAAGGTATTTCAGGCACTTATTTGCAATATATCCTTCCGCGATGCAAAATGGCATTTTGAATGAAGTAAAAAAGCAGGAACCACCATGCACCTAATTGTGCAAGCTGTCTTAGCTCAAAATCTCAAAGGTCATGGTACACAAATTTGAAACCATTGTGAAAGGCCTACTCGTCAGCTTTCATGTGAGGGGTAGCTTGTGCCCGTTGAAAACTTCTACAAGGGTCCAGAGGCCACGAAACGGACCAAACTTGAAGTTTTGAGTTAATAATGAAGGAATGGTTTCGGGGTCGTATACCGCCTTGTAGTTAGCGGACCACTAATTCAAACGTTCTTACACCGAAAAGTATTTACTGACAAATTTAGTCCCTTAAAACTCCATAGGTCCACCGAGGTTGGAGATGTACTTCTGTTTTTCGGAAAGTGTTGTTATCAGAACAGTTGCATGTATTATAACCATTTTAATGGTCATGAAATGGAATGAAAACCGTGACGAATGCGCGAGAAGCGCGCTGAAATCTTTCATTAAATAAGATAACCATGACAAACCTGCATTCATGGTCTGCATCGAGACACTTTCAATTCCCCCAACAAACTGATTTGCCAATCACAAGCCAGTCTTTTATCTGAGAAGTCGTAAACAGCTTCCAACTATTGCTGCTGTGTTTCTGCGGGAGTTGCTAAGCACGCGAAAATTTTGATAGTTTACCAGGGGCGTAGCCAGGTTTTTGGTGTGGGGGGGCAAAGTCGACTCATCGTCCCATTTTGACCGCAGCCCTGGGGAAGGGGTATAGGGGGAGAGGTGTCCCCCTCCCCTTCTGAAATTTTTTGTTGTCTCGAAGGGCTTAGATGCAAAATGGTGCTTCTTTTTATACTAGATCCCAGTGTTCTCCACAGGGGTTTTTAGAGTGGCTCAGGGGTGGCGCCAGGATTTGCCCGAAGGGAGCCAGATTCCCCAACGGGGAGGCCAGCGACCAGAAACCCCGATGCCGTCGAGGGTTTGGTGAATAGGGATTTGAAGAAAATCTGTGTGCTATACCATGCCATTGGATATATTGCATAAAATTTGTATATACTAGAGGAACATAGATTTACCGTTTTTATCCGTAATCTAAACTGTGACATTGCAAAGCGCGCGAAGCGCGCGAAAATTTTGGGGTAAGCCTACAATACAGAGAATCTGTACTTGTTTAAAACTTATATAGGCCAATTGTTCGGGCAGGTGGGCCCTATCAGACGTAACTTACATTTTACTTCCCTCTTCGGATCACTAGCCGTACCTCACGGCAGACATAAGAGAACAGTCATTAACTAGTAACATTAACTAGCATGGCCCACCTGCTCCCTGTCCCCACCTGGCGCCACCCCTGGAAGGGCGGCCCGCCCTCCGAGTGAAAATGACATTGACAACCAATACGTTTTCGGGATTTAGTTATTTTGTTTCAAAATCAGGATAAGGGTTTAAAAAAGGTCTAGGGTTCAGTCCCCAAGTCATGATCAGTTGAAAAAAGGAGAAAAAATCCGAAACACTGTTTCCAGACGAGATGACATCATTAATATCCAAGGTTTTGATTGACTTTTCGGGGGCTTATTGCCGATGCGTCCTGCATTAAATAAATATGCCGTCCCGTTCTGCTGCGGATTCCACCGTCATTACTCATCCCCGAGACCTAGATCCCTACCCCCTTCCACTCGGCCAACTTCCCACCCCCCCCACTCTCGCCGTTTTTTTTTTTTTTTTTTGCTTTCCTTCATTTTTTCAACATCGCCCATTGCGTCCCCAAAATTTCTGTGTGTGTGTGTGTGGGGGGCACTCTACCCCCGTCCCCCTCTGGCTACGCCACTGTAGTTTACGAAGGATTTGCGATAATTCTGATACTTTGAGAACCATTTGTGATAGATATGGTCACAGTAGATCCATCACTCGGTCGAAAACAATTCACCCTACCCTTTACAGAAATCTTTAGCTTAAACGCCTTTTTGGATCATTTTAAAATTTAAAAAAAATTCTGAAATCGATTGGGGTAAGCGCCCCCTATCCCCCCCCCCCCTCCGTGGCGGCGCCACTGCTCGCAGCGTCTTTAATTTGCCAAAAAGGCTTAAATTTATGTATGATTTATATGAATCAAGAAAAAGGCTGTTTTGAGGTCAGTGTTAGAACGCACCTTTTACAAAATTAGTGAAGGAAATGCGTGAAAAAGAAAGGGGTAAATTTGGTATCTATACACTACTACATAATGAACAGTTTTTGTGAGTATTTTTGGGTATGAAATCTGTTCTCAGTTTTCACAAGTTCACGATTGTTTTTAAAATTAGCTCTTAAATCTTGCTCAAAACGATCCTGCTGTGCACAAGGCATAAGTGTGGTTTCTCAATGGGTAAATGTTGACTAATTTATGACGATTAGTGGGGATTATGATCAACTGTTGAAAAATATTTAGCTCAGTGAACATTTTCTACATGCACAAGTGGATCATTGCATGTGAGTAATTATGATGCATCAATACTGTGAAATTTGATTGATGAATGTTGGCGAGCGATCAACTTTCGATATTGGGTTGGCTATAGTACTATATTGATGTCGTGCATACGTGCACCTTTGGACGTCACCAGGTATGCAGAAACGTATACTGAAAAATGTTTTTTATTCATGCAGTATGAGTATGACCCTCGAAGTGCCTAGGGCCAGCCTAGGCCAGGCCGACGTACGTACTTTTTTACTGTCGTATTTGTAGGGGGGGGGGGCGCGGATGACGGGGATGACCAGGGGGCCCTTGTGCCCTCCTGTCTACGCCAGTGAAGCTAAGTCAGATTTATCAATGCTTCGTAATCCGCAAGAAAAAAAAACAGTTTGCTTCAAATAAATATATCTTTCAAAACTAGTAGAAGGACGAAAGAATTTCCCGTCACAAGTCAGTTAAAGACTTTTCTCTTGCATAATTAAGCCGGTGCAGGAGAGCATAAATATGACACGTTGACTTTTGAATGAAGCAAAAACCTTTGAGATGGAAATTAAATGGAAAAGAATAGAACTGTAGGTAAATTTAAATTTTTTGACAGATTTGTAAAGAAAAACAATTAAAATACGTCAATCATATTCCATCGACCCCCTGTCTGAAAAATTCCCCAATTTCGTCGGGAACCTAAATGCATACGATGAAATATAAAATCTCGACGACAGTCAGTCGTACCAACGAATTCATTTTCAATAAAAACCTTTCAGATTTTCTAGCTCTTCAATAAAAATTGAAATTTTGTTCAATAAAAATCCCAAATTATCATTTTTTGTCAACAGAAGCCCAAAATTTCCACGTTTGTACCTTTTGGCAGTCTGAACCAGCCTGATTTAGTGGATAAGTCAAAGGGGCAATAATTAGTGGTACGCTACCTGTATATCCGCGTATACAAGATCTTTTAATTGAGGGAAGGGGGTGACTTCGAGTTTAAAAAATGTCGAGTATAGCGGCCTCGGGAAAGGTGTAGTAAAGTATTTTCAACCGGGGCGCCCGCCCCCACACCTCCCTTGAATCGCGCTTGAATGCAACACGTTTCGTCTGGCTATCAATCACAGAACAGCCGACAAGCTGGCCGTCATAAGATATTTAAATTACCATATCATGAAGGTTAAGAATTTGGAAAGAAGCCTTAGCATATATTTTAACTTCAGAAAGCGCGTGTACCAGCAATCATTCTTTCATTGATTCGCGTATACCTGATTTTGGTCCGTTTGAAGGCCGTTGGATGTTAAATTCACAAGTAAAGCAAGATACTCTACATCGCCAGAAGTTTGCCGTAAATTTGGTATTCGAGTTGGAGGATTTCTGCTCAGGGAGGTGTTACTAGCTAATAACACCTAATAACACCTCCCTGTTCTGCTCTTGAGTTCAAGGAACTAAAGGTCAGAAAGTCAGGAAGACTGATCGTCCTCGGGACAGTGGTGATGCCAGATGGGGTTAGGGACCATGTCCCCTCGTCGAGGAAGGATCCCCCACTGTCGAGTAAATTTTCCATAAGTCAGGAAACGATGAAATATAAAGTAGCCCACAACAGCCATTCGCCTCTGTGATTTACGTGATATTTTGATTTAAATGAGGACATATTCTGTAATAAGTCCCGCACTGAAATGTTCCAATTTCACCACTAAAAACCCAAAATGCGGGCCGAAAATTTTGAATTTTGCTGTCGCCAACCATCCGGCAACTCGTCCCTTGTCGGGACTTCAGGTTGCAGTTCCAAGCAGGGGAAAACTTGGACCCCAATCACTCGAATTTGTACCCTACCCGAGCGTCGGGATTACACATTTTATCGGACCTACTATCCTGACTACATGTTTTCCGAAAAAATTGGAAAATTCTGCGACCGGAAGACCATGGCTTCCTGTGTTTCCCATGTCTGCCTGCCCCATCCCCCCCCCCCCCATTTATGCCATTTATAGGGCAAACTACAAAACATTTACAGGACATAAACATTAAAAGGAAAAATGTATTCAAGCGTATTGAAACAACATCATCGAGGCGTTTTTCAGGCCATGTTGAGTATGGTACCAATACTTAAGGATGTCGATAAAGAGGGTGTTCTCTCCAGCTCCCCTCCCCTCCCCACCCGTCACTTCTAATTGTATGTCACACAGCTTCAAACCGTGACTAGATCTCTTATTTCTATTAATTATATTGCTGCTCCTTACAGCACTGTAGCTAGCCAGTTGGTAAGGTACATATTGCCTGAGTTTTTATGGGTGAACCAGTGGGTTCGCCTACCAATAAAAGAAAAAAAAAAAAAAAAAAAAAAAAGGCGCTTGACTCCAAGTTCTTAGGACGTGAGTTCGAGTCCTCATTTCTCGTTTTGCTGTTTTAGTGGAACGGTCGAGTTTTGGGGTTACTTTCCCTTTTATATCTTCCTGGTTCTAGCTTTTTTCGACCCCTCTGCGTTCCCATTTTTTCTTTTCTTAATTAGGCTTCGTTTTGTTAATCATATCTTACTGCAAATTTCCAAATCAGGTCACTTCACGCTGTTGCACGTAGCCTACATTATCAAGTCGTGTAAGCCTACCCCCTACCACAGAGGGGTTTTTTCGGTTGCAATTGGTAATAGTTTTATGAATATTTTCCCATTATGAGATGAAACTGATTCCATATTTCATGTAATTAGCATTTGATACGAAAGGTATCAATAAAGACAGGGCTCTCGGCTACGTAAGTAGCCGAGAGACCTGTCTTTATTGATACCGAATTTGCCTACCTTCCCATAGCAAGTTTTGTTTCTTAAGAAAAACAAGTCTGGGATGAATATTCATAAATTACCGACCTCAAAATACTTTTTCTTGCATTGCAACTATGGACTAATCCTCTTAGGGGGTAGGTGTAAGCTTTTGCTAACAATAGGCGACCATTGTCCTTGTTTGATGGTTCGCTGATTTGTCAAAGGAAGACAGCAGTTCCCTTAAACTTGACCAAGTCTCCCTCTGTGTTTTCCCGGTCATCTCGCACCACTGATTCAAGGAGACCCTAAGAATTTAACACCTTGGAAAAATGGGGGGGGGGGGCAGTATAGACCATGTTGCTGAACTGACGTGCTCAATTTGTAATGTGTATGCGATAGAAAAGGAGTTGAAGTACCCATCAGGCTAAAATGAAGAAAGTTGAAGGTATGTCAGGCACCTTCGGCGATACAAAATGGCATTTTGAATGAAGTAAAGAAGCAGGAACCACCATGGGTCCAATTATACAAGCCTCCTAGCTCAAACTTTCAACAGTCATGGTACACAAATTTGAAATCATTGTAAAAGGCCTACTCGTCAGCTTTATATCAGGCCGGTAGCTTGTGCTCGTTGAAAACTTTTACAAGGGTCCAGAGGCCACGAAACGTACCCAATTTTAAGTTTTTAAGTTAATAATAAAAGGAATAGTTTCGCGTTTGTCAAATACAGCCTTGTAGTTAGCGGACCATTATAAATTCAAATGTTCTTTCGCCGAAAATTTTGCGTGACTAATTTAGTCTCTTAAAATTATTTTTTAATGGGAGCTTGTTTTTGACTGTGTTACTTATAAAAATGCGATCAACTTGTCATATGGTTTTTATAGGCAGTGAGTAGACTGTGCAAACTTCAAGGCAATTTGTCCAATTGTAGTAGCATTTTTGATTGTATAACACCGCTCTGTGAAGTGCCGTCTTTGAGTAGAGATCAGGGCTGGTAACATGTGCCTTTCTAGCTCAAAATTTCAATGGTTATGGTATACAAATTTGAAAGTGCCATAAGAGCCCACATTGTGGGCTTCAACCAGAGGGGTGGCATGTCCAGGTTGAAAACTTCTACAAGGATCTAGGGGGCGGGGAAGTAGCCTGATTTAGTGTGTAAGTCAAAAGAGCAATAATTAGTGGTACGCTACCTGTATATCCACGTATACAAGATCTTTTAATTGAGGGGAGGGAGTGACTTCGAGTTTGACAAAGCGGCCTCGGGAAAAGTGTAGTAAAGTATTTTCAACTCGGGGCGACCGCCCCTACACCTCCCTTGATTCGCGCTTGAATGCAAAACGTTTCGTCTGGCTATCAATCACAGAACAGCCGAAAAGCTGGCCGTCATAAGATATTTAAATTACCATATCATGAAGGTTGAGAATTTGGAAAGAAGCCTTAGCATTTATTTTAACTTCAGAAAGCGCGTGTACCAGCAATCATTCTTCCATTGATTCGCGTTTACCTGATTTTGGTCCGTTTGAAGGCCTTTGATTGTTAAATTCACTAGTCGTTGCCTTTGTCTGGGCTTCAGGGTTGCTGCCCCCCCCCCCTACCGTTTGGCAAATACTGGCTCCCTCATTAACCTCCTGTAGAAGTGTCTTGCTTCATTAATAGAACTATGGGTTTCTTGGGCGAATAAGGTGTTGGACAAACGAGTGGGGAGGTAAAATAATTTTTTCCCACGGTACCACATTAAGTAAAGGAGTTGCTATTCTCTTTAAACCTGGCCTTTCTGTAAGCATAGAAAAAGTGCACACCGATCGTTTTGGCCGTTGTTTAATCGTTGATGTGTATATTGACTGTCGTAGCTTTACTCTTGTTTGTATCTATGGCCCTAATCTTGATGATCCTGCTTTTTACAGAGACGTCTCTCGTTTCATTGAGACCTTTGATTGTAATACTATTATTTGGGGAGGGGATTTTAACTTTGTTTTCAATTTGGCTTTGGATAAGCTTGGGGGTGATCTTCGTACCAATTTTAAGGCCCGGGATGAGTGCATTTCTGCTATTTACGTTCACAACTTAGTGGATGTTTGGAGGGAGAGAAATCCCCTACTTAAAGATTTTACATGGCATTCCAACATTAACGATATCCATTGTCGCTTAGATTTTTTTCTTATTTCCCGTAGCCTGGTTGCAAATGTTATTGATGTTAAATTCCACCCTCCACTTCAGTCTGATCATTCCATTGTTGTACTTACTATTCGCACTCATGAAGAGCGCAGAGGAAGGGGGTATTGGAAATTTAACAATTCTCTCCTAAAGGATACCGATTACATTAATATTATTCAGAATCTCTTCTCGTCTGACTTCCTTTCCTTGCATGGACTTGACCCCTCTTCTCAGTGGGAAAGAATTAAATATACTATTCGCAAGGTTACAATTAAGTATTCCATTAGCAAGGCACAGAATTCTCGTAGGTACGAAAATGAAGTTTTAGGTAAACATTTCTACTCTTGAGCGACTCTCTTATGAGGATAACTCTGATGAGATTCGTCGCAAACTCTTTGAGGCTCGGGAAAAACTATTGGCTATCTATAACATTAAACTACAGGGTATTATGGTAAGATCAAGGGCCAGATGGGTCGAATTTGGTGAGAAGAGTTCCAAATATTTTTTGAATCTGGAGAGGAGAAACAGAAGTAATAATAGTATTTTTCGCCTACAATTAGATAATGATGTTATTATTCATAAGAATAAGGATATTTTACATGAAATTCGTAACTTCTATAGTTCATTGTATAGTCGCTCCTCGATTCATGATTACGATTTCATCTCAGATCTTGCAGACTTAAATGATTTTGACTTTAATACTGACATTTGTAATGGTCCTCTCACTCTCGAAGAATGTTATCATGCACTATCTTCCATGCCGAACGGGAAATCTCCTGGTACTGATGGGTTGTCTACTGATTTCTATAAGCATTTTTGGCCTCTTATTGGGCAGTATGTTGTAAATTCTCTGAATTATGCTTACAATCGCCACTTCTTATCTCCAGAGCAAAATAGAGGTATAATTACTCTCATTCGAAAGCCAGATAAAAATCATGATAAATTAAGTAACTATAGACCGATAAGTCTTCTGAATACCGATTATAAAATTTGCACTAAGTCTCTTGCTAACCGATTAAAGAATGTTATTGCTGACATAATTGGTGAAAACCAAACGGGATTTATTAAGAATCGCTTTATAGGAGAAAACATTCGTTTTGTATTAGATGTTATTCACTACACAAATAAGCATAATATCCCTGGTTTCCTTTTCTTTGTAGACTTTGAGAAGGCTTTGATCGTGTTGATTGGGGTTATATAGACTGTACGTTGAATTACTTTCATTTTGGGGATAGCTTCCGTTCGTGGGTTAAGACTCTTTACAAAGGCAGTACTGCGTGTGTTTTGAACAATGGCCATTCCACGGGTTTCTTTCCTATTGAAAGAGGAGTACGACAGGGGTGTCCACTAAGTCCTTACCTTTTTATTCTTGTTGCAGAAACCTTGACTAGGAAGATAATTTACGACAATGCATTTAATGGTCTCCAGTTCTTTGGAAAGAACATAAAAATTTTACATTATGCTGACGACACTACTTTCTTCCTGGATGATAAGCGTGATTCTCTTGTTAATGTAATTAATGTTCTTGATAAGTTTGCCTCCGCTTCGGGTCTTAAAATCAATTATGGTAAATCTCATCTTTTTCCACTTGGTTCCTTTGTTAACAATCATCCAGCTTATATTATGGAATTCAGCATCACTGTTAGTAATGGTCCAATTAAATTTCTAGGAATATTATTCACTCATGACGGTAATGACTTATTTCGCTTAAACTACCTGAAGAAGCTTTCTAGGTTAAAAAAATCAACTTAAAATTTGGAATATCAGGGATCTTACCCCACTTGGTAGAAACACTATTGTTAAAGCTTATGGCATTAGTCAGCTTGTATATTTGTTCCAAGTGCTTCCAAATCCCCCAACAGAGTTTTTTAGGAATTTACAGAGTATAATTTTTATTTTATTTGGAGTGGTAACCCCGACAAAGTTAAAAGAAGCACAATGTATAATAATATCAATAGAGGGGGCCTAAAGGTTATTCATTTACAGAGTCTTGCATATGCTTTGAAAGCCACTTGGGTCGGGAGGTACAAGGATCCTAGTAATACGGGCTACTGGAAACTGTTTTTCGATCACTTTCTCTCTCAGTTGGTAAAGACTTTATATTCCATTGTAACTTTCTTGCTAAGGATGTGGAATGTATTGAGAGCAACTTATTATTGATATATGTAAAGGTTGGAGTGATGCAAGTTTTACCATCCCGAATGATAATTATGGATCTCAGGTACTTTGGAACAACTCTCATATTAAAATTGATAATTCTATTGTTTATGATAAAAGACTTCATTTGGCCGGTGTTACTTTTGTTAAGGACTTGTTTTTGGCTGATGGTAGTAAAATGTCTTATGATACCTTTAGGAATAAATATAAAATTTTGAACTATCCATTTACTAGATTTTTCGGATTGCTTTCAGCAATTCCAAATCACTGGGTTCATTCTATTCATCACTCGGATCATCACAACAGTGACCACATTGTTGGTTCTATTGGTAGTAATACTAAGATTTCCCATGTAGTGTACCCTTTATTGATTAATCATATTACCACTCCTCCCAAGGCTTGTGCTAAGTGGGAAAGTAAATTTAAATTTAACCTTACGCCAGATGACTGGGCTGTTATTTTCAAGATGCCTTTTTGTACTGTATTGGAAGCGAAGATAAAATACTTTCAATTCAAATTCATTCACCGTATCTTAGGAACAAATAGGCTGCTGTATTTAATGGGAAAGACAAACACCTCTCTCTGCACCTTTTGTCATATTGATACCGAGTCTTTAGATCATCTGTTCTGGTCATGCCATGTCACCTCTAGTTTTCTTTTGGATTGTGAATTTAAGTTCTTTGGGCGTCAGTTTATTTTCTCCAGAAAGGACCTTTTCTTTGGGCGTATTTATGCTAGCTATGATCCCTTTAACTTCTTCATTCTGCATTGCAAATACTATATTTACAATTGTAAACTAAATAATTCTGTACCCGATTGTGACACTTTTTTCCATAAGATGAAATTCATTATTAAAGTCGAAAAGCATATAGCCCTTAAAAGTAATACTTCAAAGTCCCGCAGGAACAACTATGAAGCTTTAAAGCGAAGTCTCTCGCACTGTATTGACGATTTGGAGACTTAAATATCTATCAGGTATTTTGGTATTTAATGTTACTATGTTTACTATGATAGTTATGTATACTGTGTATACAATCTCATTTATGTGCAGTACATGTGTGTTAGGTATAGAAAGTACCCTTTGTTTATATCATGTGCTATTTATATAGGCCTATTGAAAACTGTGTATAATATCATTCAACCAGAGCTTTGCTTTGTTTTGGGGTTTGCGTTTGTCGTATTACGTATACTGTGTATACAATCTATTTTTTTTTTTTTTTTGTTTATTGGGGTCTTGTGTACAAAGCATGTTATATATGTATATAGGCCCTATTATGTGTCATATGTCTAAATGGAAACTGTTTTTTTTTAGCATTTAACGTGAACACTGCATGTATGTAATTGAAGTATTGTAACTTACGTACTGCATAAATAGATTATAAATAAATGAGATGGTCAAAAAAAAAAAAAAAAAAAAGAAGTGTCTTGCTTAAACGCGTTTGGATCATTAAAAATTCCGATTCGAAACTGTTAGGCGTGCACCCGCTTCTGTGCAATACGTGTTGGCGTCACTGTTTGTCGCGATGCTCTTTCCAAGAGATGTACTAAATCGGGGGATTGGCAAAGTAGTCTACACGATCAGTGGCGCCGCCATCAGTTGATGACTGGGGAGCACCACAGAAGATGCCGTGAGTCCCCTGCACCCCAGATAAATACAGAGAGTCCGTGTAAAGTGTGCATGTGCACCCAACACGGATTCTGCCCTTGCCATCTCGTGCAAAGATGCCGTCCTGGCCGAGGGGTCTAAGGCGAGGTGGTGTTCCCCTTCCCTTTGAGAAGTTTTTGTTCATGTAAGGCTTAGACGCAAAATGATGCAATCTGTGGCAAAGTTTCGAAGAAATTAAATGTTGAAACATTCTCATAATTTAGTGACTTGTTCTCGCTTTGGGACGTTTTCATTAAAGGAAGGGTGTGTGGTCTAAGAGGAGGTGGTGACCACTTACCCCCCTTGTATTGAGAATTTTTGTCTATGCAAGATGGCTTGGATGCAAAATGGTGGCATTTTGGCAAACCTTTGAGCTGATAACATGCTTAGAACTTCTCATTATTTAGTGATATTTTGGTTGTGGCATGGTCCCTCAAGTTGTCACCGGCATAGGGAAGCTCGGGGTAATTTCGCAAAATGGCGATACTAACATTAGCAATGAGAATTCAGACAATTGGCTTGCAATGGGAAGTGAGTGGTAAGAGAGTCGGGAGAACCAAAGGATCTTGGACTTGAAAGTATGTAAATATTATAACATTCACCATGTACCAATAATGGTTGCACGTGATGCGCACCTTGAAAAATGCTTCGAAAGATGTCTAACGGCATATACATATTTCCAGTCTTTAACATTATGCTATATAAAACAAATCTCACCACAGTCTACGCAAGTTTGATTAATCTACGATCCCCTCTTGATGTGCGATCCCTACAGAGGTTGGAGACGTACAGTACCTCTCATTTTCGGATAAGTGTTTTGGGCAGAACAATATTCCGCGGTATTATTTTCCTCATAATAGTCATAAGGTTCAGAGCGCAAACCATAAAGAATGCGTGCTTAGCGCGCTGAAAGTTCGTATTAAAAATCATTTCTATGACAAATTTGCATGCAGAATATGCACATAGATACTAGGCTATATCAATTCCCCCAAATGTGAAAATGTCTCTGCCAATTACATGGCGAGTCTGCTGCCTGGTAATTCTTTAAAGGTTTCAATTTTTGTAAAATATATCTCCCGAAAAGTAGAGGAAGGTGAAAAGAAACCCCTTGTTTCGCATTCTTTCAATGCTCAGTGTACGCTTTCCTCTGTAAACACGCCTAGGCACATGAACAATTGAATAGAACCCTCACCGATGAACAATGCGTATACGTTTGAGACCGTGCTGATAATAAGGCTAAAAGAGCGCGAATTGCGCAAAAAGTTTGGTAGATTGCGAAGGATGTTAGAAATTTTGATAGTTTCAAACGATGCGTGATGAACAGTGATTAAAATATACCCATTAATCGGTAGAAAACACATCTCACCCTACGCCCCCCCCCCCCTCGGGAGAAATCTATAGCTTAAACGGCTTTTGGGTTCATTTCAAAAAAAAAAAGGCAATTGATTCGGTGGCACGCTCCCCCATGTTCCCCGCGCCCGCGCCACTGCACATGATAGCACTTCCCCTCGCCTGTCTAGCGTCTTTAATCATCCTAGAAGGAGTGCAAGGGGAAAACTGGCGTCTCAGTCCCCCTTGATTGCAGAAGTTTTCACTCTCCAACACAACTTCGTTACTTCAATGCAGCAAGTCGTGTCCCCCCCCCCGCCCCCCGCCCCCGCCCCCCCCCCTCCGACCTCCTGTTACTGACATCATTGTTCAACCAGGGAGCTAATAACACCTCCCTGGTTCAACCATTCACCTTGAACTGTTGAATATAGCACTACAATGGATTTTTACTAGAGACGATTTCAACCAGAAGCCTTTTTTAGTTTAGTTTTTGAAACCCACAAGAGCAACCGCTGCAGCTCTGTGCAGCTTCATATCTACTGATTATCCGAACTGACGGGCTAAGAACTTCAAATAACACCTTTTGTTTGTCTTGGTCAGTCTGATAGTTAACAATAGGGGAACATACCGAGGACGAAATAAAGAATTTGAGACATTTATCACTGCCTACACTTCTCTAAAACGTCTTTTATTCAAAAGTCATGTGACTCTTAGCGAGGCAAGCCAAAGGTAGGCAACTTGATGACGACATATAATACCACACGGTAGTCGTCCAAGGAGCATGTCAATTCCCACCGTCTTACGCGTCCACGTTTTGCAAAGGATTTTTTTTTTCGTTTTGAAGGAAAAATTGTACCGAAGATACGAAACTAGCGAAACATTTCTCTAGAAACGACTACTTTTTTGCCATCAGCCGTTTCTTGGGTTTTTACCGTTGGAATCATTCTAGTAAGAGTACGGAACTGCTGTAAAAACATCAGTTTCAGTTGCACGCTGAGAGGCAGAGAGAAGCCGGAAGGCGGACCCAGCTCTTACCTACAGATGCCGTTTGTCACTTTTTCGATTGAAAATTTTCTAATCAGGTTTTGCGGTGTTTCCATTTTGTCAAAATTTCACCCGATTGAGATGACAATATTTGAAGGCTGTACTTGGTTACTATAAATTGGAATATTCACTAAAAGTTGCTAATGGTAAGTTAAAGTCTCAATCCTTACGACCTATATAAAGTGTGTCCATCTAAACAGTTCCTCTAACAATGGAGCTATTCCGCAATAGTTGTATGATAAAATTAGTTTAAACGAACCTAAATACTGAATCAGAAGCCACCGAGAGGGTGCCGGGTGTTTGTAGCAGTTGTCTGTTAATTATAGTTTAGTAGGAATGTAGTGCAATGTATAGTTTCGAAAACTTGATTTCCTATTTGTGGTTCCTACCTTTCTGTACTAGCCAGAGCCCCATGACCGTATAACATACTCTTTCAATGATTGCTCATAGGCGTAGGAAAAAGGGGACAGCGGTTGAGATCGCCCCATCTCTCCATGGGCGTGGGGGCAACAAACACTCCTCCCGCCCTACACTCAACCACTGATACCGTATTTACATTGCTGCAACATGCTAACGTGTGTGTGTGTTTTTTTTTTTCAATATATTCATAAGCCAGTTTTCCCTATACATAAACTTTACAGACTACTAATTATCACTCACTTCAACCATCAAAAATGTTCACTCGCCACGTGCACGATGCTGTTCTTAGCGGTTCCCTTGATATATCAAAGAGAGATAGGTGTAACCAGGGAGCTGTTAGGAAGGAGATACAACTTTCTATAGCACTTTGAAGCAATATTTGTTCCCGATGGTAATCTTGCTTTTATCCTCAAAATTCTTGTTACAATTAACAGGATCAACTAGGATTAAGGGACCCTTTGTTACAATGACAATGCATACTTCTACTCCTTACATTGAACAGTTAACTTTTCGTTGCCAGCCGTCACAAAAGTATATGAAATTTTACACTTTTGTCGTTATTGGTCGCAATAAATGTCATTTCTGTTAGCTTTCCTGAAGACCTCCAAGACTACTTACATTTCGACTGTGTTTCGAAGTGATGAGGAAATAGGCCAAAATTGGGAAAAATGAATTAGGTTTGAACAATGTTCGAAGCAGACGACGCATCAAATTCGTCGGGACGTAAAGGAAGAACACTATTTAAACTTTCATTGACAGTCGTTTAGTGAAAAAATCTTGATTACAGCATAGCCCCGTCGGTAACAAACCTCAGATCAAAGCATGTTTTTACAAAGGTAATTGTTACAGGATTACTTGGGTGTGAAAGGGGCAGATATTTATTAGGAAGGGTAAAGTCAACAAGGCTAGATAATAGTTACAAAGAGACCTGTCAATCAAATTTCGATACCTGAATGGGATTAGATCATTTTCAAGTACTTTTTGTCTGTCAGGTCTGGTTGTTGTGTCTCCTTCCTAACAGCTCCCTGGTGTAACCTACATTTGCTATTGCTTACAAACATCCTAAACATTCTCATACACCCCAATTCAAGGCAGGCAGTCCATGATACTACCAAAGCGGAGCACCAAGTGACCAGGTGACGTGACAATAGTTGACACCCGGTCAGGTCCATCCTTTTTCACCTGTGCGTGGTTGCCATCCTGGGAGGGGTGCTGAGGGAAGGGGGTGGCATATAAGACCTGGCTTAGGTGCAAATTGGTGCTATCTTTGGCAAAGCTTCGAACTGCTTACATCTTTAGAAATTGTCATTATTTAGTTACTTTCCCCAAATTTAGCCGGGCGTAAAGCAAGAGGTGCTGTCTAAGAGGAGGGGACGATACGTCTAGTCCTTGAGATTTTTTGGCAAAATAGTGCTATTTTTAGTAAAGTCTGGTATTAGCGTTGAACTGAATACATGTTTAGGAAAACTCATTATTGATTTTTCCCCCTTTTTTTTGGTTGGGTTTAATTGAAAGTAATGTTGCTTAAGGAGAGGGGGGTCACCTCTGTTCTTTGAGATTTTTTTGTCTTCTAGATCTAAAATGGTGCTATCCATGGTAAAGCTTCGAAATGTTTATATGATTAGAAATTATACTTATTTACTGATTTTTTGGCTGTAGCACGGCAACCCTACAAAACTGGTACCCGATGCCGGCTTCTCCCTCCTAGTGGGAGAGCCACCTTCAGTTGAGGTGTATCCGTAGCATAGGCCTTGCAAGAAAATGACTGGACGAAATGCGTCGCAGATGGGGAAAATGGCAAATTTTCGACTCGTAATTTGCATCTAAACATTCCCTTTTTTTAGATTTCATGCTTTTAGAAACAAATTTTGCTTTCAAGAAGAAAGGGTAGATTACAATTAGGTTTACCTTATAATTACTGGTAATCGCTGTGGCACGGTATGAGAAATAATACAAAAGATCTTTTAACCTGCGTATATGCAGTCGTACTTAAGCAGTGTATCATGTAGGAGGAAGAGGGTTCATTCGTCAGAAGAGCAACTAAAGTGAGGGCGCGTCCCACGACGGGGGTTCGGGGTCTCCCCGGGGAAATTTAGGAAAAAGGAACCTTTCCATGCGACTTTCCGAGTTTTCAGAGCCTTAAAATCATAATGAGGACATTGAAATTTTCAGCATTTCAGTATTTTTCCTCAAATAGGCCAATTTTCATTTACAATTTGGAAATCTCAGTGAGGCAACTTCCCCCTCCCCGAAGGCAGACTATGGTCCTGGTCTGGTACTCTTGTACTACCTCACTAATTAAAAAGTTGAACAGAAGTAACGTAGAGGTGCTAGATTTGTTTGAAATGGTTATTCCTCCCATACAGTAGTGTCACTGAAATGTTAGACGAACAGCCTTACAGACAGAAGAGCTGTAAACAGACTAACAACTCTCTACAAGGCTATAATGGGCCTTTTTGCTTTACCAACTTATTTTTGCAACCGATCTTTCGTACCTCAAGGCATCAACATCACAATAGCTATGTACCAATCCACACTAGCAAGGACTGCTATAAATATAGCTTCTTCTCTCGTACCGTCAGAGACTGGAACCTCTTTCCATGTATCACTACGCAACTGGAAGACACAAAACAGTTCAGGGATTCTGCCTTAGTTCCTACTTCAACAGGACTAACTTTGCAAGCGCACACCCAACCCTGTACGTTTGACACCACCAGGAGTTTTATGCAGTATTCATCCAGATCCAGGAGGGGGGTGGAACTGTTCCCCCACTCAAATTTTTGGACAACCTTCAAATTCCGGGAAAATCTGTAGAAATTTGGGCAAATTTGTCTAACAAATCCCAGAGATTCGGGCAAAAATTTTTGTCCTCCTCAAAGCCAAATGGCCCCATACACTATGATTACGAAGTTCCTAAAGGGCGGAAAACATCCTGACCGCAAGCCGTATGTAGCGTATGTTTGGCCGACTATTACATCTTTTTGGCCATCTTTATTCTCTCAAATTGTGCAGAACAATAATAATAATATCCATGGACATAACAGTACACAACAAATTCCTACCAGTATAATAACAGACGTGATCTTTTTCATAGTCAACAAACCAAGATAGTAGTAATCGCCCTTCTCTGCATCCATCGGGGTAACAAGCAAATATACCCGAAAGAAAAAACCCACTTGAGGGAAACAGAAATCGAATATCAATCTACTCGCTTAAAAAGTACATATAATAAACGCAGATTTTAATTTTACATGTGGTATAAAAGACCATTAGATCTGGCATGCAGGTTCATTGAATAATGACACTACTAATTTTTACAACGCCAAATGACCAGGTGTGGCTACCGGAGGTCATTAGGGGAGAGGTGCCTGCTCCCCATTGTCTAGGCTTCGACTCCTGGCCGGGTCATACCGAAGACTTTAAAATGGAGCCTACTGCCTTGTGCTTTGTGCTCAGCATAAGCAATGGAGTAGGAAAAACAAGCCAGTGAGCCACAACTGGAAAAAGGGCTTGGCCTGCCCGACTTAAACCAATTGGTAGAAACTGAGCCGTAAAACATCTAACTAACCCATTGGCAAATTTTCCAATTTGCTCTGGAGCCATACTGGGAAAGATAGGTGTGACTATGATCCCAGCGGAGATAAGTCGCTCCTACAGTTTACCTTTCGTTGCTCTAAAGGAGCGTAAATCTTTCGATGCAAACACCAAAAAGTTATTGCGCTGTAGAATTTCTTTGCGCTTCTTCCATAGTATGCATGGTGTCATGTAGTAAATGGTATCCTGTCCTTCCACCATAATATGGTAACCCACACATACTTAGCATTCGTACTTTTTTTGTTAAAGGTTGCAAATTCTATCCTCAATAGCTTAGCCTAACCCATAGGCTATTTTTTTTGTAGGATGCAATGCAAAAACAAATTATGCACTATTGGGACGGTATCTGTTTTGCTTTTTCTCCTCACCACGCTTTCAAACAGATTCTTTGAAATGTATTTCAGATTTTAGGCGCGCTTCGAAGTTCTGCAGACCATATTTCTAACAACAATAAATCACCACTACACTGCTATACTAAGGCTTTACGTCAGTGAAGAATGGACAGTGCTGGCCGACTTATTCCAAAATATACTTTGCGTTGGTTTCCTAGACACTAAACTGGTTAATTTCTAGCAAGACTGGCACCAGGTAACGGAAGTAGGGATGCCACACCCCCATATCCCTCGTCTGGGAAAGTTTTCTAATTTCGCCGTGGAGCTTTAGTGGGCAGGTAAAGTATGTATTCCTCAACAACCAGTTAATTGATTTTGCAGATTCCTCAATAAACCCCTTATATTTTCAATTATCTTCAGTAAAAACCCCGAAACTTGTAAATCGTCTCCAGAAAAGACCTTTAAAATTTTGTTTTCACCATCCTTTGATAATCTGTCGTCTAGTTCAGGGCTTCGGGTTGTTGCTAGCCATTGTTGCTAGAGATTTCCCCTTTTAGTGAAAACCTGACGCCATTCCTGGTTTCTTGCGCATAAACACTGTGAGAATCTAAAAAGTAGCATCATTCTGCTTCTAAGTTCCTTCCCAGAGAGAAACAATTTTTCATAGGCAAAATTTCTCAACTCCGGATCATGCTTGGAAAGAAAGGTTTGTGTAGTATTTACCTTCCTTTTTGAAGTGTAAATTTCCACAGCGATGAAACGAGGAATGTTTAGATGCATTTGGGGCCTGGAAAGTGCCATTTTCTACCAGCTGGGAGATGATTTAGGACAAAATTTTCTTGTTTCTCCAATGTGCCAACTGTTGGTGGCACTCCGCCTTTATAGCGTCACAATTAGTCCCCCTTAAAGTATCCTACATAATTTTGCCTCCCACCGTTTTTAGGACCTGGAACATCCTCATCCTTATAGGTCACTGATTACGTATTTTGCCCCCCTCTCTCCACTTTAAAATACCCGTTCCTTCGCCTATGTTTTTGAAAGTTATGTGTAAAATTTATGTTCAATTTATTTGACCTGTCAGGGCCGTAGCCCCGAGGTCAGGGAGGCAGCTTCCCCCTGAGATTTCCAAACCCTAAATAAAAGTTGGCCTATTAACAAAGAAATGACGGAAAAGCTGCAAATTAAATTCTCGCAAGTGTGATTTTAAGGCCATCAGAAACCTGCAAAATTGCATATCTGAGTCCCCCTTTTAACCACTTTTCCCGGGGAGATCCCCGGATGCCGTTATAGATTCGATATGTGGTTATCTAGTCATGAAATATGGGCCTGTTAAATATTGGATCGGACCATGTCTGGTTGCGAATGTTGCAACGCTAACTAATTGCACGGTATAGACAGGGCCGTAGCGAGCGGGGGGTGTGGGGGTGTCACACACCCCAATATTTGGTCGTCCGTCGGCAAATTTTCGGTCTGTCGGCAAAAAGGGGAGAGGGAAAGGAAAAGGAAAAGAGGAGAGGACCAAAAGAAGAGAGAAGAAGAGAAAAGAAAGGGAAAGGAAGAGAGGGAGGGAAAGGGAAGACGGAGAATGAAAAGAAAGAGAGAACGGGCCAGTCTGTTTTCGGCTATTTCGATTTTTGGCTCTTCATCTAATTGGCCCATTCAAGTTGAAGGCCCGTCGGCAATTTGATTTTGCATGTGACGGCCTTATACGGCCGTATCAACGGCCGTCAGTGTAATTGGACGAGTGACTAAGTCCATCGGGAACTCGGGAAAAGAAAGGGAATTAATGGTTTCCGTATAGGTGCACTATTTTGGGTCATATGACATTCTTGAAAAACCACTTTCTGCACATTATTCCTCACTTTGATCATCACCATGGGGAGCAGCACCCGATTACCCATGAAGAGGGTATCCTTAGCCCGTCTTCTAAGCCGTAACCTTGATTTCAAACACATTTTGCAAACCTCTGAGGATCCGGTTTACCCACAAACATCCCGGGGAAAAAATAATGCGTACCGCGCGTGTCTTCCCTTCACTGCAATCTCAGGCTTTTAACTTTTGAACACCGAAATGAAACAGATATAGGACCCACCTTCAGATCCTGGCGTTCAAAGTATATTTTGAACGCTTGTGTTAAGATTTTCAACACTTTTTCTCACTTTTTGAACGCCGGACGCCTATCTACTTATCGTATTCGAACGCCTGACGCGTCTGGTATTGAAATGCTGAACACATAGTGTTCCAATTCTGAACCTCCGGAATCTTTGCATTGGATAATGCATTATGAACCAAAATATACCAATCCTGCATGAGACTTAATTTTTTACCGAGAGATTATGCTAAAACCCCAAAGCTTCCGGGAGCCAAGCCCCCGGACCCCCACCAGGGGCCCTAAGGCCGGCCCAGTGTTTTAGCCAGCCCCTATTTGTGGGACAATGCCGCATTAACGGCGACAAATATCGCACAAAAAAATCTGACACGCAATTTCTACCTGGGTGTAAATTTTGAGGTTCCTCATTAGGGCAGAAATCCACTCAAATATTGCACCATTTGCCATATAGGCACCTTTCAAATTCCAAAAATTTCAAAGGAGAGAGTGACGTTTTGCAGTCGAGTCGAGTCATTAACTGCTTTCAGTGTGACTCGAGTCGAGTCAGTGACTCGAGTTCATTATTTCTATATGCAAAATGATGATAAAATTGCTCGAGTCATTTCCCTTTGAAAATTAGTGACTCAAGTCATGACTCGTTTCAACACTGGAGCATGCTTTTAGTAAGTAGCCCAGATTACACCTTTCGTTAAATGCTTAGAGCAATGAATTTTTAATGAAAATGTTCCTCTAAAAGTGATTTTACTTTTTCTGACTAACTTTGAGTTAACCCTTTTCCCTTGAAGTCTAAATTTCTAAAGCATGGAATCTCAAAAGGGTGAGGGTTTCACCCTCTCCAAAAGACAACACCCTCTTCCTTTAACCCAGTCAAGAAATGAGAAATATTCACTACACAACCGCATAATGAGAATTTATAAACGCATAATCACTTAAAAACTTTTCCACTGCAGGGGACACCATTTTTCACCTGAGCTGAAATATGTAAATGTCACCCCTCCGCTCAGCCCCCACTCTTACGGCAACTCCCTAGCGGGGGTGACAAATGAAGTAAGGATTCATCCGGTGCCAACTATCCTAGGTACTTAACTTAGGGCGCCACTTAGTGCTATTAACTTCCCCCTTAAAAACAGCATAAAGTTTGCACATCCCAAAATAGGCGCAATGTCATCTTACTTGCGGTGCCTGCTTCGCAGGCATATGTCAATTCGTGTAGACTAATTGCGTAACTTAGTATACAATTTTAAGTAGCGAAACTTTCTGTTAAATCAATTTGTTTTGATCACCATGGGATAATGGCTGGGGCAGGAAATTTCGAGGGGTGGGAGATAAATATTTCTATAGTGTCCCCGCCGAGCTGTGTTATGTAGGCCTACCCGAGAGGTAATTAGCCAGACAAGACATGGAAATGGGGCGGGAAAGCTTCCAGGGAGCGATGGGCGAGATATGTTAAGATGTATTAATAAGCAGGGCTGTAACATCCGAGTCGGAACTCGGACTCGAGTCCGTTTTTCGCCGGGCTCGGAACTGTCAAGGAATGGGAGGTCACGGAATCGGAATTGGCCCGGAATGGGCTCAGATGGGCTCGGACTCGAAGCCGATTCCAATCGAGTTCACAAAAATGAAAGTTTCATTAATATTACCTAGGCAACATTATTATCGGTGCACAATTTAACAAATGAAAGGCCACATACAGTCAACTTAATTACAGGGTCATCCAGAGTATAAAATTAAAAGTGCTCGTTTTCATTATAAAGGTAATTATTACAAATAGTACAAAAGCATTTGTTTGAGGTGCTACATTGTGAAATGGCTGGACTCGGAATTGGCCCGGAATTGGGAAACCTGGAATCGGAACTGGCCAGGAATCGGAAGGTACTGGAATCGGAATTGGGTTAGGTGGACCAGGTTAAAGCCCTAGTATTACGTAATAGTAATATTTATTCTTCAAAAATGATTTGGGAAGAGAAACTTTTTCTAAGGGTGTAGTCCTTCCTAGACAACGGGTCTGACGTAATCAGGGGTCATTTGAAGTCAATCCTGTAAATATTGTCGAATTTCCATGAAATGTTTCTCGGATTTAGAAAGAACTTTTAGATGTATTCCTAGTCAGCGTTTGAATCCAATATTTAATTACTCCCGGGTTCGGCTAAGTTATAATGTTTGTGTGTGTGGGGGGGGGGGGGCGTTAATGATGAAACAAAGAAGGCACGGGAGCATATTTGGGGATGATTTTAACCTTCAAAATTTGGGGCAATGCCTCCGTCCCCTATCAAAGGCTTGACGCCCATGAATAACCAGATTAAAGGGGAAGTCAAGATGACCGCAAAGTCTTTTCTTGATAACGCAACTAGTCTAGATATGTGTCTTTGTGTTAAAGAATTATTAAATGTATGTAAGGAAAGTCCTTAACAGTGATATTCGCCATTCAGCAAGTGGCACCGCCAGAATTTCAAAAATGGGGAAGGGAGTGGGAAAAGCAGAAATGGCAAAAAGTCTTTTAGAGTGTGGTTTACTCCTGTAAACTGTGTAGCTTTGTACGTGAACTGAATGAGAGAAAGGAGAAAGCACGTGGGAAGGAAGGTATTGACGGGGTGGGGAATGCCCCGAAGCCCCCTCTCCTTTTACGGCACGACTGAATTTAGCATAAACACAGTACCATACTTTCGAGGGATATATAACAGAAACAATGTTTGCTGTTTACGTCTTGTCCACCCTGCAGGGTGCATTCATTTGGTCGCCACCGGACTGTACGAGTCTGGAGTGGAGCATGTTTATCAAGTAAACGTGACAATACATCCTTACACTGATCCCCAACCAATCAAGATCAGGGGCGGGTGAAATGTACAAGGATGATGACAAAATGTCATCTTGAAATGTTGCGATATTGATTTGGCTAAGCTTGTGAGTCTGAATTTCATTCTTTTGTGGGGGTGGACGACCGATATGAAGTGAGCAGAGAGTGGCAGAATAATCAGAAGCCAAGTAATTTAATAGATAACTCTCAGAGATAAAGATATCAGATTGACATGTAATGTATGACCATCACGAAGAGTAGGTCTTGAGATATGCTATTCGATATTGAAAGCATGTACCATATCACGAAAGTATGAAGTGTCGTGATTGGTGAAATCTTCAAAATGAAAATTAAAATCATGTAGGCAATAGCTATATTCTATGGGCTTTCAGACTCTCGACTCAAGAAATTGCAACACAGATAGAATTCGGCTGCAAGATTAGTAACTCAAAACCCAGTGATCATATAACTCCTGTCCTTCGTAGCCTTCTCTGGCTTCCTGTTGTCGATCGAATAAAATTCAAAGTTCTTGTACTGACATTTAAATGTCTGCACAACTCTGCTCCTGTCTATCTGTAATATCTTTGTCAAGAGTATACTCCATCTCGTTGCCTTCGCTCCAGTTCAAACTTGCTCCTCTCATCTCCTCCCGTCTCTAAGAGGTATCATGGTCATCGTTCTTTCCAGTACTCAGCTGCCTATCTTTTTTGAACAAACCTCAAAAAGATACAAGTCTCAAATTAAAGATTTTACTCAAGACCTATCACTTCTCTAGCCTTTAATTTCATCTTCTGTTCCTTTTCTTAGTCGAAAGGGACTTAAGTTTGTTTTGCGCTCTATAAAACTTGTGTATTATTATTACATAAAGTTGCAGTTTGGTATTACAATGAACAAGAAATGTAAATAAAGGCATATAAAAAGTTCTCTTCAATTTTGCCAAACTGAATTAGGCTTAATTGTAAGATTTTTTTATATCAGGGCCAGGAGGAATAATCAGTGGTATACCTAGCGCCGGTGGTGCATGCATTCTTTGTTCACTCCCTGCAGTGGTGTCGTACGTCCTAGGGAGGGGTCCTCTCAGACTTGTCTTTTTTCATTTTAGGCGGCTAATAGTGGGGGAGGGGGAAGCAGAAATGGCAAAAAATTGTGAGTGTGCATTGCTCCTGTAAACTGTGTAGCTTTGTACATGAACGGACTGGAAGAAAGGGGGGGGGAGGAAGGCATTGACGAAACTGGGGAATGCCCTGAAACCCCTACCCTATGGCAGCTCCACTGCATTTAGCATATGCACAGTCCCATATTTTCGAGGGATAGACTAGAAACAGTGTTTGCTATGTACATCTTGTACTCATGGTTCATGAAGATCCAGTTTGGTATTACAATGAACAACAAATTTAAAAGTATACGAAGTTCTCTTCAATTTTGCCAAACTAAGTAGGTCTTATTGTATCTTTGGATAAGGGCCAGGAGAATGAGTCAGTGGTATATCTAGCGCCGGTGGTGCATGAGTTATTTGTTCACTCCCTCCAGTGATGCCGTCCTAGGGAGTGGTCCTTCAAATTTGTTTTTTATTTTTTTCATGTTAGGCAGTTAATAGCTTCCTGCACGCAATATGATGCTGTCTTTGGCAAAAGTGATCATGTGCATAAATCATTATTTACCAAATGCATCTTGTATTGGAGATGGATCTAAGGGGAGGGGACAACCCATTTCCCTAGAAGTTTTTTGCTTATGTAAAATAGCCTAAATGCAAAGTAGTTCTTGGTAAAGCTTTGAACTTAATCTACGTCGCCCCTCCTTACCTCCTATTTACATTATGTAACCCTACTTACCTGCGGTAATCTAATTATGTTTAGAAATTCTTATGACCTAGTAATTTTTCTTATTTTAAGGGATGGGGGTTTCTAATGAGGAGGATACACCAAGCTTGTACCATTTGGGAGATGTCTAAGTTTGGTCAGTTAGAGGCACAATGGTTCCATCTTTAAAACTTACACTGATTATAACTTTAAAATTCTTATTATTTAGTAATGTCTTTTTCGCTGTGGCATGGATCAAGTAATGGAGGTTTGTGTGAAAAAGTGGGAGAATAATGGGCCCTTGAGGCAAAAGTTACTGTGTAAAAATGTGAAATTCAATGGGAGCATCTCCAAAAGTGGAGGATATATCCCCTTATCCCCCTGGGATTTGGAGTGGACCTTCCCCTACCCCTTCCCTCATGGTAGGCCACTGGTATGAACTTGCCATGAACTGATCTGTAAGACTAGCCAAAACTCTTCAACCGTCTAAAGGAATTACTGACGGGAATTAATATGATCAAAAATGGCATTTATCCAACTAGACAATTTATGTACGGGCGGGAAGAGGTTTGTTTGTTTGTTTTCAAGAAACGAATGTTAATAGTCTATCTTCAATCGTTTTCAAACTGAGTTCGTGTTACCTTCGATTCTATTGTTTATGTAGTACTAACTTTATAAACTTTTCTGCATAAACTGGGTGTAGGGTCTACACTGTATTGTTTGAAGGCAAGGGAGGTTTCAGAAGTGTTAGGGACAACCGCTGTACATAGCACAAAATTACATCCAAGGACCCTCAAATATCCAAGCAATTTCCAAAGGACAACCCCTCCCCTTGATCCTTCCTACCAATACAATATTAAACCCCCTCCATCTGAGAACAGCTTCCTACGTATTAACCCAACAATTTCTGTCCCCACTTTCGAAACCTTGGCATAAAACAGGGCTACGGAGTGATATGATTGTGATTTCTTTGACTTTCCTTAATTTATAAAAGACAAACATCGACAAACATTGATTCAAAGTCACGCGAGAATTACCAATTTTTATTTTGGGAAACAATTTCAAATGCATCTTAATTTCCGGGCGAGTTCAGCTGGCAAGTGTTCAAACTCTATACTTATTTTGAAGAACCACGTCACCGCTTGTCATTCATCCCACACAGTACTGTTACGTCATACTCTAGTTCCATTTTTTTATTCACGTATGAAGATGATACTAGAAATAACACCATCACCATCAAATGATGGTGATGTCTTACATCAAAGCAGTTATGATGTAAAAGAGTCATTAAAACTGAGAAAAGTTATGTGCTGTTTTTGATTTCTTGCCGAGGAACCAATGCAGTCACGATGGCGTGTGTGTATGTGTGAGTGTGTGTTTATGACGTTTGGCTTGTAAACATGATATCTCAAGATAGGAATGATGGATACTTTTCATACTTGGTATATAGATTTATCATATTTAGAGAAAGAACAAGTTTTTAGTGGCGGTCAGAGGTCATGTCAAGTCCCCAGAGGTCAAAAAGCTTGTAAAGACGACATCTCAAGGTAGAAAGCATGGATACTCTCCATACTTGACGTCATGGCCTTCAATCCTGGGGGGGGGGAAGACGGGGGACAGGGGGACAAGTCCCCCCACATTTCGATGGGTAGGGGACAAAATATCAAATGCCCCCCACACTTCGTAAAGAGTAGTGTCGTGGCTTTTTTTGAGTGGGCATACAGGTTTTTTGAAATTGTCTTGATGCAGATTATGAATGCAGATTTTGTCAGGGAAATGTTATTTAATGAATAATTTTGGCGCGCTTCACGCGCATGCGTCACAGTTTGCACTCCATCTCATGACCATTTAAAAGGTGATTATACAAGGAACTTTTCTGATCACAACACTTTCCGAAAACAGAGATACATCTCAAAACATCTGTATAGGGGTCCCGCATCAATATGGGATCCATCAATCTAATTTGCAAGCATGATGTGGAAGGTTGAAACTTTAAAGCACGTTGTTGCTGTTATACATTTTTCAAACACTTTTACCGCGCGCTTCGCGCGAAGCCATTATCGGTATAGATGGTGTTTGTTAATACACTTACGAAGAAAAAGCTGAAACGCGCTTGTTAGTCCATCACACCTTTTTCCACACCTATCAGGGAGGTCTAACATCACCTTACTGTAGCTGTTCATCTGGATTTTCGTTCAAAATTAGTAAAAATACGATAGATGTAAAGTGCTCAGCGTCATAATCTATATTACCATTTGGATGTCAGGTAATAAGCATTACGCCATTGTCCCATTTTATATAATTGATCCAGAGCTTCCAGGAGGCCTTATGCAGGCATTTACCAGCCTTAGATGCCCTTTTATAATGCACAATGAAGCATTAGCGGTTCGCCGTAGGGGCACGGGGGCACCCCCTCCGAAAGTTTGCAAAGCATGGTGTTCAATTTTCCAAAAAAAAAAATAATAAATAAAACATGTAACTTGAGATAATGGGTAGACATCTCTTTTCCTTGACTCGGTTTAAAATTAAAGAAGTGAATAACTTTCCAATGCAATGCAAAGGGTTAAAAATTAATAAAGTGCTTTGCAAAACGACATTTTTTCGGCGCGCTTCGCGCGCGTTTTCTTAGTTGCTTCTTTGCTACTGTATGTACTTCAGAATCACAAATGGACTAGGCCTACCATTAGTGCGAGCTAAGGTAATGAAAACAAATGATCACGCTGTGGTATGTGTAGTCTGATTAGAATGTCATTTACAGAGGGTAACGGTAATGTTGGAGTTAAATGCCCATAATTTTGCAGACACTTCAGAGCTTTCGGGGTTATTAGATACACAACCCATTAGCCGTGTTGATTATCATCCACGACTAAAAGCAGTTTTGCCCGGGTGTAACCTGGCCAGATTAGCATAGGTATCTGTCTACAAAAAGTTGTAACGGGCATGTAGCCTAAACGTATTGTGTTTCCCATAGAAGGAGGGATTTCCCTACCCTTGTCCAAACTGACAGCGCCGTTGGCCCAAGAGCGGTCTTATGACTGTCAAATGGGAGCAAAATGTTCTCCTCCTCTGTGCTAGAGTATACAATGTCAGTCGATTTTAAGTAAACACACCAAACAGTCAATTTCAGCTCAGTGCAGGGAGACAAATGGCCTAGCTATTTGTATATAGAATGAGACGTCGTTCTGAGTTAGGGGAATTTCCTTCTTTAAAAAATTTCGTTTTGGAATGGTACTGAGATTCAAAATAGTGCTATCATTTCATCGTTTGCAAGTGTCATCAGTGCCCGAAAATCCGAAATTTTCGTTATTCCAACATTTTATGGCCTCCTGGCAAAGCTAAAACATATTGTGACACAATGAAAGAAACAAAAAATATTTAAAGGTGGGGCTCATTTTATACAAGTGGATTCGAGAGGGGGAACCACTCTCCTTCGGGCTTGGACAATTTGAACATGGTTGAGAGTAGATGGCAATGGCACCCGGGAAGACTTGGAAGGATAAGGATAAACAAGGGGTGAACAGGGCAGGAGGCGGTCGGCGAGGTCTGGACAAAAGCACCCTGGGAAAAACCAACTAGACCTGGTACACTGAACCCCCCCCCCCCCCCATCGGCCGCACTGTCTCCCCAGCTACAGCTTCCTTACAGCCAGGTACAAACTCGCAAGTGCTCTAGCCGGTGGGTTCCTAAACTAACCTATCGGGCCCCCACCCCCTCCCTCGACCAGGCTCTCCACCTCCTCCCAGGTAGTAAAGTTAAGAATATCAAGGGGGCAAACAGTGTTGTTTTTCCTATGGGTTGTGAGAAGCTGGACTATGGTATTAGGAGTGATTAAGTCATTTGGGATTAAGTTTTTAATTAAAATTGTGTTGAGTGCTTTAAGTCGGTCAAAAAGAGGGATTTCATAAGTGGTATTAAAAACATGAGTCTTGGAAATATAGGAGGGTATATTGTATGCTATCCTTAAAGCTTTAATGTGAATGTTGTTTAATTTTTCAATTGTGGATTTCGAAGAGGAGAGGAAACAGATGCTTCCATACTCCAAGATTGGTCGGATGAGGGTATTATAGATTAGGACTAGAGGGGGTAATATTACTATTCTGAATTAAGTTAGTTAAAAGAGTCAAGCGCCCCAACCTTTACTACAGATTCTAGAAATGTGGGAATTGAAGGTAATATGCTTATCAAAGTCAATTTCTAAGAAGGTGACTTCATTAGTATTGTTTATTGTATTGCCAAAAAGGGTGACCTTAGTCCTATTTACCATATCATCTGTTCTTCTTTTGCTAACTGTACAGAAATTAATAAGTTGGGATTTTGTGGGGTTAATTTTAATTCTCCATTTATTACACCAGTTTTCAGTGTCAGTAAGGGCTTCCTGTAATTTTTCAGTCGCTAAAGAAGAGTTTTTGTAAGTGGACCAGAGAGCTATATCATCAGCAAATTGGGACAAATTACAATTATTAGGGTTATTTAAGGGAATATCATTTACGTAGATAATGTAGAGTAGGGGGCTAAGAACAGAACCTTGGGGTGTACCAGCTTGTAAGAGGAATGGAACAGAACTTTTGTTATTAAAGTGGATTTGCATGAACCTATTAGTAAGGAAGAAGGAGAATAAACGAACAATGCAAGGGTCCAAATTAAGGGAAACTAGTTTAAATTTTAATCCATTATGCCATGTATTTTCGAAGGCCTTTTCAGCATCTAAAAAGATAGCTGAGGTAATTTTACTTTGACAAAAGCCAATTTTAATGTGGTGAATTAATCTAAAAAGATGGTTAAAAGTGCCCTTTTTGGTTCTGAACCCACATTGATTATTACTAAAGAATTGGATGTTTTCAAGATGATTTCTCACCCTGTTGGAAATAACTCGCTCAAAAAGTTTACCTAGACAGGGAAGGAGACTAATGGGGCGATAGTTCTGTGGGTAAAGGGGGTTTTTCTTGGGTTTAGGGATAAGGATAGTCTTAGCCTTTTTCCAGGGGAGTGGGAAATAGCCTACCAGAATTAGAAGACTGAATAACTTACATAGAAAACTCAGCAAACTAAGGGAGCTATTCTTAATTAAAATGTGCGTTATACCATCATTACCGGGGGAGGAATTACTTTTGCAGAGTGTCAAGGAGTTGCTAAGCTCCTCGAGGGTTACAGGAGAAGTGATTGGATCGACGCTAAATTTGTTATCGAAAGTTGGGTTAAAAATACCTGGATTTTGGTTAATGAAGTTATCGACCTGGAGTTTGAAGTTACTGTCACAAGAGGGTGCAGGAGTAGGTTTCATGAAGGGATTGCATAGTACTGGCCATAAGGTCGGCTTGGTCTTGCTCATTAGTAATACGGTTACAAGACTGATTATTAATTCAGTTACACTTTTGTTTCTAGAGGGGTTTAGACTTAATTTAACTTTCTGCCAAAATTTACGGGGGTTGGTGTCACAATTAATTGAAGAGCAGTGTTTATTCCAATCTTTTGAGTTTTTGTATTTTGATTTCTTTCCCAATTTCATAATTCAATCTGTTAATTTGCCTTTTAGTGTCAGGACTATGATCAATCATATAGCGTCTACGTAGTTTCCTCTTAGCCTTAATAAGGGTCATAATGTTATTATTAGTTTTCCAGGTAGTGGTAGGAGAGCTTTTAGAAAGCGGGCAGTTGTTTTCGAAGGAATTTGAGATAAGGTTGGTGGCGTCTTCGACCAGTTCATTAATATTGGATTCATTTGCTTTCATTTTGTCCAGCTTCTCATTAAGGTGGGTTATACTATCGTCAATTAATTTCTGGTAATTTTTCCAGTCAGTATTATGAGGATTCCTAAAGTAGGTAGTGGTGTTACGGATAAACGGTTTGATATTTAATTTTGAAGCAAGAATGTAATGATCACTTAAGTTTGGTTCTTCAAAGGTATAGGTAGAAGTATATTAATCATACCTGCCAACCTTTCAATTTCCAAAAGTGGGACAAACTGTCGCGACGCAATAGAGGTGCGTGCGAAGCACGCACATCGAGCGCGAAGCGCGAGACAAAAACGGGTGGGGTCCAGGGGCCCGCCCTAGGGCCCCTGGTGGGGTCCAGGGGCAACGCCCCGGTGGGGGTCCAGGGGGCGAAGCCCCCGGAAGCTCCTGGGTTTTAGTAGTTTCAGATATGTTAGGAAGACTTTTTGAATGCTAAATTTATAAGTTTTAATGCTCACAATAACATTGAGTTTGTATTCCTAAAGCAAGCACAAGAGTTGGAAATTCAAGAGACCAAGAACTGCAGGCCTTAATTTTTTTCAAGAGCCCCAAGAAAATAATCTCAATCCCATATTTGTTTTATTATGAGAACATAAAGAATTACTGCAAAATGTGAGTAATACCTGAACACCCGGCCTTTATATTGGCTTTCACCAAAGTTATATCACAGCAGTAAACACACAAAACTTTCCCAACATCAGTGGAAGACAATGCATTTTTTTTTTGTTTTCCCATGAAATGACCCCAACATGACCCATGACCCACTAGATGACCAATGATCTAAACTTTCTTGAACAACCTTTATGGGGCTATTACCAAAAAAATACCACAAGAAATACCCCAAACTATTACTACATTTGTAGAAGCCAATGCATTTTTTCTTTTTCTATAAGATGACCACTAGATGACCATTGACCCAAAATTTATGATCACCCTTTTTGAGGATACTACCAAAGTTAACAAAGTTAAAAAATAAACACCCAAAGATATCCCTACATCATAAGGAGGTATATGACCTCTTTTGCTTTTCCATAAAATAAACCCCAGATGACCCCTAGATGACTTTTGACTCCAAATCCCTGACCATCACTGATAACCAACGATCTAGTCAACAATGTGTGTAAGTTTCATCAGAATTTGCCCAAGCATGTATTCATGGGGATTGTCTAAAGTTTTGAGCACTTTCTCGTAACAGTGTTATATATGGGCAACATATCCTGAACTTTTAAGATAATGCAGGAAAATAAGGTAATTAATGATGCCATCTTATCAATAAATACGTCTTTTCATGCATAACTCAATGTTAGAGAACTAATAAAACTTTCTAAACACTTTGCAACTAGGGCTATTGAAAAATGTTTATAGCCCCGTGGCGATAGATCAAGCCTTCACTTCTTTAGCAGATTAACTGCAGAGGCATGTGTAGGTTAGGTTCTTGGTGTACATACATTACACGTTAGGCAAAGCCATAAGTGTCAAGCCTCCGTAAAGTAAGTTGCCTCCTAAGAAAACGTATTTCAAGTGAAGCTTGCGAATATGTTTTGAATAGTTGTCTGAAGGCTTTTTGCACATGCCAGTTTCATGTTTACGGGTTCTTTGGCCAATAGCTGGTTCATTCTGGATACTTTCGGCGATGATCTTGTTTGATTGAAACCATGTGTATAGTACACACTATAGCCTATGGTGAGAGCTGTAGCCAGTAGCTTGCCTGTGCTAGCTTACCAAGATTTCGGGACTAAAATCTCATCCCGTTGGAAAGTCGATATCTTGCGTACGTATTCACAGGTTGCAAAAGATCTCCCTGCTAGTATTTCATGGCTTTCTACAAAAATTATCAAGCCGGCCATTACTGATATGAATTATGTCTGGATCAAGATTCGAACGGCTTCACTTAGCCACCGAAAGTTTTCAATGTACAGTACGTAAATGTACGCATGCAAGCTGTAGATATATAGAGCCGTAGATTGACTCTTTGACACGATTTCAAGCAGTGATACTCGAACGGAATATGGCTTCGCGAAAGTCTTGTAGGCTTAGGAAAATCATGCCGGAGATAATATGAAAGTTTTTACGACTAACGAAGAAGCTGATCTTGCATCATGTTGAAAAATATCTCTGCTGAATGAAGTAAGCACGCATGGTAGCACGCATGGCGGCTATCGCCACACGTCGTTGCTACTTTTTGCAGCAATTTATTGCAATGAACTGAAAACATATACATCCGGGCACGTTTTAGATTGACCAATCTCAAACACTCCCGACTTTCGCGAGTTGCAACTTTTTCGCGGTGACCACGGCGATAAAGCCCAGCCCGGCAAGCGTTTCATGTACTGCTAAACGTACGTGCAGAAAGCGGGCCTTCACTTCTGATCTGCCGTTTTGTACGAAGTAAGGCCATTGCGAAAGTACTAACGGCATTGGCTAATTATCATTATAATGGAGTCGGGAAAACTGTCGGAAGCTATATTTGTGTTCCCTTTTGAAATTTTTTCGAATATTAGGCCTACTTTGCCTCTCTTTTTTATTTCTTTTGGAGTATTATGCTGTCAGCATGAAAACTGGAAAAATCGGGACGTCCCGCTTTTCATACGTTATTGAGATCGGAAATCGGGATTGTCCCGCCAAAATCGGGACGGTTGGCAGGTCTAATATTTATTTAATAATAAATATTATTTATTGGCTAAGAAACTAGGAGCGATTATAAGGTCAAGCAGTTCTTCGGTATTATCGGTGGGATTACGTCTAGTTTTGGTATAAGTATTTAAAATGTGAAGGTCTTTATCTTTGATAACATTATACAATCTTTTGCCGTACTTAGTAGTTTTGTTACAGCCAAATAATTTGTTGGGGGAGTTCAAATCACCTAATAAAATGGTATTATTTGTGAATTGATCAAATATGACTTCACTTACATTGGTAGAAGGGGGGTTATAATAGGTAATTACTTGGATGGGGGGTTGGGAGTTTTGAATGTTCACTAACAGGCTTAGGGCTTGGAGGCCTTCAAATTTATCAATATTTGTTTGGGTTACTATAAGGTCTGATCTATAGGCTATGAGTACCCCTCCCTTCCTACTCGTTTGGTCATTTCTAATTATATTATAATTTGGGATAGTTATATGAATATTATTACTGAGTTTAGTTTCATTAAGGAGAATCAGGTCAGGGTTGTAAAGATCGATATAATCATAAAGGAATGTAATTTTGTTTCGGGCCCCATTAATGTTAAGAAAAAGGATCGTTAAGAGGATATCATTAATATTATTCATTAGGTTTCCCGGGGCTACGGGCCTTTTCTACAACTTCTGAGACTGTAGGGGGGCTCTTTAACAATTCGAAAACTTCTTCACCAGTAATTTTTATATTTAGATAGATGAGTGCCAGGGTTGCTGCATAGTTGAGATGTCGCTAGTAGAAATTTCAAGGTTGCATTTTTTTAGAGCAGCTTTTATGAGTTCTGAAGTGAAGAGGATTACGTTGACTTTCTCCGATTTTTCTAATCTGGTTGTGACTGAAACAGGGGCAGCCGCCTGAGCATAGGACTTTTTTCTTTTGATGAATTGGCGATTTCCACCCTGGCTTCTTTAAAGGCAGGGCAACCTTTATATAATGCTATGTGACTTCCTCCACAATTGATGCATTTTTTTTTCGTTCCTGTCTTTTGTACACTCTTTATGGGAGTGATTCCCACCACATCTAAGACATTTTTGATCATTTTGCAGGCCTGAAATTTATGCCCAAAGCCCTGGCACTTAAAGCACTGGATAACTGGCGGCAATTCACGATAAATTTAGGCTCTATGTTTAGTATACCCCAAAATAACACCATTTTCCAGAATTTCTGTGACTTCATCTTTAGTGGCTAGGCCTATCTTTAATTTCCACGTCGGATTTTTTGTGACATTTGAGATAAGTCTCTTTACAAATTTGATGGTAAAGCCGAAGTCTTCTAACTCAGTTTTAACCTCTCCCTCTGTGATATCGGAGTTAACGCCGCATATCACCACTATGAATTGAGGTTCTTGCTTTTTCTGAGGTAAGCTGGTCTTTGGGCTGCCCAGAAAGGAGCTGGGCTCCCATGGCTGGAGAAAAATGTTAGTACCATGCTTATCGGCTGGGAAAATCATAAAGGAATTATTGCTGATTATTTTGATACTTTCGATTTTTGCCCTGGGTTTGGTAGTTTTGATATATTCTGCTAATTTGATGGAGTTCTTAATTGCCGAAGGAGATACATTAGACAGGAGAATTGGCTGAAGGTTTCTTTTCGGGGGGTCATTTTGATCTTTACGGGAGTTTATTGGGGAATTTCCCGATGATATTCTGAGTCTTTTGCCTCTATTAACGGTTTGGAAACCGTCTTCATCGGGCGGACCCGAGGGATCACCCCGGTTAGCCATAATAACAAACCCACGGATACGGGGGGGGGGGCGGATTAAATTAAACAAAAATAATCTTACCAAACCAGAAAACCAAAATAATGAACGGAAATGAAAGGATAACGAAAACCTGAACACACACACACACTTGATCAGAAAACAAAATGAACGACTCCGAAGAGAACACAAAACGAAAGCACACAAGCACGTTGAAAATAATACAAAGAAAGGAGAGCTCGTAGAATACGTCTGCACTGAAGCGAATTCACAATCCTATTGTGCTATCAGGAGCTGACCATTAATATTGCGGGGGGTCTTCCGAACTTCCCTGAATACGGACTTGAGTTTCCATCCCAAACAAAAGAGCCGCCCATGCAATGAAGGAAGGGAAAATTTTCATAATAGTCCAGAAAAGTTTTTGTTGACTCCATGCAGGTATTTTTCGGAAAAACTTTGCCAGAACAGAAGCAGTAAAGTAGCCAAAAGGGGGGGGGGGGGAAGGGGGCTTCAGGAAGGTTGTTGTAAACGTATTCTTCTCTTAGACAACATACTCCCTTCTTTCACCTAACCAAAACTAATGGGGCGATAGTTTTGTGGGTAAAGGGGGTTTCCCAGCCATATACGATCAGCTCCAAAAATAAACCAAAGATAGTACCATTTTTCATCTACGCAACCTTAAATTTACGAAAATTTCTCAAAGGCGGAGGGAGGATACCCCCTCCCCTTAGACCCCACCCCCAGGGCGACAACTTCATGTAGTGACAAAGGAAGGATTCCACTGCATTTTTTTTCATTTCATTTGACATTTATTTCAGTCTTTTTTATCAGTAGATACAGTGTACAATTTCGTTAAAAGTAAATAGACTAGGGACAACTCAGAGAAAGCAACGGCTGCTTGTGGGAATGAGTTACCCCTTGACAAAAACAAAACAAAACAGGTACACGATTACTTATATATGCTGTATACAAAAGCAGGGTGCATAAAAAAGGTGCTTGCAGTTAGTAATTAAAGCATCCAGCTAGACGGAAAATTATAGAATTCACTAAATTATGGACATTTTCCAGCCATATACGATCAGGTCCAAAAAATATCCCAAAGATAGCACCATTTTGCACCTAAGCAATCGTAAAATAACAAAATTTCTCCCAAAGGGGAGGGGGAACCCCCTCCCCTTAGACCCTCTCCCAGGACGACACCTTTATGTAGTGACAAAGGAAGGATCACCACAGCTGTATACAAAACGCACAGCGCATAACAAAGTGCAATTTACACGCCGCCACTGCTGGAGAAAACATCCAACCAGTCCAAATTGGGAAGCCTCCCAATCGAACTCTGAAAAAATTTGGTAATGGAACACAAAAATTTGCTTCAAGTGTTGCTAAATGTTGCACCAGATTGCATCTGAGGGTACTTAAATATTCAAAACTTTTCAACAGAGAGGAGGACTTCCCCTTAAACCCCTCCCCCCCGGCCGGCGATCAGTTCCCGCAGTTGGCCCCCTCCAAACAAGAATCCTGGCTACGCCAGTGTTTGGAATCCTAACTCTTATTAGAATAGGACAACGTCAGTCATCACAAGAGGGGACACAGGGAAGGGCCTATAGGAAAACATCCCCCTTTCAAAAACAAAGGGTTTGGTAGTTTGTGCTAAGTCATGTGTGCCCCTCCCCCACACTTCAATACGGATTGACGCCCCTGCTTGGCATGTGGATGCGCTACAGTCAGAAGATAAACGCTATTGGTTTTGGTAGAGGTCAAAGGTAATCTGAGTTCATGGAAGGTAAAACTTCAAAAAATATTGGACTTGCTTGTAAACACGATATCTCAAGACACGAGTGATGGATACTCGCGTGCCCCCTCCCCCCCCCCCCCATCGATTTCAGAAAAGTTTAATTTTTAAATTTTAAAATGATCCCAAAAGGCGTTTAAGCTATAGATTACTGTAGGGGGTAGTGTGAGGTGTGTTTTCGACTGAGTTATGGATCTATTGTTACCATTTTCTATCACATCTGGTTCTCAAATTATCAGAATTATCGCAAATCCTTCGCAAAACTATCAAAATTTTAGCACGATCCGCGCGCTTCAAACCTTACCTCAGTATTGTCCTTATAATCAATAATTTCCGGTATCAACTCCAGCAGAAGCACAGCAACAAAAGTTGAAAGCTGTTTTTACGAATTCTCAGGTAAAAGTCTAGCTTTGTGATTGGCAAATAAGTTTGTTGGGGAATTGAAAGTGTCTCGATGCAGATCATGAATGCAGGTATTGTCATGGTTATCTTATTTAATGAAAATTTCGGCGCGCTTCGCGCGCATTCGTCACAGTTTTCATTTCATCTCATGACCATTATAAAGGTTATAATGCATGCAACTATTCTGATCACAAAACTTTTTCGGAAAAACAAAAGTACGTGGGCCTTAGGGATCTTTCAATCTAATTTGTAGCATGATGTGAAAGGTTGAAAGTATGTATCTGCCGTTATACATTTTCAAAAATTTTTACCGAGCGCTTAGAGCGCAGCCATTACCGGTATAGATGGTGATTGTTAATACACTTACGACGAAAAAAACATTCTGAAACGCGCTTTTTAGTCCTTAACCCCTTTTGCTTTACCTATCAGGGAGACCTAATATCACCTCCCTGTACCTATACTCTCCCTCCCATTCCCTTGCCGGATGCCGTTCGTCTGGATTTTCGTTCAGACTTATAGTAAAAATACGATAGTTGTAAAGTGCTCGGCATCATACTCTATAGTATCATTTGGATGTCAGGTATTAATCATGATAACAGTGCCCCATTTAATGAATTAATCCAGAGCTTCCAGGAGGCACTATACAGGTGTCTTCCAGCCTTAGATACCCTTTTATAATGCACAATGAAGCAAAGGAAAATTTTCGTATTAGTCCAAGAATGTTTCTGTGGACTCCACGCACGTATTTTTACGTAAAAACTTTTCCCGAATAGAAGGCATTAAAGTAGCCAAAAAGGGGCTTCAGGAGGTTTGTTAACAACATACCCTTTTTTAAGACAACAAACGCTCCTTTTTCACCAAACCAAAAATTACAATAAACTAAATTATGGATATTTTCCAGACATGTATGATCAGTTAAAAAATATCCTAAAGATAGCACCATTTTGCATCAAAGCAACCTTAAATTAACAAAAATTTCTCATGAATTAATTAATTTCTAATGAATTAATCCAGAGCTTCCAGGAGGCACTAAACCGGTGTCTTCCAGCCTTAGATACCCTTTTATAATGCACAATGAAGCAAAGGAAAATTTTCGTATTAGTCCAAGAATGTTTCTGTGGACTCCACGCACGTATTTTTACGTAAAAACTTTTCCCGAATAGAAGGCATTAAAGTAGCCAAAAAGGGGCTTCAGGAGGTTTGTTGACAATATACCCTTTTTTAAGACAACAAACACTCCTTTTTCACCAAACCAAAAATTACAATAAACTAAATTATAGATATTTTCCAGACATGTATGATCAGTTAAAAAATATCCTAAAGATAGCACCATTTTGCATCAAAGCAACCTTAAATTAACAAAAATTTCTCAAAGGGGTGGGGGACACCCCTCCCCTTAGACCTCTCCCCCAGGACGGCACCTTTATGTATTGACAAAAAGAATTCCACATTTCTGTATACAGTAGCAGGGACGCACAAAGAAAGGTACAATTTACGCAGACGAGTGGGGGGGGGGGGTGGGGCTGAAGTGGCATTACGAAGTCAACTGTTCTGCCCCCAGTCACCAAATCCTGGTGGCGCCACTGCATACTTGGCTTGTGGATGTGTTATAGTCAGATAAGGAATTTTTTAAAGGTTACACGAGGTCTTAGGAGGTGAACAGCGAAAACCTTGGAAATTGCTAGTAAATGCAACAGCTCAAGATGCAAAGATTGATACCTTTCGGCAAGGAATCACTAAGCCTTTGGGACTTCTGGTTTAATGTGTCAGTTATTTTATTTTGATGCAATTATACCTCTGTTTCTAAAAAATTACTTATATGCACGAATGTCAATTTTCAGGATAAATCATGAATAACTGTAAAATATTCAAATTCTCTCGGGACAGACCATCCTTTTTGCCCTATTATGGCATAGCGCCACTAATTATTTGTGCACTGACTTGCGCCCTAAATGTAGTCCGTTTCGTTGCATCGATCTCGACCCTCATAGTAGTTTTCAACAAGTACAAGCTACTCCTCATGAAATCTTACAAGTATAGGCCTTTAGTTATACTGTATTCAAATGTTGTGTACCATGACCGTTCAGTTTTAAGCTAGGAGGGCTTGTATAATGGTTCTTGCGTTGACACTTCACTCCAAATGCCATTTTGCATAGCAAAAGGATTATTATTATTAATGGGAGAGTTCTTAATGTAATTCAGCCCTTGTACAGAAATACTAAATCATGTGTGGAAAATATGGGACAAAAATCTGATTTTTTTGATTGTAATATGGGAGTGAGACAGGGGAAAATTTATCCCCAGTGCTATTCGCCGTATGTTTGAATGACTTTGAAAGGTTTATTACTCGTTATTATAAGGGGTTAAATGATTTAAACGAGTCTTTTAAAGAACAGTTAAATGATAATGTCGTAGGAGTTTTCTTCAGATTATTAACTTTGCTGTACGCAGATGATACTGTAGTCTTAGCTGAGAGTGCAAAGGTCTTACAGCTACAATCCGCGACAAAGATGATGGGACAAAACAAGCAAAACAAGCAACAGTGAGATCATCATCCCCCTATCTGCATCCCCATTCCCCAGTGTTCAATGTTGCGGCAGCTCAACGTGTTCTGAGACTTCAACATTGATACGGGGAGCGGAGTTTGTCCCATGTACTTTTGTCGAGGATTGTAGCTTCAAATGGTGTTCAGATGTGTTGTGATACTTGGAATCTGACCATTAAATATAATAAGACAAAAGTAGTTGTATTTTGCAGAGGTAAAGTCAGAAAAAAACCTGTTTTTTATTTTGGGGATAAAGTTCTGGAAGTCACTGACGGTTACTCTTACTTAGGTGTTCAATTTAATTTTAAAAATAAATTTACTAAGAGTAAAGCGTTGCAAGTAAATCAGTTCCAGAGGGCATTGTATAGTTTTTTTACTAAGTCTAGTAGTCTCCATCTGTCCTTTTACAATTGTTTGATCAATTAGTTTTACCTATTTTACTCTATGGTGGTTCGAAGATTTAAAAATAATGAGTCATTTCTTCTGAAGTTTCTTAGAAATATTCTCAGAGTGAACATGTATTCATTCAATTGTATGGTTTATGGGGAGCTGGAAAAACATTGAAGTTAGTCAACACGGTTGACGTCAAGATGGTGTCCTTTGGGGTAGATTAGTCAATGGTAGTACACAGAAACTTTCATTCATGATGTATAGGCTTTTAAGAACTTTACATGATAAAGAAATTTACTCATCTCCTCATTCATTCAGTATTTAATAAGACAAGTTTAACATATATGTGGGACACCGCAATCATGAATTCTCAAAGTGTTTACTCTAGTAGCACGGTATTCCAGTTTCATATATTAAAAGGGTACTGAAGCAGAGGGTTAATGACATTTATGAACAAGAGTGGTTGTCCGAAGTAAATGCTAATAATCAATGTTTAATTTACAGAATCTTTAAGAAGAAATTAGAATTTAAAAAATTCATAAATACTTAACAAGCGTGCACGAATTAATTTGTGTTAACTTCGTTGTGCAAACATTAAGATTCCAATAGTCACTGGGAGCTTTGAAAACATTGTGGTCCATGAAAGAATTTGTACGTTGTGCACCAGGGAAAGTATCGGGGATGAATTTCATTATTATTTGAATGTGATGCATTTACAAATGATAGTAATTTGTACATAAAACCTTATTTTAGGAGGAATCCAAACACTTTAAAAATGGAACAATTATTTCAAACTAAAAGTAAGAAAAAATTTTGTGAAAAGTTTTGGAAAGTTAGCGAACTTTAAAGTCTTATGTTGAAGCGGGAATTAATTTGCACTTTTTTCCATTTTTACTGTTTTCATCTAATTCCTTTTTTCATTTTTCTCCCTTTTTTGAAGTTCTTTGTAGAATGAAAAGAATTTTGCTAATGTTATTTTTATTGGCTCTAATACCTCTCCAGAGGATGAAAAGAGAAAAAACTGAAACTGAATGCAGACAAGTAACTGAAATTTTACATGGACAGCCTTTCCTTTAAAGGCAATGGAGTAGGGAAAACAAACCAGTAAGACACAACTGGAAAAAAGGCCGTGGTCTTCTCGACTTGAACCAATTGGTTGGAAACTGGGACGTTAAACCTCATCTAACTAACAAATTAAAGGCTGACAACACTGAAATGCTGTTTCGCTTCGTGCACGATGAAGCTGTTACACTTCTCTTTTTTCTCTTTTACAGATGTCAGTAAAATGATGCAATGACTATGAGCTTTTTAAGAGAAGTTCCAAGATCCACTATGAAAAGCAAGCAGCGAGGCCACACCCTTCACCGGTCAAACGCAGTTGCATGGTGACAACATGGTAATGTTGAATTGCTCATAATGTAGAGAGTAGTGTGTCTGTCCTCTTACACACGATTTTTCATTCCTTGCCGAAGGCAAGAGGAAGCTATGTAATCACGATGGCGTGTGTGTGTGTGTGTGTGTGTTCGTGACGTCTAGCTTTTAAAACGATACCTCAAGATAGGAGTGATGGGTATACTTTTCATACATGGCATGTGTATGTGTTTATTCAGGAGATGAATCATATCGTTTTTGGTAGAGGTCAAAGGTTACCTAAGGTCACGGGCAAGGGTGGGATTTGATGTCTGAAAGTGGGGGGAAAAGTCAGGTGGACTGTCAAACGGCGCCGAAGGAGCTGCGGGAGCGCGAAGCGTTCCCCCTAACAGCGTGGAGTCCAGGATACCGGCTTAGAGCCCCTGGCGGGGTCCAGGGGCAGAACCCAGTTGGGGGGGTCCAGGGGCGAAGCCCCCGGAAGCTCTGGGGGTATTTACGAAATTTTGGGCACTAAAATGATGAATTTTAGCTTCAGCTTCAAATGACATAAGGTGGGCAATTAACATACCACAAAAATCACAATTTGACTTTTTTCAATTATATTCTTACTCCATGTGACTAACAGTCAGATGGGATCGATAATGCTGAGAGCTTGAGGAAGAAGGAGGAAATGGATTATTTTGAGGGTTTCCCCGGGCTTTAGAACAATAATTTCAAGAATAGGATACCTAGTACTCAGAATGGGTACGCGCATTTTTCATACTTTTTAGTGATATGAATATGAGAAATTCTAAGAGAGAAAAGTATCCTCAAGGAGAGGGCTGTCCACCCCCTTCGCTTAGCGCCTTTCCTCTATTACGGTACCGGAAATGATACTTCCGTGCCTGAAAACTTGCAACTAAACAATCTTCAAAGAGTCCATCGATGGTGATAAAAGTATTGCTTTGAAAATTTCTTGTGGAGGGGGAACTCCCCCTAGACTGCGTACGGCCATGGGGCGTTGGTGGATCTAATGGTAATAGAAGAGTTTGTACGAAACTATGACAAGCAGGATGTTCTACAGGAAGTAACCCCGAAGCAATATTTAAAACGGCTGCGTGAAGCGCGCAGAAAAAGAGAGCGTTTGAGACATTTAATTGTAGCCTATTGTTTTTATTTGGCTTTAATGCATTGTTTTATTGCATAAAAATTTGTTTGCTTTCCCAGGTGCCTGTTCTTTCCATACCTGGATACGGGAACCCATATCCTGCTCTACGGAGGCTTTCTTTCATGCTTCGTTTTGTCGATGGTCTGGGTCAAGTGCCCCACAACCATTTTATTAGTGTGAAATATAGGGTAGTGTCGATATGAAGGTTATAGACTATGTAATACTTCAGAAAGTCAATGGAATCTTTTGTGTGTAGTTTTTACATGGACATTGTCAAGGGCATTGGCAGTTAAAGTGTCAGGGAAGTAATTTTTATTTGAGGCTGCATCTTGTGTAGTTGTGGCCGGCAAAGCCTTTAACCGCGATCGCCGAAGGCGCGAAGCCGGAGGTTGGGGACTGAGGGTCCTCCCTAAGAAATGTTTCTCAAACTTGACTGCTCTTGCGGCCATTCTAGACCATTTCTTCAGAAAGTCCTGCTTCCACCAGATGTAATTTGAAATGCTAATGAAATAGATTTCATACGATGACCGCAAATTTAAGATGATAACCGTCAGTCAATTTGCTGCGGATGGTGAGGAAAGTAAACAGCGAGAGGTGTAGCGAGGGTTTTGGAAATGGTAATTTAGTCAAGCTGTCCCCAGGAAGTAGTAACGAGGCAGTTCCACCAAAGTTTTCCTACGCACAGAAGTCCAGCAGTACTAATGATACATCGGTTTATACAAGGCACATGCGAAGCACGCCGATTTCTTTTCTTATATACATGGGTAGGGTTTGGGACTTTGCAAGGAACATGGTGCATTTTATGTCGTACATCAGTAATTTCAGTGACCCTTATTTGAGAGTTTCAAGTCACAATAGTGTTGCACGTAGGACGAAAGAAATTTTACGGTGTCACAAAAAATTATCAATTGTATTAGTCAGTTTTCTCTGAAGGTGAGCGCAAAGCGCGCAGAGAAAATTTTTCGTAGTAATTTTATGGTTTTTGATATTAATATTTTCCTTCATTAAACATTTCTTTGGTCTCGATTACTTTCGTTCGTTTTTTATTATTTTTATTTTTCAAGCTCTGGAAAAAGTGAGGGGCAAGTGCCCCCTGCTTGCCCCCCGTAGTCCCGCCTATGGTCACCGGAGTTAAAACCTCATAAACACTATCTCAAGTGCGAAATGGTGGATACTTTTCATACTTAGGGTACAAATTTTTCACATGAACCAAAAACATTGTAAAAGGTGCGTTATAATCAGCATATGAATCCTGTTGTTTTGGTAGAGGTCAAAGACAATCTGAGGTCACCGGAGTTATACTTGAAAAGCATAAACTGATTGTAAATTCCTTACCTCAAGGTAGGAATGATGGACACTTTCCATATTTGTTGTATAGCCGTATCATATTGAGAGGAAGAACTTTATTGTTTCTGGTAGAGGTCAAAATAACCAGATCAGTGAAACAACGAAAATCTCGGAAATTGCTTGTAAACGCTGTAACTCCAGACAGAGGCGTAGGAGGCGGTGGACTGGGGGGCTGCAGCCCCGACCAAATATTTTTTGTAAAGTTCTGATTTGAATTGTACCAGCATCTATATATTCGGTATCAATTCGAGTGTGTTTTTTAAGATTAAACTTGTATTATTATTATCAGCGGTGTATTTAGGGAGCCACTGGGCCATGCCACCCTCACTGATGTCGATTTTTTCTCTTTTTAGTGCCTAAAATACGTAACTGTTTTAACCCAAATTTTGCTTCAAAGTTAACAAATGTGGCAACAGATTGTATATAAGGACCCCTCCCCTTACACCCCTCACCCAGACCGGCAATCACACAATCACACAACATAATGCATGCCCCCACCCCCATGAGAGAAATCCAAAAAATTATAATCAACATGGAAGGGTAGTGACACGGAAAATGATTGTAATTGACAATTACATACGGTGTGATAACCGATGCATTAACATTAACATGTTAAACGCGCGTGGAGCGCGCGGAAATTTGGGGTTATATTTTTCGGGCAAGTCGTTACAGCCTCCCCCCCCCCTCCCCCAATCAACTTTGGCTTCCGCGCCTATGGCTCAAGAAGCAAATGATGGAAACTTTTCATACTTGATATAGGCTTGCCATATTGTCAATTAGTTTGTTGATTGTATCAATTTCTTTCTGGTTTAATTGTAAAATCCTTAAGCTGCTTCTACACATGCAACTGGTTCGTCGCAATTCGACAAGTCGCTGGACTACACATCAAACTAATTTGTCGCCGATTACTCAATCGCTAACCCTTGGGAAAGCCCCCAATAGGCGATTGTGCACCTCAGGAATGATAAACACTCAGGGGCTGCAGGAGGGCATTTGTTAAGAAAGTAACCAGAGGTGAAAAGATGCAAAATGGTATCCGCTGAGCTCTCCCAATAAGAGTTTAAAATGAAGATGAAATAGCAACTCCTGTTAAATCCCTCTAAATGTGCAATCCCTCTAAATGTGCACTTTGTTATTTTAACAGCCGGATACAATTTCCGTACCCTCGGTTGTGCCTCCCTATAGTTTTAAATCGCAAAGTGGTCACACTGCATAATTAATAACACTCCATTCCATTAAATTGTTTCTGGATGAACTTTGATCGCCATATGCCAGAACATTACATGTTCATCATGTTTAATTGCAAAATTTGCCCCCCCCCCATCAAGACTTAACGTCTACTCACCCGCTGGTTCGGGCTTTGCCATCACATAGCGAGCTCTTCCCCTAACCCCTACATCGCTTTTGTCCCCACTTTAAGCACTAGGTATTTCAATTACTTGTACCCTCTATCTTAACACGTGTCCTCACTCTTTTCCATTCATAGTTTGTAGACTCCACATAGTCAAAAGATTTACTAGAAAGGGAGGGTGACATGTACCAAACGTTTCTCCGGATGATTGCGTATATGTTCGACCGGGATTCTGGAGAGAGTCACACCACTTATTATCCAGAAAATACAAGTCGTCGTCCGCAGAAAGAGTTACCGTGATACAACTCCTTGCAACAGGTGAGTAGGTGTAACCTGCATGGCCACTCCATCCTACATTGTTTGGGTGAAAAGCCGGCAAGTACCCAGACGGGTTAACTGTGTGTCTAAGCCTACACAAATCTCTTTGAAATTGGGGTGAAAATGCAAAAAAAAAAAAAAAAATTCCAACGGCACCGCAGTAAATTAGATGGAGTACCTACAAAATTATGGATATTAGAACAAAGCATGAAGCCATCTATACAAATATCACTGATTAGTAATAAGGAAGTAATGAAAAAATAGCTCATATCACATTGCAAAAAGTAATCCAGTATATTTAAATCACCCTCATATTGCGATTTATTTTATTACAATTGTTTCTGGGCACAGCCCTCTAGTCCCCTGCGATTTGGGCCCCTGATTCCAGGCGTGCACTGGGTTGAGGTATTCCTATCAGGTGCCAGCTTGATGCGACTGCATTTATTCCCGACGGTTTAGTTGAGTTGTGGAATACGAGTACGGTTACATGTAGCAAGTCGGCAAGTCGAATGCGGCTACATATCCAACCCATTAGTGTGCAGATTCGATTTCTGAATCTGCTACAACTCGTCTGCGACAAGTCAGTAACTAGTTTGGGGCAGGTCACATACGCAATAAGTCGATCTTGGATCGGGAACTTCACATGCCCCAGCTTTACTCGATTGTCTAACGACCTAGGGTACACTTTAGTACTGGTCTCGGCCACAGCCATGGCAGAATGAAAGAACAAGTATGGTTGAAAGCGTGAAAGCTAAGTTATTATGTCTGAAATATACATGAAATAGCGCCGGATCCAGGACTATGAGAAAGGGGGGGGGGGGCATAACCGTCTGCAGTGCTGATCATACCTTGTTACAAAATTCATTTGCTTTGCCGAAAATAGGGGGCGTACGCCCTTTCTCATATGCCTGGATCCGGCCCTGTGAAATAACCTGCCGTTTTAAGATTGAGATTCAGTCTTCCAACTCTTTCTGTGATGGCTTCAAATATATCACGAACATTTCTTCCTATTTGTGTCATTCTTTCACAGCTGATTTTAACCGATTCAAGAAGTTCCCCCTATTTAAGAAGGTCAAGAGAATAAACGCCGATAATATTGGCATCTTCTGTAATTCGAGTGTTCAGCGGATGATGAGGAAGGGGTAAATGGCAACGGATGAGTGTAACCCAATAGCTGAGAAGGGTAGAGGCTCGCTCTGCAGGAAACATTGACATCAGGCGAGCACTCTGAATGGGGGACGGGGATGTGCCATATTTTGGCGACTAAAGGGAAGATATAATGCTGACAGAAAAAATGAAGCAAGTCCAAAGGCAATGCTCAGATGGGGGTCAGGAGGAGAAGCCAGGAAAATTTTGGATCAGCAAAGTCTTACAAATTTCCTGTTATTCTCTTTACAAATATCTTTCCTGATTGTTCAAGCAAAAATATTTCATATTCAAGGAAAAGTAAGTAGTTATTCTGCATGAAATTAACAATTTATAACAAAAACGCCACATGACTTACCGTACATTAATTAGGATAGTTTCTTAACTGAGACTAACCGGGTTGCTGATGTGGGAATTGTGATGGAGGCGCATGGATGATTGTAGTTGTGTGTGGATTTGGAATAGGAATAGTATTATCACTCAAGTTGTCAAATAGCTTTATAGGAAGTAGGCTTAATTATGCCAAGTAGCAGTGACGAATGAGTAATTTTTGTTTTCAAGACAGTTTAGAAGTACAGATTCTAATACATCGCATAGGATCTTTTTGTTACACAGACGATTAGCTTGATTTAAAGTACCAGATTTAGCTGGGAAAGCGTGGGGAGGGGGAATATGGAGGGAAATCACCCGTAGCCCCACCACTGTTTGCAGACCACTTTAAAAATGCATGAAACCATTAGTGGGAGGATCCAAAAATATTCATTGAAAAGCTATATTCATGCTGTGCAAGTGGGACCAATGTCGGCCTTGGTCTCATACGGTTGGGGACTTGGCTCTCGGTTCACATTAAAAGTAAAATACATCAGCTGCCAGGGTGGTAACATACTTTGCACTGTGACATTGATAAATTAGACATTCTCCCTATCTTACAGAAACCTATGTTACTCTATAGAGGGGCTGTGCACTGCTTAGCTATATGTTACGGAACTATTGAGGAAATAGAACAACGAAACTCAAAAGCGCGCGAAGTATGCCAAAGGAAGGGAGTTTAAGGGTTGGATGCAAAGTAATGCTATCTTTGGTAAAGCTTCGAACTTATTTCCATGAAAGAAAAATTAAGTGAGGCCCTTTTGAGTGATGTTTTGGTTGTGTAATTACCAAACGGGAACGTTTGAATGATGCTTTTAACTGACATCCATATATCCATATGACTCCTTACTAATTTTATGGTAAAAATATTGCAAGATTAATAAGTTGCACGTTTCTCTACGTGATACGATATCAAACTGCCATGAAGAACTTTTGGTATGTCACATTAACTTATTGTAGTGCAGTTCCGTCGAACGCTTTTCGTTTCATGAGGTTTTGACGTGCTTTCTCTAATATGACGACAAGAGCAGTCTAAATTTTCCATACGTGGAGAAATTTGGTGTCTGAAAATGTGTGTGTGTGTGTGGGGGGGGGGGGTGCAAACTCGGGCCCAAGGCGCCGCGGGAGCGGGAGCGCCTTCATTCAAGGCGTTTGGTTCCAGGTTTCCGCCTTAAGGGCCCTGGTGGTACAGAGGGCAACGCATAAAGCAATTGGGTATCTTGAAACTCATCTGATGCGCACCAGACAGATCAAAAGAATCACAGAATAGCCTCAATCAGAATAACAGGTCATATGTTTGGCTTGTGCGTGGTCAATGTTCTGGGGCAAGGGACCCTAAGTTTTCTATTACTGAAAAATAAGACAGTTTCGAAAATACAGGTTAAAGTCTAATTCTGTAAGCGACGAAAGGTTGGGGATGATGATGGAAATGTTATGGGTAGTTCTTACAGAGACATGGCCATGGGCGTCCGCATTTAAAAATGCCAGGCAAGCATTTTTTTATTGGAGGCTGCATCTTCTTTTAACCGCCTTAAGGCGCGAAGCCTGAGAGTGACCTTTATTTCAGGGTTTCAGGGACACACGAGCTTTGGAAGAAATTTTAATCAAGGCAGCTAACCAAGTTTTCAATAAAAATTTGCCCCTTGCCTTCCCATCGAGCTTCACCACTGTATTAATTAGTATTCATTGAGGGAGCGCGCACCGAGAATTTTTTCTAAAATTGTTATGATATTTGAAGTCTTCATTTAACATTGCAATTTTTCTTTCGTCTTGTTCTTTCTCTCTCCTCTCCCTTCCCTTTATTATACCGACTGGATCCCCGAAAGGGGGCTATCACCCCCTTTAGCGACGTTCCTGGCCAGAAATATTTTTAATGCAGCCATGCCCCTGTCTTGGGACCCGTAGCCTTCACTCCCAAGTCGTTTATCCACACTCGTGTGGAGCAATAGTATTCAGTACACAGTATAGATTTCTCTCTCCCTCCCCACCCATTTAGGAGGTATTTCTGACCTCAAAGTTTCTTGGAAACCTTCACTACGGCTACGCGCAACCGGTGGTGGATCGCCATAGTGAAGGAAGCACCCACCTGCCTGGAGTGACAAGCCACAACCGTACAAATCACTTCGAAGCTTTGCCAAAATGGCACCATTTTGCATCTCATCCAACTTACATAAATGTTACCCCCTCCCCTTAGTATCCCACAGGCGGGTGACGAAGGAAGGGTCCGACCGGGTGTCTATAGGGCAACGCCACTTGATGCTCCGCTTAAATGGTGTCATGAACTACCCCTAGAGATTTCACAAATAATACCGTGTTATCGCCATCCAACTTTCCTCCTCTTCGTATGGGCCAGTGGATGGTATAATGACCTGTCACTTCTTTGTTTCCCTTGGCAAACAATGAACACCTGCAATAGAGAGAAGGAAATGTAATATAATAAAAATCAACATGGGCGTCGATGGGGGGGGGCATGCCCCCCACCTTTTGTGACCTAAAACTAACCAGAAAGCCCAAAGGCTTAGTGATTCCTTGCCAAAAGGGGGTACCTTTTCACACTGAGGTTCATCTCTTAAATTTTTACTTCTTGACCATTGTAAAATGTAACAATTTGACCTTTGAACCCTACCAAAAATTGGTGTCTGTTATTCCTCCCTTGTAATGCCTTGTTTATAAAGTTGCTATTTGACCTCTGGTGACCTCAAATGACGTTTGACCTCCACCAAAAACAATAGGGTCCCTCCTCTAACCATGACAAATCTATATACCAAGTGTCCGTCATTGCTGTTTTGAGATAGTGACCTCAAATGAACTTTGACCTCCACCAAAAACAAAAAATGTCTATCATTGCCACCTTGATATATCGTGTTTACAAGCCATTTGTTTTCGCAGTTTAACCGCTGGTGACCTCACATGACCTTTGACTTCCAACAACACAATAGGTTTCTTCCTCTCACCATGACAAATCTATATACCAAATGAAAAGTGTTATGGGGTTTCGCAGTTCAACCTCTGGTGACCTCAAATGACCTTTAACCTTCACACCAAAAACAAGAGAGCTCTTCCTCTATACCATGACAATCCATATACTAAATATGAAAACCTCAGTAACCAGAAAACTAAACTAAATTTTTCCTACCCCCCCCCCCAAAAAAAAAAAGAAAAAAAAAATTAAAAGGTGAATGGTGGTGAAGAGATAGATATGCTCAGAAATTATTCCATATGGCTCTTTATCAGGTCCGTAAGTAGTAAGTTCTGTAAAAATTCTTTCTATAAAATTTTCGCGCTTCTACAGTTCTCTAGCGGTAACGCCCGCCATTTCAACCATACTGGATTTATTCCGTTGCTAACCTCTTATTCTTTCTTCAACCTCACCATCGTGACAAACATATTTTGTAAGAAAAAGACTTTTTCAGTTTCGTCTGAGAGCCTTAATGGGTAAGAAAGAATGTACTCTCCGACGAAGATAATTTCTTAGTTTGCTCTTAAGTAGCAGATTCTTCAATAAATACCCAAACTTTTCCAAATTTTCTTAATGAAAACAAAAATATGAAATCTTTTTCACTATAACCCCAATTTTTCGGTGCCCTTCGCGCGCCTTATATTTTTAGTTCGGCATTTTCATAGCACCCCCAAATATTGAAACATCTGGCACCATTTTTCGAGGAATTTTAGGCCAGATGTCCCACTTACAAAGTCAAATCGACGGTCGCCCCTGCAAACCAGCGAAATTCTGAGCCGGGCAGTGGCGCCGCGAGAGTTTTAAAAATGGGGGTGAAGACAAAAACCATATTGGTAGTTGGTAGCAAAAAGGCGGAATGATCAGAGGGCAGCGCTCTAAAAATGTTATAATTTTAAGCAGTTTTTATCACTTCGTTTTGTTAGCGGTGATATTTGGATCTAACGCTTAAAGGCCCCATAGCGCCGCCAATGGAGGCGGCGGATAACATCTAGAGTTTTTGATCATCATTAATCTGTTCATTTCCGTTCTCAAATGAAGAGGTTCGGTCTTAAATGTTCTCTTTCGTTCCGTTGAATGGCGTCTTTTGAAACCTGAAAAAACCAAAAAGAGGAAATATTTGATCAGGAACATTTGTCTACCAAGTGACCGTATGAGAATGTTAGCATTCTATGCATTTCGTAATTTGTATTCGATTCCTGTTTGTGGAAAGTCATTTCACTTATGAACTTTTTTTTTTCTTGGAATGCATTTTGGAATTTTGCTAAACCATGGAAAACTTATACCGCCTATCAAGTTTAATAAGGTCAAATAATGGATTGAACACGGAGAGAACAAAACTAATTTCTGTTTGAATCTTTCTTTAATATTGTGTTTGCCTCTGTCAGTCTGTGTCCTGTCCAAAAGCTTTAAAATTAAAGCAGACATACGCCGAGAAGTGATGCCAAAAAGTAGCGCTCGTGGGGGTCTGGGCAAATTGTAGACATGGGCTATTTCAAAACTTGAAGAAAAAATAACATCAACATTTTTTATGATATCGCTAGAAAACAGGCGCAGATTTGAATTGCATCATCACCTATATATTCGCTATTACTTGGATAATTATCAATGGTGTACTAAGGGGGCCACTGGGCCATGCCTCCCTCACTGATGCCCGGATTTTTTTCCTTTTAGTACCTAAAATACGATTTTTTTAATACAAATTTTACTTCAAAAGTAGTATATGCGGCACCAGATTGCATATGAGGACACCTAGTTTTTCAAAAATTTCCAAAGGGGAGGCCTCCCCTTAGACCCCTCATCCAGGCCAGCGATCAAACAACAGAATGCAAGCTCTACCCTCATGAGAGAAATCCAAAAAAATTATTATCAATATGGAAGTGGAGCACCGCGGCAAATGATTGTATGTAACTGGCGAGCGGTGTGATAAACTGATGATATACCGTATACATTAACACGTTGGACGCGCGTGGAGCGCGCTGAAGTTTGTGGTTACAATTTTCGGGCAAGTCGTTACAGCCCCCCTCCCCCCTCAGTCAACTTGGGCTCCTACGCATATGCTAGAAACTTTCCAGAACATGGGTTTTCAAAATAGAAAATGATTAAATGCAACTCACAAGGCCTGGGAAATCCCATTTTCAGCGATGTGGGAGGCATTTCGGCCAAAATTATGTTAGCGCCAAACTATGGTGGCGTTACGCTTAGATAGTTTGCCTACAGGTTTTGCCCCCCCCCCCTCCCTGCGAATCCCTAGCCACACCCCTGTAAAAGGCGCCAACATTCATATATTACGTTCTTTTCTGGGAGTAAAAATTTCCCCTGATTTGATCAATTAAAAGCTTCCCCCCCAACTTTTTCTGCGGACGCCCATGAAATCCATGTTGGCAAAGGGATGTGCTCAATTTGTGATGTGGATATTATAGCAAATGAATGAGGTACTTATCACAGAAAGGGAATAAAACTGGGGGTAATGCGGACCCTTTTTACGTGTTACCCTTCCACTTTGTAAAATGGTTTTACAGTGAGTGTCAAAGCAGGAATCACGACGCTATTACACAAGCTCTTTCACAGTGGCGTAGCTACGGGGGGGGGGGGATGAAGGACACGTACCCCACGACAAAGCCGTGCCACCGCAGGTGCCCCCGTGGAAAATTTGGGAATGCACAGTTCTGTATATCAGCCCTATAGTGAGGGAGAAAATTCAGAAATTGTGCCCCCCCAGGAAAGCTTCGTGACCCCCAGTTCCCCCTGCTAAAAAATCCTGGCTCTGCCACTGCTCTTTCAGCTTAAATATGCAATCATGATACACAACGGTCCTAGTCGCATGAGGCAGGGGCTGGGGGTGCAGCCCGCGATCGAAATATTTTTGTAAAAATTCGGGCAATATGCTGAGAATATTTCGGGCACCTACTGAAAGAAACATAATGCAATGATGTAGCCAAAGGTAATCAATAGTTTAAAAAAACTTCCTTTGTAATTAAAGTTCTGATTTGAATTGCATCAGCACCAATATATTCGGTGTTTTTTAATGGTTAAAATTATATCATGATTATCAGTGATATATTTAAGGGGGCTATTGGACCATGCCCTCCGCCCTCAATAATGTCGATATTTTAGTACCTAATATACGTAAATCTTTTAACACAAATTTACTTCAAAGGTAGCATATGTGGCACCAGATTGCATGTACGAACACCTAATTTTCAAAAATTTTCAAAGGGGAGGCTGGAGATCACACAACATATCACACAACATATTATATTATTAATTATCATTAGAACTGTAACGACTTTCCCCAAAATTATAATCTATATGGAAGAGTAGTAACATGGCAAATGCTGGTATGTAATTAGTATGCGGTGTATGGGCGTCCGGAAGGGGGCAAGGGGGCACTTGGCACTTGCCCCCTGGAAAACAAAAACTAGAAAAAAAAATCTTCAAGAAAAAGTAACATCAACAGTTTTTATGATATCGCTAGAAAATTTCCAGAACATGAGCTTTCAAAATAGAAAATGATTAAATGCAACTCACAAGGCCTGGGAAGTGCCATTTTCAGCGATCTGGGAGGCCTTTCGGCCAAAATTTTCTTGGTGCTTTGCGCCAGACTGTGGTGGAGCTACGCTTAGATAATTTGCCTACAGGTTTCGCCCCGGGCCCGGCAAATTCCTGGCTACACCCTTGTCAAAGGCGCCAACATTTAGCAACTAAGCTCTTTTCTGGGGGTAAAAATTTCCCGATTTGATAAATTTAAAGTTCCCCCTAAGATTTTTGCTGCGGACGCCCATGATGCGGTGTGATAACCGATGCATGCCTACATGTTGAACGCCCTTGGAGGAGGCGGAAATTTTTTGTTATATTTTTCGGGCAAGTCGTTACAGCCCCCCCCCCCCATCAACTTGGGCTTCTACTCCCATGACAACGGTCATTACACAAATTTTAAACCTGAATGACAGGCCTGCATGTGAGATTTAAGAGATTGTTGCTACTTGGTAAGAAATTTCACCAAGTGTCCAGAGGCCAAGAAACGGACCATATTTGGTGTGTAAGTCAATTGAGTAATAGTGATGAACTGTCAAAATTAGTGGAAAACTGCAAAGGTTTCTTTGTCATGTCCGAGTGGATGTATCATTTCCCTGGAAAAAACCCAAAATTTTAGTCTTTCAATTTTTCTTATAGAATTGACATTTGTACAAATAAAACGATAACGCGAAAATAAATTAAAATGAAACATTCGAAAAATTTCTTGTCTAAGTTTGGAGCTGTGACATCATAACAATCTAAATGTAAGCCATCATTGTGGCATACCGCCCTCTGTTCGAAAAAGATTGTAAGCATAATGATTATGTCGCCTCCAATTTGTTTGCTTGCTTGTTCAATGTGAATGGAAATTTAAAATTCAAAATTTATGTGTTATGTAGGCTACACAGGATGCAAGATTTGAATAAATTTGTAAACGTGCTCGCCTTCCTGAGGTTAGGGGATAGAGTTGTTCAAGGGGACGGAGTTGAGTACTTAAGAATCATATGGTAACCTGCTAACTGATGCAACAGTTTTAAAATTCTGGTTCTGATTCTAAAACATTTTTCGGTTAATGTTTGGAACTCTCTGCCATCAAGAAATCAAACTTTCTCTACAATAACAAGTTTTAATTACAACCTTAAGAAGTACCTCCTAAGCAATTACTAGCTAGTCCTCATTTATCCTCGTTTAGTAGGTCTATTTACCCTGGTACTTTGGGTGGGGGTGGTTGGGGTGGTTGGGGAGGGAGTTAACTTTCTTAAGTTAAAATAGCAAACTGTGTTTAAAAATGTAGCTTGTATCCATATTACTTAGTCGCGTGTGTATATTATTTTTAGTAGTATTAGTATTATTATTGTGTTGTTGTTATGTTTTTCTTCTTTTGCCTTAAGGGAGTGGTTACCTAGTAAGCTCTTAAAGAGTTTTTATTTAATTACCAGGCGCGGTTCTAGATCGAGACTTTTGGGGGGGGGGGGGGGGCTTGAAACAGAAGAATCATAAAATTTTCTCTCAAATATGTAAATCGGCCACGCGCACGCTGAAACCAATGATAATAAAAACAGTACCATAACCAGGGACTGTGCAAGGTTATTTTGATAGGGGACATGGGTTGAGTGATCGCCGTCCTGGGGAAGGGGTCTAAGGGGAGAGGTTTCCCCTTCCTCTGAGAAATTTTTGCTAATTAAAGGTTGCTAAGATGCAAAATGGTGCGTTCTTTGGATAACTTTTTTTACTATATGACTGGAAAATGTTCATAACTTTGTGAATTCTAATTTTTGGTTGGGGGAAAGAGGGCTTTCTTAGGGGAGAGGTCTAAGGGGAAGGGTGTTCCCCTCCCTTTGAGAAATTTTTGCTAATTTAAGGTTGCTAAGATGCAAAATGGTGCGGTCTTTGGGTTATTTTTTGACTGATATATGGCTGGAAAATGTTCATAACTTCGTGAATTCTAATTTTTGGTTGGGTAAAAGAGGGCTGTTCTAGGGGATAGGTCTAAGGGGAGGGGTCTTTTGAGAAATTTTGGTTACTTGAAGGTTGCTTAGATGCAGTTAGTTAGTTAGTTAGATGACGTTTAACGTCCCAGTTTCCAACCAATTGGTTCAAGTCGAGACGACCACGGCCTTTTTTCCAGTTGTGACTCACTGGCTTAGATGCAAAAATGGTGTTGTCTTTGGGATATTTTTGGACCCGATCATATGGCTTCAAAACATTCTTAATATTTTTGGTTAGGTGAAAGAGGAGCCTTTTTTGTCTAAGGGTATGTATCAACAAACCTCCTGAAGTCCCCTTTTGGACACATTACTGCCTTCTAGTCGGGGAAAGTTTTACGCAAAAATACGTGCGTGGAGTCCACAGAAATATTCTCGAACTATTAAGAAAATTTGCCTTGCTTCATTTGTGCATTATAAAATCGTATCTAAAGGCTGGTAGAAACCGGAATATGGCTTCTTGGAAGCTCTGGGTTATAACTATATGGATCAGACATAGGCCTACCCCGCCCTCCTCTTTTCTTCTCCTTTCCGTCTTCTTTTGCTACTCTTTTTCTCTTTTCCTGCAAATTACAGGGGGGATAGGCCTCCCTTCCCCCCGAGTGGCACCGCCCCTGACCATGACATAGATGTAACGTATATACAGGCATATATTTTTTTTATTTGGAAGAATGTAGCAAACGTTACTGAGAGATACGAGCAACTGGACCTGTTCACATTAATGGGAATAACGATTCGGCCTGTAGATTTGACTTAAAAGGACTGCTAGTATAGCTTGACGAGATCAGCGACGAAATGACTCGTTTTGAACTTCCAACAGATGATTAATCCGTTAACTTGATTTACATGTACGTACATACTATCGTAGATGTTACTTATGCTACTTATCTGACCCAACTTCCATTGTATGAAATCGTGAACCTAGTATGTGATTTCGAGACACAGACGACAGTTTCCCTTGACAAACTAAATCCACTGGACCAATATGTGCACAAGTGTATTGGGCAATTTTGTTTTTCTCAGTACACGCAAATATAGCAGAACACAACCTTTGAATTTTTTTTTTTTTTTTTTGGGGGGGGGGGCTTAAGCGAATTTTTTTTTTTGGGGGGGGGGCTTGAGCCCCCAAAGCCCCCCGTAAAACCGCGCCTGTTAATTACTCCCTTTCCCAACTTGCTAGTGTGATTAATATACCCTTTCTGCTTTCTTTGAATACCATCAATTTATTTTCAACATTATTTTGCACAGTACGTCATGTAATTGCCGATTTATAGTAAGTTCTGTTATTGTTTAATCATATTTTAAGGGTAACAGTTAATGTATGTATTCTGCTTCAAGTTGTAGAAGAATCAATAAATTAAATGAATGAAATGTTCTGAGCGAAACTATTTTGGTGGGAGGGGTGGGGCATTTTGACCCTGACCCCCTCTGCTAATTAAATTATGTAATCAACAGATAACTCCTGCTCCGAAGTGATGTTTGAGTGTAACGCCCAAGGATAAAATTTTCTTCAATTACCTTTAAACACACGAGTATATATACTACGGAAAAGATTGCGAAGCAAGGGTGACGAGGCCTTGTATTTAACAACTAGCAAGTATTATCAGCAAATCTTAAAGGGAAAATACAATCACAACAGTTTGAATTAGTGTATCTTGCACTTTTAATATGGTCAACAACTCAAACGTGTGTGCGTGTTGTGGGGGGGGGGGGTCGGTTGGACCAGATGTAATCCAAACACAAATCACGAAGCCCTAGCAGCGTGGGACCCATGGTTCGCTTTAGGGCCCTGGAAAACATTGGATTCCATATGATATAGTTGATGCAACCTAACACTGTATCTTGGAAACATCAGTTTAGTGGATTACTACTCTTGAGATTTGAAGGAAGTACGTCCAAATGACATTCTCCTGAGTACACACCAAGCACTTCATAAAGTCGTAATTACACTCTTAATGCAAGAGAGTGAAATTCACTCCAAAAGAGACTGCAGTTTGGGACCACTCCTAGTAAGAGTGAATTTCACTCGGGGTGGAGTGAAAATTCACTCGAAGTAGAGCGATATATCATTCCATGCCAGTGAAGTATCGCTCTATTTGGAGTGAATTGTCACTCCACCCTGAATGAAATTCACTTTTATTACGAGTGGTCCCACACTACAATCTCTTTTGGAGTGAATTTCACTCTTTTGCATTAAGAGTGTAGACAAACGGTTTTTAGGGGTTATCAGGTCCGTTAAATATAACCACACAAGGTACAGAAGGGGGAGAGATAGCTTCCAGGGGCTGAAATGCAGGATATGTTAAGAGGCGAGATGTGTTAAAATGTATTATGGCAATAGTAAATTTTTATTTTCTAGGGGGCAAAATTACTCTAGGGGGTGCCGCCCCTGGTCCCTTTGGCTACGGGCTTGCGGGTATTGCCTCTGAGACATGACTAATCAAATAAAAGGGGACAGGTTTGATGAAAATTTCTCGCAAATTCTGATTCTTAAACATACTAATTACAGTATATATTAACCACACCTTATAGGCAAAAAAAAAATGAGGATTTGATAAAATCTGAGGAAGTCTTCATGTCATGTAATAATACAAATGTTACTCATGAAACAAGTGCAGTACATGAAAACCTTTCACTTTACTCAAGAATACTTTTCTTTTGTAGGCTAGTCACAGATGGAGAAAGAAAAAAAAAATAAAACTAGACATCCTAAACAGCCCTTTTCAATGGAGTAACATCCTTCCAAAGGCCTATGTGAGAGAACATTGCACAAGGAGTGCAAAAGGTGCTTGTCCTAACATAAACTTTGCCGTAAAATGACATTCTGGGCCTGAAATGGCGATAAGGGTTTCCTGGCTCGGGAAAGGAGCTACCGCCCCCATCATACCCACAATTCATACGCCTATGACCCCTCCCTTACCTTTACTGTCACTAATTATAATTAGTAATAAGCCACTCACCAAGAGATACCGAATTTTTATTAAATTGTGGGCATTATCTTCCCAAATGGCACAGAGCGATGTGCATTAAGTTGGTCACAATAAATGCACGAACCCAGCCCCTCCGCCCTTTCCCCGCTTTTTCGTGAGTTGTTGATTTTGTGTATGTTGATTTTGGAAGTGTAAACAGGTACGATTTTGAAGGACTGAGGTGAACAAGGGATCTAGTTTTGTAAAAATTGTTCACGAGAATAATTCACGAGGACTATATAAATATACATATATATTCACGAGAGCAATTCTGGGCCTTGTCGTAATGAGCGTAAGTGCAAGTAGTGTGAACGATAATTGCGAGCTACGGTTGCCGAACCGCCGAAAAAGGACAGATTTAAAATTTTTTTCCCATGAATACGGGTAATCTGCTAGTACTGTCAATCTGAAGCAATGTATAACTTTTTATAAACTGGGTTAGGACAAAGTTCCTCGCCATCATATGATGCTTCGTAGTCCCGCTTGTACACGTAAACAGTGGCCGTATGCTTTAGGAAGTGGGCGAAGGGGGCAGAAGAAATTATTGAAGTCAATAGCGTGATAGTTGCATATTTCTTTCTGTCTTGGGAGTAACTGGGGAAGTGGCAAGCCCGTAGCTAAGGGGGGAGCAAAGGCAGCTATACCCTTAGAAAATTTTCGCCCGCCCCCTAAATAAAATTTACCATCACTTTAATAGTATATCTTCGCCCTCTTCAGTACTTTTACATGGCTGCGGGCCTGGGAAGTAGAGAAGTGGAAAGAGATTTCACCAGGGGATGTCCCTACCCCTTATGGAGCCTTCATTGCATCCCAAACAACTCTAGTATGAACCCTATTGCTCAATTATCGCAAAACGCTTACCAAGGCCAGTATTTTAAACAATAATCGGAGACACAAAATTTTGGTAGTTTGTAAACGATTGAAGTTGGATGTCCATCATTTTTTCTCGAAAACATATCTACGGCATGCCACCCCCACATCAATATGTAACTTACGTAAGAACCATTTTGGAAATACTTTAAATTTTCGTTGGTACATGATTTTCTTTATAAGACTGACGACTTTTGGCTAGTCTTACAAATTCATTCGAAGGAAAATTTCATTGCGTAATTAAGGAGGATTTTAAATATATAATCAGTTCAAAAATTTGCCAAGCATAAAACCATTTTGCATCGAAGCGACCTTTCAAAACCCTAATGCTTCTCAAAGGGAAGGGGCAGCATTCTAATGATTAAATAACACCCCTACCCTTAAATCCCGCCACAAATACGAAGAATGTAACCTAATTTATGGGAAATTCCTAAGTATGTCATTAATTCAAGCTTTGCCAAAGATATTACCATTTGAAGAATTTTAACGGGAAACTTGTGAAAAAACTGAGCACATTTCTGTGGCGGAAAGTAGCAATGGCGGAATGACACTCCCACAAGGGCGGATACGAAGGGTTCAAGGGGTTCAGACCCCCGTTTTTAGTAGTAGAAGTGAAAATTATATAGGCTATTCCGTTCATTTTCTGTTACAAATCGGGTTGCAAACTATCCAGATTTTCGTAAATCCTCCGTAAAAAAAATGTTGGCACGTACGCTCGCTTGACCTTTAGTTCTGTTTTTTTCTTTAATACCATCCATGGGCGTCCGCAGAAACAAAATTGAGGGGGGGGGGGGGGCAAAACTTAATTAATCATATCTGGGGAAATTTTTACTCCTAGAAAAGACGTTAGTTGCTAAATGTTGGCGCCTTTTACGGGGCGTAACCAGGAATTTACCGGGGGAAACCTGTAGGCAAACTATCTAGCGTAGCGCCACCGTAGTTTGGCGCGAAGTGCCAAGAAAATTTCGGCCGAAATGCTGATCGCTGAAATGGCACTTCCCAGGCCTTGTGAGTTGCATTTAATCATTTTCTACTTTGAAAGCTCATGTTCTGGAAATTTTCTAGTGATATCATTAAAACAAATGTTGATGTTATTGTTTCTTCAAGTTTTTGGTTTTCCAGGGGGGCAAGTGCTCATGATACCGTCCCTCAAAAAACTCGTTTGATACTCAGGGGCGGGATTTGATGCCTGAAAGCGAGGGGGGGCAAAGCCAGGTGGACTGTCAAACGACGCCGAAGGCGCTGCGGGAGCGGGAAGCGCTCCCCCTAACGGGGTGGGGTCCAGGCACAGAGCCCCGGTGGAAGTCCAGAGGCGAAGCCCCCGGAAGCTCTGGGGTATTTTACGAAATCGTAGGCATTAAATTATGCATTTCAGCTTCAGTTTCAAGTGACATATAAGGTGGGCAAATTAATATACCACAAAAATTACAATTTGACTTTTTTTCAATTATATTGCTTCTACGTGTGTCTTACAACCAAATGGGATCGATAATGCTGAGGGATTGAGGAAGTAGGGGAGAATGGCTTATTTTGAGGGTTCCCGGGGTTTTGGAACGAACAATAGTTTTAACAATGGAAGGTCTAGTATCCAGAAAGGGTGCGCGCGAAGCGCGCTGAAAAAACGGCATTTTTCATACCTTTTAGTGATGTGAGAGGGCTCTTGCCCCCAAGAGCCCCCCTCCTTCGCTAAGCGCCGTCCCTCATTACGGTACCGGAAATGACACTTTCCGCGCCTGAAAACTTGCAGCTAAAAACCGAAGCAATATTAAAAACGGGTGCGCGCGAAGCGCGCAGAAGAAAACAGCGTTGAGACAGAGTTTGAGACATTTAATTGTAACCTATTGTGTTTCTTCAGTTTTAAATACAGTATTTTTATTCCATAAAAAATTCCTACTTTCCTCGGGTGCCTGTTCTTTCCATAGAGCAGGATATGGAAACCTATATCCTGCTCCATGGAGGCTGCCGATGGTTTGGGACCCTTCAACTATTTTATTAGTGTGAAAAACAAGAATGGGTCGATTCTGAAGGTTACAGACTATGTGATGGACATTGTCAAGGGCACCGGCAGAGTGCCAGGGAAGGCTGCATCTTGGGAAGTTGTGGCCGGCGAAGCCTTTAATCGCGATCGCCGAAGGCGCGAAGCCGGAGGCTGGGGACTGAGGGTCCTACCCAAGAAATCTTTCTTAAATTTGACTGCTTTTGCGGCCATTCTGGACCATTTCTTGAGAAAATCGTGCTTCTACCAGTTGTAATTTGAAATGCATATGAAATAGGAAATAGATTTCATATGATGATCGCAAATTTAAGATAGTAACTGTCAGTCAATTTGCTGAGGATGGCCGTGGTAGTTGATGAGGAAAGTGAACAGCGAGAGGTGTAACGAGGGTTTTGAAAATGGTAACTTAGTCAAGCTGTCCCACAGGAATTAATAACGAGGCAATTCCACCAGTTTTCCTACGCACAAGAGTACAGCAGTACTAATGAACCATCGATTTATATAAGGGTCATGCAAAGCATGCCGATTTTTTTTTTTTGTCAAGAATTGCGGTTCCATATACATGGGTAGAGTTTGGGACTTTTGTTTGGTGGGACCATGGTGCATTTTATGACGTATATTAGTACTTTCAGTGACCCTTATTCAGAGCTTCAAGTCACAATAGTATGGGGCGTAGTACCAAAGAAATTTTACGGTGCCAGACAAAATTTTCAATTGTATTAGTCAGTTTTCTCTAGAGGTGGGCGCGAAGCGCGCCGAGAAAAATTTCCTACCAGTTTTATGGTATTTGATATTAATATTTTCTTCATTCAACATTGCAAAATTAAGCATGATAGGCTATTGAAAATTCTCTCATAATTTTTCTGGTCTCGCTTACTTTCGCTCACTTTTTTAACAGCCCATTTTTATCTTTTAAACTCCGGAAAAAAGTGGGGGAGGGGGAAAGTGAGCAAGTGCCCCCTCTTGCCCCCCGTAATCCCGTCCATGTTGATATTTGTAAACGATTTTTCTTTTAAATGGTTCGGATACAGGTTTCATAACAATTTTCATGCGAAATTTCGCTTCACTTTGCCAAGGCTTAAACTCCATGCCTGAATACCATTATAGGACGATATTGTATGGAACTATTCTAGCGAGAACTATTTTCCGAATAAAAGAGGGACAAGTCCAACCTCAGGCTTTGTAACTGCCAACATGCTACTATGTGCCAATCTCTTATTATGAGCAACATTTTTGTAGCGTGATGTTGGCTTGCATGGTTTGAAGTATATTATTCATGACACAATTTATTCAAAGCTCATTTGCAGAGAATATGCATTATGAACATGCATATTAATCCTCTACCCTTTTTGTTATACCTTTACTCCTCTCCCGGTCATCCCCCTCCCATTGGAAGCTGTTCATTCGGATACTCGTTCAAAATTAGTAAATTAGGAAAAATAAGTAACTTTTCTGTGAAGTGCTTGGTGTGCTCTCCTGTGGTGTCATTTGAATGTCAGTTCGACGCTTGATACCAAAGTTCCCGTTTTGTTATTACCCCGAAGTTTCAAGGGGGCCCTAAGCCGGTCTCATGGTACCAGCAGTAGAGGGGTACCATGTCACAGCCAAAATATCACTTAATAATGGTAATTCCTCAACATATAATTAGTTCAAAGCTTTGCCAAAGAGAAAACCATTTTGCATCTAAGCCACCTTACATAAAAATTTCTCAGTTGAAGGAGTTTTATCCCTCAACTAGACTTCACACCCTTTCCTTACACCCATGCACTGGCAACAAAAATAAGAACAATTCACTTCAGTATGTGAAGTTTTCATAGGGGTAGGAAGCGGGAGGGGGAGCTGGGGCGATTTAGTTTTCCCGTAAAAATGTGGTGGGGCGAAAGTATGCTTCCGTCGGCCCCTCAATCCAAGGACAAAACCCCTTATCTCTTTCCTCTGGGAAAAACGTCAAAAATTTGCAGTAATTTGCTTTAAAATTTGCCAAAGAAGTTGCACCAAATTGCATCTAATGACCTTCAAATATTCAAGAACTTTCCAAAGGGGTTCCCCCCTCCCCTTAGATCACTCCTCCAGGAAGCCGGTCAGAAATAATGTTCAGCCCCCAGTCTCGAATAGCTTCCTATGCCCATGAAGTTTTAAACGTATGGTCAGTTTGAAACTTTGCCAAAGACAGCACCATTTTGCAACTCAAGCCTCGTTTGGCGAACAAAAGTTTCTCAGAGGTTCCCCTTCCGTTAGAACAGTGTATTTTCATTCCCAAGTGTAGCATTCCTCTGTCTTGGCACTATAAGCATCGTATTTGTTTTCTCTGCATTCAGGACCATTTTATTTTTTGACACCAATGATGAATACCTGTTGCATCTTCCTCTAACTTTATTCAGGTCCTGAACAGTAGTTTTTTTCTTTTTGGTAGTTTGCAACCGGGGTGGACACTTCTTTTTGGCCTAGTGTGGAGGTACCGTAAAGGAGGAGACCATGTTAAGATTGCAGACGCCGCTCTGCTTAATGTAGATTGTGAAAAGAATTATTGGGGGTCAGAATTGATAGTAACTTAACATGGAAAATGCAAGTAGATTTTATCTGTAAAACTGTAAGCCAGAGGTTAGCTTTGCTTAGATGAATTCAACCTTTGATTGACAGAGTCTAGAGAAAGCAGTTCAATGTTTAATAATGGCTACATTTTACCTATTTTAGACTATTGTGGTATCGTATGGGGTGCATGAGGTCACAATGATCTTCAAAGGCTAATACGAATGCAAAAAACAGCTACAAGAATCATTTTAAGTGCTGATTACGATCAAAGGCCAAATGATATTTTCAATGCATTGTACATGGACGGCCTTGACAAGAGAATCAGTAAGAAGGGACTGATAATTGCTTATAAATCTCTTAACGAACTTGCTCCTACGTACGTGGAAAAAATGTTCACATCTAATAGAAAATATCCATTCTCACTCCTATAGAACCACAGAAAACAAATTATACCTGTCTGGTGGCAAAACTATCACAGAAAAAAATCATACTTAGCTGCTAAAGAATGGAATGAACTACCTATGGAGCTAAGAAATGCTACATCCCTGAATATTTTTAAAAGTAAACTGCATAACCTCATATCCAACACATAGTTTTATGTGAATCTTATAGTTTTAATTTGGTAATTTTAATTGACTCTTTAACGGCTGTTTTAAAGTTTTATGTTTTTATATCTTGCATGGTTTCAGAATTGTCACGTGTCTTCAAAATTTTGACTTTATTTTAATGTTTAAAATGTTTTATGGTATATCTCGTTTCATTATTTTAATTCTCTGTTTAAGACGTCTGCTTTTCTATATCAATAACCTGTTTTTCATAGTGTAATGTCTTCTTACTCCTTTACTTTCTTTTATACCCTGGTTTAATTTGGTCCTTGTGCTTTATGCATTCTCTTATTTGTATTTTAAGTTGTTTCCATTGTTCCTCTTTTGTTTTTTACATTCTGTAAATTAACTGCAATTATATATGAGGACCTCAGGGGAGATTAACACTTCTTGCTAACCGAGTCTTACCCTCCTTTCCGTAGATACGAATATGCACACTTACACTGACTTTCTGGCTTATCTGGGGTGGGATGACGATATCATGTTATGGCGCCCCAACCATTAGTTCTGGCGGCGCCACTGAGTAGGTGACTGAAAATTGCCCATTCTGCTTTTGAATGGGACATAATTACAGACATTTTAATGTCTGTAATGAACGTTGTAAAAGTCACCAAATGGCACAATTTCATGTTAAATAAAAAGTCCCCAGGCCGGAAGAGAGGACCCTCCCTAAGCCTCCCCACTTGCCGCTCTGCGGCTCACTCGGGCCTTCTACACTCGGTGGACCCTTCTTTAAAGATCCTACATCCGCCCTTGCCCTACACACACTCCCTCACAGTGGATATAGTAAAAAACTAGGGTAAATTTAGACGATCATGTCTATCATAATTACGTTTTCTTCTGAACCCCATGTACAGACTGATACCTTGATTCTTACGGCGTATTGGATGACATCTTAATGAAGATTTCAGCTGACATTTAGATTTGCATTTTGTAAATATACTCAGAGGGACACATTGGATGGACATCCTTTTATTCTCTGTAAAATGGAAGTTAACAAACTTACCCACAGGCAACTTTTGCCCTCGGATCTCTGAAGCTGTATTAAAACTGGGAGTTGCAACTCCCTGATTAAAGCTCCAGGCGTCGCCGTTTTATTGCGAGTAAAGCTCTGGACGAACAGCGGAAAAAGTGCACCTCAGGCACGAAATTTCCAATCGACGGAGTTCACATGCTGAGCCTTCAAACCCTTCTCTGGCTCTACATCGCCTCTCAGCTTGAAGATAAATCATGGCCGCGGCCCTTTGCCCAAAAGTCCTTGCTCGTTTCTGGAAAGATTCCGTCCGTAAAACCAAAGGAAACTGTTGCTGGAAAATGCTCTAAAGTTATCTGGCTAGTTCCTTATCGTAAGCACAACTTTTCCTCCCAAAAGAAAGAAGTCCATAGGAACTGGAATTCAAAAAAAAAAAAAAAAAAGAGAGAGAGAGAGAGAAAAAAAGACAGAGGAAATTGAAGACTTTCTTCATGAACAAGTCGTCATCACATTTGATTTCCACAGTTGACATTACCGCTCTCAGAATCACATGACAAGACGTTCATGGGCATTTGTGGCAAGACGTTCCTGAGAACTGCAGTAATCTGGTTATGAATGTCCCCAAACAATGCTTTATGATGAGTGAGCTATGTCCGGCCATTGTTAACCATCAGACTGACAGTCAACCGAAAGGAATTCACAGCTGTACAAGTGGAGAGGTTACTCTTTCAGGGTTTATTTAGCGAAGAAGCTTTTGCTCGTGACCTAATAAAATAACTGAAAAAACCTGATTAATAGGCTACCTTGCCGAGGGGTGTTAGGCTTCCCCCACCTGTCAAGTTACAATTCAAAGGGAACCTGTACCGATTTGGGGCGAAAAGCATCTGCCTCTGTTACCAGGAGACCTGCGGGCTGTGACCATGTACCCCTTCTCAATATTTCTCTGATTCAGTTTCATTGACGATTCAAGTTCTCGACCAGTGAATCAGGGGTGGACCAGGTAGGGCAGGGAAGGCTGTCCCCTTCTTCGGGGAAACTAAATTTCCAGTATGGTCGGAGAGCCGTAATGAGTACGATAAATTAAATATGTTATTTCCAACGGGGACCATTTATCCCAACGTTTTACTTGATTTTGCTCGGGGGGGGGGGGGTGCAAGATTCTTCAATAAAAACAAAAAAATTCTTTAAATTAATTGAAGCCTAAAACTGTTAAAGTTTCCTCAACAGATACCTAATAAGTTTCTAAATTTTCTTCAAGGATTACCCAAATTTTTCACATCTTCCTTTTCGCGGTCCTTCCTGAAACCCGTCGCCTTTGCCGAGGTCCTCGAGCAGCTGGATTCTACTGGCCCACCCGTCAAAAAGTTTCCCAGCTTACGTTAGGCAAATCCTAGCGCTTTAAAAGAGTAGATTGCCCTAGGGAGACAATCTTCTCTTTTACAGCGCCGCTAGAAATTGGCCATTGGAGGGAGCTTAAATAAAGAAGAGGACCTAAGCCTACCCCACTTGATAGCCCCATATGCGCGAGTGGCGCACTAAAATAATTTTGTCTTACCGATTGGATTAAAAACCCCCTGTACAGATGTAATGCAAGCAGTGCCTTTTATAAAGAAAGTTTCAGTTGGTATGGAGTATTTGCCAAAATGATCATCATGACACTACTGAAGTGAGGCGCCCCCGGAATTATTTCGTAGAGTACCGATAATTCTTCCTACACAAATATCCACCAGGTTGAAGCAAATTTAAACTGATTTTGGGCAGAAAATTGATAAATTGTGAAGGATGTGAGAAAATATGACAGTTTGTGGGGGACTTGTAGGAGAGAAAGATTAAGTTACATCTATCAATTTTTCCCCCAAACACCTACGCCCTAAAAAAAAAAAAAAAAAAATAGATAGCTTGAATGCCTTTTCGGATCTTTTTTAAATTTTCGATCGAAATAAGGAAGGGGGGGGGGGGGGGATACCAACTCATCTGGTCCACAGGATCTTTCCAACAGTTCTGACAAGATGACTGCGAATGATTCAACATACACACTACCTGTGGTGGTCCGCAAAATGAACTTTTTTGAATTTGCAAAGGTTTGTCTTTCTTTCCAATTTTCACAACAAACTTTTCTAGTGAAAACGGTACAAGTCGTAGTGTTTTCCCGCTACATCAACTGCTGTGGAGGAGATAAACTCCGCACCCTCGACCCCACCCATCCCGTCCAACACACTTTGCAGGCTAACGCAGTAGAATGCATGCAGATTTCAAGGAAAGCAAATTACCATGCGGTTCGAGGTGGCGCTGGAAGGACAGTGTTCTAAAGCCAGACTTACGTCCACCAAAACAGTATCTAGTGTCACTGTAAACATACCTTCTAATGCGCATGAGTTTTAAGGTACAGCCAACATTTCTAGGCACACGCAGAGGAAGTCTACACTTTGAATGAAAATGCTGAAAAGTCCTCACGTCTATCTCGAAAATCTTACTAGGTTCGGTGACCCGTCTCTTACGAGGTACCGACAAATTTGGTTGGTCACCAGACGGGTTATCAGGTATCACTGCCTTTTACAGAAGAGCTTCAGTGTTGGAAAATCAAAACCCTCCTTAAGCATTTGCAATTAAACCACAAACACTTTATTATTGTTAACGTACGCAGCTCAAGTAGAATATAAATTTCTTATTACTAGTGTTTCCTACACAGAGGAAGCCTTTGTCAAGGCTTTTCTGCCATTTGTTATTATTTTAATTTGAAAAGTACGCCTTCGCCATACCTACGACCGTACGATTGAGTCGCCACGATCAGCGTCGGCATCAAAGCGGATACGTGGGGGGGGGGGGGAGGGGGGAGGATAACACTGAAGAGGTAACAGCCAGTGTTTACAGAGGGTGGTGAAACAAACTTCCGCCAGAAAGACTCGACAGAGGCTAACACACAGGTCATGTTTCACTTCATCACTTCACCTCAGACATGTTATTCCACTTATGATATTGTTGCTAACAAAAAAATCTTTACCAATAGCAATAAGGACAAAAGGAAAGAAGGCAAAAAAGGAAAATTTAGAGTGTCATACAACCGTTTTCTTTCGCAACAAGTAAAAACTTTATGAATACATACATGGTTAACTTGTGATAAAAACGATTAGGTGTCCCCTGGACCCAAACAAAAATTCTTCTTTCAAAAACTGTCACATAACACAGCCTTCTGCGTGACGTAACTACCGTCCACATGTACCAGACTCCAAGAGACAAGGTGTCAAATATAAAGGCACGTGGAGGCTTTGTGTTGCTATTGATTAAGTTACAATGAATGATTTCCGGCCGATGCACCATAGGTGCTCACAACCAAATTTTGTGATATATACTGCTTAATTCAGGAAATCAAAAATATGAAATAATATGGACTATGTGAATACTTCAGTTACAGTGGACCAGATTGTGTAAAGAATAGGCAAGTTTGTTGCCTCTATGAATACAACTGAAAGATCAAAAGCATGTATGCATATGCAACAGATTAATGAATATGTAAACATGTAGTGGCAGGATTTTTCTGTGAATACAATTTTCAGAATATGATTAAATGTTGAAGCAGTGCAGAAGCAATGGACTCCATGGTATAGTATCACTATTCCAATCTTTTCTTGTTACCCATTGCTAAACTTACATTACCCCCTAGTACCGATATTTACATAAATTTTGAAATGTTGGCATAAAGTGAAAGTTATATGAAACTAAATGAAAAACAAAATTTTTATGTACAATTTCTTGAATACATCACAATTTCATTCAATTTGGAGACATTCTTTTGTACACATGCTATTTACAAGGAAATTACTAGGCATTTAAAATAGAGTAAAAGTCACAAAAATAGAGTTCCTCTTAGAAGGGATGTTGGCTGTCAATAATAACAAAGGGTCACTTAACACCCCCACCCTAGTGATCAGCATACACTAAACCACTAATCTGCCACAAAGTTTTATGAGGGTCTACCATCACCCTGTTGACTGTATTCCACCATTATCAGAAGGAACAAATTCCCCAAAATGAGACATCACAACTGAGGTAAAGCAGTTAAAGGAATACAAATATTGAAAAACATCTCACCCATCCCATTTTATTATAATTATCACCCCTTTATTTTTCATCTCCTCCAGTGACTTTGAAGACAAAATTATTTTTGATCTGAGGAAAGGTTATCCAAACATTTTGACCTCTCTAAAACCTATTCTCTGTTCCTACATCCTTCTTAGTAATGACCAAGACATAGCTTAAGCATTTATTTACACAACTCAGAGAAAGACAGACAGACAGACACACATACATACATACACACACATACATAAAAATGACAAACAAGAACTTTTTCTGGCACTTAAGGGCCATCAATTTTTTGCATCATTTCCACAAGAGTCCAAAGCATACCTTGGAAGGGGAGTCAAAGACCCACATGTTTTTTCCCAGAATATATGGAAGGCCACCTTTTTCAAAATGGGCCCTGAAAGGGAAGAAAAGGGGGTCCAAAGAAAGAGTATGTTTTGCATTTTTGTAAAAATGATGGAAACTATGGATGACCTCTACATAGCACCCTTTGGTAAATGCAAACCTCTACAAACACTGACCAACCCTCACTCAATGTTCTTTTCTTGCATCCTGTGCAACCCATCCTGAAAAGTTTCATCTCTGACCCCAAATCCCTCCTTTAAAACATCTTCTTGATGAAGGTTTAAAATTCTAAGTAATATCTATTTTTCACATTTGGAACTACCTCAAACTGGATTTCACTTTTTCAATTCCAGAAACACTTTTTTTTTTCATTTCAAACACTATGAACAGAAAATTCATGACTGCATAGTTCTCTAAAAGCTTCTTTTTTTATGAACTCCCAAAATTGAATGGGACATGAACTGTCTGCCTCTAGGTAACATCAGTGGTAGTATATATGCAACAAATTTAAGACTAGTTTAGAAGAAAACACTGGTAAGAGGAGATAGCAGGCAGTATTCAAGATAAACTCAAAAATAAGCTTTTATCCCTAAAATATCATACATGGCAGTATAGGAATAGGAATATTTCTCGAAAGAATGGTACAACAGAATAACAATATTACTTCATAATATTGGAAGACATATTGCTGATATGTGCAAAAGTGATGATACAATACAAGGTTTGTCAGAGACTGGACATATACTAAAGGGACCGCAATTCATCAGGGACCCAATTTCGTTCACTCCATACCAATTGTACAGCATCGTGCATTCGTGAAGGTGACCGAATTCTGGTCCCACCATGCTACATCCTAACAGTCAAAAACATAACATACATTTAAGGCCTGCATCACTTAGTAATGTTAGCTAACCTTACTACTTTTTATTCATGGCACGAGACTGGCCTCATACCAGGACACTACTGCTGCCCCCCCCCCCTCTCTCATCCTGACTCCAAACAGTTTGCATCACTGTATCACACCACATAACCTAACAGGTAACAGATATGAGCTGCCCTCCACTCCAGTAAAGCAATTTACATTTACCAAAAAAAAAAAAAAAAGAACATTAAAACAGTCTGGCTGAGAAAAATGGTTCTTGTAATTTTAAATCTTGAGGCATTTATTTTACAACGCTAAGCAACCACAAATGTGAAAGAAGTCCACTATGGCTTATGTATGTCCAGTGACTTCAAATACCACATTTCACCTCAAATTTGGAATCTCTTGATTGTCCTTTTGTACAATGGTCATTTGTGCCTTAGTGCTACCGAGAATATGCAAAAGAAGTAATAGTACATTGCAACTCTTTGATTAGAATAATCATTATACCATTGTGTCACTTTCAACCACAAGATACTTGAAGATTCATTGCATGGAATTATTACTGCAAACCAAACGAAACTGCAAGTACTGACAATGTTTCCAATGTACCTTACACAAGAGAATAGTCATTCTGGATGCTGCGATACTAAAAACCTAACTGCTACTAAAAAACCAAAACTTTCAAATGCAGAAGTTAAAAACTGTTTCTACAAAAGTTCTTAGATTCAGGAACTAAAACTGTAACAAAATTTATATTCATCACTCCAAAATATGTCCAATTTGTGGAACCCCCACTCAATATTCAGACTTGAAAATTTCAATTATTTTTGAATCCTTGCAGTAATTCTACTGATGGGAGCATGCACCATCCCATAGAGCACTAAAATGATTGAACCACAACTGATGACCACACTAATCACAGGTGAGGACAATGTTAGCCACCATAAAGTTTCTATCTAATGCCCTTACTCCCTACCACGGCCCTGATTTCTGGCACAACTCGACTGTACTTCCTCGCAACTTGTACCGCCTTCACGAACATTAATATCATACAAGATATCTATCTGTTCACTTTGCAAACTTTTCACCCCTTGCGTTATTGTTCTCCCCTCAGCTTTGCAACACATCTGGGTTTTCTGCTAAAAATTTCTGCTCCCATTTAGATGTTCTGGTCTTGCTCACTGGGGGAGTATTCCCATCCTCCGAAAATGCCTTTAGTTTGTCCTTGAAAGAGAGGGGTCTGACTGGTGAATTGGGGGTCTCCTGCTGCTTCTTCTGGGCCATGATCTTTCTCTCATAAGGGTTTATGTAAACCTCTTGAGCACCTATCACCCCTGGGGTTTCGCCTGTGCGGTAAACACTGTTCTGCTGATACTCCGGAGTTTTTGCATTACCATTTGAGTTGATATTCACTGGAGCATAATTATTGTTGGAAGGGGTACCCTCAACATGATTGTTTGGAATTTGAACCTGAAGGTTTGGCTTTGGGGCAACTGCAGGCTTCGGAGCCACAGGTGGTTTCGATGAAACTGGAGGCGGTCCCCTTTGGACCGAAGGTTGGGTTGACATACCACTCTGGAAAGGGCGTCCCTGGTAGTAGCCATTGTAATTAGCAGGGTTACTATTGACCTGAGTTGTCAGTTGAGGCCTTTCTGGTCCTGGTGCATAACCCATGCTAACATTAACCTGGGTAGGCATTGAACCATAAGGGGATGTTGGAGGCTGAGATGATGGTTGGCTTGGCCCATTCCTAAGATTCAACTGCTGTTCAAGTCGTTGCCTCTCTTGCTCTATCTGTTTTTCCCTCCTATCATACTCCAGTTTTTGTTGTTCATACCGTCTCTGCATCTCTTCCTCCTGACGTTGAAGCATTTGCTCTTCCACCTGCTTTTGTCTTCGCAACCTCTCTTGCTCCTGCTGCTGCCTCATCCTCTCCTCCTGCTGCTGCCTCATCCTCTCCTCTTGGAGTTGCTGTAGTCTCCTATTCTGGTTATCCATGTAATCAGCATGATTCTTCTCTTGACCCCTTGCAGGTGGAGGCTTCGAGAGCATGTTCTGAAGAGAATTTTCTGATTCATCTCCAGTCATGTGCACCATTCGGGCCTTAACAGTTGCTCGTGTTACTTCCTCTTCATCATTGCTATCCCCATTACCCTCTCTATCTTCCAGAACTCTTTTCTGAAATTCAATTTCCACTTGCAACTTTCGAAGACGCTCTTGCTGCTGAGGAGTTCGTGACGGCAACCTGGAAAGATCATTTATCTCCTGAATTTTCCGTCGCAACAATTCCGATTCGTGATGCTTCTCCTGCCTCTCCTGTTCATCCCTGTCCCAAGCCGATGGTGATATTGACTCATTCTTTGGCGCAGGGGGCATCAACTTACTAACAGACAATGGCTGTGGTGTTCTGTAACTATTGTTCAAATGTTGGGTTTCAAAGCCCCCTGAAGGTTGTCTGTTGAATGATTCCACCGATGTGGGTACTGTGGGTGGTACTACTGGAATAGGTCCGTTGGATGGCTGCCTCTGAAGTGGAGGTCTCTGTTGTTGATCTCCTAGTGGTGTAGATGGCTGATTGATGCGTCCCTGCCTTGGGAGGGATGCATAGGCAGGCTTTTCAACCACTGGCTCTACAGGCTTATCTGGTTTGTTATTGCTTAGGTCATCATCAGCTGCCTGCAGCAGCTTCAATTCTTCATCCAACTGCCTCTGTTGCTCCTCAAACATCTTTTGGTAATCATCTAATTCATCATCCCATGCAGAAATCTCTGGAGGAGGGGGAGGAGGTAGGTCATCAGGAATGTTGAGTAAGTCTGTGGCAGGTGAAGTTAAGTCATCCGGAGGAGGAGGGAGATCAGCAAATGGAACCTCATAGTTAGCTGGAGGTGGTCCTGGCATGTGTTCTCTTGGGTCACTTGGAGGTTGAGAGGCCTGACCATTTGGAGGTAACCTCATTCTTGGTGGTTCAGCAACTGGTTGAGCAAATGATGGCTGTTGCCTCTGCTGGGTGACTTGAGGTGGCTGGTTGAAATTGGGTGAATGTCGCATTTGAGGTTCCACTGACCTTCTGTCATCCCTACGTGGTTCCTCTGCTGGGAAATGAGTTTCTTTCACAAGTGGTGGTCTAGGTTGTTCATAATTCTGTGGTATATTTGAAGTAGAATAGGACCTAATTGGTCCATTTATGCTATTAGCTTGGCCCTGGTTATTGGGTAAAAGCAATCTATTTTGATATGCAGGACCATTCATTCTTGACTGTGGACCGTTCATACTTTGCTGGCCAGGAGGTCCAGCCATTCTTTGTTGGCCAGGAGGTCCAGCCATTCTTTGTTGGCCAGGCGGTCCAGTCATTCTTGGTTGGCCGGGAGGTCCGCCAATTCTTGGTTGGCCAGGAGGTCCGCCCATTCTTGGATGGCCAGGCCCATTCATTCTTGGTTGACCTGGTGGCCCATTAATTCTGAATGATCCCCTGAGATCAACCATTCTCTGGTCATCCATGGGGCTACGTGGCTGGCCTGGTGGCCCACTCATCCTTGTGTTGTTCATGGGCCCAGAAGAATGAAAACCTTGAGGTTGCATTCTCTGTTGTGGTTCACTGGCTGGTGATATAACCTGTCTTGGTTGACCCCCTGTTTGAGGCATGTTGGGTCTACCCCTGGGCTGAGGGACAGGTCTGTCCTCCTCTCTGGGCTGAGGTTGTCTTCTATATGGTTCTTGATCCAACTGATCCAAGAAAACTTTCCCCTGGGTAGCTCCTCTAAATGGGGGTTCCTCAGGGGGCGCTTTGCCTTTGTAGAGTGGCTCATTGAGATTGGAAGAAGATTGTGAATGACGAGGGTAGCCACCATCATCATCAAAGTTGTCTGGGTCGAGCTGAGATGTAGATTTTGAACGCTGAGCAAGGCCACCTTTTTGCGGCAGCCTATGTCTGCAAAGGGAAAAATGAAAGGTCACAAAAAACTGCCTTTTCAACAAACCCTTAATCTACTGTCTCAAGCACAACTGCACTTCCTACAGAGTTAATAACTTGAAGTCACTTGCTTTAGCATGAACCTATTAATATATGATAAGACAGGACTCCCATTTCTCTCCCTTCCCCACCCTCCTTCACATCAACTCCCCCCCCTGTTCTTTTTCACTTAGCATTTAAATGAGCAATACAACATGTCAAGGCAAACATCAAGACAGTAAGGGTGACTGGACAGGTCCAGACTTTATAATGCAGATTTTAAGTTCTTCACTTCTCAAATAAAAAAGTTTTACACTACTTGATCAATACAGGTCATGTTACTTTTCCTGAGGTCAGAATTCCTATGCATTTCCCAAACAAAATTTCACTACATTTCCTTTTTCATGGCACTTGCCAAAGACAATGTTGTAAGGGAAGTCACACAAACTCGTTCCTGCGGAGCCGCGCGGAAGCTGATGTCATCAAGATTCTATGAATATGCCTATTGACGTCACACACCATTTCCGAAGTTCACCGATGTTTAATAAGCCTTCCGAGGCCTGCCCTTTTGTGCCCAGCTTACAGTCACACAATTGCAGATCTAGCCCTGAATAGTTCTCCTACTAGACTGCTATTCAAAGAGGGTAACGTCCAGACAAAAGCTCACACACAATTACGTCAATAAGTGATAGCCATTAAGCCTCACAAACCTTCGCTAATCCTATAAGCCGATTATTTCTGGACTTGGGGTTTTACCGATGACTTAACTACTGTATGTTGATAACTGTCCAAAAAACAAAACATGAGCTCCAGCACATGTTTACCGACCAGCCGACGGTAGAATACAATACAGTGCAGCTCAAAATAAATCGGACATTAATTGCGTTATGCATTAGAGAATTTACTGCAAATAACGCCGGCAGCGCAACTAACGTTAGTTTCGTTAATAAACTCTAAAGTTAACTTGCGCTAGAACCTAAACTGGAAATCTTTTAGCCAAGAAATGATTCCATCGTTAGTTGCGTTTAATTATGGTTTGAGAACAAATGCAGCATCGACACTGGCAACGATCTGTGCATTAGTTTTTTTTGATATACTTTATCCCAACGTTCACTTAACCAGCATGCCGCATTTACGTTCATTTTCATGATAAGCGGGATACAAATAATGAAATCTCCTAACTGGACCGCAATGATACGCCCCACTAGTGCGCCGAGACGACTCGTGCAAAGCTTGTGTTTTGCAAGTTGTACGAAAGGTACCGATACGGAAAAGCGCGGGAGATGTCGGCGCAGTTGAGCTTGACACAAATTTAGGATTATCGGAAAAAAGAGAAATTATTGCATACGTCGAGAAAACATTTTTCGGATCATACCAATTAAAAATTATTTTGGACAATTGGGATTACGACTATTGATATGGCTTTTCCCAATGGCTCAGTGGGAAGTGAACTATAGTAGGCCTACTTAAGGAGCAGCAGCTCTTGTCTAGTTGTGGGATCGTAGCGATAATCTGGGAGGGCGAGAGTTAAAACTTTGGACACATCACGGCCGTCATGGACTTTCACTGCTTTCAATATTGCGTTTTACTTTTGACAGTGAAGACGTGATTATGGGTCTAAGAATATCCACTGGAAACAACCCCTAGACTTTGTGCTTCGCGCACACCATATTTTTTGAATTATCGATGAAGGTTTAAAATTCAAGTAAACATTTCCATCCATCACCTACCCTGACTGGGAGGATCCCATATGCTCATGCGTTACATGACTGCTTCAGGCCACCAAGCCCGTAGCCAGAGGAAGGGCCGGGCCGGAGCGCAGCGAAAGTTTCGTCCTGAGAAATTTTAAAGTAACCATTTCCTCAGTGCAGCTTAACGTATCTCACCCCCTCCCGCTGAAAAAAATATTTAGTCCGCCTGGAAGCTACCATACCCTTTCCCCTTCCCATCTTCAGTATCTTGTCTGGCAACCGATTCTCATAGCCTGTGCAGTTAAAACTAAGAATCGGGTGCGTCTGGCTATGGGCCTGAAAGCCACTTCCTAAGGCAGCAGTCCAGAAAATGGTCCGACTAGTCCCCAAGCTTTTGAGGCCGCAAATAACTTTTCAAGGGTCTGCCATGGTATGGCCACCATCAAAATATTTCAGACTTTTCCTATTATCCAACGCCAATAAGTGCAGTGAGAACCATGATGACACCAAGACTAAGACAAGACTCTTAAATTATTGATTATGTATAACAACATTCAAACATACCCCATGACACTCAGATGTAAAGACCATCAAGTCAACTCAGTCTCACCTTCATAAAAAAAAAAAAAAGCCGCACGCCAATGGCCATGGGGAGGAAGAGCGATGTCACGAGAAAAGTTTTCGCACTGTAGACATTTTTAAGAAAAGGTCAAAATGATAACCCAAACATCAGCATTCCCATGAAAATACCATCACCCTCCAAAAATGCATTGCCCTCTTTTAAAACCTTTTCTAGCTTCAGGTCTGGGTTTCATTTCGTCCATTCGACAGTGCAACCAGCCTCGCCCCCATCGGTCAGGTTGCCAGACTGCAGTATTAAGCATCACTTGGACCCTGTATCAGGCACGTAACCACAGGGAACATGAGGGGTCATGTGACCTACCAGCCCCCTCAAAAAATATCGTTGACTAATTTTCAACAAACCAAACCAAAAAAGAAAAGCAAAAAAAAAACTCAGAGAAAGAGAATATCAACTTTGGGAAAGACAGAAAAGTTCCGAATTTCAAATGAGGTGGGGAACTCCCTCTCACTGGACATCTCCCTCCCAAAGACAAAGATCCCTTTGTTAATGTGCGGGGGGGGGGGCCGGCCCCCCGCCCCCCCCCCCCCAACACACACACACTCTGGCCAGCCCAGTATTTCCGTATTTACAAACTTATCCTACAGTCCAGGTTCAGTCCTTTGGAAGTCTGTCCATATTTCCGGTTTTTCATCTCCCCCATTCCACTCTTCCCCGTTCTCAGCCATCCCACCCTTGTAATGGAAACTTACAATTAACTGCATCGTTCGGGCCAGCGAACATGTAAACAGTTCGTGGCTTAATTCAAACTAGAGACATGGGCACCGTGTTTATGTTCTTTGGCCCTGCGGCTGCCGATTCACGGTCGTACTATCACTTCCGCGTATAGGCCTATTGTAAGTGTGGCTAACCTAACGAAGAAAACGTCATATCCAGTATATTGCGCAGTATCACTCGTGTTGGAGCCAGCTGCCACGGGCGAAATTTAATTTCGTGAAATATCGGCAAATTTAGCAATTACCATCCAGATTCATGCCGAGCCTTATTCGTGGTTTTAATTTAAGTCCACTACTGCTAAAGGTATTCGGAAACCATGTAGTACAGGGTGAAATATCGGAAAATTGCAAACTCCAAAATGGCGCCGACCTTCAACAATCGCGAAAAAATATTCCAGGTCCACATGAATGACGTCACTTGTGTCTGAAGAGCTCGAGAAGTGACGAAGCCACATGACTTCCAAAAAAGGCCACGCAAAAAAAAAGGCGCTGGCCGTTAATGAATGAATGAGTATTCAGTTCTGAGCTGCCGTTGGATACTGGAACTTACAAACACCGTAGTCTTCTACAAATTTAAAGACTTATACATCTTCCAGCCGATTGGCATTCCCGTAAAATTCAGCACAGTAAGCCAGCTTAAATTTGACATTTTTTGACTTCTCAGGAACTACTCTGGCTACCGACCTCCCGTTTAAATAATTTTGTGTTTTCCCTATTTTCTCATTTGTCTGAAAATTGTTTGCCTAATATTTTTCGTTTCATGTTTTCTACGATTACAGCTGACGGCGGAGACGAAGGGGGGGGGGGGGGTGAGGGAGGCTACGGGAGCCTTAGACCCCGCACTTTTTCTGCCGTGGGCATTTTGGGCTGCCTTAAACTGGGCTGATACGCTTAGGCTATATTTTCTTGAACATATTGGGCCGCTTCGATGATTTAACCCCCTCTCCTGCACCACTTCAAAACTGGACCCGTGGTCCCTGGTTACGCAGTTTATATCTCTCTAAGTTTCCAAAAAAACTGTTGAAGTCTGTTGGCCTGTTAATGCAATTTTTATGGTGATGTCGCATAATAAAAACTGCTTGGATTATGATGGAAAGACACATCGTTAAGAAACTTACATCGTTTCATTATTCCTTTATAAACTTCCGATTCCTTAAAGACATGACCATTGGTAATGGTATTTTTAATATAAATGCCCCCCCCCCCTCCCAAAAAAAAGAAAAAAAATACCTCCAGAGAATCTCTTACTACATTTCTAGGATGTTGGCCTGAACTTCCCTGAAGTGTTGTAATTTGACCGAGTCGACAACTTGAAAGTCACTTCATACGTTAAATTTCTCTACGTAACCCGAAATCAAAGAACCAGAACGGGCCTATACTACAGCTAACAATAGGGAGACTGCTCTATCAAGGCAATACGTTCTTCAAAATGTAGGCCTTGCTTTTTAAAGCTCCTTAGCCCTCGCTCGTTGCTGAATATCCTGAACTTTGAAGTATGACGAGAAAACACAAGTGTGACCGAAGTGTTTGTGTATGTATTATTACTCAAAAAATATTGGAAGTAAAGCCTCAAAATTAACTTGGTAACTTGTGGCCCAAAATTGAGAACGGTCCCTAGGCCTAATCCTGACTACGAAAGGTGATATGGATAATATTGCATGTACGCACACGGTATACAGGTAAAAATGTACAGGAGTTTGAATGCAATAAATATCTATCATTCATCATTGTCGTCATCAATTTCTCATTTCGTCATCAGTCTTGTCGTTACGTCATTCGTTGTAACAAATCATAGTGAGTTATTCTTTGGATGGGATGGACTAAAATAGGGACCGGGCGGAGTTACGATGCACCACCGAACGAATCAAAATCGTCATACGGGCCTGGCTTACAGTAGTTTCGGCTACATGAAGTGTACCGTGCGTCGCACATCAATTTTTGTGCACTGCATGCCACGTACATTTTATGCCACCAGGCTGCAAGCTGTTTGGCCCTTAGTAAAGCAACGGAAGGAAGTTTCGCATGCAGTGAGAAATACTAGAATAATGGTTGTTTGGAACTTTCTTTAAAAACAATCTTCGAGTAAGTTTTACGGCAAACATTTGTTTTAAAATGCACCTTTACAAGTCACGGGGTCCCTTCCCGAAGTTTAATCTGAAGAAGCTAGTTCACCCGTTTATAAGGCGGCTCAAAAGGCCCACGGCAGAAAATGTGCGTAGTCCCACCGTCTCCGAGGTCACTGTTCACAGGCATAAGATCTTCTCACATGGCTGCAGAAATATTGACAGCATTTCCCTTCCGTGCGACGGGCGTTTCTATTTTGAGAATATAGGATCGCAAACTCGGTTGCAAAATTAGCGTCGATGTTAACAATATTCAGAACTTCGTGGACTATTTAAGGATGAAACCCACAGAGCCTTAGCCAAACGGGATAAAGGTGCGTTCACACCAAAACCGAAATCTGCTGCGAGGCTCAGAAATATTTGCCCAGGACAAATAGGGGCAATTTTATTTCCATGAAAATTTAAAAAATAGCCCCATCCGTTCTAAGATAACAAATTTCGCGTCCCACCCGCAAAACGCAGCAGACTTCGGTTTTGGTATGAACGCTCATTAAGACTGACTGATATCCATTTTTTTATATTTACAAACCTGCAGTTAGCGTCAAAAAGAAAAGAAAAGGAAACTGCAATGGACCTAACTTATAGGGCCTCGGCAAAATTGGAAGGTTCACTAAATATGCCATCCTTATAGCAGTAATTGTTTGAATAATTATGAGCTTAACCTGTTTTTATTTCGTTCGGGAATTTCACTTCACATAGTGACAAATTCTTGGTTTGTAAACAAGACCAACCATGGTCACGGTCAAGTTTTCCTTTCAATGTATAGAAGCAGATAATTTAAAAAACAAAGCAACTAACACTCCAAAACATACTTTCATCTAAAAGAGAAAAAATTCTTAAAAGAAATCAAAGAAGGAAAGACACAAACACAAACGCAAGAATTTATTTTGGTTCAAAAAACATGTGAATAGTTTAACAAAAGAAAAGCAACTGGTCTTCACACTTGAGCGCTCGCTCACCGTAGCTTCGTGTAAACTGTGCTGAATGGGTTTATTTAGACATTTCGAACAAAAGCTGTGGCACTGGTCATGACGGAAATTGGGAAGCTGTTTACTAGGCCATTGTGCTCTGAAATCGGATTACTACAAGCTAAGAGGAAGCTGTGCATAATTCGGAGAGTGCTCGGCAGTGCCGAGAAGGACAAGAAAGATAATGAGTCAAGCTCCAGTGAACACGCAAATCCGTCTCCGCGAGGATCCGCAGCAACGAGTTTGTGTGGCTTCCCTAACTTGCCAAAGACAATGTTGTAAAGTTTAATCATTTTCATGGAAAGTAAATTTTCCAATACTCCGATGGACTGGAAATTTGCCCCAATTGTAACTAATCCTTCTTCCCCTTCATAATATCAATTCTCTTTGGCAGAAAAATGAAATGAGTTTTTAAAATTTTTATGACCTTTCCATGCCTTTTTTGATTTTCTTAAATTCCACAACTTTATATATTTTGAAAAAAATTTCAGGACTTAATCCTGGCCTTTAAAATTACATTTCCAAATCCAAATTTCATAGTTTTAACATAATTGTATAAGACCAAAAAAAGGTATTTAACTGTGCCCCCCCCCCACCGGGCTGGATAAAATGTTGATTTCCTGGCAAGCATCACATTTCCCACAATTTTAACATGCTTTCATGTACAAAACCACCCAAATTTCCCTGAAACTGCTCATATTTCCCTCTCAATACCAAAATTTCACAGCAAGGGGGCTTTCCAAGTTCCTGATTTTTTTCCACCCATGTGTGCCCCGAACCCTCTTTCCCACACCACTCCAAACCACAACTTTTTTCAATATTCTCACCTTTCTGCTGGTTTTCCTGTAGAAACAGATGACACTCTTTCCCTGGGCTCAGGTTGAAAGGGTGGATAACGCTGGCCAGGAGGGAGTGTTGAGGCTCTTTCATCAGCTGTAAATGAAAATGAAGTCATGTTTGATCTGGGTTTTAACCTGATTGCAAAATTTTAACTTTAATTGCCTAAGTATTCTTACATCACACAAGATGATAAGTCTGCAAATGATATTTCATTTTTTGAAGACATTTATTCCACAATTGCAATTCTAGTATTTGTCTGTGATCACTGTATAAACTAACAACACTGAAGCACTCTCAATCCCTTAAATATGACCTTTCACACTACCAGTTTCAAGATGAAATGCAGTGCAAACGGCTCTGTTAATATCCTTTCCAACTCACCAAGGTTGGGTGAAGATCTTGCTTTGTCTGCTTGCGTTAGTCCTGCCATAGCAGGGACACTCCTTGGCATTGTAGATGTATTTCTCCAGTCGTGTGGTTCCCCCGGGCGACCACTATAGCTACTGTCAGAATTTGTGGGAGATCGCCTTCCATCATCAAACCTTCTAGGTTGGGGTACAGGGTGTTTGGCAGGTCCAGTCTCTTCCTGAGGGGGTTGCTGTCTTTGGCCAAGGTTAGCTGTTAAAAGACCAAATTGAAATTCACATAAAAATTATTCCTGAAGATTAAAAACCTTTTGAACTCCCATCTAGGACATGAAAATGGTAGAAAAAGTCCTCAAATGATCAGCAGGTCCTTTTGTAAGTAAAAATTTCATAAAAGTATTCTAGACAATATAACATGTTGGAAAAACTGATTTAAACACAGACAAAGGTACATTCTAGCTCTCTCATGACTATCACAACCAGTGTCACCATAGCCCAAGGTAAGTCCCCCCCACCCCAATGGGGCAAGTGTACTGACAAAGGCGGCTTTGATGACTAATCCTGGTCAATACCACTCATTGAAGTGTCCATGCTGCTGATGTCCACCTCCTATCCCTCCCTCCTTCCCACCATGTCAGAATTCCTGGCTGTGGATCTGGGTACAAAGAGGCAAAACAAAGTTTGGAACATTACTGGGCTGCAATGAATGATAGACCATCCTCTCACCTCTAGGCAAAGGAGGTGATGGCTGGCTGAGAATCCCAGCAAGTCCATGAAAGATGGCACCTTGCTGGGCCACTTTCAATCGTACCACTCTACCGGACTTCACCAGGAACTTAGTAGCCCTGAAAACAAGATAGAAAAGAATAAAATAAGTTTAAAACTGTAAAGAGAAAAATCACACATATTATAGGGGACTGTTTAGAATGAGCTAAGTAAGTCAATATCACACTGCAACAAATGATGAACTACTTTAAGGTATTAGAAGAAAGTTTTCCCTGTTCTCAACTGTCAAATTTTTCATTCTTTTCTCTTTTCTAATTACACATATCAATGATCTACACAAAGGTAAAGTGCCATATTTTCCCTTTGATTCCGCTGCAAATTCTGTGACACATGACTAAAAAAAGATTTTCGTGTTCCAACCATCATAACAACAAGTTGAAAGACCTAAAATGCTGCAAAATACAGACAGACAGACAGACAGACAGACAGACTCACTCATCTCGGTCCAGGCCAACAATATTATTTCCGTCCACTTCCAGAATTTGGTCTCCTGCCTTGATACGACCATCCTGTAAAAGAAGATCATTAAAAATCATTTTACTTTTGCTCCTATGATACGGATGGAAAAGATGATTTGTGCAAAAACACTCATAGCTATTACTAAAGAAAATTTCTTGTCCACAAAAAATAGAAAACATTTAGTAACAAGTTACAAGATCATGTGCACCTAGAACACAAGAAGATTTCATTTACGCTCTTCTCAATCTGAAAGTGGTCTACTGGTAACGACATCACTTTTTTCAAATACAAATTCTGTACTGGGGAGGGGTACTTGTGTCTAAGATTTGCAGTGGTCTGTAGATAATGCTAACAGCAAGTGTGAATGTGTACATTTCTGTAATCCACAAATTTCCACAAATTCTGCCCCTTCAAACGACACAGATCATCCAATTTCATGACATTCATGAGCCTTGTTCTGAAGTTCATTTCTTGACTGCTGATTGGTTATAATGTATGAACATATATAACGCAAGGTAGACCTAAAACTGTAACATTGCACCGTGACCATTTTGCTTTCACACAGTGAGACAACAGGACTTCTTCTTGGAGTGAGTTGTAAGCCAAAGAAAGCAGACACTGAACCTCACCAACTGGCCATGAAAGGTATGGCCCTGCTCAATTCCATTTTTGTTTGTACAATTATGAGTTGTTCTCTGCTGGTTTTTGCATATATAAATTTTCATAGAGAAGCATCCACACAAATCCACATGGAATTCCTGCCAAAGTTTCTGCTCAAAACTGTTAGTCCTACAAGCTCAGCCAATATACTTGCAGGTGTAATTTGATCTGTAATAAAATCATTTCACTTAATGACAAGACTGATCATAGGAGGCTGCACCTGCTAACACTGGTATGGTATTTGTCCTCATTTTTACTGCATGCTGGTTGCTTGTCCAACAACTGACTCAATGATTGCTATCAGTCACTTTTCCTAATCTACCACAAATTCTAATACAGAAATTTATGTTTGAAAAGAAATAACAAGATAGGAAATGGACAAATAAAACCATTTTAGTAACTCACCTTTGCACCTGCACCACCAGGTACCACAGCTTTTACATAAATTCCCATTTTGTCTTGTGTGGGTGCCTGTAGACAGAGCAATACTTTGTAATTTATTATATCCAACTACACCACAAGCCCTAAATGGCATAAAAAAAACTTATTAAAGCACAGTTGAACTTAACCAAAGTCTTTGACCTTTCTACCACCATAATACCCCCATCCCCTAATAATAAACAAAACATAAGGTACCAAGCAGAAAATTGGCAAATGATGGAATTTAGGATAACAGGGTTGCTATTTTTTTCATGGCTCGGGTGGGGGGGGGGGGCAGTATGATTTGGAAATAAGGTATTTGTACCTCTAAAGACAAACTGTAGACTTGTAAGACACTTGAACTGCAACTGATATCACCAATCCTTTCACCAATAAACCATTACACATGCTTCAAGTATCTTTTGTGACTCCCCACCCCCAATATTATGACAAGAACTCTCAAAACAGAACACAGATTAAATCATGTGTAAAAGTAACACACACAACACACACACATTTATAGAAATGATCCCCCAGAAAAGCAAATTTCTTTTTCTTCAAAAGTAGTTACCTTGAGAGCTACAATACTGAGTCCCATACTGGGACTAGTTCCTTTATCCAGGTCAATGGTAACTATGTCTGGCTCTGTCTTCTCGGGAGGAGGCTTTGCATCTGCTTTAACTTGAGGCTAAAGCAAAGGGAAAAAAAACTGGTGCTGAGGATACATGAAAGAAATTCTGACATGTATCAAAGATAAAGAGTTAAAACTGTTTCCAGATCACACAAATTAAACATACAATTTTCTCATCTCAGACCATCAAAATCCTCCTAACAAAGGTACTTCCAGCTCCTTTCCAATTTATGTCTAGCACCTCCCAGATACAGGCCTATACTGTCCTGTAGTACTTAAGCACCCCTTAGGAAGCTCTGCTACAGACACTGTGGGTAAAACCTTACTTCTGTAATTTGACCACTCTATCTGTTCATGGAATTCTGGGGGTATAATTCCATGGTATGCTGGGCAGTGTATTATGCTTCCATGATATCACATTTCACTGATCTGCACATGTAATTGTCCAATCTGAGGTGCTTATACTTTGAGAGCATAGTTTAAATTTGCCCACTTCTATATCAACCCAAACCCAAACCTTGTACCCAAACCTTGTATGTACTTGGGGTGGCAAGTGTCTGCCTTACATAACGTAAGATGATGGAATTAGGTTTTGTTACAAAAAAGTAAAATATGTCAATATTTATGACTGACACAAATCAGGAAAACTATGATTATCAGCAATGCACAGGAAATACTACGCGCTTGGATATGTGAATGTTTGCTGAGTACAACACTACATGGAGTACATAAAGTAAAGCCAGCTATGGGTTACTTACAAGTGGTATATTAACAACAAAGCAGGTAACAAGGTACATACACTTAAGGAATGAAGTTTGATGAGGTTTAACAATACACGAACACAAATGTGTTATATAGCATCAGCAAGTAAAAAAGAATGTAAAGTTGCGGAGAAAGTTAACTGAAAAAGGCAAAGACGGGGCAAAATTCTATTAGAAATGTCTACACAAAAGCAAGCGCGGGAGTCGTGTCAAAACTTCCTATAAAGGTTACTTTCCTTGAGAAAGTTCAGAATGAGATATAAAGGGTCTGTGTGTGCAAATAATGTCTTCAGGTTTGGCACAGAGTAGCACTTCTGACAAATATGGGAGTATTCATAACAGTCTACGAGAATGTGACTGACGGTGACAGCACAATCACATGGGATACAGTATGGTCTCTCATCACCATGAAGTAAATAGGAATGGGTAAGGTAAGTGTGACTGATGCGAGCCCTAAATCGTCTCGGTGCTTTCTGGGGGCTGCATTACTCACAGTCCTGACCGTTGGTTTTACTTGGTATAATTCGTTCTCGGGGAAAGAATCCCACAGTTTCTGCGATTTCGATTTTATGTAGCAGTTGATCTTAGGACAATAAACACATTTGGCAGACTAATATTGGTGAATAAACTGTCAAGACTCCAAATTTGACAAAATAATGGACAAGGCAACACAGAATCCATTATTTTACAAATTTGGGGTCGAGATGGTTTATGAGACAATAATAGTCCGACAGATGTGGTTCATTCCTATTCTACCACCGAAATGCTTGAAAAACTTCACTTTTATCAGTGTTTACGTTTACTGACTGTATGTTGTAGAATAACAGGTCAGTGTTTAACCAATCAGAATGCAGGATTCTTAATAAAGGATGGCTAGAGGTGGTAGAATATGTAAATAATAAGAGACTAAAACAGAAACAATGTTTAACAAAATCACATAGGAGGTAACTGGACTAACTGGGGGAGGAAGAAGGGTGGGGCAGTTTAACATGGGGTAATCATGAAACTTACCATTGGCTTGCCAGTCGGTGGAACCACAGGTACTGGTGATGGTGGTGGTTTGTCAGGAGTGGTGGGTTCTTCAGGGACAGGTTCAGGAGTCGGAGGCCTTGGGTGCATGTACACAGTCCATGTACCAATGGCCATTGGATTGAGACTGAAGCGTGCGATTCCTACATTAGACAAGGATGAAGATTAAAAAAGATAATATTTAAAAATTGTACAGGATAACAGATACTCTATCATGTCTCATTCTAAAATTCAAAGCCAAATTTTAGCGTAGCAGATTCGAAAATAACAAGTTTGAAAATTGAAAAAGGGCAAAGGCAAACAGCAACACATAGTAATAGATGGATATGCTAGGTGACTGGCTGCTCCACAAATGTAAAACTCATCATTTCACTATTCTGACATTTACTCATGATTTTAAGAAGCCCCCCCAAGAAATCCTTCACCTCTGACTTTTTATCCCAATCTAATATCCTCAATTTTCCTAACAATAATTTTGAGACTATTCTTGAGACTTTTCTCTATCTTTTAAGGACAAAATGCAGTACCTCAATTTGAATTAGTATAACCAGGTATCAATTCATGAATAGCTCATTTTTCATCATATGTGTGTGCCATAACAACTTTTTTTACTGTATAGTTTAATTCAAGTGAAACAACTCCAAGGTTTTCCTTAAATTTGCAAAACCTCTTCTGAAACATTAAAAAATACTCTGTGAGGGAAGGAAGAGACTTGTTCGGTTTGCTTATGCTTAAATATAAGAGTGGGAGATTACTTATTCCCTTAAAACCTATGAGGCTGTGACTATATTACATCCTCATAATGAATCCACAAATACAATGCAATTTTTGTAAAAATATCACTGATTTAAGAAATTTATTATCTATTTCGTTGCTATGCTCCAAACATTTCCAATCATGAAGGAAATGGTACTTACTAAACCTTAAAAGACTCTCATACCTACCTGTTCTAACCAAGGGGTCAAGGAACTCTGGCAATCCATTAGGAATGTCCTTCACAATGTCACTGGAGTAGCCGTCTTCTGCAATTATGATGGGAATTCGCAACTCAGGGTCTTCTTCCAGGACAAGAGGGCGCCCTATGTTGGCATCTGCTTCATCATTTGTTTTCCGATGAATTGCTACCATCTGTGCAAAACGAAAACCCATTGATCTGAAAAATATTCATGCTAACAAAATATTGATCAAAGGAGTTACTGAATTACAAACCTCTTTCTTCCTGTTAAGTGCAAACAATTTCATGTTCAAAGATTTCTCAACAACAACTTCAGCAGTCCTTTGTGTTATACATAGTCTAATTTCAGAAATCTTTAGTGATATAAATGGGATAATGTAGCAAATACTGAGAGTCACAATTCCTATGAAAATTTTATTTCACAAGAGAATTTCTATTTAAGACCCACAGTATGGGTAAACCTTACCTATATATGCTGATCTGTGACAAGCAAGGAAGGACTCACAAGATATCTCTTAAGTTACTCTTTGTTTGTTTAACCTGCATTTCAAGCACAGTTCTGTTGCTAAGTATCAATTTGTTTACTCATAAAAGTAACATTTACTGTCTTGAATTATATTAATACCACACACATAACTACAAACGAGCTGCCAAGTAGGAGATAATTCATACACGTTTAACAAAAGAATTTACTGACATTGTACAACACTTCATCTAATTACTTTTGTACAGCTAATGAGTTACCTTGGGAATCATCAAACTTTGAGGATGTATTTCATGTGAATGGGGCAAACTGAAAGGGGGGGGGGGGGAGGGGCAAGATGGGCTATCCATGTCAAATGTCATAGCTAGGGTACAGCATACCCTACCTCTGATATAACATTCTTTGGTATCTGTCCTTCTCCCTGGCCTGGCTGGTATATCTCTAGTAGAGTCCCCAACTGTCGGGAGTTCAACCTCACTGCTTGACGGCAGGCTGCTTCCAATGTACCGCGATTTGTTTTCTCCATTGCTAGAAGCCGAATGGCCTGGAAGAAAAGACACATTCAAGAAAATTAACTCAAGTTTCCACCGCATTTACCAAGCGGAAATTCTGTGAGTTTTCCAAATTTTCCAGCCCTTAAGTATAAGCAAGTGACATTGATAAAACAAAGTCCTGTGTGTATCTGAAACTGAAGCTCATTTTTTAACTCAAGGATCAAAATGATGAAAGTTTTCAATTAAGATGAATTTCTGACTACTCTCTGTCAACTAACTTTCCATTAAATTGTTTATTCTTTGAAAGACTCAACTTTAAATGCCTAAAGTGCTGAATGTCAGCCACCTGATTCTAAATTACAAGCCATTAAACCCCCTTCCCCCCCCCCATATCTATCACCTTTGAACATCCTAAAGTGACCTGTGAGGCCTGAGTTGCCAACTACCCATCTATAACAGCTCACACTACTCACAAGATACTTCCTTGCAAGAAGTAAGCTTCACCACTATCAGTAAGGCACACTTTCAACAAAAACTATCAACTCACCTGATGGACCTTAGACAGATGTGCATTAGCTGCAAGCTCCAAGCCCTGTTTCTCTGCCCACTCAAATACCCTCTCCAGCCTGCGCTCTAGCCTCTCACCCCAAACCCTGGATGTGATCTTGGGGTGAGGAGGAGGGGCAAAGAAGCGATTGAAAAGGAAAACATTGATAAAATGGAAGAGTTGTGAGAATAGTTGGATGGTTAGAGCAGCGTTCACCCGACACCGCCTCAGAAGAGTCATCACAGAGGAGAGGATGTGTAGGACCTCACCTGTAAAGGTTAAAGGTCAGAACAAAACAAATGAAATTGTTACACCAGTTATAACAACAATTCAATTGCCAGTAACCAACAAAAATTTATAACTTCATTATGCAGAAAATGAAAAAGTTTAAAACCACAAAACAGTAGAATCTGTCCATATGAGCAACAGCTGAAATTTACCTCTAATGACATAAAATGCTTCCAAAGCCTTAAATTTTTACAAATATTGAAAACCTCCTGATGATGAAGGTCACAGGATAGCATACTTACCAATAGTAGGCTTTCCTCGTTTCTGATTCCTGGTGGGCGGTGTCATCCACCTCTCATTATCTTTTGCTTTCATCTGTTCATCTATAGACAAAGAGAGGAAAAGTAATGTGTAATTATGATCAACTTTCTTAAACAATGAAATAAATTTGAAAACAGCGTATAAGTTCAGTGTGAAATATTTTGAATACTTCAAACAAATTTGTAGTATGAACACAATGCTGTGAGTGCCATATACAAGTATCATTAGTCATGGAGAGTTCAATAGTATAAAATGGGAACTATGTTAAACTTTTGTATCCATCAAAGCTAGTTGTGGTACAAAATTGAAAACTAAACTAAACATCAACATCAATATGCCAAAACTGTGGATGTGTGGTATGTACGAGTACAAAGTTTAACATTACTACCTGTGCCTAATCTTCACAATCCACCAAATTTGTAAGAGTGCATTAAATATTAGCCACAGGTACATGACCATATACCAGAGTTCAAGGGAGAGGACTGATATAAAACATACATGCTCAAAATATACAAGTCTGCTTAAAAAAGCACAGCCAGGCATATACCTCCAGTAGTAGTTCACAGTTGGTCAACTGCAAAGGATCTATCAGCAAGAATATTTGATTAAATAACTATCATTTCAAATGAGCCAAACGCATGTCCTATACTTGTGACCAATATTGAAGGGAAAAACACTCAAGCTCACATCATAATTTGCTGCGAGAAAATCTTACTGTCTTTTTGTTTACCATTTTTTTTGGGGGGGGAGGGGAGGGGTGTTGTTATTATTGTTAATCATTTTTTCTTTACTTAATACCACTCTTGTAAGGAAGTCTGCTTCCATATTGTCCTAATCACAAAAGCCTCAAAATTAGAATCACATATGCCACATCCATGCCTCATTTTTCATATCAATCTACAAGCTATGCTTTGTTATCAAACAATAATTTATTTACTATACTGTAACAAATACTAAACCAATGATTAAGTTTTTATACTTCTAATCTCATTTCAACTTTGTTTACTTCAAATATTTCAGAATTTGTAGCATCTTTAGGGAACTAACAAAGAGAGAGAAAGAGAAACTTACCATCATCAAAGTCTTTCTCGATGTCCGCATCCCCACTTGGATCGAAAAAAGCACCAAGGGTAATGTTTAATTCAAACCTGATTCGGCGGACAAGATGTCTGAAAGATGACCAACAGTAATTGATTAGGAGTTGACTAAGCCAGAGATGAATTCAAGTTTGCCTCTACAAATATTTATTATGAGAACACCAAAAGGCATTGTTACAGACAAAAAGTTCATGTGAATTAAGTGTATTAATCTTTGGAGGGAAGATCTATGTGCTAAACATCAGAACTCTGCAGGCAAAAAACAGTCACCCTGACATGAATTAATAAACCACAGTACAGTAATATCATGTACCACCTATTGAGTCATTAGACAATTTTCTACTGTTACTGAATTGTTGTTTAATCCATGCATAGTAACTCCTTGGTTTACTTTCAAGACACAATTTGAATGTTCTGAAACATCACAACAGATACATGTCTGGGAAAAAACAGACCTTATGCATTGACGTCACACAACATCATTTTGGTGGCAAAACAATGAAGCACACTGCACCCACAACATAGATTTTGCATGTGTGTGTAGTAGACTTATGCGCGTTTTCAACTACACAAATCAACTGTCTAAATTTGTTGGTGTAAGTTGCAATGATACGCGGTGGCCTCCATTGGAGGGCGCACCTGTTGTGTGATGTCATATGCATAAGATCTATAGGAGATCTGTATGATTTAGATGATGCCGCAAAATAGGATAAGGGTGATCACATACAGCTTTTAAAGGAAGGAAAATGAAGCTGAAGCTTCCATGACAAGCAAAACATTTATAAAGTATTACAAAGCAGATAACTTGGTCAAATCTACAGCCCTGTAAAATTTTCTTTACCTAAAGGCATCTTGCGTGCTCTGAAATAAAATGTCCTGTGCATCCTGAGAGATTTCAGTCATGTCCAGATCTTTCTGTAAGAAGTGGTGAAACTCTGACCCATTGGCTAGCCAAAAAGTCATTGCCATGGCGATCTGGTATTGTGCCTATAGTAATAAATAAGAGAAATGTGAATACCAGGATAAGAAAATATGTGAAACCCATACTTAAATACAAGGAACATGATTTTTTAAGGGGAGAAATACAACACACCCAGTACATCCAAATACAACTCACAATATGGATTCACAAGTTCTCTATAGTTCCTTCTATATGTATTGATTCTGTAACTGATGTAACTAAGAACCTCTTCTGCAGTGTAAAAGATGAATGTATGTCAACATAGAATAAGCATTGACCCATTTCCAAATAGTGATTACAAAGAATTGTGGGACAGACTCTTGGTGTGCGACGTTCTTTTCAATGGCATTTTACTGTGGCCAAAAACAACGTGTACCAAAACTCTTTCCCACAATGCCTTTGCAGTTGCTATTTGGAAAAGGGTCTATTGAGAGTGCTACTGGTAAAAACAATTACAAAACAATGGGGGTAATTTAACAATAGTAATAACACATGAAAGGGAAATATGCAGTCTGGATGAATAAAAGGGGAATACATGTTCAACGAGGTGAATATATGTGAAGACATGTCAACAAATGGAAACTTAAGAATGGTAAATAAACAGTGGTAAAGTAAAGTGAAAAAAGTGGCAACACAACAAAGTTTAAGTGTTCTACTTTTGAAAACAAATTGAAATTTAAATCATATAATTTCATGACAAAATCATTTAAAAGGGGTGATCACAGGGGGTTGTGAACAAATGTGTGAACACAAAGATAAAAGTAAAGTTAGACATAAATTTTACAATAGAGGAGATAGGAAGATGTCTAAGCTGAAAACATTTAAGATGAATTGGACATTTTTACTTAAATATAAAACAGATGAGAAAATGATAACACAGGGGTGAATAAAAGTAAACAGAGGGTATAAAAGAGAAGATATGTGTGTATACATACCCTCACTGTATTGTCTATTACATCAGCAATTTTATTAATGAAGGGAGTCAGTCTTTGGGCTCTCTCTGTCAAATCTATATTTGGACGATAAGCCTTCGAAAGACGATAGCGACAGGCAAGATAGAGGGCATATGTTGGAGCTAGTTTAAAGTGTACGTGAGCCCCGTTCACTTCTGCAATTAATGCCTTGAGGAAAGCATTCTCACCTGTATTGAAAAAGAAATATTGCTTTTATGTCTAAGCAAAGTCAAGAATTTAGTGGTACATACATATAAGTATGATGAAAAAATGTGCACAACACTAAACCCATTGCCACTGTAGAGTGAGTGCAAAAGGGGCTAAGTAGTCGCCCCAAATTATTTGAACACATCACCTAAATCTTACAAGTCTCCTCTTATTTTCATCACATGTATCTGTCATGACGATTCACAACGTACTAAGTATGACATAATCTAGGTAAACCAAGGCTTTATTCTAAATAAATTTAAACATTCAGTTACACTAATGTTGTCAAATTATTTCAAATAGCCATTCATGAATTTAAGATACCAGGGTATACTATATCAATTTGGGGTGACTTCATTTTGTTTTTTTAAAGTCAAGTAATTTAAGTTCTACCTTATCTGTGATCACAGAAGTTGTGAAAAAGCTCTAAAATAACTCCACTAAAATCAGCAAATTTTACATCTTTGCAAGTAAATATCTTTTTCTTTTTTTTCCATTTTTTTCTTTGTCACCATCATCATCATCATCATCATCATCATCATCATTTTTTTTTTTTTGGGGGGGGGGGGGGGTTGGGTGGGTGGGAGGATGCCAGCATACACCTTTACTCATATTACATATTCATGACACCTTTCACTATGAAGCACAGTCCTTTCCTTTACAATAGCATTCAATCACTCACTTGGTTCTCTGAATTCCAGTGTTGCTGGGAGGATGTACTGTTTCACAGGGGCCCTAGGTGTGGGCTGTAGGAGAGATGGCAAAAAGACCAAGCATTTAATTCCAGACAGTAAATGCACTACACAGTTATATACAAGACGATTCTTTCATACAACCTGTGATAATCCATGGATGCCAAGTTGCTAGAATATACATAAAACAAAAAACAGCTAGGTAAAAATTCTTGACAAAATAAGCAGTTACATATTGACAAAATCAAATAGATATAATTGGCATTTTTAAGGTGAAAGTAGGAAGCTAGAACAAAAATCAGAAAATGGGTTGACTGCCCTGGAAAAGCAAAATGGTTCCTCCTCATTGTGAAAACTTGGTATCCTTTGATTTTCTCATTGCTTACAGTACACTTATGCCTCAAAGAAAGTTCTTGCACTTCAGAATGGGAAGAAATGATATGGAAAATGCACAGAAAATACTCTCAACTTTGGTTTATAACATATTTTCAGTTATGACCAGTAAATGTGTCATCCACCTACAGTCCTCATTACTACATACATGTCCTTCCATTAGTTCTAAAGCTACCCTGATGTACCATACACTACATGAAAGATCTTTAAGTGCTCATAGTTAATATGACACTATATAGCAAGTTTACAGTCTTGTCCAACAATTCATGAGATAAAGAAAAACAGAAATACACTCCAAATATTGGATGAAGCAATGTAAATACAACCTACCAACCCATGTCAAAAACTGTTTTATACTGGTGGTTTTTCCTGTTCTTCAACCTTCATCCCTCATCACAGTTCTCCTCTTGACCTCCCCCTCCCCATCGAACTACTTCCTGAAAGTTACAATGCTCTCCAACAATTTTACTCCTTGAATTTAAGGAAACAAGTCAACCCCCCCCCCCCCCCCCCATGCAAATTATTTTGCATCTTACAAATCTCCTCTTATTTCCTTCACAATAATCTTTCACCATATTTCCCAAAATAAATACTGCAGATTAAATGTTAACCTAAGGGCTACCATTGTATAAAAAGTTCTCACAATTCAGTAACAACGATATTATATGATTAAGAAAGGCTACATGAATGAGGGAATAGAAGCAGGACTACTAATATTGGGGTTACTACACCAAACCCTTAGTTTGCAACCACCTTTTTCATGGAAGGATATCAAAATATGCAATGTTTTTCTTACCACAGGGTCAGGAGCTGCCTTAGTTTCAATGGTACCATCAGCATCAAATGTTGTCTCCATGCCATGCTGATCTGATTGACTTAAAGTCCTCTGTCTTTCTTCCCATCCCTATTAAAATAACAGAAATAAATCTCATTAATACCATACAATTAAAAAATCTGAAAACTTTCTTGATCATTCAAATATATTGAAAGAACATTCAAATTGTTATGTTCAGCTGGCACCAGTATTTAAATTATATGATCATTCAGTTTACAAAACATGGCAAATATAGTAAATGCACAGTTTACATTTATATATTATCCATGAAGAGTTTTAACTTTGTCACCATGGTAACACACTGACTTAACTTTCCTTCTGATTACCAAGATGATGTTTTCCTTGAATGGACCAAGGCTAATTTACTTCTTCCAATGTAAACAATATCCTCCAGTAACGTAAACATTTGAACAGTCTTCAATGGGATGTTAGGTATTTGTTACACTGGTTTGTATAGTTTGCTATTTAATCCTTCACTGAGTATTTATCAAAGTTTGTCCCAAAGTTTTTAAACAGAATTTTGTTAGACTGCCATTTCTACTTAATTTAGTCTTTTGGAAGAGACATATTAGCTCATTCCACAGAAGTGTAACTGTATTAAAATCTTTGATGGAAAATACTCCATTTGACAACTTACAAAATTGAAACAATTTTTTCTAGTATAAAAGTGTCACAGTTCATGGTTGTGATATAACTCCTTACTCAACAAAATGGGAAACTTGGGGAAAAAGCATGGTTTTTAGTAAGGTGTAAAGGAAGGACACAAAAACTGGTAAGCTACCCATTGGTCTATTGTACCACAAACAATGGAATCTGAATACAGCAGTTAAAGCACGTAAGATGGTCTTTTATAACCAAACGCATGTCATCATCATGGGATAAGAAACCATGAATCTAGGAGGTTCCTTAGTGAGCAATTTTGGTATTTGGAGGTAAATTATGGCAACTGAAAGGAACTTTAGCTTGCTTGCAAGTAAATAGACATCTGTTCTAGCCCTGTTTACACTAGTTCCTTGACAGATATATCTTACAACCCAGAGGGTACTATGTATTAGAACCTTCTACAATGGAGGTACCCAACCAGAACCAATGCCATCAACTGGTCGAAGGAGGACTGATTCCCAATCAATATAACTTTTCTGTTTGTTCCATGCATATTTAACTTTTCTGTTTGCTTCATGCATATTTTTAGGTCATCAATAATACAGTTCATAATGCAGACTAAAAAAAAAACACAACAGACTGACAAACAACCAAGACATTTGTTGGTTGGACAACCTTGTTTAAAAAGAGGTTCATACCTTTATCATTAACTTATCAAGGCTGGCAACAGACTAGTATCTCCTGGCCCAATATGTGCTTACTTTCCAAGGATGAGTGGACTTTGACCTAAGAACTAATTCTTACACTTCACATATGCTGGCAGAAGCAGAGAAATAAGATAAACAGTTCTTTCACACTGAGTGTAACCAGTTCTTTTACACTGAGCGTGAAACAGCTGTTTACATTTTGTTTTACAGGGATCGTCCTTTTTTTTAGATAAGGCTAGTTTCTAAGATGTAGTCTACCCAACAGTTGTGGCCATAAGCACAACTTCATCTGAGCTACAATTTCAGATCAGCAAGTCCACATTTGGCAGCCTAGGAAGGAATCACATTTGGGAAAAAGGGAAGGGGTGGTCCCTTCTTCTTTGTCCAAAACTTTTCAATTTATACCCCTCTAAAACATGTCAAATGGTGCAAAATTTGACTCTTTTTGCAACCATTGACTTTGAAACAAAGGTTACTGGACATAATTCATTTCTGGTTTGAACAAAAAAAAAAAAAAAAAATCAATCTCCCCCCCCCCCCAAAAAAATCAGACCCAACAACAAAATACACTCATACTTACTGGGTCCTCTACTTTAGGGTCACAGAACCTGAACGCATAGGCGTTTGCAAAACGAACCACATTACCATGCTGCAGGACCATAGTCTCATGCAGCTGCCTGTCATCCACCGTGACCAGAGCGTCAGGGCGACTTGGAGTGAGAGTCACTACTCCTTCCATGTTGGCTATCACACAGTGACGGGGTAAAATACCTGGTGATCTTAGCTGAAAGGGAGAATGAGAACAATCTGAATTGTCAGTAAAATCAGAGAAACTGGTGCCTAAAACCAGTGACCACTCTTTTTCATACTTACTTTGAAGATGCTTTTATATCAAAATTTGTTTTTCATATTATGAAAATTAACTCAAATGTTAGGTCACAAGCATTACAAGGATGTTATGTCTAAAAAAAATACCAATTCCTATGTGAAAACATCAAAATAGCTTACTACGCATATGATGAAAAGCCTGCATGCAAACTTCGGAAACGAAAATTTATGCGCCTGTCTGTCATGTGGGCATTTCTTTGCAGTATAACACAGAGAGAAAAAGCAAATTATGCACCTAACACATAAAGAATTTAAAATGAAGATCTACAGACTTGAAAGAATTTACTTTAAGGATAGTTATGACATTTCTAGTTCATGTCCAGCTGTGAAAACTATATCATGCTGTAAAATTTTACCTCCAGAAAAATAGTACAAAGGAGAAATTTTAACAAATATACAACTTTCCTAGGTATACGAATCCAAGATTAAAACAAATATATATTGGTGATGGGAAGAAGAGCTGGCTTTTTGGACTAATACCTCAAAAAATTTGTTTCTTTGGTCAATAACAAATTTCTTGACTATTAAATGACTTCTGACATTTCAAAAAATCCCATGACTTTTCAAGGCCTGGAAAGTCAAAATGAAATTTTGTGATTTTCTTTTTATGACTTTCCAGGCCAGGGGAGCTCAAGTAAAAGACTTAATGCAACACTGAACTCAAAATTCAAAAGGAACACATAACAAGATGTTACTTAGTAAATTGCTATGGGAATTTCGACATTAAAGAGTATATTATGCTTTTTTACAAAAGTCCTGCAGGGTATCTCCCCCTGCAGGCAAAAACCTGAAACTAATCCCAAATGGAGTTAGGACCCTGAAGGGACACCAGACATAATGAGAAGCCACTAGGCAGTCTTGAATAGTCCAAGCAAGAGCTGTACAGTGTCAACAAGACCTGTTTTAAATGCATAGTTCATTAACATCACATAACATGGTATAGACAGAGCATCTGTTACCATTATCAAACCATTTGCTCTCACCCACAAACCCTAAAGATAACTTTTTCCCACAAAATATTCCATATTACAAGAGTTATGACTATTGCATCACTTGAAAATTTTAAAGCTAGAGCAAACACCTTATTCACTGGCTACAAAATAGTGAATTTCTTTCTGGACAACTATTTTTGGAAATAAGGTTGCCCGCTACATAATATTAAATTGCCTATCATTTGAAGTACAACATTACAACGTAAATCATGGCCTTAAAGGCGTGAACATTCCCTGTACAACAAATGCAATTCCATTACCTCTTGGACCTATTAAACCACAAAAGATACAGCAGTAAAACTTTTACCTCCAGAAACGGTGCCTTGCCATTTGGATCTCTCTGAGATCCTACCTCAGTAACATTCAAAAGCAGCTTGTGACGTGTTGGCTTGTAATCTATTACATCTGTACCATCTGTCAAAGGGAATAATAAAGTAAAGCTTTTAAGAGAAACTACAGACAATGCCTACTGAAAAATGCTCACCTTGATTTGTCAATCATGAGCATATATTACTTTTAAGCAAGGGAAAATTAAGGAAATGGGAGGGGTGACGAATTAATATAGGTTCTTTTTCTACTTCGAGCAGATGTAAAACGTTTATTCATCACAAAGAGATGTGACACCTGTGTAAACACAAAACTCAAGCAGCTGAGTTTTCTTTATTTAAAGAAACTCTACAATTTTAAGTCCTTTTTGCTATTAAAAAGCAACCTTACTTTCTATGCTCTCGAGTCCTGCTAATCTTCCCCCTCCCCTTTTTTGGGAGGGATGGGGGGCAAGTGGTCATAGACTAGAAACATCTCAAAAATAAAGCTAAAGATCTAATTTGATCTTTCTATCTGAAATGGCATATCTCACCCAAATTGAGTTCCAAGAAGTATGGTAGTCTCTCTTGGTTGGTTATGTTCTTCCTCCTTTTAGGACGAGGTTTGTAATCTGCTGGCCGTCTCTTCAGTTCAAATATTATATCACCTGCAACAAAAATTAAATGTAACATCAATTTTCAAAATACTTTACCGAAAACACCACTATAGTCATTCTAAATTTCAACATGCTGTTCATAACATTCTGAGCATGGCTCTCAATTTCTTCAGTCTGTTTTAATTTTTGTACCGTCTACATACGTTTATATTTCATATTCTAAGTCACACCCATATCACTTTAAAAAAAAAATTCATAAGCCCCTTGAGACTCCAGAAACCTCTTGTTTACATAGAAATCCTGCCTGCTCAATTTCTGTCTGCTGGGAATGTGAAGATGTAATATTAAAACATGCATCAAAGTTTATTACTGCCATCAACTATGGATGGAGTTTACTGGTAAAAACACATTGTAGATAGTAATAGCTACTGAAGGTTTGTAGTACACTGAGATCAGGTTCCATACCTGCGTACATATGCATAATACCAGTTGACGTAGGTATACCTTTACCAAGAAATACAGAGTCAAATTAACTTAGGATTCATGGAGCATGATAAAAATGATATGAAAGTTGCGAACAAAGAGGTTTTTTTCTCCGATTCATCCAGATATTAAAATATGAAGGGGACCGTTACACCAAAACAAACTGTCTTGAATTCTATTAGATGTCCCTTTTCACAGAAAACTCCACAGGGGTAAATTTAAAACATTTCTCTGATTACCAGCTACCAAAATTTGTGACATGCAACCAAAATAAACAGGTTGGTTGTCTTATGAATAAATTAATTTCACAACAGACCTTATGCACTGACATCATGGGACTTCATTTTGGAGACAAAACAATGAAGCACACTCCACACACTTTGCGTGTAGTAGACTTGCGCGCATATCCAATTGGTTCACAAATCAGCTGTCTGTATTTGTTGGTGTAACTTGCAATTATACGCACTTGGCTCCAAACGAGGAAGCAATTTCTCCTCTGTGATGTCATATGCATAAGGTCTATAGAAGGTAACAGGTGGTGCCCAGGGCATTTAAATTTGCATGCAGATGAATACGTTTTTGAAGAACAAAAAACAGCAGACTGTTTGATGGCCAACCAGTAAATTTTCCTGAAACTGTGGCTTCCTACCTGGTATGTCTGGTGCAGTCTATTCTTGTTGCATTCCTTCACCATTTCCTCATCAGACGACACAACACAAGAGACTTTCCCGCACTTACAGCAAAAGTGCTTAAATAAAATTGTGCACAACCTACCAACCTCTGTTTAAGATTTAAAGGGTGACACTCATTATCCCAATTTTGGTTTCGATTGATCAGAATTCTTGATTGGTGACTGACTGACTGACATTAAGGCAAGTTAAAATTATGCATTAAAATGCATGCAACTCTGACTGGAAAATGATGTGCAAATCAGTGAATATAGGATGTACAGCACATGTAGCCTTCCTCATACACAAAAGTTTACTCAGCAGAATGGCACTTGGCAATTGAAATACCTGTAGTCTTTGTGTGGCAGGTACCAATGACTTATTTGTCAAATTGGAGAAGGAGCTAGAGGTCTCCTTGAGAAAATTTTAACTGCTTGTGAAAAGGAAACCTGGCCTTTTATTCCCAAGGCACCAGTTGCAGAAAGGAGGGTCATTGTACTTCCATCAATGTTACAATCTTGACATACACAGAGACGCAACCTTATCACAGAAATATACCTTAACGTCAATACTTATCCTACCTTCACGTCAATACCTATCCTATTCCACCTTCACACTGTCCTTACACTAGTCATACTATCTACATCAGTACACGGTGATAATTATTTTTAGCACCTTATATTCATTCACGAATATTCCTATTAAAAAAATCACCATATTTTCATTCAGGAAAATTCATGCTGCTAGCTCACCTTTGCCCTCAGGTCTTTTCTGTCTCAAATATTCCAGTGGGAACTCATCTTCATCCATAAAGGCTTCTTGGTTCCACCCTTTCTCCTTCACATAATCATTTGGGTCTGCACCTGGTGGCAAAATGACCTGAAGGACAACAAAACATTGAAATTTTTTAATTATTTGAAATGAGGCGCTTTGGTACTTCCTCAATATAGTCATCTCCACCATGAATAAAGCAGTAAAGATACATCTTTACTTGGTACACACTGTTGCTTTTCCAGCTGATCACAGCAGATGAGAGTGTAAAATTTACTCACTATGCATGCATATTCTCATCTTACAAAAATAAATTTTCTGAAGGACTAGTCACATTTTTTGCTCGTTGACTTGTGAACTGTTTATGGTAAATGTAACTCAGATTCCCAAATAAAGTTAAGGTGACCAAATAACATTTGCACATTTTTGTGAAATTTGTGAGTACTTAGACGATTAAGACATTTGCTACCGGTCTCTACTTCCCCTGGAAAACATCCCCGCCCCGACTTGAAGCCTCTGATGAATTTTTCACACTCTATTACAAGCACACCTCCAGGCAATAGTAGCCTAATTTTCCTGATTTTTAATGTCAAGTATTCTCCCTTTATAATATACCCATTCCACCTGCAACTTTCATTGACACAACACACAATCCCATTCCATTTACACCAACCCACCTAATTACAACTAGTAGGCCTACAACAAAATCAAAATACACATGCAGAGCTCTTACAATATCACAAATCTTTCAGCAAAACATGTTTGTTTTCTATCACCATAAGGAAATACTACCCCTTTTCAAATACACAACGTGAGGTCATACACAACTCAATGGTTGAAAAGAACCATTCAAAGTACTTTCACGGGCACACAAGTAGGCCTTACTATTATAGCACTAATCTAAATGCTCTAAAAACTAAATAAACTGCCCAACAATTACAAGAATTTGATAAAAGCATAAAATACCTTCTTTGTCAACATTTTTTGGCCTTCAGCTGAGACTATTTCACAGCAATTTTCTCACCCTTAATGAGAGAGTCTAAATCCACACTGTTTAAGTCTGCAGAAGCTCAAAGATGACTTAACCAGAGAGTAGTAAAGTATTTTCACTAATTATGAAGAACACCTCTCTTTACAAGAGCACATTGGGGAGTACAAGGGCCAGTAATCCCAAAGATTATTGGTCTCCGAAGATCAATTATGGAAACCTTTTCATTTGGGGTCCAACACAATGAGCTAAGACTTAAAATTTCATTTCTACTGACCAATAAAAGGTGATATTACTTAAAACTGACCTTACTCAAGCAATGACTAATGACAGCATTAACTTATTAGTTAGTTCCAAAGCCTGGAAACTTCCCAATATAGCCAACTGATATAGCTAAGCCATGCAAATAATGTACACATTACCTTGAAATTCTATTAACTCTGCTATGTTCATTTTGGATTCACATAAGAATACAATTTCAGCCTGGAGTGTTACTCAATATTGAATGAAAGAAAAAGAAAGAACCCACATGCCAAAAGGGGCAAAACAGGAAGAGCAATCAAGGACATGAGGTACTTACTAATGAGTCACTTTCACCAAAGAATATTTCAAAGCTAAAGTAGTGACATTCTAAAATTTGTATAATTTAAACTGAATAAAAAAACCAGGTGATAGTTGTACACAATAAATACCCAATGCGCCATCTACATGGACAGAGTGTTCTATCAGACTGCGGGTGATTTGAATGTCCCACTAAAAGTTGGAGGACAGTGGTATGGGATACATCAAAACTATGTGCTTAAAGAATAGACAAGCCCCACTACTTATTTCATATTAACATTTGTGACTCTAAGCTACCTATATAAATACCTGGTAAATTTGAAAGCACAGCATTAAAGTGGACCTAAAGTCTAAAAATTCAAAAATATATATTTTAGAGGTTACAAAATTAATCTTATTGGTCCAACTCCCATTGTCATAGCTTATTCCACTGCTGAGATATTAAATGTTAAAATTTATTCACTTAAATCCAAACAGTTTATTGCGCAATAATTTTTGACATTCTTGTTGTACAACTCACTTTAAATGCTTTGTTTTCTTTTAAAATTAAAAATGTTTATATGACCTTGACCGCTTCCTGTTTTCTTGCATGACATGCTGTACAGAGAGGGCTTATATAGTCAAGTCACCCCAAAGCAGTAAGAACGCGATCACATTTTGGCACAAGGTGCGGTGGCTTTCAGAAAAACAAAGACATACAAAAATTGTAATTTGAGTAGTACAACAATGACATCACAAATTATTGCGCAATCTACCTTTTTAAATCGAGTGAATAAACTTCAACATTTTATATCTCAGCTTAAGAAAGTCCTGTGAAGATGGGAATTGGACCATTGGAATTCAGTTTTCATGCTCTGTAATATATATTTTTGAATTTTCAGACTTTAGGTACACTTTAAGCAACCCTATCGAAATTCCTTCCCAAACATCCAATATCAACAAGAAATTTTCCACAGAAAATCCAGGTAAAAAGTGTGGAAGAGGTCTGAAACACCTGGCATTGGCATGAAGGAAGGATGAGCAAATAGCTCCATCCTGAAAGGGTTCCCTTTTCCTGTGCTATCAATTTTGCCAGGTACTTCTCGCAGGTACATAAGGATAGTTGCATAAATAGGAGGTAAGAAGGGACGATGTAGATTAATTCATTTTAGATTACTCACCCTGACAAGACAGTACTCATTGGGGTTCTCATTGGGATGTCCAAAATTTTCCAGAGATTGTTTGACAATAAGAGATGCTGGGGTTGTGAAAGGAACTAAGATAGTCTTGTAATTTGCTTCTGGAAACACTGTGTGTGCATATACTTTCAACACACCACCTACAAGAGGAAAAGAGATTGTTAAAAGCTTCCACTTTACATCTTGATCTCAGAAGAATTCACAACATATGGTACCAACAAAACTCCCCAAATCCCCCCTCTCTTCCCCCATATACACCCAATAGGATGTACATTAAAATTCTACAATAGCAGTAGCCATACTCTCTAATTCTAGATATTGCATTTAGAGTTAGTACTCATCCATTTCCACCCCTTTAAAGGCTCTCTAATTTCCCCCAGAAAGTAGCAATTCTCATTAAGTCTACTTCTAGCCCCTCCTCCAATTTAAACCAAACCACCTGTCTAGTACACCTCCAAGACTGAGCCACTGTAGCCTGCAGTGAGTTTCAATTCCTCAAGGCCATATTGACACACAACTGTCTGTGAGCTTAACTGGGAACACAACGGACTGTACAAGTCAATGATGACCAACCAGTGTGGAGCTATATTGTTTGAATGAATGTCAATGTTACCAATTGCATTAACAACTCTATGGCTATTCCTAAATCTGTTTGGGCAGGGAATTGCTAGCAATTGCCTGTCTTGGAAGGGTGCATGTGCCATATCTATCTCCTTTAATGAATATAACAACAATAATTGGGCTACCAACAATTTCTACATGCATGGCAATATATGAATTAACTGATACCATTCAGTTTTAGTCTCTTGACCTTTTAGATCACACTAGTAGCTCACTCTTGTCAGCTCTCTGGCTAGTATGATGGCAAACGAACTAGATATGACTGGGTAGTCTTTCACTCAAAAACATCAAAATAATTATGCAATGACAATGGCATCTTTCAATCTTACATCTCTCCAAAATGACATATGCTACAAGCTGCTATCAACTGTATCTTCAACTTCATCTGAACAACAAACGAAACCATCCCACAAAATTCTATATTTCAAAACTGATTCTGCAATATTAATTAATGCATTAATCAATCTCCTTTTTACAAAGCTACACTAGTCAAAACAACCTTTGTCTATTGAATGTTATGTCCAGACACCACTATACACTGCTATCAATATATAGATCTAGCAATCGGTCAGTAATTAACTTTTCTTCAAAAACACCAACACACTGATGTAATGACATTGCATCTTTCAAACATAAATTGTATAACCTAAACTGGCACACTATCTGTTATCAATTGCATCTTATGTAATCAAAATAATAAACAACACCATCACATATTAAACCCAAATTTGAAAAATGCTTTCAACGATAGTACGTATTGTCATTACAAATCTCCCACTTACACCGCTAGTTACTCCAGTAAAGGCAGACTTTGCTACAACACGTACAAACAGACACCGCTTCAGGCTACTCAATATTAATATCAAAGGGATGCTATCTCATTTACAATCATAAAAGTACATAGTACATATTACTGCTGAACATTAACAAACAATGGGTATGTTGAATTATAATATAATTCTGCGTATCTCTGAGCTCCTGGAAGACAAACATGGGGGTGTACTACAAAATGTTAATTAGTAACCAGCCTCTCATTTAATGGTCCAAAGGTGTGCTATCCCTCTACAGCATTCCCAAAGTAAACATGTATACCTTGCAAATGTATTGTGCTGCGTCTATGATTAGGGTTGCCCAGATACTGGCACATTAAAAATTCAAATATTATATCATAATAGTAGGCCTTAAGGGATTGTTTCAGCTTAAGGTGCTTAAAGATCTATAAAGAATCCTGATGAAAATATAAAGGTTTCAAACACATGAGGACATTTTCATAGAATTATTTGAAATTAGGGAATATTTTCTAACTGCCAAAAAGGTACAAACAGGTGATGATGGTTTTCTGCCCTGTTTGGTTTCCATAGATAGTGTCCTATACTATCACTCACCACAGTTTTTGTAAAACATATATATATTGTAGAAATGTTATCTTGATGGGTAACATGGGGAGTGGACAGAGCTGGTCAGTATATTTGTCATTTAGGATCATTTCAGTATAGAACATGGAGATGAGGAGTGGTTGTATAGACTCCTTCTTGCCAAGGCATAATTATGCACAGATCAGCAAACAAGGCAAGTCCATATTTTTCAAAAGAAAAATGCTACCAACCAGTAGTAAGTAATACCAGGCAGGGAACACCTTACCAGCAGAGCAAAGGTTAATATGCACTAAAATGGCACCACCACCCATTGTTTTCAGCTACAGTTTACTTCAGGTGTTGTGTATAGTTAAATGGTTCTTCTACAGTACTTTAATTTGAACAGTGGGATTACCTGAGTCAGGTTTGTTTCTGTATCGCTCCATCTGCTCTACTTTCTGCTGCCTCTTCCGTCTTAGGACACCCTCAGGATTTGAGATGGTGCGGGTAAAAGTCTTGGAGAGGTTATCATACAATTTTGGTGATGTGGAGTCATCATGTGTGATGCCCTGGAGAAGAGAAAATAATGTTGAATGAAAAACACTTACTCTTCTAGTGTTACATACAATTCTCAAAGAGCTTCTATGATGTACAGCACTAGACATGCACATCCTTTAAATTTATGGCTTGCCTAAACAATTGCAAAACTGCATCAGCAGTAATAGACCACTGGATGTGTGCATACCACAAAGTTAATAATGGGTCAAAAACGGATTTTACAATAAATGATTGTAGGTGAAACTGGTTTCACTACCACTCATTTGAAATACTACAGAGAGACTACACTGAAATCCTTGACTATTCTGTAGCAAACCTCAGTGTTCGATTTTAAGGAATTAGCAATGGTTGTCCGAAGGACTGCTACATTGTAAAATTTGGTTGTCCTGCTCAAAATATGGTAGTCCCAAGTGTAACCATTTTTGCAAGTTCACAACCATGGAATTGATAACGCCCCATTATCACCAGCCTTCCAAAGTGGCTTTCACTTTTAGACAACCCCCCTCCCATCCCCCCCCCAAAAAACAGATATCTACTGTATAAGACTAGTGCTGTCTCATGGCGTGCATTAGTGTACATTGTGGACATGGTTAATGTTATGATGTTCGCACTGCGGGTTAATAAATTAAACATCTCTAGATTGAAAGCACTGGTGTTGCAACATCAGCACTACGAATTCGTAGCTTGCACGAAGGAATTCAGCTTCTCTGTGTACGTAGTGCAGGCCTTGTGGCCTACTAGTGGAGTTTGTATGGGGCACATATTTTGGCTTGATAGTGCTATGCACATTTCCATAAAGTGACTGTGCGGGAAGTTGTAGTGAACGTGCGTAATGACCGCACTTTGCTGCAAATCTTTTGATGCAATTTTTAAAGTTCCTTGCTGGTGCAATTCATCGAGCTGCTAAGTGCATCATATCACTTTCCTCAAAAGATTTGGTTGTCCGAACAGACAACCTTACACACCTGTTTTTGCAAAATCTGGTAGTCCTGCAGAATTTCTGGCTGTCTTGGGCGACAGGACTACCCTTAAAATCGAACACTGAAACCTTCTACACATCTCACATGGTTCCACACTCTTGATTTGTGCAAGAAATTGTGAGATCCCCTGATTATAAACACTACCCTCAGCATACAGTAAATGAAAAATACTGTACTTTGTGACATATTATAAGACTATTTTTTAGATCAAATAGAAGGTGAACCTGCTGCTCAAGTATCAAAGAATCCTCCATATATTTGTACTCCATCTAAAAAAGGATGACTTGAATGAATACCCTCTAAAAAAAAAAAAAAAATGGGCATGCGTGTTATGGGTACGTACAACTGTGCCATCTGTTATTGTTCCTCCATATTTTTGAGGATGATTCCTTTGGCAGTTGAGAGTTTGAAATGGCTTATGTTCAAGACATGCAAGTGAGTTCTTTAACTGTACTCCAAAACTTCATGGTCAAAAACTTCTTCACATGCTAAAAGGTGGGTGGGAGAGCATGTGTTAAGAAAATGATCTCAACAGGACCAAAGCCATTTACCTATCTTGGGCTCTTTGTCCTCATGATGACAACCTATGCCAATCTGCTTCTCACCCCTCTAAGTTTCTAGACATGTAATGTTCAAACAATCCATCCTTAAGCTTTTATGTTGCTGTGCAAAACTGTTTGAATCCCACTTGAAGTACACAGTCTTCTCCACATACCCAAGCCTGCCTCCCTCTTGGCATGGCTTGCCAACAGAATAGGTTGACAAACCAATGCAGTTAGCATGCCAAATGATGTGCTGTCAGGTGGGCCAATTAACTAGCTGACTTTGCTTTTTAAAGCTATAGCTGGCTGTCATCACTTACCTTCAGTTTTGCTTCTTTTTCTTTCTTCTTTAATTCTTTCTTTTCTCGTTTTGATAACTTTCTCTGAAAGTTACCAGGTGGGGGTTCAACCCCATCTGTTTTGTAAAAATTTGGCTGTAGAGATGAACAAGAAGTATTTCTAATGAAAAGACAATACTCTTAAAGCAGAATTAGTATAAAAGTAGTTAACTGGACCCAGATAAATATATCTAGTAGGAAAGAATACAGTAGGTCATGAAAATGGTGCGAAGTGGGGGCGAGAACATAACTGAATGTACTAAGGTTATGGAAAAAGATGGTAGAAAATAGAATGAGTGACCAAACTGAGGTGTAGGCAGAGCAGTATTAAAGAGTGTACAAAAGCAGTAATTCATTAAGATGTAAACCAGTTAATTAGACATGTAAGTAAAAATATTTAAATGAAGTTTAATGGCTCCTCTTTTAATACTTAACATTCTTACAAACTATTAGATAACAAGATTCAATTATGTCTTAATTTAATACACCAGGTATACTCCAACACTATTTTATGCGAAACATGTTTAGCCACTCTACGTGGAAGTTGCTCATGAGTGGGTAATTCTTTTCCACATCTGGTATAGGCCTAATTAAAATGTCACCACAAATGTGATATTCCAACTTCATGACTTTGGTTTCCTTTCAAACTAACTACAAAGGTTCTGATAATGACACCATACTTATCCATGTTGTTCAGGTGAAAGGTCATACACATAAGCCAAATGAGACCACATATTTTTTACATTTTCATATAGACATATGTGGCATAATTTGCCATATCAGTAAACTTATAATAATAATGTCCTTGTGATAATCTTAGTCTTGACCTAAATATCCTACCTATAAACACTGACATCTAAAAGAAAAACATTTTGGCTCAATTTTCCAACCTGTATGGGGTGAATTGCACTTTTCAATTCTAAGTACAGCAATAATCACACCCACATAGAAGTGTTGGCGGTATCCATTATTTGGCCTCCCTCAGCTCTGACCTCAAGGTCAGCATTGTGAAGTAATATCAAGAAAAGTATACCTTTGACTTTGCTGAAGCATTTCGCAAGAGGAACCTCCCTTCTCGAAGATCTTTGGTCCAGTTCAGTTGAACACGGAGTGGAAGCTCATTCAGTTCCAATTTTCTTTCCTCTGAAAAAGTAAAAATCCATTTAAAAGTCAGTACCCATTCATTTGCAGAATGTGTGATGCAGTAGGGGTACAGCAAGATGTCTATTCGGTGAATACAGTTCTTTTTTGGCCACATTTGTTGTGAATTTAATTGCATTATCCCGTTATTATTCAAAACTTTTGCAATATGTGTGGCTACTTCTTTTTGTGCCAGTTAGCTTTCTCTATTTTGCTCTATTCATAAAGTAAGCTTACCCATATTCACATGAAGGTTCCAACTGCCAAAGGCTCTATTTTCACAACAGTTCTAAGTTTACAATGATGCATACATCCAAAACAGGTTTCCGCCAACTTAAATGTTGTACAGTTGTTTTGAATGATCTGTAAAACTAATATAATCTTCAAAACCTATTGTCATGACTAAGAAGCATAGCCAAAGGTCATATGGTATGTAAATAACAATATAAATTTTTTAATAAACTCATATAAAAATCCCACATTAAACTGACTCATTGCTGTAAGTGGGTAAATATTTAGTTCCAAACTACAGACTGAAATCTACACAACAGCACTTACTGGACCAACAGGAAACTGCTAACACAACTTAAGAGTGAAGATGACATACCGTTTCATACGTTTTGATGATTATAGATGTAAGCACAACATTAAGCCCTTCAAATTCTGGTGGAAATTATCATATTCCTGCTTTTACAATAATGGGCTAACAATGACACACACTCTTTGTATTTGGTGCCAAAGTTATAGGTCAGGGGTGGGGAACCTCTTCCCTCTGATGGGCTGTTTTGATGGCCACAATCTGCTTGCGGGCCACAGGCAGTGAGGCACAACAAGCTTTTCCCATGGAGCACAGACCACGGGGCCCTAAACAGGCCCTGGTGGGTGAAGCCCTAGGGGTTCTAGAGTTTGTACAAATTTTAGGTAATAGAAAGTGCATCCATTATCTTTTAATGACACTGAATCCAAAGGCTACACAGACCAGAAGTATCACAATATGACCATTTGATTTTTCATTTATGTATGAAGTAATAATGAATGAGCACATACTGTATATAAGTGCGCATCAAGTATGCCGAAAGATACGCTTATTTTGAAACCAACTTTATTTCACTTTTTAACATTTAATTCACTCTTCGGACAGTTCTACATCCCCCTCCCGAACCTACCGGAATAAACAATAGTACCCACCAAGTTTCCTACTCAGTATAACAGAAAGGCCTACACATCTGGTAGTGCACTTCTGGCCATTGCTTTGTAGCTTTCCACGCATAACTTGTGGCACACGAGAATTACAAGGACTCTCCACCTTGTTTGTGTCTAACGAAACGGTGGGGGATATTACATCGTGGATACTAAGGTTTTAGTTATATAGGCTGCTAATTGTTCTTCACAATATAGTTTTACGTGAAATCTATGGAAAGTGGTATATAAGCAGGATAAATCATTGGCACTGTGGGCTAACATTATTACCAATTACCCTTCAAGGGATTCTGAATTTACATTTATGAATTGCCTCACAGGCCGGATAAAATGGTCTTGTGGGCTGCATATGGCCTGCGGGCCAGAGGCTCCCCACACACTGGTCTAGGTACACCCTTAAAACACATTTACACACTGAAACCATCCTCACGCTCTCCAGGTTTGCTTTACGTTCTCCCCTACCAGGCTTCGACAAATCCCCTGCCTGACAGTCCGAGACAAGTAAAAACTTACTCGGGCAAGTGCATTGTTCAATATCACAGCCCGCCGGGCAAGTACCCTTGCGAAGTCTCCTCCACAAGGAGTTCAAAGGCATATTAAGAGTGGACAATTAGATATTCATGCGGACAAGTAGACTAAGAGAACAGCTAGCTCGATGGACAAGTAATGAAAAAAGAATTTGTCGAAGCCTGTCCCCTACACCTGTCTGCTGAGAGGCAAGTCAATGCTATTCACCAACATGGGTAAATCATTCCGTTACCTTACAATTTTCACAAAACACAGCCCACTTCCAACATTTATCAAAACAATTTTTTTCTTACATTTTAAAGCAGTATCAACACACCATATCTCCTTTGCACAAAATTTTACATTCTAAAGTTTCCAACTAAATACAGTTTCCTAGATCAATAACCACATTTCCCAAATTTTTTGAAGTTCAAGTCTTAGTAAATGCCAATACTTATTCCCACACATTCTGCAATAGTTCAAATTTTTCAGGCTCCCAGGGGATTACATCTGCCCTGGCTACTATGAAGCCCAGTTCATACTTATCTCCTGGCCTAATGACCCTGTGTAATACTGCAGCATGTGCACTACACACCTTGCTCTTCACTGTGTCAAAAACAGAGAAATGAAATTTTGTGAATTCTTGAGTTCTAACCTGCCTTTACAGTACTGACTCCACATCAGCTGTAGGAGTACTGTGAGGGATACAGGCCTAAATGTTAGTCATACTGAGAGAGTAAGCAGTGTTGACATGGTCACCAGCTGAGATGGCAAACTTTAAAAGTTGCCACAACCATTTCAAGGTTTTAAAAGCTAAGCATTTTACAGTAGGGTTTTATCACAGGCCTACAATGTGTTGTAGCTAGATGGTATTGTGTGTATGTGTGTATGATTACCAGTCCCATAAATTACCCTTCATCATTTATCAGGTCTGTAACCAGACCTGGGGGGGAGGGGGAGGGGAGGGGGAGGACCAAACCAAGCTCAGAGGGGGCACTTAGTATTAGTTATTGCACAGGGGCCTGGCTAAGGCTGCAGAGCAGGGGGCCAAGCCAAGGAGCAGGGGGCCTAGACCCCAAATGCCCCCCTGGTTATGGGCCTGATGATTATGCAACAAGAAACTGCATCTTGAGCAACAGGTCACTGTATATTAAGACCAGAAGCCTAGATCATGTAAGATGTCAGATGTTGACATCAACAAAATCATTTGTACTGTATCGATACCTTGATTCCAAGGACATCAAACCTTGGGAATCTCTAAGACTTTGGCAACACTGGATCTAAAGTATAGCTTCACATAGCATATTGTCATATTAAATTTTTGTTACTACTTGAGAGTTCTAGAGCAGAATGTTAACTACGGTACTCAAATTGGTCTCTTCCCTTCTGAAGTACTAACAGTATGTTACAGTCTTAGGATGGTTTAAACACACATTGGGCAGTCAGAACAATGATAATGGGAAAAGGAGAAAGCATGTCCAGAAAGATGTCAGCAATGGTACCGGATGGCTATTATACCTTTTCTTTTAAACATGGTTTGAACTTTGACGCTTATAAACAGGGCTGGAAAAATGCTTATTTCCTGGCAACCAAGTCGAATTGCACACAATATTTTAAGTTTTTAACATGTTTTCATGTATAAATCTACAGCCAAATTTCTCTCCAACTGCTCATATTTCCTTACACATAACAAGATTTCCATGCAAGGAGCTTCTCCCATTCCTATTTTTTTTTCCACCCATGCTTATAAACCTCAAGGGTATCTAAAGTAATGACAATACAGGCACTTCTGTAGTACTACCTTAGAACTATAAAAACTACATCCAGTGGCACCTCAAAAAAAAAAAGAAAAAGAGCCACGCCCTCAAACAGAGCAAGTGAAACTCCACCAGTTACAAATAAAACTTTGAAAGGAGTGGAACAAAAGTCAAGTATCCCCCACCAACCTCATTCATCTCAGATTCCAAGTTTAAGAACAGCAGCCTCTGAGGCTAAGTGAAATTCAAGGTGCTATGATTGTAAACACTTGAATGTTTATTTCATCTCATTTACTGAACTGTAACAGAAACTTTAATCCTGGAGTCAGCTTTAAGTTGCCCCCCTCCAAGAAAGGAGAATGACACAATATGGGATTATCATCCAAGTAGCTTACCCTCTTAACTATGTCCTATTAATCCCCTTTGTAAACAAACTATCAAAATACTTTTTGAGTTCATCTCATTCTTACTGGCTCCCTAGAACTATACACTAGTTTATATGGTTTCTTTGTTGAAGTGCTACTGCATCTAGTGACAGCTTACAGTATACAGTACAGCCATCTATTATGAGTATTGTCCTCTTTGCCCATGATGAATTGTACAGACATGTTACAGTTCATTGCACTTCAATATAAAGACAAGGATAGCTTTCAAAGCACTAACACAGCAAAAGCAACTTATTGTGATGTGTACTTTTCTGAGTACAGTATTATGGTAGCATCACAGATTTCCCAGGCTGTACACACTGACCTCTTAAACCAGTCTATTTCTGTTGCATTATAGATGGGGTTTGGCACACCAAGTACATACTTTCTTAGCTTCTACACAGTTTGGCATTATAAATTACAAATTTTGTTTGAACAAGATATGGCCACACTTTTCATTTACCATTCCATTTCCTGGAAACAAAAGCTCACAAAGTGACAGGAGAGGAAACACAAAACTACTTCAACAGAGGTTTTTCTGATTGATTCTGGCCAAACTTTAGTCTCGAGTTTGTACCCAAGGAACTGTGAAAAGTTATGAGGACCTCTATGCCATATAAACTGAGCAAGTAGAGCAATTATACTCTTCCTGGCTTGCACAATGAGATCATACTGCCTATTGTGTACAAATACAGACTAAATGAGTGTAACTGTTACAAGCTTATTTCCCTCAGTTTGCAATACTTCATCCAAATGTTCTGTCAAGTGTCTGGGAAGGGAGAGGGCCTCGGAGGGCTCGAAGGGAGAGTAAACGAAGGGGCTACATGTATATTAACTTTAAAATAACTACAGCTGAATGATGGCCAGCTACATGAAGCATACACAGTATATGTTTCTAGCACTACCATTCCTCTGTTTGGACCGCTACAAAGTTACAACCTAAAGTCATTAATCAGGCCCTCAAAAGTGGAACAGGTATATGTATCATCAAGAAGTAATTTGAGCATGGAGAAATTACAGGTCCATATTAGCATACAAAACCATTTTCAATGTGAGGGTGGGGGGTTAGGGGTGAGGTGGGCACATTTGCCTAAATTTTCAGCACATTTGCCCCAAAACAGCATCCCCTCATTAACATTTTCCACCTGAATGGAGGGCTGTACAGACCTCCTTCACCCATCTCCCTGCCTTATACATAACCCTTCTATAAGTCAAGCATCATGCAAACAATTAGAACTAAGTGAAGATCTCACTCTAACTTGTTGATTTTCCAACAGGTATGCAAAAAATCTTTAAAATGAATACAAAGATGAATTGTACAGGTAGGCCTATAGCATTCCACACATAATACTGGGGACCGCTTTTCAACTGCTTTGAAGTACCATGGATCAAGTAGTTGCTAGCAAGCGATAGCTTCACTGTGTTTGATATGATATGATAATACATTACGGATGCAGGCTTACAAGCCTCTATATCCTCATCGAACATTAGAACAGTGTAACAAACTGAACATCAATAGACCATCATATATGTGAAGGGTAGACAGCTTCAAAATCAAATTTCATGTCTAAATTTCCCCAAAATTTATCAAGTCTTCTCTCAAAAGTAGCAGCAAAGTCAGCTTCCACAACTTTAGCTGGAGACAATATTATTCCAAAAATCAACTCTGGCAAATTTCTTCATCTGACTGACAATGTTGTTTGTAGGACAATTAGGAAAATCGGCAAAATTTTGCCAGTATAGGCTTCAGTTTGCCTTTGCTATAGTGTGTTAGGCTATGTTGCTTGTGTGAAGTGTTTGCTGCCTTCAGGATCGTAACCAGACAAGTTTAGAACTTGTTTTCAACACAATTACTCTAAAATCTGAAAATTACGGAAAGCAGATAAATGCTTGAAACGGAATTTTACGGAATTGGAAAATAAAAAACGGAATTTTGTAATTTGTGAAGCGGAAAATCATTGGCCCTAAACACTTTTAAAAACTTCAATCATATGTGTTTGCCCTTTTTCATCCTTCAAATGAACAAAGCAGCAGCTGCAAGCTCAAATCTCCTTCCCTACTAAATGTCCCCACAAAGACTGAAGAACATACCACCTCCAAACACAAAGACTTATCTTATATCTATTACACAGTTCACCTGGGAAACATTGTCAGCTGACCTGCCCTGATTCAAACATAATGAAGACTATGTGCAGCATGCAAAAATATGAAAAGGTGCCTGAAGGTAAAACTGTGGCAGAGTCTAGACTTTTTTTTTTGGCCAACTATCAAATCAATGAATTTGCTTCGCCTTTACTGATGTTTTTTTCACTTTACAGTTAATGGTGAGACTAGAAGCAGGCCTACTCAGTGTATGCATCATCTCCCAGGAGAGGCTGTCTGAGATATAGGTTCCATATAATGGAACATAACATGCTTTTGGCACCAGTTGCATTGTGGCATACCCTTCATTCACAGTATGTTTCAGCAATGAAACAGGCCTCATATTCAGTGAAACTTAACACTGATGGATTAGAACATAATGTTTCAACCTTTCAGATGAATTTACAAGGTTTGGTGGTAATTTAAACATGAAAAACAAGTATAAACTGAAGTGTTAAGGGGTCTCCCTTGAAGAGGACTCTTTGCCTTCCTTTTTACAGAAAACAACTATTTTTGAGGGATATGTGTTAAAAAATACTGTAATTACTGCTTAACATGGCCCCTGTTCAAACTGTGGCAACACATTCTACGTAAATAAAAACACTGCCACTGCAAGAGGCCACAGAAATTTTGATTACTGTTAAAAGATTTTGTGGGGACCTTTTGAAACTTTACTTAAATAAGATAAACACTGTAGTCTCTCATCTGATAATTAGCATTTCTGATGCATTAGACTTTCATGGAGATTTCTACTTTCCACATATATACTGCAAATATTTAAAGAACACAAGCATTCCAAAATCTTATTGGCATGTGGCAAGGGCTGCGTCTTTCCTAAAATGGTTGGTTGGTTTGAATCGTGGTGGAAGGGGGCCAAAGAGATACAGATCTATTGAGTATGTTAGTGTTATAAAATATCATATCTGGGATGCATACATATTTTATTACAATGTGCATGTTTAATCAACACCTGGCAAGGAGACATCTGATGCCTATCCAATCATGCTTAAATGTGATCCATCCATGTTTCAACATTGTGTTAACTGTCTCACATGATTGGAGAGAAACAGGTGCTGTCTGTGTCAATGTTTTCACATCAAAACAAACAACACCCTACCAATGACTTTGACGTCAAATGTGTCCTGTGTCACAATTGCAAGCACTTGACAATTCTATGGTATACATATACCATATGTGTTCAAGGGTTAAAGCAGGGAGCTGCCATGCATGGTAGGTTGCTATCAGGGATGTAGCTAGCCAAATTTGAGTGCCGGGTAATTGTGTGATCTGGGGAAAGCACCCCACCTCACCCCATGGCATCTACCCCATTTTTCAGCCATTAATTTTTCATTTTTCCCTCAGTTTACTTTAGGGAGTAAATTTAGGGGTAGTTTTAGGTCCTGGTAGGCAGATTTGTAGTGGGCGGGGAGACGTGTGTTTGTCTGGAGTGCTGGGCGGGAATATCAAGTGCTGGGTGTCACCGCCCAGCGCCGCCCACCGTAGCTACATCCCTGGTTGCTATCCTAAGTGACAGGTTTGTTATGTTGATATGATTAACATTTGGACAAGTATCATCACACCAAGTTATCTTCAGTACCAACCCCCCTGAAATGAAATGTGTGATTGCATAAAGCCTATAATTTATGTCTGAAAAACTTCTTGCATGGATATGGATTGAGCAATTCAGGCCTTAAGTTTTAGATTTTCAGGTGTGCTACAAATCACACTCCTCAGGAAATTAAGGAGTATGGCAGGTGATGGTGTGCAATCACATTCGCAAAAGTCAAAAGTCAAGGCCTGGGGCATGGAGCTAATACCCTCCAAAGGGTATTAGCTTCATGGACTGAGTAACTCCAACTATACCACGGTAATAGACCTGGTTGTGGTAGTACTGGTAATTTGGGACATCAAGAATGGCAGATAACAAAAGTTGGTACAGTACTGTGGGTTCAATCTTTGCAACTCCCTGGTTAAATTGACCTTTTGTTGAAATGATGGGAGTGTTCCTCTATATCAATCAGTGGGTATCATGGTAGGCAGGGGTGTTAATAAGCAGTGAAATACGTAGCAAGCTAATAATGGCATGGCTAGGGCGTGAAGTAGGACTGGCCTACAGTACTGGAGCCAATGGTGCAACTAGCAAACAAGTATTAAGGTGAACCTTGAGAGGGACGTTGACAATGACTTGTGTAACTAGCCATATGAAATCCAACCAGAAAGGTAGCTACTGTAGTTGATAGTCTATTATCAAGCAAACTACTGCCATTTTAAGAGGCCAACCAAAACAAGGGTGTCCATCCAATATCTCTTCTCCTGGATCTACACTTCTGCCATCTGAGTGCCATTGTATCTTCCATCAAAGAGTTTCTAAGGGGTAAAGACACTTCTTACTCTCCCTGTCTGCCTTCTTCCCACCCTTCCCCATAATGTGATATTTGTGTTGTTGAAACATGGGACACACAAAAAGATGAAGCAGTCCCAGCATCCATTTTATTTAAACTCTTATCATACTAACCTCCTCTATTATGGACCTCATAGAGTGATAACTCTGGTCTTGTAAGCATGCGCATATCTGGGTGAAACTTGTCAACAAGTGTGTCAATGACATCTCTGGTTGTTGCTGTGCTGGAAACACGAATACATTTTGTTGATATCTTCTCAGCTTCATCTTGATAGAAAAATCTCATAACTCCATGGAACTCCAGATTCTGTTGAAATTGAAAATTATACGAATAAAAAAATTGTGTATTTGACAATGCCCTGATTTTCTGCTAAAAAAGAAGGAATAAAATCAATGAGGCTATTTTGTTCAAGGTAACAAAAATGACATGATATTGTCAACGGGTAAATTGCAGGGTTTCCCCTGGCATTATTTTTGTGAGGCGGCCACCTCACTGGTTTTGGTCACCACCTCACAGAAATTTGCTATTATTGCCACCTGTTCTGTACTAACTATAGAAGTATTGATAGTTCTCCCTCACTGTTGCCTTGGCACCATATTACCCCCATGGACTAATACCACCTCACACTCTCTAAAACCCAGGGGAACCCTGAATTGCTTTTGTTACATCATTAATGCCAACTGAAAATAAGCATAAGGAAGTCCTGCCAAGGGGAAAAGGCAAAACTGAAGGGAGTGGTCAATGCCATGATAGACCTTAAAATTCATCTGCTCTTGACACACCTCCTCTTGGCTATTGAAATATAGAAACAACAAAATTTAAACAATTAAGCAATACTCCTCAATTGAATATAAGGAATGGTTATGGCCCAACTGAGCAACATACACAAAACTCCATGGTTTAGGAGTCAGGGATTCCGCCAGAAATGCAAAAAAGGGGGGGATTAATTGCTCCTAAACCCCTAGTCCAAATTGATGCTGTCCCTGGCTAAAGTTACAAGTGGGTTCAGGGGGACAAAAGCTTGCTTCAAGAACCCTATAAGGTGCATTTTGAAGGGTTTTAAAGGCCATTTACTTATGAAAGTCCAAAAATTGCTGCAAAGGTACCTTCTTCTTAAGTAAGAAACCAAGATATGGACAATTTTTTTAATTTTTATGGAAATGAAAAGGGGGGGATTTTACCCACCTTCTTCTGGAAAGGGGGGGGACAAATCCCCCCTTTCCCCCCTTTGGCGGAAACCCTGGGAGTCTATTTCGCTGCTCCTTACTGCCTATTAACATGTATTTCCCTAATCGCCCAATAATACCGTACATATCTGGGGGACTCTGCCAGACAGGTGTGTAGAACAATTAGGGGAAATACATATGTAAATAGGAGGTAAGGAGGAGCCAAATAAAATCTATGTTTAAAAAGCCCTAATCTGTCACTGACCAGGGAGCTGCAGCTGTCACATGGCCTGTGGTAGCTCCCTGCATCAACATTTAGTTCAATTTCTGTACTGTCTCCACTCTCCTATTTTAAATTTCCATTAAACCATCATCACTGGTTACACTGACAAGTGGTATGCAAACCTAAACCTGATCAATCTGATACTACAAATCACTCCTTATTTTGCAATTTAAGAGCAAATGGGCTTTGAAAATCCCCAAGTCAATTAAAATTTGGGAAGAGTTATACCAGCTTGCATAAGACCAACCCACAAACCTGGATTCCTCCCATCAATGCAGCATAAGAAAAATAAATTTCACTTCTTTCCAAACACAGATTTGTTTCCTTTTCAAATATTTGTGATCCATTATTTGGCTCTATTTTCCCATGATGCTGTTCCTTCCTCACAAACCATACCTTTGTTGCGGTTTAGGTCATGACCTCAAATCAAAGTCTAATGAAAATCACCCAGGGGAAAGAAAACTGGGAGCCTTTTCTTGCTGCAAACCCAACCAATTTCATTCAAGAGTGGTTCCTTATACTTATATCTCTAGAATAGTTAAATGCTAATAAGACAGTTCACAGCCTACAGGGACTATTAAGAAAATAGGAAAAGAGGCACTGAGTGTAATTCCTTGCGAACTGTGGGACTGGGCCTCAGGACTCCATTACAAACTGTACTGTATAGACATGCTGTATATGCTACATACATGTATTCAACTTGTGGAAAATGGTAAGCTGGATGGAGGATAGCTGAAACTGTGAACATAGAAAGTACTAGTGGATACCTTGCAAACTATGGGACTCCATTACTCTAATGTACAGTTATACCAAATGATACAGTGTGAGATGAACAAAAAGCAGGGCTCTCTGTTTAAATGTGATAGTTTCAACCAAACCCAGCTCTTGGCCGCAAGGAGTCTGTCCTCAGATACATAGGTTTACAATCTAATCCAAAGTCAAACTTTGCAATAATGTCCATTTAGTTTGATCATCATTACTTCTCTTGACCCGATCAATCCTGACATGTACAGAGCCTACCCCCCCCCCCCCCCCACAGGCTGTTGACTTTGAAAATTGACATCACACCACAATAGGTAGGCTCCAAGTACGTCATTATATGCAGATTTATGGCTGTCCTTAAAGTAGAGAAATAGGCCTAATCATTCCTTGAAAAGGGAACATATTTTATGATGGTGCTGTTTGCTTGTAGCTGTTTCATATTATTTGTTACTTTATCATGGAGTAAAACCTAAGAAGCTGGATTTTCTTCTAAAAACAAACAAGTGAAATAACTTTAAGTCACAATTAGGCCTATATCATTTCATCACATCATTACAATCAGAACAAAATAAACTCTGAAACTTCTTGGAAGAACTCTGTATAACCCTATCAACCATGTTACAACCCAAAAGAAGTGTTTCCCTAAATAATAAAACTGAAGTTCCCAACCACAATATGACAATATACTTCCTCTCTAGCTAGAATAGAAAGACCACATTATGTCACAATTACATAAACACAAATACTACACTTGTTCCACATGTACATATCATTGAACAATTAATCATCACAGATAAAGTCTACTTAGTTTAATGGCAAATATAGATTTCCCACACAAATACACCTGTTCCTAATATGATCATCTACAAAACTACACACTTAACTGTATATGTGAAGACCCCATGTCACTGTTAACTCATAATTTATACTACCGAACTTGCATTTTGCCATGCAGATTTCTTTGCAACACAAACAAAGGCATCCCACACAGTTAAAGTGGAGAATGATTCATTCATTTGTGGAAACATCCTGATACTATTGAAGTAGATGAACTGGAAGTAAACTTGTTCAAGGCGTGTATTAAGATGACATATCGCATAGTAACAACTTGTCACTGGAGACCACACCCAAGCCTGTAATTGGTACTGTATGTCAGAACAAAGCAATTTAAGTAATGGAGTCTATGGCAGATAGCTAGCTAGTGCATACACTGGGAATAAATGATTATTTTAAATTAAAGCCAAGTCTTACCTTCTGTCCACAGCGAGTACCAGTTGGTCAGACTCAATGATGATAAGTGCAAGTTATTTATGCTTATCAATTTGTAAATGATTTTTATTTAATTATTACATAAATTTTGATTCAGTATGAAAGTTTGCTGGGCAAAAAAACCTTTCGTTGACAAAGAAGTGTTTATTCTAAACTGACAAATTGACACTTGATATGCCGTACATGCTGCACATATAATCACAATGCTGGGGAAAAGTATTGTTATACAAATTTAGCTGCTTTACACAAGTTGCAAAGTAAGAAGTGACAAGTTTTGATAGTTAGACTTGCAAGGATACTTCTTTGCTGTCAGTTGATTTTTAAGAGTTGATCACTAGAATATCACATTTACAAAATATGCAAAATGCTATTTAGTACATATTGCACAGGATTTTTCATAACTGTAAGATGAATTTTTTGGGAAAAAAATCACAATTTGTGTTAAAAAGTGGAAACATCGGTGTGGTGCATTAATTCACACTTTATATTTTGCTATCTGTAGGGGCTAAAGGAATACTTACTGAAGGTATTCCCATCATGAAAAGTTTATTAGTGTATTTGATAACACTTTTGATACTCTTTACAGTATTATTCCCTTTGCATTGATAAGTGTTCCTCAATCCTCATAATTATCTCCTCACAACTGCCATCAGAGATTCTCTACCAAATATATGAAAAACACATCCCCCCCTTTTTGGGGGGTTTTATTTTTGGTACATGACAATTCACCACACTCACAGGAAGTTATCAACACTACGACGAGGGTAAATAAAGGAATTAGGAAGTACTCCAAATGTAATTTATTATCATATCTACCTGCAATGTAAAGTGAAACAAGCTTCTGCAAATGTGGGTAAAATGTATTACTCAACTAAAATTCATGACACGTTTTTGGTCATATAATTTTCAACTCTTAAGCATTTGTGGATTCATGTACATTTAAGTGTGAACTGTGATTCCACCTTGTGAGAATATAATTCCAAACAGACACATATCACATCAAAATTCAAGGCTTGGAAATCTCTCAGCAGAAGTTATCTCCTTCATTCCTTGTTTCTTACAAAAGTAACCTGTCAAATACTGGCCACCACCCTAGGCTTTATCTCACACATTAAAACTCTTTATCAATCTTATTCATAAACCATACATGTAAAGCAGACAGCAATCCCATTGTGCACTACATTCATCAGGTAAAGCTATCTACTAGTTCTTATAGATTAGTGCTGGCTTTGTTATCACTACAATACATGGTAACACAAAAGATCAGGCTTCTTCGCCCCACCAATCTTGAAAAGATCTGAGATAGTACTGTTAAAGTACAATAATGGCAAACACTTCTTGTACACTTGAGTTCTTTTGCGGACAAAGCTTTCCTATTGATTTCACACTCTACCAACCTTCCCTGCAGATATTGTACAGGGCCTCCAGCAATACAAGTACAACTATTGTACAATATTATGCCTACTCAGCCAGGCAATGGTTTATCCACTGAATAGGCCTAACCAGAAGCATGTGTTTAAGCCAACCAAAACAGAACTGGCAAGTTATTGATTCTCACCATTTTGTTTTTATAAACAGTGCTATTGTTTAGAGTCTAGTCCAGACCAATCATGGTCAAAGTGCACTGTTTAATGCACTTTTTATGCCTGTGGAAAAGGATTGAAACCTGCTGCAGGCAGGATAGTGAGATATGGGAGTCAAAATTAGCATTACCTGGTGTACACAATACTGCAATAAAAATGTTGTGGGCAATCCAGAATTCAACCTCTAGGGAATAAACCATTCTCTGGCTTACACCCTGATCATTCATACTGTATGTCCCTTCCTCTGGTTCAACAAAACAAAGAGGTTTGATGGGAAATACTTGCACAACTGTGACAGGGCCTACAGAATATTTGCACTCTTTCAAAACAATTTATTAAGGTATGATGAGAGGTAATGTAAAAAGGCAAATTTTTCTTGATTTATTTTCAAGAAACATAGCAACTGTTCTCACATAAAAAAAAATTCACTACTTTGTAGCTGCTGAATAATTTGTTTGCCCAATCTTCCCACATTTCAAATGATGCAATATTCATAACTCTTGAGATGTAGTATGCCTGGTCCATGTGATTCATCTTCATATCTGATATATTGCATAAGGTGCAAGACATAACATTCCCATCCCCCACCCAGCCCTGCCCCTCCCTACACACACAGCCATGACCTGGCTAAAATAAGCAGCTGGTTACCAACTGCAGGACTGATACTGCATAGCAGTTTTGTAATTTCTGTGTCACACTAATGGAATTGATCAACCTAAGCAATGCACATCTTTCTGATGTAGGATATTGTCACATCTCCGTTAAGCTGTTAAAAGCATCCTGACAGGCCAGGCTAACAGGCCAATCCTTACCACTGGCAATAAAAGACATCAAACACAAACCGTCATTCCACATCTGCTGAACATAACTGTACTCACTAAAAACTGGTGTCAAGATCCTCAAACCAACACAACCTCTCAGTCATTAAACAGGTTACTCTATCATGCAACTCTTTGCCTGGAAACTAACATAAATATGACAATTTTGCTTCATTTTACAAGTTACAATATTATCTCTCACCATTTATTGAAATTATACTTGTGACTTTATTTCATTGATCATGTTTATAAAATAATACGTTAAATCAGTTTTTGACAACTACATGACAACAACAATCAACCAAAATTGGAAAGAAAAAAAATCTTTAATATTTGTTGAACAATGTGTATATATGTATATATATATATATATATATATATATATATATATATATATATATTATATATATATATATATATATATATATATATATATATATATATATATATATATATATATATATATATATATATATATATATATATATAAATTCTGCCAGAAAATGCAGTCATGCTATAGTGTAAACTAAGCATGTACAGGAATATTGTTCACAGTTTCAAACCATCTGAATACTTCTCTGTACAACAATAAACGGCAACACAGTCTCGCTGTGTGTCTTGTGCAATATACAGCAGGCACGCAGCCAGGATTTTGTCAATGGGGGGTGGGGGGGGTTGAACTCTGGTTGTACTTGCAGACTTGTGGGCAATTGAATGATGCATAAACCTTTCCAAAATGACATTGGTCTTAAAACAGACCACAAAAATTACAGTTTGACACTATACTTAAATGCCCTTTAAGTTTTTTAATTTTATCTAGTCTTACTTCTGTGCAGGATTGATGATGCAGAAGGCTTGGTGGCAGGGCACAGGGGAGGAATCTTGGGTGATGGTGAGGGTTTCCTAGGGCTTTGAAACAATTATTTCAACTAAGCTGTCTTACACCAAGTAATAATGAAAAAGTTAAATTTACGATGTGTGCAAATCATGCTGAAAAAACCATATTTTTAAGAAATTTTTGTAATGGTGCATCCCATTTTACTTATAAAGTTGTCCATCTACACACCAAATTAGTGATATAAGTAATACACAAAAATAGGAAAACTTCACTCAAGGGGAAGGGGGAGGTCCCCATTTGCAACTTTCCCCTTTGCTACGCGCCTGATAAATAGTCTGTAAGTTTGCTCTCATTTTAATACCACTGAAAGATACCTACTCTGTATCCCTACAGAATATCAGAAGTTCATTTGAGGATACCAAACCAGCTAAGAGACAAAGATGATGCGGAACAAATTATTCCTTGTCTCTTTCTCCCCAGTTCTTCAATTTCAATAGCAGCAACTCTCAGCTGGAAGCAAGAAGCTGAAATTACAGTTTAAAGCAGTAAACATCAGCCTAAACTCTGCCACCAACTACAACAAGAGTTTGGATTTAGTGAAACCTGAGAAGGGTGTCTGCCTTCATAAAAGGCTGTCTCTCTCACTTTGCACAAATTAAACGACTTTTATGCATGGAGTTCATTTCAAACAGGCCTTTATTTTGGCTAGGAGAAATGGTTCATTCAGTTTGAATGACATTGCACAGAGGTTCATACTGAATATGGACTATAATTATAGACACATGTAGACAGTCCCAAGTTGTTACTGTGGTTGCTTGTCACCACATACAGTATAATATGAGAAATGAGAAATGATTGCTTTTACCCTCAGGAGTTTTGAACAATTTTGACGAAAATGAGATTTGCTTGTTTGCTCAGTACAATACCATCTGTGCACATGATGCTAGCTGGCCTTAGTGTAAAGCTCAAGTTGCATTGACGATATCAGTGGATGGCATCAAACACACATTACCACATGTACTTAAGCCACAGTCCCATGATTGTTTGCAGGGATTCCGCCAGAAATTTGAAAAAAACGGGGGGAGGGATTTATTACTGCTAAACCCCAAGTCCAAATTGATGCTGTCATTAACCAAAATTACAGGAGGGTTCGGGGGGAAGGGGGGGGGGGAATGCTTGCTTCAAGGCCCCTTTAAGTTGCAAAATGAAGGGTTTTAAAGGTCAATGTAAGTTCAAGCACTGCTGCAAAAGTGTGCTCTTCAATAAGTAACAAACTAAAATGTTGAGAATTTTTTATATTTTTATGGAAATGAAGTGAGGATTTTACCTCCCTTCTTATGGAAAGGCCCCTCTGACAGAAACCCTGGTTTGCTGTCCAGCAAATAAAGATGACATAATGTGGAAGGCCTCTATGTGCAGCTCCAGCACAGAATCACTACCTAACTGCAGTAACTGCCAGTTTCCCCTTGTATTGGGTTTCTTTTCTAAGAGCAAGGATACATATGACAAGAATCTTCAAGCACTGCTGCTGAGCAGACTGACCATCATCCTATTGGGGAGGGGTCAAAGGGTAGTACAGGTGTGTACTTCCCGAATACAATTTGAACCATCTTAATATTTGGAACAGTCCAAGCCAGTTAAAAATACAGTGCAGGGTGGGATTCACAACTTTTCATAAGTTTTGGTTTTAACTAAGTTAAAACTTCTTGGTGCAAAATGTTGTTATTATCTTAGTCATACTAAAAACAATTGAAATAAAAATGATAAAATTCAGTTCAGATTTTCAAACTAAGTCTAAGGCAAGTGTGGGGTTCACAACAACACTGAATTCACCAAAACCCTACAAATATTCCTTAAGCTGAGAATTTACAAACTTTTACAGCAAGCACAATGCAAAAAAAGAAATGCACAGATGGCAGTCATACCGTACTGTAGGTATGGAAACAAGTACTGGCACTCTGTCCTAGAATTTGCTGGGGGTGGGGGGGATTTCTCCCTCCAAAATATTCTGGGCTGGATTTTGGTCCAACATAAGCCATATATATAAACATTTGCAGTGACAATTTGACATGAAAGGTAGTGTGAGACCAAGCACTTTTACATGTTAAGTACTTAAAACCTGAACAACGCCTGCTTGAACAGGTATGGAATTTCAAGAGACATGCTTGACCACTCTTACAGTGTGTTATGTAATAAGTGTCAATATACCACTGGACTAAAGCCCTCGCAAAAGTCACAAGTCACACAAACCTGTAATATCAAAAAAAAAAAAAAAATGGCTGGTACTCCTTTCACTATTTCATTCTTTTCACTCCAATTTTAGAACTTAAAACCTGAAAATATTTCTGAGAGAGCATCAACTTTTAAAGAGAAGACTTAAGAAATAATTTCATTCAATTTCTTTGAGTAGATCTCTATATGCTCAAATAAAGTTACAACATCTGCAACCTTGAAGTGAACCTTTGTTTTATTTATTGCAAACATATTCAAATTGCAGTCGAAGCTGAAATACATGAATATTACAGAATAAAAGATGTCAAAAGATAAATTGTAGCCATAAGCACAAACACATTAAAATATGTACAAATACATAAAAACCCTACACAAGACAATCAAAACAAAGAGGCAGGAGTATAGTGATTGGTTTAAAGCATTAAGACAACAGGTCAAACAAGACATGGCACTACAGTCTATACATTTTACATTTACATTCCTGATGTCTGATATTGGTGTTTACTATGCAGGTGCATGCTGTGCTCCACATCGCTCCTTTAGAACCACACTGACTACCTATCAGACTTTGCGCAAGTAAAGGCAAATTGTGTACATAAATTTTTTCTGTGGTCCTCTGCGCTTTCCATGTTTTAAACTATTCACAGGATGTTATGAAATTCCAAGTAGTATGGACCTAGAATGATGCCGATTGCCGAGTGCCCTTTTTCAAATATTTGAAGCACAAAGAAGAAGTGAAGTCACTTCTACATAGGTCCTATCATTGATGAGCGCTGCTTGTTTTCTTTGCTTTTCAATCTAATCTATTGCTTTGACTTTTGACCATAAAATTGATGGATAAGGGTTTCCCAAAGGGAATGATAAAGTTTGTAAATTTCGATGCCTCTCATGCCTTCATAGTAAGAAAACAGATTATGGTGATGAAAAATGATTGTAAAGATTAAAGGAAAATACAATACACTGATTTAATTGACAGGCCTTGAATTTTGAGGAGTGGAAGTGTGATCACACAACATCACTCACCTCAAATCACTGTGAGAGGTGTGGTTTTTTGCACACCTAGATAAAGAATGGGAACTCAGGTAAATCTATTAAAATTTACTAAACAGCCCATCTACCACACTCCTTAATTTTCTGAGGAGTGTATTTTGTAGCACACCTGGAGAATCTAAAACTCAAGGCCTGAACTGAGGTTATAATGTCAAGTGTACTTGCTTCAAGTTCACTTTGGATTGGAAGTGTGACAGCTTCTACAAACACCGCCAAAATCACAAATACAGTACCTGTACATAGGAACTGAACACAATTTTCAACAATTACTTATCTTAGCTTGTTAAAGTACTCTAACAAAGTAAAACTAAATTTAGGTCAAAAATATTCTATTAAAGGGAAGAATCTTCCTGATTTTACTTTGGTTCAACAAATTCTTTAAAACAGTTTTTGGCTTGAGAAAAGGCTTGGGCCTGTTATTTTGTAGAACAGAGGGAATGCAGGAAGTCTTTTAGATTAGCACTTTTATTTTTTAGATAGCTAAGCACATGGAAAACATAGAATTCTGGAATTATTATACACAAAACTGTGATATTTTCTCTTCATTTAGATCAAGGAAAAGACAACAAAAGATATGAATTGTTAGGCTGCTAGCTATTTGGCATGAACAGATATAGTTTACACTCTCCTAGATGCAAAATATCCTGCATTTGAACATACGTAGGGAAACTTTTTAAAAAAAAACATTCCAACAACCTGATTCAAGATTATAGCTTCCCCTTGATAGGAACCTTAGAAACCCTTTTATTGACTTAGCGTCTTCCTGTTTTAACTCCTAAACAATAACATGCCAAATTCCAATAGAATTACTCAGATCACCTATCCACAACATTGTTCTGCACCCCTTAAGGATTTTTGTAATGTTAAATGATTTGCTTTCCAACATCTAACAGGACATTTCATCCAACACCTTCAAAGTACATGAGGAAGTTTGAAACAGGAAACAAGGTGTTACTACTTCAGATCTAAATCTGGTTCTAAATGGCTCCTGGGCCCTGCTTCATTAAGACTTACAAGTTGAATCTTAAGTTTGATTAATAAGGCCTACTGCACACAGGGTATATCCCATTATGAAACAGGGCCCACAACTCTACTGCAGAGTTGAGGTAGATTCTTCATTCATTCTAGGCATGCACACTTTATCTTAATAATGATTTAAGGAGGGACACTGACACTTCAGCCAGCTATGCAGGATATGTAACACTTGCCTTATTGCCCTCAACTCCACGGTGAAACCAGACTTTACTTACCACCCAACATCAGATACAGTACTGTGTACCAGGACTGGAAAAAATATTTACTGACTAGCAAGCCAGTCAAATTTCCCATACTTTTTACATTTTCTTGAATAAAACTAGCCAAATTTCCCTCCAAACACCAAAATTTCCCTGTGGGTAGCTTCCCACATTCTTGATTTTTCCCACTCATGCTGTGTACATTAATACAACTCATAAAGAGATATAAGCCACAGAAGAGGATGAACTAACCTGTCTTTAATTCAGCCCCCTCCCCCTCCCAATTTTTTTTTGGCACAACACCCCCGTTCACATTCACGTTTACAGAAGATTCAAAATTTTACTCTGAATTGTAAGTTTAATACTTTAAAATCTTCAGTTCAACTTTTGAAGTTCAGATTTTCAAACTTTGGTCAAAATTACCAAGATATAGAGAATTAAGTAAACCAAGATATAGAGAATTAAGTACTTCTATGAATGTATTTCTGCAGTATCTGTTCTCACTTTAAGCACATTCTGAACATTGTCCTCCATATAATGATCCATGTTATGACAAACTTCATTTAATGACAGCAACCATCACTTGCACAGCAAACAATGACTCAATAAAAAATTCACTAATGGGAATAAACTCCAGACAATATCAGAGAAGGTAAAAAAAAAAAATTTGAATTAATGTCTTTTGTTGTAATCTGCAAACCCAGCTGGTATGCATCACACTCTCTAGTGAAAACTAGCACAGACAAGTCACCAATGTCTGCGCCTTCCCATAATTCCTTGACAATGGCTGAATTCTTTTGTCTCGAAGATCACTGGACTACAGCAAACTAATATTCACATTTAACTGGACTCTCTGCTTCTTTTCTTGCACACAGTCCACAGAATGTGAAATTTTAAACTGCTTTTATTTACCACCTGCTGTGCCATGCCAATTTCTGTCACCCTTGGATTTGTATGAAGTATTTCACGATTTACAGTGCTTCTGATCTGTAGTTTTGCATGAAGCTTCTGCGGTTTGTTTTCAATGCATTAAGGATTAAGCGCAATAGCTACATTGCTGTACTATAAAACTTTCATTCCACTTTATATGAACCTGACTGCCAAAATTAAAATTATTGATCTGCCAAGTTTGCAAGTCTGATTGTAAGATCTTTGGTCAATTATACATAGCCATGTCATCTCTCTACAACACATGGTACGGCCACTGTCATGCCAGCAGGGGGTATTACAGGCATACAGGGTTTCCACATTGCTGTTCTCTTGAACACTTCACATCCACAGCTCTGGAAATTACAGCTCCAGCAGGGTGATGCAGTTATGCTAGTTTACTGTTGAAGGACAAAGAAGAAACTTGCCGCACAGGCCTATGTACAGAGACCTATTATTTCTGCTTGATTGACATGCAAATTCCTGAGAAGGCAGGCCTAGTCTATCATGGCACAGAACAAGTACAATTTATCCTGAATCAAATCGTTTTTGTCACATGATTGGATGTGAAATATGACTAGTCCTTCCACTAGTCCTTTGTGCTTGGTGCTCAGCATAAACAATGGAGTAGGGAAAACAAGCCAGTGAGCCACAACTGGAAAAAAGGCCGTGGTCGTCTTGACTTGAACCAATTGGTTGGAAGCTGGGACGTTAAACCTCATCTAACCTAACCTTCCACTGTACATTGTTATGGGATAGTAACATATTCTAAAACAACTCACAATATTTTCACAAATCAACCTTGGAAAAGAAGCACTTTACTGAAGGACTTACAATACAACAGTATAATGTATGCTAATGCTTGCGAAACTGCCTGAAGTACGCAAAACTTTTCAATATTGCATCACGCTAATTATGTGTAGCACTTAAAACTGCATTTAACTGCTCATTAAAAAGTGAAAAGTCAACATAGTTCCCCTTTAAAAACAGTAATCATGTTTTTGGTTGCATCATTCATACCCAAAAGTAGTGTACCTTTCTGGTTCTGGTTCCTTTTTTGGTGGTATCAACTACCAATTATTTATACTCTTAAAACTCCTATTACATTTTAGACTATACAGGAAGCGCAATTTACATTTAATGCTGTGTACTGTTTTAGCTTTGGGTAATGGGATACTATGAATCTTATTATGCTACGTAAAATTTACATAATTTTAACATATTCCTTCACTTTTGTCTCATTAACTTATACTTACATACTCTGAAATTTAAGCACTGTGCTTGGTACTAGTACTTGCCCAGTGACACTGTCACGTGGGAGCCTGGCATTACAATCTGGCATAGGTGACTATGAGGCCTGGGGGATGGGGCACTGTGCCCACCCCAGATTTTTGAGCAACTTATAACTTGGAGCAGAAACTGTAGAAATGTTTGGACAAAATTCTCTTAAAAGGCACAAGCAAGATTCTGTCCCCTCCCCTTCAGTTTCTACAAATCTAAATCCTTAGAACACCGCCTTAAGTGGAAGCCTTTTTTCACACAATCTGCAATGGACATTCCATTTCCGCATCCACATTCCACATTACAAGTCAAAACTTAATAACAAGCGCACAATAAAGTGTCACTTACAAAAATTTAGCCTACAAGATTATTTTACATTCATTCAGAAATCACACCTATGTCAAGCTATCAATTTATGCATGTACATACACTGGCCCCAGGCATACTGCATACATAATTCTCTAAGAAATTTAAATTTGAGACACTTTACCATCACATTTGAAAGCCATCAGTAATCAAACTACCCCTGTAATGCTGAAGTAATTTATTGACAAAAAGGAAGGGTAGGTATCTACTATTATCTTACTGTACAACAACACACATTACTGTACATTCCTGAGTGTGGCAACTGACTTTTCAATGTTCACTGTACCGGCTAGTATACCAGAATTTCTTATTCAGATTGTAAGTTTACTACTGCAATAACTGACTACTGTACTAATTTACAGAGCCCTCCTTTATTTTATACACACTGTAACTGTCTCCTACAGTAAACAAGCTGTATAGTTCAGCTTTTTCATAATAATAAGCACTTTTTTTGAAAAATGTCAAGACTGTCAGACATTGCTCTGTGTTATCTATTGTCATCTATGCTGTGTAGCAGGAGAATGAGTAGTTCTAAATTAAACTTGCAATATGCTGGTATGCGATGTTTATTATCCACTACATGTTTACGAAATTTATAGAAGCCATCCTAGATTTAACACTTAAACTACTAAAATCCACTCCAAGGTACTACCATAGTCCAGAAGTACTGCACGGGTGGGAAGTCAAGCACAGGAAAAATTCAGGCCTGAAAGCAGCCACAGAGGCTTAAATTTTAATATTAAGTGTGGCAAAAACATGGATGAATGGTCACTTTCTAAATTATTTTTAAAATATTATGCACTTTTGATAACTTGTTCACTGTTATACAATCTGTCACAAGTAAAGAAGGAGAGTTGGACTGACAGCAGTGACTGGTCTACAGTAGGTAGGAAGTAGAAACATGTATACAGTGGCACAACCAGAGTCACCTTATGATGTAAAATGACTCTTCATGACTTCACAATACCTTTCGATTCCCTGATGATAATTTTGGTTTTAGTTAGATGAGATTTAACAACACACCAACACGAATGTGTTATATAGTGTCAACCAGATTAAACGTAAAGTTTACATACAGTTTCAAATACAGTTCAAGTTTGGTTTCAAATTCAGTTCAAATATGGTGCAAGTCCTCCCCTTTGTCGCCTCTTACAACAGGAAGAGACAGAGAATACTCATGGGTAGGGCCCCCCGATTTCCCCGATAGCGGAAAAATACGGAAAAAAACGGAATGATCGATTTTTTCGGGAAAATTACGGAATTTGCGATTCATATCGCGTCCACAAAAAAGTTAAACACAGAACAAGATTTTTTGCATTTTTAACGAAGGCATAGACAAATTGTATTCTCACAAATCAAGGGCAACTTGAGGGACTTTTTACATAATATCTGATTCGAGAACAGAAAAATGGTCTATAAAGGATCCCACATTTACATGACGTGAAACTTTATGCCTAAACTTTAGTTTTCATTCACCGATCAATCGTCGGAAGATTCCGTTGTATCGTGTCTTGTACTGGACTGTACTAAGTAGTGCTACATAAGTATTTAGTAGCCTATCGCTCAGTTCTGCAAAAATACGTAACGTTACAGTATCTTAGTAACTTTCAAGGCCACTAAAATTTCCACTCAATTTACTTGGTGTACGCATCTCATGGGGCCCTATGAATTATATTTTTGTAAACTGTCTTGCCCAAATTTGCACTGTACGTCCAGTTTAAAAAGATTCTTGCCAATTAAACGCAAACCCGATATATCCCGTAATCGAAAAACTGTGAAACTCCCTGGATAATTCAGGTGGGGATGCAATGAATTTTACACGGGGCCGCTTCCCTTAGTTCCATTCATGACCAACGCCCTATTGAACAGAGCGGGCAATACACTGTCCTTGCATTATGTATTGCACACCGTACTCGGTGTACTACGAAGGTGAACTTCAACTTCGCAAGCAACTTCTTGGGAAGTTATGACGCACTTGTTTTGCGCAATTTACGTGTACGCACGCGCGTTGTGTTATGACAAATTAAAAATGTAAACGAATAGGGAAATGTGGGAACGGAAGTGGACTAATTTATGCCGGATAACGAGGCACGGGTGTAAAAACTGATATATGATAATGATTTAGCACTGGAACCGGAAAAACGTAGCGATGTCATTGCATGTCGCCAGGCCTGTAGTATGGTTTGTAGACTATGCGATGTACGGATTGATTGTCTGTGGCATGCACACCTCTTAGGTACACTGTGTGAACTTTGACGCAACAACGGAGATGATCGTTATCATTTGGAGACCTTTAAATTTTGCAAATCTTGTGAGTATCTGTGCTGATTTTTGGCAGGAACTTAAAGTAATGTGTGTTGGGGGAATTATTCAGTTATTTGCAGAAACCAGAAAGCTGTATTTTAGCCCCGTTTTCCCAGTTTCTCCAAACGGTTGTGGTAATCCATTGAGTGATAAAATTTTTACCCATGCTATATTATTCCCGATTTATCTGACAGATGATCGGTCGCATCAATAACTATAAACAGGTTTGTAACTTTGGCGGGGTTAGGTGTGCATGCGGGACACTTGCAAGAGAAATGAATTACGGAAGATCACGGAAAACTATAATTGCCATTATATCTGAAACGGAAATCTACGGAAAAGGGGGAAACAAATTGAAAACGGAAAAAAACGGAAAGAGAAAAAGTGGAAAAACGGAAATTTACCATTTTGTGAAGCGGAAAATCGCGGGCCCTACCATGGGCATATTCTACTAATCCCAGCCCACGGGAGCAACGGTGATTTGAAAACTTCTTACTTTCACTACAAACAAGCGGAATTTTTCCTATTAAAAAATCCATCCATACAAAATTTTCAATGCAAGCTCTCTACAACAACCTCTGGCATTTTTAATTTTTAAAAGCAAGTATTGTACAACTTTTCCCCTTCAAATTAATTATTCAGCATACAGTATCCACACAATCTCAATATTCAAAAAGAAATGCATGAATAACAAACAGCAAACTGAGGTGCTAAAGCTATGCCAGCAAGGAGGCGTATAGTACACTTTACCAGTACCACTTTTGCAAATGTATTCCAAAATTTACATATAGATAAACTCCAGTTAACCTGGCAAACTGAACAAGGCCACAACATGACCTCTCAGACTCAAATCTATTATATATCCCTATATTTATGTCAGCAATCTAATTGCTTAGTCTCAGTTTCACAAGTGAAATTACCATCTCACTGTCCTATGGCAATATTGAACCAAAAATGAGCAACGCCACTCTACAATCATAAGACCAGAACTCCTTACAGCAATAAATAACACCTCACCACTTTTGCTACACAAATTTTACTACACACGTCTAAAGCTCCCTGTCTACTGACCCCAAAGATGTAGTAAGTGCTACCTTCCAGTAACTGTGACCTTGCCACTGACCCTGACCTTTGCTTCAACCTTTCCCCAGATACCCAGGCATATGCCTCAGGGGACCACACAAAATGCTACTAAACTAGAGAAGAGAAATTTATGCTAGACCCAACAGAGATCCCAAACCTATGTAGTGTAGAAATATATAGAACCAGGGAGTTGCTATCTGACCACGGAGCAGGTAGAAAGTTGTGTAGATTAAAATATTATAGACTGGCAAGCATCGCCTTACATCAGAGACTAAGGGAGATCTACAGAATGTTAAACTCAAACACATTGACAACACACTATTAAAATGTAATTTATGGCTCACCAGGGGCAGGCCTTTGAAAAGTAGATTTCATTTTTAACTATTTAATGATAAAAAACTCTTTAACTTAAATGAAGCTTTCCAATCATTATAAAGTAAAGCCAATTTACATGTACTAGCATTTGGAGTCAATTAATCAAGTTGAAACAATTCTTCCATCCACCCTGATAGGATGAGGCTGACAGATATGAACGCCTGACAAGCGGTTGATACGATGTTACAAATCTTCAATCTTCATGGTTGTCTAGGACTTGATGGTAGTAAATATTTCTTTTAAGTGTTAAGTGACAGCACAACGCTATTTACTTATTATTTTAAATGAAAGATTGACAAGGAATTAAGTAACTGTTTACAATGGAGAGGCTGATGTCAATCATGATGTGTATGATTGATAGCTTTTTCATGACTTGGCAGGCTTTCTGTTAGACTTTGCTGTGCTCTGCTGAGGTTAATTGAAACATAATGAACATGAAATAATGATGAATCATGCTATATCTTTGGAGATACAGCCCAGGCAACCTTAACCTTTTATCAAATAATCCATCTTCTAAGGTTGGAAAAATCTTGAGAGCAAGTCCTATTTCTCATACATGTGCATTTCTTTGTTTAGTTTCACCTACAACAAAGCCAAACTTCTCTCCAAATACCAAAATTTGATTTCCCAACAAGGAGCTTCCCAGATTCCCAATCACCTCCCCCCCCCCCCCATGTCAAAGTCAAAGTTGCAGAAAAAGTTTAGTATACTACTCCTGGACAATGAATTTTATAATTGTTATGAAGTTATATTGTTATATTGTTATCATGTTAAATTATGGGAAAATCCATTCTGAATCTCGGACCCCACGTTCTTTACAGTAAAAGGCCAAGGAGCTGTAAGGTACAAAACATCAAAGGTCCCAGATTCTCAACCAGTGGCCCGAGGGCCACTTCCTGCCCACTACTGTACTTGATTCATGGAACACAAAATTTTAGAAATAAAGCAAGTTGTGGACAGGACATCCTGCAATAAACTAGGTAAAGTAGAGAACAGCCAAGTTAAAGGGGCAAGGTGTTACCAGGGAGAGAGGGGCATGAGGACCACCAATACTAGTATAACTGGTCAAAACATTAACAGAGTCAGATCCAAAACTACCTGAGGCGCTACGGATGGAAATTTTGATAGCCCTCACTTCAATATTTTCCTAAGGTTTACATATAAAACTACAGTTCTCTTTTATATACAAGTCAGGTCACCACTGATTTAGTTAGCAGAAAAGAAAAACGTCAATTATTCATTTACATGTTGCCCTGGAAATGAAACTTAAAAACGTGAATAATAAATGATGAGCATTCACACTTTAGACAAAGTACTGATTTTATCAAATTTGGGCGTTAATGCAACTTCAATATTACCACCAAAGTACAACTAACCTCTACTACAACATTGAGTTCATCTCTATTTGGTAGTGTTTTCAATTGTAAACTACTTAAAATATTGGATCAGTGGATCGGGATGGAACTCGGTCAATATTTAGGTGTAGGTTCAAACTTTCTTTGTCTAAAATTTAGTTTTTCTAGATGCCAAAGGAAATGTAGTGTCATATTATTGATTTTACTTCACTTGCCATGAGGTCAAGGAATATCATGCATTCATTCAGGCATGTACGTGGTACTGTATGTCTGAATGTGTGTTGCGTTGCGTGTTTTTCGTCGATACTTAGTCAATTAACATGGTATCCAAAGAAGGGAAACTCCGGACAGTTCTCACACTCGGTACATAGATTGCACCCATCTGGTCATAAAGAATCTTTCTTAGGACGGCGGTTTTATCAAAATACAGTGTTCAGATCCATGTTAAAGGATGGCTGTTTTTGTTGGCCCCCTACTAATTTTTGGTGACATCATAACCTTTTAAGGGGGGCAGTATTATGGGGAACATTTCATTCATTTAAAATGTTGGGGTCAGTGCAGGACTATTTTCAAAAAATTCTTGAGAGTACAGAATCGGCATTGCGTGCCTAATGGCTGGATGCATTTCCAAAAATAGCTCCATCGTCTTAATAAGCCCAAGTTGTGTGAAATTCACGATACTTTTCTGGTTCGCACAACAACTCCGAATCACCATTCTCTTATGTGCAGGGGACTCACTTCATCCTTGTTAAAAAGTCAAATTTCTGATAGAGGACACATCTAAGAAAAGGGCCAGACGGTACCGTCTTTTAAGACCTCACTGTTTTAAGCACGACTCCGTCCTCATCATGTCCCTGACACCCACTCCCCTCAGCCATGTTCAAAGTTATGCTATACCCCACCGGGCTAACATAAGGCCACCACAAATAGTTAGAATGTGTCTTGTTGTATTCTGGTTTTGGGGGTGGAGAAAAACTTGAAAAGGGCTAGGGCTGATTCTGTGAAGGCTTCTACCTAAATCTACTAAACGTTTAATTGCAAAATTTGCGGATCGTTTAGCGATTTAATCGCAAGTACTCATGCATCAAACATAGAGACTGGAAACGTGCTCTTGAACATGATGAATATGTAAAATGCGATAGCTGATGAGGCCTGGGGACATAGAGGGATGGTATATGACCCGGGCGAGCGGCCCGGCCCGCCTAAACGCCCGCCTTGGAAGCAAAAAACACTTGCCAAGGTGTGCAAGAAAAGCCCTCCTTAAATTATGTGCTTGGCAACAACAGGCACACCTTGAGAACACTATGATCGCCCGGGTGAAAAAATACAATGCAAAATAACCATCAAAATGGCATGAAAATTAGTACATTTAAAAGAACCAAAATTTAAAGACTTATCAACGCCAAAATATTCGGCAACTTCCGTGGTACGAAAACGCACGCCGTATAATCTGACAGTGCCACACAGCTTTGATTTTACATCGGCTTCGATTGCACAAGTAAGCCAAGCTTGCTGCATGCATACTTGTACTTGCAGCGAGTACTATTCAAAATACATCGTTTTGAGGCCAATTTCACTGCAAACATTACCAAATTTGTCAAAAAGACAAAACATTGTCCTGACATGTTCAAAAGACTCTCAAACAAAGATCTAAATAATACTGACAATTTTGATTGGAAGGTTTTTCACCACGAGGGAACATTTCTCTAGAGGGGCTTTGCAATTTTGCCGTGCCTAACGTGTAAAATACAGGATAGGCACCCTACTAGATGCTGCAATATGCAGAAGGTGTCCTGCTTACTCGTAGAGCCACAGGGTCTAAAATGTACCAATCTTTTTTGTTTTGAACAGTGGTATCAATGTTGTCTGAGATGTTGTATGAGAGTTCAGGAAATATTTATGGCCAGAAAACAGGTACTTTGCTTGTCAAACCAATAACTTGAATATTTTCTAAGACTTTGTGCCATACAGATTTACTGTTACGAGAAGCCCAAATACTTTAGTCTCGAAGTCCCTTCAAACTAAAGTGACATGAACGTAACACTACTATAAATCCTACATTTCGGTTGGCTTGAGGAGGTGGAGGATTCATCAGTTACCACCAGACGAAAACATGGGGCCATCGGCCCCACCCTAGCTTCCCCCCCCACCATCCTGTCAGGAAGAAAATGATCCAAAGTATGTACCATAAGTAAAGGGGGATAGTATGATTTGTGATACATTATTACTCAACAAGATGGACACAAAAGCTTTGAGATTAGATCGAAATGTCACTGCCATTTTAGTGACTGGAGGCCTGGGCCCGACTACAACAGGTGCGGTGCAGGAGGGGAGGGGGGCTTTCCGCTCAGGCCCCAACCCCTACCCTTGTGGCCACATCAAAAATAACAGTTATGCAACAAATAGCATAATATTACTCAGGAAACTAAGTAAGGGGGTTTTAGACCCCCCCACCCTTTTCGAAACTTCGGGATCTGCTCCTGGACAGTTACAGTATGTACCATCGGAAGAAGGTTATTGGATAGGCCTACTGTAGGTCAGTTAATACTGGACCTACTAGCATCATTCAAGGAGTTGCGCCGCATATGGTACCACGACTGGTAAGCCATTGTCCACTTGGGGGGGGTTGCCTATGGGTAGAAAGGGAATAGATAGAAGCACCAACTCTACCCTGAAGGGTGCCACCATTGATGGTTGCTAATGGGGGTATTTGTGGCAAGTTGAGAACAATCATTTTCATTTTTGGCTCTGAATTATAACATGATTTAGAAAACATGGCACCAATGTTTTTGGTGATGAATCTGGCTGGGGTGGGGGCCTAACATTAGTCTCGAGAGGGTTATTGTCCCATGACCCATGATTTGTGCTCCAGAGAATTGTGGTACGTACTGCCATTAGCTCTGTCAAAAAACATCCCAATTGGTATACAGGGGGCAGTTAATTGAGCCAAGCTGAGTTTGCCACAGTTAGGCAGTGAAACATGAAAGTGTTTAACCTCTCATCTTGGTTTCATTATGCAACAAGGTTACTTGCAGTTCAGTTTGTGCAGTACTGTTAGATTGCTCTGTAGTAAGATAAATTTAAATGTAAATTTTATATATACAAATACTGCCGCCTAAAATTTGGCGTGGGGAACTAAAAATTGCCCCTGAAGTGTAACATAGCTTAAGCAAGGAGGGAGTGGCTTTGCCCTCTGAAAAAGTCTCATGCCAGCCCTGGGACATAGTTTCATGAACTCAAAAATGGATCCTCATAGAGCTCAACTTTTGATGTCAGTATGTTTTACGTGGCCGCATTTGCATATAAGTATGTATTTCATCTTTTTCAAAAAATTAAAGTGAAATCTAAGTTTCTGTAATGACGCAGATGTTTTTTATTCGTATTATGGAAAAGGGTTTTGCGATTAAGCGGCTGGTAGCTTTGTACAAAAGTTTATTACACATTGCGATCGTTTAGCGATTACGCCAAGTACAGCTCTAAGGGCTATAAAAACATTATCTCAAGGAGGCTGACAGTGAAGTACGGTATCTAGACTTGACCCGACTGCATGGTCAAAGGTGGTTTATAGCATCTGTTTGCATCGGGAGGTCGGAGTTAACTCTGGCCGGGTCATACCAAAGGCTTTAAAAATGGAACCAGGCTACTGCCACTGTGCTTGGTGCTCAGCATAACCAATGGAGTATGGAAACAAGCCAGTGAGCCACAACTGGAAAAAAGACTGTGGCCAGCCCGACTTAAACCAATTGGTTAGAAACTGAGCTGTAAAATCTCAACTAATGCTAACTCTAACTTGTACAGTACTTAGCATGAGAATGAACCATGTTGTGTGGATGATCCGTATGTTTATAATGGAGGTCAAAGGTCATTTGAGTCACTAGAGGTCAGTAGGTCACTCAGCTGTAAAGATACCTTGCTTGAGAACTTGGTAAACCTTGGTGAATCTGACACTTGCTATTATGATATCAATCTCTCCATGGATTTTTCATTCTGGCCATAAATGTCAACAGTAATCAACTGCATAATGACTCTACCAATTTGAAACCACTGTACTATTTATTTTTATAAGTACTGTATTCTACAGGCAAGGAAACCCAAGCTGATTGGCTCCCTGGTTGTTTTGTTGTTTGTTGTTTTTTATCACCACAACTCAAAATTTAGTATGTATCCATTGGTGTTACCAATTTTGTTTCCTGTCCTGTTTGTGATTCAAATATCCTGTTACTACTGTAACTGTAGAAAGTAGGCCTATAGAGGGGTTTCACTGATGTCATGTCAGTGATTTAGGCAGCCAGCCGTCCAGCCGTCCTTTGCACGGCCGGTTTCCCAAAATGACGGCCTATATTTTCGTACACGGCTTTCAAAATACACATGAAGCCGTTCACCAATTCTCCCAAGCTTCCAGTATACATATTAAGACTGTCTGAAATAAGCGTCCGAGACGACCATTTCTCCAACCGCAAGACCTTTTCATCTTCCCTAGTTTTCAGCGGGACTACTGGTGTGATTTTGTTCAAATCACAATTCTAGTAACATGCATACACGTCTCTTCTTGTGCACTGGAATTCTGATAGCAGCACATATTGAGTCAATGCAGTAATGCGTTGACTTTAACTACATTCGATGTACTTCCCATACGAAAATCCTGTCAACTGAATTGTGTGGTTAGTGCTATTGCTCACAATGTAACTGCCGTGTTGCATGTTATCCCCCCCCACCCCCCCCCCCCCCCACCCCCCCCCCCCCCCACCCCCCCCCCCCCCCACCCCCCCCCCCCCCCACCCCCCCCCCCCCCCACCCCCCCCCCCCCCCACCCCCCCCCCCCCCCACCCCCCCCCCCCCCCACCCCCCCCCCCCCCCACCCCCCCCCCCCCCCACCCCCCCCCCCCCCCACCCCCCCCCCCCCCCACCCCCCCCCCCCCCCTCCCCCCCCCCCCCCACACCCCCCCCCCCCCCCACCCCCCCCCCCCCCCACCCCCCCCCCCCCCCACCCCCCCCCCCCCCCACCCCCCCCCCCCCCCACCCCCCCCCCCCCCCACCGCCCCCCCCCACCCACCCCCCCCCCCCCGCCCACCCCCCCCACCCCCCACTCTCACCCCCCTCCACCCCTCCCCTCCCCCAACCCCCCCCCCCCCCGCCCACCCCTCCCACCGCCCCCTCCCCGCCCCGCCCCCCCCCCCTCCCCCCCATCCCCCCCCACCCCCCCCCCACCAAGTTTTCCCCTACGTGGAACTGCAAGCTGAAGCCCCGACAAGGGCGACGGGTTGCCGGAAGGTTGGCGACAGCAAAATTCAAAATTTTCGGCCCGCATTTTGGGTTTTTAATCGTGAAATTGGAAAATTTCAGTGCGGGACTTATTACAGAATATGCATGCCCTCATTTAAATCAAAATATCACGTAAATCACAGAGGCAAATGGTTGTTGTGGGCTACTCCATATTTTATTTATTGCAGTTTCTCGACTACATTGGAGAATTTTCCCGACAGTGGGGGATCCTTCCTCGACGAGGAGAAATGGTCCCTAACCCCATCTGGCGTCACCACTGTCCCGACGACGATCGGTCTCCCTGACTTTCTGACCTTCAGTTCCTTGAACTCAAGAGCAGAAATCCTCCAACTCGAATACCAACTTTACAGCGAACTCCGGGCGCTGTAGAGTATCTTGCTTTACTTACTGTACTTGTAAAAAATTGAAAAATTTGATCGCATTTTTATAAGTAACACAGTAAAAAACAAGCTCCTATTAAAAAAATACTAAGGTACTAAATTTGTCACTCAATGTTTTTCGGCGAAAGAACATTTGAATTTATAGTGGTCCGCTAACTACAAGGCTGTATTTGACAAACCCGAAACTATTCCTTTATTATTAGCTTAAAAACTTAAAATTGGGTACATTTCGTGGCCTCTCGACCCTTTTAAAAGCTTTCAACCGGCACAAGCTACCCCTCATATGAAAGCTGACGAGTAGGCCTTTCACAATGATTTCAAATTTGTGTACCATGACCGTTGAAAATTTGACCTAGGAGAGCTTGAATAATTGGGCCCATGGTGGTTCCTGCTTTTTACTTCATTCAAAATGCCATTTTGTATCACGGAAGGTGCCTGAAATACCTTCAGCTTTCTTCATTTTTACCTGATGGGTACTTCAACTAATTTTCTATCGCATACACATCACAAATTGAGCACGTAAGTTCAGTAACATGGTCTATACTGCCACCCACCCAATTTTTCCAAGGTGTTAAATTCGTAGGGCCCACCCCCCCCCCATGGTTAGTGGTGTGAGATAAAAGGGAAAACGCGGAGAGAGACTTGGTCAAGTTCAAGGGAACTGCTGTCTTCTTTTGACAAATCAGCGAACCATCAAGCAAGCACAATGGTCGCCTATTGTTGGCAAAAGCTTACACCTACCCCCTAAGAGGTTTAGTCCATAGTTGCAATGCAAGAAAAGTATTTTGAAGTCGGTAATTTATGAATATTCATCCCAGACTTGTTTTTCTCAAGAAACAACAGTTGCTTTGGGAAGGTAGGCGAATTCGGTATCAATAAAGACAGGCCTCTCGGCTACTAAAGTAGCCGAGAGTCCTGTCTTTATTGATACCTTTCGTATCAAATGCTAATTACATGAAATATGGAATCGGTTTTATCTCATAATGGGAAAATATTCATAAAACTTTTACCAATTGCAACCGAAAAAAAATGCTCTGTGGTAGGGGGTAGGCTTACACGACTTGATAATGTAGGCTACGTGCAACAGCGTGAAGTGACCTGATTTGGAAATTTGCAGTAAGATATGATTAACAAAACGAAGCCTAATTAAGAAAAGAAAAAATGGGAACGCAGAGGAGTCGAAAAAAAGCTAGAACCAGGAAGATATAAAAGAGAAAGTACCTCCAAAACTCGACAGTCACACACCAAAACAGCAAAACGAGAAGTGACTAGCTGCCAAGTCTCCATGAGGACTCGAACTCACGTCCCAAGTAGTCGGAGTCAAACGCCTAACCAACTGGCCAACTACAGTGCTGTAATGAGCAGCAATATAATTAATAGAAATAACAGATCAGTCTAGTGTGAAGCTGTGTGACAGACATGCAAGTAGAAGTGCCGGTTGGGGAGGGGAGGGGAGCTAGAGCGAACACTCTTTTTTTATCCGCATCCTTAAGTATTAGTACCGTACTCAATATGGCTGAAAAACGCCTCGATGATGTTGCTTCAATACGCTTGAATACATTTTCCCTTTTAATGTTTATTTCCTGTAAATGTTTCGTAGTTTGCCCTATAAATGACACAAATGGAGTGGGGATGGGGCGGGGCAGGCAAGGGAAGCACAGGAAGCCTTGGTCTTCCCGGTCACAGAATTTTCCAATTTCTTCGGAAAACATGTAGTCAGGATAGTAGGTCCGATAAAATGTGTAATCCCGATGCTCGGGTAGCGCACAAATTCGAGTGATTGGGGTCCAAGTTTTCCCCTACGTGGAACTGCAAGCTGAAGCCCCGACAAGGGCGACGGGTTGCCGGAAGGTTGGCGACAGCAAAATTCAACATTTTCGGCCCGCATTTTGGGTTTTTAATCGTGAAATTGGAAAATTTCAGTGCGGGACTTATAACAGAATATGCATGCCCTCATTTAAATCAAAATATCACGTAAATCACAGAGGCAAATGGCTGTTGTGGGCTGCTTCATATTTAGTTATTTATGCAGTTTCTCGACTACATTGGAGAATTTTCCCGACAGTGGGGGATCATCCTTCCTCGACGAGGAGATATGGTCCCTAACCCCATCTGGCGTCACCACTGTCCCGACGACGATCAGTCTCCCTGACTTTCTGATCTTCAGTTCCTTGAACTCAAGAGCAGAAATCCTCCAACTCGAATACCAACTTTACACAGCGAACTCCGGGCGCTGTAGAGTATCTTGCTTTACTTACTGTGCTTGTAAAAAATTGAAAAATTTTGATCGCATTTTTTAATAAGTAACACAGTCAAAAACAAGCTCCCATTAAAAAAATTACAAAGGTACAAAATTTGTCACTCAATATTTTTCGGCGAAAGCACATTTGAATTTATAGTGGTCCGCTAACTACAAGGCTGTATTTTGCAAAACCCGAAACTATTCCTTTATTATTAACTTAAAAACTTAAAATTGGGTACGTTTCGTGGCCTCTGGACCCTTGTAAAAGTTTTCAACGGGCACAAGCTACCCCTCATATGAAAGCTGAAGAGTTGGCCTTTTACAATGATTTCAAATTTGTGTACCATGACGGTTGAAAAGTTGAGCTAGGAGGGCTTGTATAATTGGGCCCATGGTGGTTCCTGCTTTTTTACTTCATTCAAAATGCCATTTTGTATCACGGAAGGTGCCTGAAATACCTTCAGCTTTCTTCATTTTTGCCTGATGGGTACTTCAACTCCTTTTCTATCGCATACACATTACAAATTGAGCACGTCAGTCCAGCAACATGGTCTATGCTGCCCCCGCCACCAACCCAATTTTTCCAAGGTGTTAAATTCTTAGGGTCCCCCCCCCCCCATGGTTAGTGGTGTGAGATGAACGGGAAAACGCGGAGGGAGACTTGGTCAAGTTTAAGGGAACTGCTGTCTTCCTTTGACAAATCAGCGAACCATCAAGCAAGTACAATGGTCGCCTATTGTTAGCAAAAGCTTACACCTACCCCCTAAGAGGTTTAGTCCATAGTTGCAATGCAAGAAAAGTATTTTGAGGTCGGTAATTTATGAATATTCATCCCAGACTTGTTTTTCTCAAGAAACAACAGTTGCTTTGGGAAGGTAGGCGAATTCGGTATCAATAAAGACAGGCCTCTCGGCTACTAAAGTAGCCGAGAGTCCTGTCTTTATTGATACCTTTCGTATCAAATGCTAATTACATGAAATATGGAATCGGTTTTATGTCATAATGGGAAAATATTCATAAAACTTTTACCAATTGCAACCGAAAAAATGCTCCGTGGTAGGGGGTAGGCTTACACGACTTGATAATGTAGGCTACGTGCAACAGCGTGAAGTGACCTGATTTGGAAATTTGCAGTAAGATATGATTAACAAAACGAAGCCTAATTAAGAAAAGAAAAATGGGAACGCAGAGGAGTCGAAAAAAGCTAGAACCAGGAAGATATAAAAGAGAAAGTACCCCCAAAACTCGACAGTCACACCAAAACAGCAAAATGAGAAGTGACTAGCTGCCAAGTCTCCGGCATGAGGACTCGAACTCACGTCCCAAGTAGTCGGAGTCAAACGCCTAACCAACTGGCCAACTACAGTGCTGTAATGAGCAGCAATATAATTAATAGAAATAACAGATCAGTCTAGTGTGAAGCTGTGTGACAGACATACAAGTAGAAGTGCCGGTTGGGGAGGGGAGGGGAGGGGAGGGGAGCTAGAGCGAACACTCTTTTTTATCCGCATCCTCACGTATTAGTACCGTACTCAATATGGCTGAAAAACGCCTCGATGATGTTGCTTCAATACCCTTGAATACATTTTTCCTTTTAAATGTTTATTTCCTGTAAATGTTTCGTAGTTTGCCCTATAAATGACACAAATGGGGTGGGGATGGGGCGGGGCAGACAGGGGAAGCACAGGAAGCCTTGGTCTTCCCGGTCACAGAATTTTCCAACTTCTTCGGAAAACATGTAGTCAGGATAGTAGGTCCGATAAAATGTGTAATCCCGATGCTCGGGTAGCGCACAAATTCGAGTGATTGGGGTCCCGGAGTTTTCCCCTACGTGGAACTGCAAGCTGAAGCCCCGACAAGGGCGACGGGTTGCCGGAAGGTTGGCGACAGCAAAATTCAAAATTTTCGGCCCGCATTTTGGGTTTTTAATCGTGAAATTGGAAAATTTCAGTGCGGGACTTATAACAGAATATGCATGCCCTCATTTAAATCAAAATATCACGTAAATCACAGAGGCGAATGGCTGTTGTGGGCTGCTCCATATTTTATTTATTGCAGTTTCTCGACTATATTGGAGAATTTTCCCGACAGTGGGGGATCCTTCCTCGACGAGGAGAAATGGTCCCTAACCCCATCTGGCGTCACCACTGTCCCGACGACGATCAGTCTCCCTGACTTTCTGACCTTCAGTTACTTGAACTCAAGAGCAGAAATCCTCCAACTCGAATACCAACTTTACAGCGAACTCCGGGCGCTGTAGAGTATCTTGCTTTACTTACTGTGCTTGTAAAAAATTGAAAAATTTGATCGCATTTTTATAAGTAGCACAGTCAAAAACAAGCTCCCATTAAAAAAATACTAAGGTACTAAATTTGTCACTCAATATTTTTCGGCGAAAGAACATTTGAATTTATAGTGGTCCGCTAACTACAAGGCTGTATTTGACAAACCCGAAACTATTCCTTTATTATTAACTTAGAAACTTATAATTAGGTACGTTTCGTGGCCTCTGGACCATTGTAAATATTTTCAACGGGCACAAGCTACCCCTCATATGAAATCTGACGAGTAGGCCTTTTACAATGATTTCAAACTTGTGTACCATAACCGTTGAAAGTTTGAGCTGGGAAGGCTTGTATAATTGGACCCATGGTGGTTCCTGTTTTTAACCTTATTCGAAATGCCATTTTGCATCGCGGACGGTGCCTTGAAAACCTTCAACTTTCTTTATTTTTGCCTGATGGTTACTTCAACTCATTTTCTATCGCATACACATCACAAATTCAGCACGTCAGTTCAGCAACACGGTTTGAACTGCCCCAGACCCCCGCCCCCCCGAAATTTTTCCCCCTTAGAATTAGTGGTGTGAGATGACCGGGAAAACGCGGAGAGAGACTTGGTTAAGTTTAAGAGAACTGCTGTCTTCCTTTGACAAATCAGCGAACCATCAAACAAGGACAATGGTCGCCAATTGTGAGCAAAAGCTTACACCTACCCCCTAAGAGGCTTAGTCCATAGCTGCAATGCAAGAAAAGTATTTTGAGGTCGGTAATTTATGAATATTCATCCCAGACTTGTTTTTCTTTAGAAATAACAGTTGCTTTGGGAAGGTAGGCAAATTCGGTATCAATAAAGACAGGCCTCTTGGCTACTAAAGTAGCCGAGAGTCCTGTCTTTATTGATACCTTTCGTATCAAATGCAAATTACATGAAATATGGAAACGGTTTCATCTGACAATGGGAGAATATTCATAAAACTTTTACCAATTGCAACCGAAAAAATGCTCTGTGGTAGGGGGTAGGCGTACACGACTTGATAATGTAGGCTACGTGCAACAGCGTGAAGTGACCTGATTCGGAAATTTGCAGTAAGATATGATTAACAAAACGAAGTCTAATTAAGAAAAGACAAAAATGAGAACGCAGATGAGTCGAATAAAGCTAGAACCAGGAAGATATAAAAGAGAAAGTACCTCCAAAACTCGACAGTTCCATTAAAACAGCAAAACGAGAAGTGACTACCTGCCAAGTCTCCATGAGGACTCGAACTCACGTCCTAAGTAGTCGGAGTCATTTTTTTTTTTTTTTTGAAATGAAGCTGTATTTCAAATCATTAATTAAACACATTTACACTATTTACAGAAGCTAAATAAGTTAAGGAAATTCAAATAAAAGAATACAACATTACATTCACACTTTTGATTAGATAAGCTTGTATCTTTGAATAGCTCATACAGAAAAGGCTGCCAGTGGCAAAGCGTATTCATGCCCTTTAATATTTTTGTCTAGCGCCATCCGTAAGAGTGCCGATGATGAAATCAGTACGTAAATTACACGTACAGTGTTGGTACAAAATGCACACTTACTTAGCCAGCTAACACTTGTAATTGTGTAGATTGCTAACAAGCATATTGAGAAGTCCGACATCAGCTCCACCAAAATAATTTTCTGATTATTACGTTATATGTATCTCCTAGTCGATATCATCATCACGAGCAAAAATGACAGCTGAGGTAAATTTAAACCCACATTTGGCGAAACAAGACTTGAACAATTTGGTGAGTATTTCGTTCGAAATTCTATTAACACATGTTTTTGCTGTTTCTGTGTACGGCACAGCACACGTTAGGATGATGAACCTAGCCTAAAACTAAAGTACTGTATAGCCTAGGCCTACATTCGTTTAGCCTAGGCCTATTAGTATAGGCCTAACGTTACATTACACTTCTTTATTGAAAAAACTTAGCCTAGGCCTAGTAATATTCTAACACAAAGTTGACTAACTTAGCCAAATGGGCTCAAATTTAAAATCCGTGCCCGGAAGTGACGTATGTGGTATGCAGAGGGACCAGTCTGGGAAGTTGGCATCTGCTACACCAAATTTTTATGCCAGTCACCTCTTTTCTCAATTTTTATGCCACGCCAAATTGTTGTACTGTGTTTTAAGTATGGTGTGTATGTAAAAGACAAGAAAATCACACCATCAAATTGGTGTACAAGGTCTTTACTCAGTACTGCACGTCGAAGATCTTCAGCATAACATACGTCTTCCAGACGGGCATAGCCTACCAGGGTGCATTCCATGTAAAGCATACGCCGAAGGTACGCCGAGGTTTTAGTGACCGTACGCCGGGATTTTCTGTACTGTGCACATACAGTGCATGTACATTGCAATCCATAGGCGTGCCTACATACGTACAGTATACATGTACGTGATACGTACACATTCACCATACCTTGACAATGCACGTACAGGTATATAGTATACACACATTATAGCTAAGTCAGAGGCAATCCGTAAGCGATTGTACGTACGTATGTATACATGTACGTAATGCATACACCATTCATTGGCAATACAAGTAGGCCTACAGGTATATATAGCAAAGTACTGTGCGTGAACATACAGTACTAGCGGGAGTTGACTGACTCGGCCCGCCGGTATGCCAGGAGTACCGTTTGCCCACTGCTACGCTGGGGAGTACGCCAACTACGCCGGCAATCCTCAACTTACTGCATTTTGCACGCCGACAAAGGCTAGTTTCTAAGCCGCCGTGCCGACCGAAATCGTATGGCCACGCCAAAGATCTTCGGCGTATAGTGCACTAAATGCACACTGGATAGCCTAGGGATAGGTCAGACTGCATAGTTTGTTAATTGCGCGCGGAATGTAATTGTGAAGTTCCAAAATTGCGCGCCAATGCCGCTACAAACTGAATACACACAATACATTTAACTATATGTGTACGTATACATATACGCATACTACATACTATATGTACGTATACTGTACAAGTTTACGTACGCTACACTTATACATATCATACTACTGCCAAAATTTATGTACATTTTTCCTATTTGGCAGGAAATAATCATATTTTTGTGTGGTACTCAGTGGGAATTAAGTGGAGGCACATTACAACACAAAATTGCATGGCTGCCGTGTGTGTATTGGATAAGGTTAGTTTGCATTGCACAGTACGCCGACAGACCGAGAAACTGTAACCGTTTCGCCACCCGCTATGCCGGGATGGAGTCTTGCTCTGCGCGCCGCACACACCAACTGAATTATGCGCGCCAAATTCGTGGTAAAATCAGTATGTAAATTGAAAATGCGCGGGGAACTTCTTCCGCGCGACTGACAAATTATGCAGTCTGGGGGATAGGGTTAGGGCAGGGTCTGCAAAAGCTGTATTGCATCGCAGTTTTGAGATGCAAATAAGCACAGTAGTAATACAAAAATTGAAAAAATAACTGTTAATTGCTATACAACATAAAAAATGCATAGCAGTTTTGCTATGCAAAACAAAATCCTTAATGCGGACCCTGGGGTAGGGTAAGGATATATACGTAGCCTAGGGTAAAGTGCCCAATATTCAATCCTTTAACGACTTTTTGGTTCTGATAGCTGTTACTCAAATGAAATCAAATAGCCTATTACTGTCTATTATCTTTAATTACCTATGTCAGTCCCCAGTCTGCATTTCGTGCACTCAGAACTGAAGATCTTTGGCGTGGAGATGGAATTTTCCTTGTGTTTTCTATTGTTTTTTGGGAAAAAACTTCGGCGTGGGCCTGACATGGAATGCACTTTGGGTCAGTCCTCTCCATTTTGAATTGAAATGGGAGGGGGGCTAATTTCTTACATTTGAAGGAAGAGGGAGCATTAGAAACTGAGACCCTAACAGGCCAGAATTCAACCTAGTGTGACCAGTATTCAATTTATTAAGCCAGAATTCAACCCCAGTATTAATTATTGCTAGTTTACTCCTCTTGAGTCAACTGAAAATATTTTAGCCTCTATATGTTGGTGCTGAGAGCTTGGGTAGCAAGACCATCAATAAACTAAATATGGAGGTTGACAGTGCTTGCCCCACCATTTGTACATATCCATATAACACAGAGGTTGAATTCTGGTCTGCAAAGTTTGATGTTATTACTAGTATTTGACCTTTCATAATTAATCCCTTTCTTTACAAGTTTTATGTTATTGATATTGGAGAAGGAACAAATAATTGAGTTATATTTTTAAAATAGTCATTACTGTGACTCAAGAGGAGTAAACTAACAGTAATTAATACCTACAAAACCACATAGCCAAATCACCAAATCTGATGCTAATATATGATTATTACATTGTTTCAGGATGTCTCCACACTCCATCCACTGTCTCCAGATGTCATAAGCAGGCAGGCTACAATCAATATAGGTGAGCATTTTATCAGTTTCCCAGTAGTGCACTGATTTGCACAGTTCTTTGATCAAGAAATTGTACAGTTGTCAACTCTGTAGAATGCTTAGAGAGAGAAGTTTGAAGACAAGATTTGTAAACCATACTGTAGGTTACGCATTGCCAAGTTTGCCCAAATATTTAAGTTTGTTCACAAAGATGTTCAAAGGTTAGTGGAAAGAGTTGAGGGAAAGTTGTGGGGTGGGGAGTTACAGTAGTGTATTTTGCATCATTTTCCATGGAGATCAAGCAGAGTGACTAGTCAGGTCTATATCCGTGTCTAGGCTTTCGCGGTAAACTGATTATTATATCGATACCGGTTTTAACCAGTTTAGATTCGGTATGATTATTATATGAGAAGAAAATCAAAAATCGGAATAATCGTAAAAATCAAAGTAACCATTAAATAATTGAAAAAATCGTGGAGAGAGGGTATACTTATCATCTCTTAGACCAAAAAACTGAAGATTTTGTGACATTTGTAAGGCTATACTGGGCCCCAATTTGGCGGTCATGTACAGGTCATATACAGTACACACTGTTTGGCGATGCTGCATTCGGCGCAATGGGTTACTTTTAACAAGAAAAAACCGATTATAATTGAATTTTGATTATTAGGGGTCCGATTATATGGATTATATCGATTGTCTTTTCTGGAAATATTGTGAAAGCCTATCCGTGTCAGATGTTGTTTAAAGGGCTGTCATCAAGCGAGTAGTGTGAAACCACAGTAGGCTCTGCAGCCATCAATCTCCCCCCTCCCTCCCCCCTCTTTGGTCTTTGTGAAAGTGGATGAAAGTCTGGATATGCAGTCATGTTGCTGGGATGAGAATTACATAGTTATAGGGTTATCATCTTTGTCAAAGATGAAAATGGGATACTCTACATTATATGACAGCATAGAGAGGGATGTGATTGAAGAGGTCCCTTTCCTCTTCCCAAAAGTTGGATTTTGATTAGCTGCCTAAGATGTCAAATAGTGTAGCCGATTTCATCAGTGTAGTTGTTTGTGTTTAATGAAATATTGGTCACATTCATAATAAAATAGCATAACATTACAACATTGGCACATAAAAAGCCATATAAAGGACAAATTTTCTTTAGTTTTCGAAAATGGGACAAATTTTTTGTAAATGAGACACCTATTTTTTGCTCTGAAAAATGGACAATCCTGCTAATTGGGATTGATGGTAACCCTAGGTGAAGAGGGGTTAGATACACAAGGGGGAAAAAAAAAGAGGTAAACAGTTCTGTTACAAGTACTGTATAAATTGTTTTTCTTTATCAATTTCAGGTACCATCGGCCATGTAGCACATGGAAAGTCCACAGTGGTGAAGGCCATTTCTGGTGTCCAGACTGTGCGGTTCAAGAATGAGTTAGAAAGAAATATTACAATTAAATTAGGCTATGCTAATGCAAAGGTAGGTAGATTTCAGTGGATGGGAATAAGTTGGGAAAAGATGGGAAAAGTTGATAAAAATTGTGGTTGCTTAATGTACACTCTGTCATCCATTTTGATTAGTAATGTATGGTGAATGATGATGGAAAAGGCCGATTGAAGTGTGTCCTTGTTGAGGCATTCCTCAGAATGTATCCTTGGACACAATGACAATAACTCCAAAGAGCGATTCATCTGACATCATACTTTGTTAGTCAAGACCAGTGACATAAATGAACCGATAAAACCTGTTTTGGCAGACTTGTAGTGTGAGTACAATTTGATGAGTCACTATTACTGGTGTACTGTCTTTAGTTGTAAGTGTGAGTAAGAGTACAAATCTCTTCTGTATGAGTGAGTATGAGTACATATCTAGCCTGTTACACTTAAGTGTGAGTATCAGTGAGTATGAGTACATATCTAGCCTGTTACACTTAAGTGTGAGTATCAGTGAGTATGAGTACATATCTAGCCTGTTACACTTAAGTGTGAGTATCAGTGAGTATGAGTACATATCTAGCCTGTTACACTTAAGTGTGAGTATCAGTGAGTATGAGTACATATCTAGCCTGTTACACTTAAGTGTGAGTATCAGTGAGTATGAGTACATATCTAGCCTGTTACACTTAAGTGTGAGTATCAGTGAGTATGAGTACATATCTAGCCTGTTACACTTAAGTGTGAGTATCAGTGAGTATGAGTACATATCTAGCCTGTTACACTTAAGTGTGAGTATCAGTGAGTATGAGTACATATCTAGCCTGTTACACTTAAGTGTGAGTATCAGTGAGTATGAGTACATATCTAGCCTGTTACACTTAAGTGTGAGTATCAGTGAGTATGAGTACATATCTAGCCTGTTACACTTAAGTGTGAGTATCAGTGAGTATGAGTACATATCTAGCCTGTTACACTTAAGTGTGAGTATCAGTGAGTATGAGTACATATCTAGCCTGTTACACTTAAGTGTGAGTATCAGTGAGTATGAGTACATATCTAGCCTGTTACACTTAAGTGTGAGTATCAGTGAGTATGAGTACATATCTAGTCTGTTACACTTAAGTGTGAGTATGGTGAGTATGAATAAGAGTACAAATCTCATCTGTTTTACTGAAGGGTGAGTATGAGTAAATACTCACTACAACCCTGATTGACAGATCTATACAAAATGACCCTCCAAGTGTTAATCTCGGCCCTTCAAAATCTGATCAGAGGAGTTGGCTAGGTCATCTTGACAAGGTTCCTAGTTTGGAAAATAAGGAAAGTCTGGAATTTTGATGTGGTCTTGAAAGTCCTTGAATTTTGGTGTTCAATTTGGAAAAAGTTACCATTTACAGTACTGTATTTGGTCTTGAAAACCTGGCACTTACTATACTTGAGATTGAGTTACTACATGAGTATGTGTAAACACATACAATAAAGTTGAATTGTCTTTTCCTCTCAGCCTTACCGGTTCTGAGAATGACCATGGTGGCCTTTCAAGACTCTGGGAAAACTCTTTAAATTTCAGAATCTCAGAAGTGCTGTTATCATACTTTCCTAAACATAATCCTTTGTTTTTCAGATTTACAAATGTAACAGCCCGTCCTGCCATCGACCTGTCTGTTTCAGGTCTGCAGGGAGCAACAAAGAAGACACCTTTCCTTGTGACAGACCAGGGTGCTCAGGAAAATTCACTCTTCAAAGGTACAGTAACAGGGAATAATTTATTATTCAAATTTTGTGTAGCAGTTTTGAGAATTTTTTCCTTCTGTGGTGTAAAATCAGTGAAACCCTAGATGATTATGCACACATAAAACTGCTACACATTTTTGGATTTGTGTAGCAAATTGCAGTGCAATACTGGATAAATTATTCCCTGCAGTAGGGTCCCTGAAATAATGAGGAAGTTGATCATCTGTATCAAATATTATAATTATTACAACCATAGTCTTAAGGGGTCATGCATTGCTCTCATCATTTTCACAAACTTGGGTTCTGTATATACTTTTTTCAACCCCCTTTCTCTCAGAGGATGCTCTTTCAAGTGTGAATAATATTTTTCAGCAAGAAGTTGTTGTCATTCATTACTATTGCACTTTAGAAAGCCTACATAGGTCTTTGAACCCCTCCCCCCACAAACATATTGTACTCTTGTTAAAGATGAAAAAAGGGAACAGATTAGTTTTACACCAATACTACAAATTTATGAGGTCTTTACATCCAAAAGTTCTGTTTGTCATGCTAAAATAATTTATATTGTTCATTAAGGCGTGACTTATAGCATGTTTCATTCAACTCTTCTTTTTTCAGACATGTGTCCTTTGTAGATTGTCCTGGTCACGACATTCTTATGGCAACCATGTTGAACGGTGCAGCAGTCATGGATGCTGCTCTACTTTTGATAGGTAAATAGTGAATGTACCTGGATGGCCACCCTCTCATCTTCGGCTCAAAAGAGTCTGCTTGAGAGAATGGCTCTAAGAGATAGGAGGTCCATTGACCCTTGAAGATTCTGCATTCCATTAGTCTATTCTTGAATGACAACTGTTGGGCAGCATTATACAGTAGTTCAAGAATTGCTGTTATGGTGGGCTCTATTTAGGCATTATTCATGTACAAAAAATCCAAATAGTGTCACACAAAGATGAATTGCTTTAAAGCCAATAGGCAGTTACCCCAGTCAGAGTTAGTATGCCCCGTCACTCTAGTTCATGAATGGCCTATTTTGATCATGTGACAATGTTTTTGTTAGTGATTGTGAAATTCAAGGAGAATTTCTCCTCGCTTTACGTATTGTTTGTAGTAGTTATGTTCAAATCGTCTTCAGAGGTGCTCGTAATGCAATAAGAGGAGATTTGCAAGAATTTGCTGATTTTTCAAAGCAAATTTTGGGGCAACTGCCTACTGCCTACTGGTTCATTTTCTGAATTGTTAATTGTGATTATCCCAAGGTGTTTCTTTATCCAAAAGGAGGAAAAAAAATTGGTGTTTAACTACCTTTTGACTGTTAACCTGCAGAAAGTTCTAGGAACAGGGAAGAACATTCTTGGTTGATCATAGCATAAGGTTTGGTCATTGTGGAGTTACTTGCAAAGAATAGTGGGTGGGGGAAGAGGTTGGGCAAGTTCTTTATTGTTTAAGCAGGTGGGTCGTAGGGTATTTACTCCAGTTTCCAGCCATTTTCAAATTCAGTCTTAGCCACAGTCTGGTGGGTGATGATGAATGCCAAAATTGTAGTACCTCATTGAGGTTATCTTATCCACCTCTGGTGTTGAGGAGATAACCTCTGAGGTTCAATGACTACTCACAAGAGAGCGATAAACCTCATCTGACATCAGAACAAACATGAGCATTGGTTGAGGCACAGTTATTCTGGCAGTGATGGTATGGCACAGTAATTCCGGCAGTGATGGTAACTACATGATACTAAGGAAAAATGAATGTTATAGCAACAAGCCTGTGAGGGCTTGTAGATTTCAATGTCACAGAGATACTGTAGCTAAAAACAACTCAAAGTTTGAAATCTTCTAACCTTAGAGGGTCATATAAGATAAAAAAAATTGTAGATTTCTTTCGTATGAAAAGCCACCTTGTAGTTTGCTGGCTCCACATCTTGCAATATATAGGCCTCTTTACTGTGTACACTTTAAATACCACCCCTGTTATCCACTTAATAATATCACATTTTGTGAGGGAAAGACCAAAAAGTTTGTAGCTTGGTATTGTGGACCCAATCAAGACAGTGCTTCAGGTCTTGTGTAGCTTTTGCTATGTAATATTAGTTGTATTCAGTTACATAAAACTTTTAAATTTTTCATAAATGATATTACCTAAATAGTGTAAATTGTATAAATTATATTCTATGAAATTTATTATTAAGACACCCCTATTTTGAAATGTTCTGACCCAATTAGTCCATGCTTCATTTGTATTTTTTCTTTCAGCTGGGAATGAGTCGTGCCCCCAGCCCCAAACATCAGAGCATCTAGCTGCCATTGAGATCATGAAATTGAAACACATATTAATATTGCAAAATAAGATTGATCTGGTGAAAGAAAGCCAGGCCAGGGAGCAGTATGAACAGATTCTCAAATTTGTAGAAGGTAAGATTGTTTGATGGGTTAATAGTTAATATAGTATTTGGTCAAAGTGGTTAGCAGTGTGCTTATCAGGCCATAGAGGCTGTGGTGCATTTTTGCCACAGATTCTTAAATTTGTGGAAGGTAGGATTGTGTGATGGGGTAACAGGTAACATAATATTTGGTCAAAGTGTTGAACAATATGCCTAATAAGCCATAGAAGGCTGTGGTGCTTTGATCATTTTCATGTTTCAACAATAAGCAATTTTTCTTATTCTTTTTTTTTTTTTGGGGGGGGGGGGGATTGATCATTGAAAAGTGATATTGGAGACAAAAAAGTAGTCATCAAAATAACCCTTTACAACTTTCCTCTGGAAAACTTGTTTGTGTGCTTCATTTTGTCATAAATTTGTGTTCTTAATAAAATCTGGACATTGTGCAATCACTGTTAAGGAGATGAAGGTTTCATACCTGCCCTTTCCAAAAACAATGAGACGGCAAGAAATTTGACATTTCCCAACTTTTTTCACACTTCTTCATCGCTCATCCTATTGGTTCATATTATCTTGTAGAACACATACACTAGAGCAGCGCTTCTCAACCTTTTTTAACTCGAGGACTACTTTGACTCTCAGAATTTTTCTGAGGCCCACCTTACAAAAAGTTCATGAGAAAGATATGACTACATATCAGCTGGGGGTTCACATCACAGTTAAATCCACCATACACGTAAACCATCACTACAGCACATGCATGCTAGCTGTATGCACATTGCAGCACGACATTGGAAACACATTCATATGTGTGCTCTAGCTCTGTTGACGGACTTGGACCGATCGGACATGACTGTCCGGACTAGAGTCAGTGTGCAATAGAACATCTCTTTATTTTTTTTTTTTATTTTGTTCTGTTTTTCTTTATTTTTTATCTTTTATGGCGGATCTTGTGGCCCACCTGGGAGAGCTTCGCAGCCCACCAGTTGAGAAGCGCTGCACTAGAGAACATTGTAATGATTTGGTAGTACATAATTACACATAAGTGGTTTTAATCAGCAATTGAAAAATAATAATAATTGCTAAATGAAAGATCCATTGGAAATACTTTGATATCTTTGACTGTTTTCAAGAGACAAGTATACTTCTTTGAATTTGACAGCCTCTGAAGTAATTCATTGCCCATGCAAAAGTAAGTAAGGGGGACAATTGATCTTACAAGGTCATTAAATTCTGTTGATTACATTTCTAAAACCAAATAGAGTTCTTCTCATTATCATCTTCTAAAAATTAAAACAATTATAAAATGTGATAAACTTTGGAAAACAGTTTTGGTCCTTATAAGGGCTTTTTTTGCTTCTATCCTTTAGAACAAGACAAACTGGTTAGAGATCCAGTAGGTTGAAAACTTGAAACTAAATTTGTTGCATTGTCTTTTGTTTAAGACTTCCATGTGATTTGCGTAACATATTACTGCTAAGTCTATAAATATTTGTTTTTCAGGTACTGTGGCAGAAGGTGCTCCCATCATTCCCATATCAGCCCAGCTGAAACATAATATTGAAGTGATCTGTGAATATATCATTAAGAAGATTCCAATTCCAACAAGAAATTTCACATCAAAACCACGACTGATTGGTAAGGAGGGTAGTTCCTTTATTTAAAAGACAAATGCAGTCAGTCGAATTTGCTTTAGTGTTTCCATGTGAGACATGGAAATTGGTACAACTGGGCAAGGGTTGTCCCTTCGCCTTTGGAAAGAAGTATTGTTAAAGCTACTGAATTTGTTGTACTTTCTAAATTTCAAAATATGCAAATGGAAGGATGACATAGGTAACTTTATCAACAACTGATGCCAGTGCATTTGACTTTGAATAGATCACCTTGAAGAGTTGTTTAGAATCAACGAGATGACGACACTTTCATTGGGTCTCATCTATATGTACATTTCATTTTGGCTATCAGCTGACTGATTATAGCCGTTAAGATTAGTGTACTTAACAATACACAGTTTGAGCATGTCACATGTAACAGGCTTGATTGATCGTGTCGGCATGCCAGATTTTACCCAGTGCTGTTGTTTGCAGCCCCCAGCTCTAAGCAAACTGGTTCTTTTATGGTTCTTTTCCATAGTGTGGCAATATTTTTCTTTTGAAGTGGTCGTATGAATACAAGGTAACTGGCGTACTGTCATTGTGCACTGTTTATGTTCGATCTGCAACATGTATAGTACTTGAGTGAAATAAGAGTAGAAAGGATATGTCTACGTGAAGTTTCATGTTTTTATGTTCATATCCTTGAACAAATTTGCTGTTACATTTGTTTCCCATTTTGAAATGTCATAGAGTCCAGTATTTAAAGACAATGATAATCATAAAAACTTGCATTAATATTGGAAACTTGATTGCTGAAGTCTTGGTCTTTTCTCTTCCGATAGTGATTCGTTCTTTTGATGTTAATAAACCAGGCTGTGAAGTAGCTGATCTTAAAGGAGGTGTAGCGGGTGGCAGTATTTTACAAGGCGTGTTAAAGGTCAGTCTTTGAAGCCCTTTGGGGGCCACACAGAGTTTTTGTCTGTAATTCTCGCTGTATATTGAAGTAATCGATGATATATTCACTTAAGCTGTAAAGCATGCAATAGGTTGTTGACTGTGGTGACTGTTTCCAACCCTAAGAATGATGCCTGTCAACACTAAAGTATCAGTGTATAAGATGGATTATGAATTGGCATTTAAAGAAGATGTCCCTGCTTTTTCATCAAATGGAAATTATACAAATAAATCTGGGATAATATAGTGATGATAATTCAGGCCACACAGCAGTTATTTCACCTTGCTATGCTACCGTATGCAAGAGAGGGAACCTGCAAGGGGAGAGGTATTTAAGATGGGAGCAGGTTGCCATTTGCTGGAGGACATTGAAAGGCCAATGGCATTGAAAATCTGTTTATTAAATGAGACAAATGGTAGGAGACATGGCAGTTAGACCTAGGAAAGTAAAGGGAACACAGTCAAAAGCCACTTAAAAATCACTGTACTAGGGCTTGTGAATTTGAACTTAATGTCAGCTCTGTGTTTCATGTCAAATACGTTAGGCTAAATTTGGATCCCCTGTACATTGAAAGTCACTTCAGGTGGAAAGAGGTGTAGTGTACATTACCCTTGGATGAAAATCCTCCTTACTGTACTTTCACCCATCCGTGAAGTACCTATCAAACGTCTGAGTCCCTGCCTTCTGATTCTTAACCCTCACGTTTTTGAATGTTAACATGTATGTACTAGGTTATCTCCCATTTACCACCTGCAACATGAACAAAAATTAACCATGCAAAATTTGAGTAGCCCAAAATTTTAGTAAGAACAAATCTGTTGAAGAAAGCCTTCACTACTGTAATTACTACTACAAAAGATCAAAGCAAAAAACTCAAGTAAAATTGGCCCACAGCAGACACGCTTCAGTACCGCTGACTTATATCCACATCTGTGGTGAAAGTATAATTCTGAAACGTGTTACTTTTTAGTATTTTATGTGTAGAAATGTCAGGCATGCACAGTTCCATGTAGGAAAATGTCATTATGTAAACAAATACTCTGCAATTGTGGTTATTTTGACAGGTTGGACAGGAGATTGAAGTAAGGCCTGGTATCGTCACCAAAGACAATGAAGGGAAGTTACAGTGCATACCAATCTTCTCTAAAATAATCTCATTGTTTGCAGAGAAGAATGACCTTCAGTATGCAGTCCCTGGGGGACTGATAGGTAAGACCAGTTGTGGGAGATTCTCTGAATTTATCTGAAAGTTAATGTGAGAGTTTGTTGAATTGACTGGGTTACAAGAAAATTTAGTTCACAAATTTTAGTATCCTGTAGATCTTTTACATAGACATTTTGGTGGGTAAAGAATGAAGCACACTGTACGCACGATGTAGATTTCACATGCAAGTGTAGTAGACTTACGTGCATATCTGACTGGTACACAAATCAGCTGCATTTGCAAAGGCTATGAATGCTTACCTCAACCGCGGAGCATTTTCTGATCTTTTATGTCATATGCATAAGGTCTATGGTGCAGAGTATGGTATGGTATTGTGTGATATCGTTCCTTACTGAGGACACACTTCACCAAGATTGGTCAACATTGCGTTAAGTTAAAAAGCTTCCAAGCAGTGCAGAAAATGGGGAAAGTTAGGAGTTTTTGTATGGTCTTGAAAATCTGTGAATTTTCAGTGTGATATCTGGAAAATTGAAAAAATACAATTTTTGTTTCTGAGATACTGCTGCTGCATATGTCCTCAATACATACGTGTAACCAAAAGCAAGAAGAAAAGGAAACAAAAGAAAAAAGACAAACCAAAATAAGAAAGAAATAACAAAAAAATAAACCAACACATATACAAGTGCAATTTCTTCCCTATATCAACAAATTACTGTATACTTCAGTTACAGCAGCAGGCAACTTGTTAAGTGTCTTCCAATTCAGTATCTCAAGAGTGTGGGAACTCTAGTTTTGCAAAATGCACAGAATGCTCATCAATTTTAGTTCCCACACCATTAATCTTGGGGCGCGGTCAGTGTTTGTACATTTTAAGTGTGTACATTGATGCACCCCTTCAGTCACCGTGACAAACATCTTATGTGAAGTGACACACCCATGAGTCACAGAAAGTGATGTGCATGACTTGTATGTTCAGCTGACTCAGTCACCAAGATGGGTGACAATTTTCGTTCTATACTGTTCTGAGTGTAATAGCTGATTTGCATTGACTCATCCAGGGTTAGCAATTAAGTGACCGAGATTTGAAGTGAAATAAGCCACTTCTTAGTCACTTTTGTGACTGAAAATATATGTACAGTAACTGACATGTGAGTCACATTGCCATTGTCAGTGATCAACCTTTGACTCACCCCATGCCCGGGGTTAGTGGTATTAGTTGTCTTTGTAGAGAACATTACCCTGAACTTACAGAGGTTGTTATGATAGTGTCGTGTAAATGTTATGATGGCACATTTTGTCAATGGTAATTATGGTGCAATGCCTTCATTTACATAAAAGTTAGACAGTGCAGTGAGTGCACACCACACTTAGTCTAGCTAGTTTCCCCCACCTCCGTGATTGGTCATTACTGTCGGCGTCTCACTTTCGGCCAATCAGTACCCATATCCCATAGTTGTAGACTTCCTGAGATTTACTCCAAGGCGTGGGTCCTGCGACACTCGTAGACTGATCTTAGACGAGACTACATTGTGTTACGTTATACGAGCATGTAGCTCTCTAGCTGTCATCATTCGATATCTTTACCAATCTGTAAATACTTTAGAAAATTGAGGAAATAAATTAACGACTGATCACTCCGTCTAATCATTGAACTCTTTCTGTGAACTTTCATTTTTTTTCCTGTGTGAACTGTGGAAAGCTTTTCAAACCCCGCTGAGCTAACCGCACCCAACAATAGAATCCAATGTAAGCTGTTTCTGGATAATAGTTTTTTACTCACTTTGGGAATTACCCCCATTTTTTTTGTTTGACAGGTGTTGGTACTAAGATTGACCCTACACTGTGTAGGGCAGACCGTTTGGTGGGTCATGTCTTGGGAGCTGTCGGAGCCCTCCCCGACATCTACACAGAGTTGGAGATTTCATATTTCCTCCTGAGGCGTTTGCTCGGTGTGAGGACAGAAGGAGATAAAAAAGGCGCAAAGGTTTGTCATTGCAGTTTTGTTTTGTCAATGATGAATTTGATGTGCAGTTATCTAGTCTCTAGTTGTATAGGGTGCTTTTGAGGCCTTGTGTTTATCTCTTATGACGGAAATCTCATTTGGTTTTACATTTATATGGTTGAAATTCGTTGTACTATGAGACCAAAGGAAAATGTTTAAATTTTGAAATGGATACAGATTGCTGACTTTTGTCATGAAATTCAGTATTGTATAAAAAGCCATAGTAGTTTGAAAAGTTATTGTGTTGCAGAATTGTTTTATATTATTTATATTATTTAGTAGCAGGTAGAAGGAGACTAACACTAACAAGATATTAATTTGGTGATAAAGTGACCTATAGGAGTATTATTTCATGGTCCATTACATTTGCAGGAATTGACAACAAATTGTCCTTGTAACATCTTGAATATGTATTTCTTTGTACATCATGTATTTCTTTGTACATCATGTATTTCTTTGTACATCTTGTATTGTTATATCAACTTGCCACCCATTGTCAACTTTTGGGAAGATGTATTTGGGAGAATCAAGTAACTCTCTTACGACATTTTCTCATTTAACAGGTTCAAAAGTTATCCAAAGGTGAAGTTCTGATGGTTAACATTGGCTCTTTATCCACCGGTGGACGTGTGGTCGCCGTAAAGATGGATTTGGCTAAAATTGTCTTGACAAATCCAGTTTGCACAGAAATTAGGGAAAAAATTGCTTTGAGCAGAAGAGTTGAAAAGCATTGGAGGTAAGGAGCATCATTATGTTTGCATGTATTCAGACCTTGAGGTTATTATTTTATGTGGTTGGACATCCCCTGCCCCAGTGCTTCTTCCCTTCCTCCCTGTGACTGCACCCCCTCCCAGGACAGTTCTTATGTGCATGGCACCCCTCCATACAACTCCCCATAGGACAATTCCACATGACAATTTCCACCTGTGGCAAGTATTCTCAGTCAACTACCCTCACCAGAAAGTTTGGAATTGTGTTGAGTGGAAATTATCCAGGGAAAGGTTGTCCAGTTTGGGATCTCAGGGGACATATTGGAAAGTGTGTGGGATTTCACATTGTAGCTGTTTCTGGGGTTTAACTGGCTGGTTTAGGGCAGGTAAAAATGTGTTAGAACTTCCTGCAGACAATTATTTCCTCACAGAATAGTCTAATTTAGATATGGCAATCCTGCAGTCTATCACCTTAGTGTGAACACTGGTAAAAGGTGGATTGGTTGGGAATATTTTGCAAGCTACTACTGTGCCTGAGCTGTAGAGAATTAGCCTTGGGCAATTAAATTGCTTTGTGGTAGATTCAAACACAAATTATGTCAAGATTCAGGGATGGGCTGACATTAATACTTGTTTGGAGAATGTGAACCGTATGAGGCAGGCATATTGGCTCCTGGAAGTTGTTTAAAATGGGAGGGGTGGATTGTTGGAGGGGAAGAAATTACCTCTTGTTAGTTGTGGGGGATTGGGGAGAAAGGGGAAGTAAACCACTGGGTGGAAGGAATGGGATGTTATGATTAGCTCATTAAGTTGCAGGAATATTTCACCAGTCTATTAGATAGCACATGCTTCAGTCACAAATTTCATCACATTGCATGAATCTTCTGTAATTACAGGTTGATTGGCTGGGGTGAAATTCGAAAAGGAGTGACTATCAAACCAACGCTAGACGCATGATAGAGGGCAACCTTTATATCTATAATAGGAGAGCAAGCTGAGATACCAACACAGGCTAGAGATGACATCTGACGAACTGATTGTCCTAGCTCTGGAACACTTATATGTCTGTACTGACACTAACATGTCTGTGCGATACAGTATTGTAACCAACATCATGTTAAAATGTTTATTCCAAGTGTTAAGATAGGGGGTGACTGTAGAGAGAGAGAGGATACACACCTGTTACTGACAGGTGGACATGTACCTGTGATTACATGCTTCATGTGTGTTACTTCTCATCACGAGTACAAGTCTCGTAAAAGTAGGGTCCATGAGTACGGATACCAGTCAGTTTTCCCCAGTGCTTTCTGATTTGTGCTGTCAGGCCATTAAAAACTACAACTGATTGCTGGTTAAGAAATTTAAGAGAAGATTTGAGGAAAATCCAGCGTGGAAAGGGCAAGACTACTGTAACGAAACCAGAAAGCACCCAAGTTGTTTGAATAGAAACTATATCATGTCATATCTTTGTAATGGTAGTCCCAGCATGACTCAAAGCAATTCCTTGTGCATTCAACTTTTTCAGATACTGTGAGTCAACTTTTCATGAATTATTGTCTTGTGTAAGTCTGTTTTCAGTTGGTGTTACCTTTTGTTTTGAGCACAAGTACCATCCTCTTGTAAGGAATGCAGGTCTAAGCCTTTTGCTGGGTGCACAAAATGTTATCTTGGTGTCAGTGCTCAACTGCCTTTACCAGTGAGTGTAGTGTATGATTATACTTATGAATATACATTTATTCTCATGCTGACGAATATGCATTGAGGCAAATGTGCCAAGCAGGAGTATGTTTTGAAAACCCTACAGAAAGGCTCCCCAAATTTATGCCTGTTTATGTCAAGTACAGTGGAATGGGATGTGTGTGTGTGTGGTAGTGCAAAGCATGTAGTCTGCATACTTGACATACACAATGCCATGAATTGGGTTTTCTTGCAATGAATGGCTGTTGTTACAAAGGACAAAGGCATTTAAGTTAAAAATGTAAAGTTTACACAATTTAAGTAGAATTAATAGTCAATATCTGTTTGTGGAACAGTCACTTCCCAAGGTCTTCAGTAAGTACATATTGATAGAACTTCCATAAGTTTAAAGGGCCTATGGCACCACCACCCCTAACATATTTAGGAATAGTCTCATAATTCTTAATACAATTGATGGCTGCACTCTGATTTCACTGATGACTCATACAGGTCAGCTCACACACAGCTGGTGTGGGGGATATAGCCTTGTGCAATTTACATAGTACAAGCTATTGTTGTTTTGTCTGGGAGATTCATTTTGTATGTGTTCTACTTGAAATTGGAAGGGGGCTTGAAGAAAACTGTAATTGGGAAAATTTTTACTGCTTGGGGTGAGATATGTTGCCCTTTGCAATGATGTATTTGCTGAATTGTTCATCATGAAAATTTTTGATAGAGTGCAGACCTTTCTTTATGAATAGTTTACAAAGGGTAAAAAATTGTAGTAAGGTTGCTGGAGTTTAAGGGGGTGGGGGTGGGTTGTAGTTGTCAAGCTCTTTGTAAGTAATATGATTGTTAATGTGAGACTTTAAGGAGGGGGAACACTGACTTTCAATAAAAAATATTAAGGGGTATTGTCAAGGAAGCTTCTTTTGGTCAGTTTTGGAGACAAAATGTCACTTGTCAATTCTTTGTATTTGACCATTCTTTTGGCCAGAAATTGTTCTGCTCATGGAATTAAACATGTTTACCTTACTGGGTCTAAGTAAGCAAACTTGATTTCCACTTAAATGCTGAAATTGGAAAGTTTGAATTTAGTAAGGTGGTTACTTGGTAAGGAGTGCATCTGCATGGAAATGGAAAGGTTACTCTATAAAATCAAGTCATATATTTAGGGAAAGGTGTGTTTGTCTTCAGGAGAAAACATTTGTAATATATTTTGACAACACAACTTCCTGGTGTTCACCTTTCTCTTATTTTAGTGTGTAAAGAACCTTATACACATCTCTGTGAGATGTCAAATGGTTTAGGAATTGGTTCAAATAGCCAATTTCTTGCTCCAGAATGGTTCACTGTCTACTTTCAAAGTGAACTTGTAGCCCCTCAAATGTAGAAAACTATCTTAGCACCTCCTGCTGAGAAGTTCCACTGCCTATGATAAGTTTTCTACTTATGTCATTTAGTAAGTTTGTAATCCCTTTCCAAGTTATCTGCTTCATGTTAAACCTATGTCAGAATCCTCCTTGTCAGGACAACAATACATATGTCCTCTTTCAAATTGTGACAGGTGACTGATATTTTCACCATGAAAGACACTCTTCATTTTGCCTTGCATACCATGAGGCTTACTATGAGTTCCACAACTTCAGCATAAAAGGTCGACTACATTTCATTTTTTTCTTCTGTACATATATTTGTTCAGTATAATAGTACACAAAAAACAACTGATCTCCTGATAGCCTATGTCATGCATACAGGCACTTTAATTCCACTAAAACCTCTCTGCATTCTTTAAAATAGAGTTAGTTTTCCTTATTAAAATAACATAATTTCATCTATTTTCTAATTTTTTGTGCATTCTCTACAATTTATCATTCCTTTCAGTTTCCAGTAGATTCAGAGAAGGGGAAAGAATGCTGGTTGGTGCATTAAACCCAATACAAGATTTGCCCCTCTTTTCCACACCAAGGGCCATCATACTGCCTTCAATTAAAAAATTTGGGCTTTAATCAAACTGTTCACTTTAAATTAAGCAAATGAAAAATCTATGCATGTACACTGCTGATGACTTTTGCCCACCTACCAACTACAAAGTGTAAGAACTGCGAGCAGAAGCATTCTAAGCTCCTTACAAATTTTACTTCTATTGTGATCTACCTGGATTAAAATGGATGTAGTAGAAAAGATTTTTTTAGCAATATTATACATAGATAAACTGGACATTCTCTGACTTCTTATATCCAATTTGAGAACAAGCAGTTCAAGTATTAAACCAGGTAGGCTATGTATCATGTGCACTTGTCACTTTACGCCTTAATGTTGAGCCCAAATGTAGCTTGACCAGTCCTGTCAGGGTTACTATAGGAAAAGGTAAGAGAATCCCATAAATTTCAGATGAAACTTTGAAAGGGTAATTTTGGTGCATGTTTTAAACCCTCATATGGTATCAAAAGACTGATGTGACTTCCTTAGAAGGATGCCACCAGAAAATGAAACTTTTCAGTATTGTGTCACCATCTTGTACACAAGGTCAAACTAGGGGTATTGTAACCCTTATTGAACAAGTAACCGCAGGCCAGGAGTGCCCAACCAGCTGATCGCAGTCTACTGGTAGGCCGCGTACTCATCCAAAGTTGCCCGCGAGGGCTGTAGGAGAAAATAAAAAAATAAAAGTTTTTCTATGTGTAACTGTATGACAGTGTATGCTTTGTAATTCTTGGGAGGGTGGCTACTTGAAAGTAGACCTTGGGTCAAAAAAGGTTGGGCACCTCTGCCTGCTGCAGGCTATGCACCACTTAATGTTTGAGAAAATTTATTCCTGAAAATAGCACAGAACTTGTTAAATCTACAAAAGTAATTGAGACAAAAGTGTTGGTATAGAAGAGCAACTATCTTGCAGAATGATGAACTTCCTCCAAATCTTGGCTAATTTCTGACACAATTTCATCTATGTTTCAAAACTAATGGGTTTCCTATACAAGAAAGGATACATATGCAACCACCATCCCCACTGCCTGGGCTGGAAAAGTGGGGGTCAGGCAGATTCAAATAAAGACACTTTACATGCAAGGAGTGCCCTAGAGTGATAGGTCCACTATGGACCAGGCCTAAAGTGACCATGGATGGCCCAATGTGGCTAAAGACACTGCTGCACACAGCATTTATGGACACAGGAAGAATGCTAACATAACACTCCACGTTTCCCTCACGAAAAAGTACCTATCACCAATATGAACTAATAACCCCTAAATGGCATGCAATTGTTAGGAAATAAAGTTTCTTTCTTAATGTAAACTTTCAATAAATTTCTGACTCTTTCCCCAGGTAAAAACTTACCCCTCTGAGTGTATTAAATATTTTGCCCCTTCCTTAATTTTGGTTGTAAACTTACAGCACCAAGTATAGCTCTAACACTTGAACAAATTCTTTACTTTGATGTAAAAAACAAAGTACAAGACCAAAAGTCCATATCCATGAACATCACTTCAACAAGAACCCCCAAAAGGTACAGTAATGCTGGAGATACACACCTCTTTTAAATTGCATCATTAACAACTTTCAATAGTTCAAAGTCTAGACTTCAACAGCTAACAGATTATCACAAATATAAACTACACTTCTTCTTGTGATAAGTGACAAACCATTCACAAATACTACCACCAACAGTAGTTTCAATATTGATGTGAAAAAATCCTAGGCCTTACCCTAATAGGAATGTTGTGTAACTTAAATGTGCCGGCAAGTTAAAAACACTGCACTCTAAGGATGTATGGTTTCTTTCCCCCACCTCTACTCCCTCCCCCCAATTCATCCCCAAACATAACACAATTAAATGCAACTGACCCCCCCCCCCCCATCCCCTGTTCATCCACAAACATAACACAAATATGCAAATGACATATTATTGGCCCCAACTAATTTCTACTGCCCTTATTTCCCCACCTCAACTTTCAAAATCCTGGTGCAGCCACTGATTATAAGACGGTATCTTAGGGACTGGCATTTTTAAGAAATGAACTTATTTTGAGGTCAACACATTACTTTTTTTCCCAACACATTAATACAACCTACAGCTACTCCAACATAAAGACATTCAGATTTGTAGCCTCTTAAAACAAAACTTCAGAAATATGTATACATCCAAGATTTTCCATTTTCTGCACCCCAGCAGCTCCTTCTATTCCTGGATTTCATGAGTTGACTTTGCATGTTAGTTTAAAAGACACCCACAGATTTAAAATTGCAGAGCATTTTAATCATCTGAGTGTGCTAAAAGATATGAAAAATATGCTATATACAATCTTCCTCCAGTTTTCAGAACATCGCTTTGCATTTCCTCTTCAAGTGTTCCTCATTGGTATTACTGAGTTACATTTTACGTAGCTCTGCGAGTCGTTGTGAAAGCTCGTCCTGTTCTTGAGAAGCTGAAGCCTGGCCAATTGCAGATGTTTGACCTTGTGGTAGTTCCATATTGAGCTCCAAACTATGAGAGAAAATATACATGGCATGAGAAAAATTGTTCTACAAGGATGTAGACATATTAATACTGATACTAAAATAAAATGAAAACTGTCCACTTCCAATGTTAAAAACTCTTAACATGTACCTTGCACAAAAAAAAATAAATAAATAAAATAAAAAAATTAATAAAAAAACATTTCCATTTGCTAAACCTGATTCTCTGCTGCACAAGATACTTCAATAAATGGTTTATTCTTTCCAAACAATCTACTTTATGCCCTGTTGTAATGTGGGAATCTGAAAATGCAGCTTCTCTCTACAACCACTCCGCTGTGTAATCTACAACCCAATGACATACACATGCACGTCACTGACCAATCTCAGTGACTTTTATACACTTGGAGGTCCAGTTTGCATTAGTCCTCTCTCCATGTTGATGGAAGTATGGTGACCAATAACAATTTCGTCCAGCTTTACTGCAAGAGCATTTTAAACTGATTAAAGTCTGCTTTTATAATGACAATGGCATACCTTGAGAAGAAAAGATGCAAACATCCTCATCTTTGATCTTTCCTTGATTTTCTGACCAGCAATTCATTGCCAATTTTGAGAAAATGGTAACTTCAAGAGTGATTTCCTTGTACACTGGTAGTCACCTCAAATCCCATGTAACTGACTACAAATGACTACCCTTAGCTTATTCCCCTAATATATTAGTTTTTGATGCCTTGCAGTTAGCAATGTGTTAGAGTTACAGTAGATGAGGTATTACGGCTTAGTTTCTAACCAAATGGTTTAAGTCGGGCCGGTAACAGCCTTTTTCCCAGTCGCGGCTCACTGGCTTGTTTTCCCTATTCCATTGCTGATGCTGAGCACCAAGCACAATGGCAGTAGGTTCCATATTTAAAGTCTTCGGTATGACCCGGCCAGGAGTCGAACCCCAGACCTTCCGGCTGCAAGTCGGATGCTCTAACCACTTGACCATGCAGTCAATTAGCAATGTGACGTAAGTGAAATTAATGTGCCTACACCAGGAATGATCAACTGCTAATTCTCCTTACCCTGCTTCATCGGCAACCTCCTGCATCAAGTTATCTACATCTGATTGAGGTGTGGTCATTGTTGTTGTGTTACTCATGGCTGACTCCATGTATGAAGACTGTACATCCAAATCTTCAAACTGTTTCTCAAATTTATCCATTAAAGCTGACACCTGGTGGAGAAAAGTTGACAAATGAATCATTAAAATTTATATTTAAACTTTATAAAGCTAGCTTTCTGACAGTATTACAAATCCCCTCACCCCCCCCCTCCCCTCCCCCTTTTTTTTTGGAACAAAACTTATCAATCAAGCCCGCAAACAACTGAAAGAAGACTACATTAAGTTTTCTTTCCATAGTAAGGGTACGGCAGTATCTCTAGTGTTTAAAGAAGCTAACTTATTTGTACAGTTTTTTTTTTATTTTCTGTGAATAGATATCACACTAAAAAAAATATTTTTAGTCAGAGGGTTGTGAATATCTGGAACAGTCTTCCTGACAGAGTAGTTGCTGCTCCATCCATCAATTCTTACAAGTCATACATTGGGATCTACCTGGCAGAGAATTGGGGTCTTTAAAAGCCTTTTGGCCTCCTACCCCTGAAGGTTCAGTAAGATTTTACACTGAGACCGAACTCTAAATTGTATAACGCTGCTTTATTTAATACTGGGATGCATGGGTGGAAAAAGTTGGGAAGCTGGAAGGCTCCTTCCTGGGAAATTTGGGCATTTGGAAGGAAATTTGGGCATTTGGAAGGAAATTTGGGCATTTGGAAGGAAATTTGGGCATTTGGAGGGAAATTTGGGCATTTGGACAGAAATTTTGGCACTTGGATGGAAACTTCACTTTTTTGTATATGAAAATGCAAAAGCAATTGTGGAAAATTTTTCTCCCTTCCTGGGAAATAAACATTTCTTCCACCCCAGCTGGGATGTATACACATTGGGCAGCACCACAAGACATCACTCAAAAAATTCCAAATAATGATGAGGCACTGTGTTTCTCTCAGGCACATGCCAACATATAATATATTCCTTCCCTTCTAACTCGTCCGTCAGGATTAAGATCACTGTGTATGATACTCAGAAAATTCTGGGCATTCCTGTACTTATCTGATTTTAACTCCCAATATGTTAACAACATTTCCTGGTACAACAGCCCTTACCCAAAAATTTACATATTTCGTTGTTCTTTATAGACAACTTTGTCCAAATTTACATAATGTAAATATGAGATGCTTCATGTGACATCAGTACATGTCTGCTAAGCTGTCTGTGACAGCTCATGCAGCATGATCATGCAACAACCCCCAGGAGAATTTCTACCCTGGCGATTTAAACTGCTGCAATCTCTACCCCAGAAAAATCACAACCATTACAACTGCCCCTAGGAAATCTTTACCCAAAAATTTGGAATCATACAGGTTGGGAATTGTTGAGGTGGTTCTATTCAACCACAGCAACAATCTGGGTGGGAACTGTCTGAGCGTACAGTAGTTTCCAACTGATGGTTGTCCCACAGGAAATCAGCCTGATAGTAACCTCTAGGGGGGAGCTGTCCAAGAACTGTTTAAACAGTATGGGCACAGAGCATGACAACAGATCTATACAACTGTAATACAAGGCATGCTTCACAGGCAAAATGTTCAACAGAGAGACGATGGTGGTGAAAAACCTTTACAGCTAGGAAACAAGTCATTCAATGAGGCCATACCTTTTCTAAATTCATGGACCTCATAGCAGAATCTATGGACTTGACCACACCTGCCATGGACTGAGTTACATTTTTCATTGTGACAGCTGTCTGCACTCTGGTTGCAACAGCATCTACCCTGGCACTCATTCGGAGAAAGTTCAAGGCTTGGTTTTTCTGTCTGATGCTGTTTTCTGCATGAATTTTGGCCCCTTCCAAATTTCCTTTTTCTATTGCCTGAAAGAAAAGAGAAATAGTGGAAAACTGATCCCACCATGTTCTTATTGAAGACTTTTTGACTACATATAAACGTCTATTGTTTTTGGTTTCCCAACCTTCATGTAGGGATGTGAAGCATGTTATGAGGGGTCACACAGTTACTGTTACTCAAAAAGCTTTCAAACAGATGCCAGGTGCATTACTTTACAAAAATTCCCTGGTGAGGATCCCCCAACCTTCCTTTGAGGCTTTATGCCTTCTGCACTCACAAGTTGGGACTTTGGTCTCACAATGTAAGACCAACCGCCTTCCATGTAAAACCCTGGACTGGAACCTGGTAGTGTATGTACTATTCTGTATGTTGGTAAGAGATGATGATGATAGTAAGTTACCCTGTTCCATAAGGTAAGCAGTTGCAGTCTGGTGCAAGTTGTCTCAGAACTTGGGCAGCCACCAGTAAAAAGTTCAGGAGCCCAAACTAAACTTACGCCATCCAAGTGACAGTTTTCAAAGAAACCAATCTCTGGAAAACTTGTAAACTGCAGTATCTTAGAAGATATGTACTGAAAAAGGCATTACTTTTCCCCCCAATGGTTCTACAATACCTTTTTTTTAAATGATTATTCCATGGTATTATGTATTTAACAGTTTTTAGGAGATATCTTTTGTTGCAGTACTCACTGAGGTAAAAGAATTACTTGTAATTATACTCTTACATGTAATTGCATATATGATCATGAAGAGTAAATTTACTGTACCCTATAAGTAATTCATGTATCGCAAACAGTGTTGTAGCATGTTCAAATTTAGTGGTAAGCTGCAACCTTAGAGCCCAAACAGAGCCCTGTGAGTATAAATAGCATCCAAAAATTTAAGAGAGTGGGTATATTCTTGACTTATTAACCCTTTACTGGAGTATAATGTGGAAAAATCTTGAAAAATATCCCATAATATTAGATTTTACTTTAAAGTGTCTTCAAAACCAGTAAATATCACCACATTTACAACATTTTCTTGAGAAGTTTGTAAAGACCATTAGAGTGTCCCCCAACTTCATGATGACCACAAATGCCAGACACAAAAAAGCAGTACCAGGACTTTGTCTGCCTGGCACAGCCCACCAGAGGAACCGTACAGTACACCCCTGTGGCAAACATTAAACTTTTCAAAAAACACATCAAACAGTAGTTCATACCTTTGAATATTAAAATCAAGTAGTTTCACATCAAATATCTGAATAGTTTACCTTTTTCAACTTAAGTCTTTCTGCTTTCTGTTCTTTTTCACATTTCTTTGACTGTCTCTCAAGATTTTTGGCAGCAAATTTCAAGTTAAACATGTGTTCTGTTATTCAGTTGTTAAGGTTTGCTACTTTTCAGAGAAAAATTCTCATCAAATGAAGAGAACAACGTAAATTCTGAAAGCAAAGAAAGTGTACTAAAACTTGTATATATATCGGGATACCACAAATTCATCACTGCAAATTATTATAGTAGACTAACAAGAAGAGAGCTTCCAGCTTAATATGGTTGAGCAAATCCTGATGACAAAAAACAGAAACTGAATAAGACAAACACGTTTTACAATTGTTGCCCCCTGTGGGCTGGGGGTTGTAGAATATGCTCACGGTATTCCCCGCCTGTCGTAAGAGGTGACTAAAGGGGAGGACTTGCACTGTATTTGAACAGTATTTGAAACTGAACTTCAACCGAATTTATCTAGTTGACATTGTCATTAAATCTTATCTAACTAACTAACCATACAGTGCAATGGCTTGATTTCACAGTAATTGTTGGGTGTGCACTTCTAGATACATCAGGCTAGGCGATGCGCAAGTACTGCACTACATACAGTAGGCTTGAGCAATTCCAATACTTTCGGAATCAGGTAGTGACAGGTCTGGTACCCAAGGCCTTACTATAGGAGTTGTGCCTCCTCCAGTGACATCATAACTGGGTAGGAACTTACACCACAGCAGCCTATGGACAGTTAATAGCCTACAGTACCAATGTGTATGCACCAACTTCTGTAGACTTCTCAATGGCTAAGGTGTTGACTTGTTAATATCAGAGAATCATATATGGGTCCACTAATTGGAAAGCTTAGACAGGAAAAAGAAAAAGCTTAACCAAATGAGCCAGGTTTGTTGATCCACTTTTGAGCATTTTTGGATAGTATTAAAAATTCTGCAGGAGATGTACATACCACCCAAGCCTAATACACAGTACTGTACAGCAACAGCCCAGAAAATGGGAGGGGGTTCAATACTTTTTAGGAGGGCATGACTATAAGAGGGATACAGTATGGTTGATCTTAGTGGCAATCTTTGTTTGGTGTTACCATCTAAAATGTTTCCAGATTGTGGCTGACCATTACTGTAAAGGATCTCACAGACTGGTCATTTTCAGTTCAACCTGGATGGGGCAATTTAAGACAAATTTCAGCCCCAAGATGGTCTGCTCCATGACCCAAGATGATCAGGTTTGTATGAGAATTACATATAATACAGGATAAAATCTAGGGATCTGCACTGCAATAGCACAACCCAAGCCACTTTATTACTTTGAAGAGAATATTATTATGGTGCATAGTGTGAGTGATATATACACTTCACCATGCCCTGATCTCACCAGTCGGGCATCAGACTGCTCAAAAAGTTATATTAAAACTCAGGCTATGCTAAACTGCTCTACACCTTAGTTTAGATTGGATATGTCAGTGGAGAAAAGAGAGTGACTGACATGGCAACATAAACATTTCATTGCCAAAAGTAGTTTAGACATCAAAATGCTTCCTTAACTTGATTCCTTCACAGAACACTAACTCACTTATGTACAGATACAGATGTGCCAAGAAGTAACTACTTGACATTCTGCGCGAAATAATCTTTTAAGCCTCTTTGGCCGCGCAGACAAGTTTGCACGGGATTACCCGCAGACATTCTATTGTCCATTCCTGGCAACTGACATCGATACCCCTGTGGTTTTCACGTAACAAAAGAAGGCTTATAGGCGTGAGTGCAGAGTTCCTTTTCAAAGTTTTTTCTTGTACACAATGCCCAAAACAAACAGTGCCGGACATCAGTGTATTCGTATCTTTATTAAACTGAAATGAGTTCCGAGTTTGCTTCAGAACGGTCACCAAAACAAACGTTAAGAGAATAAGAACTCACACGAGTGAAAGACATTACGATGCAACACTTGTTGTGTACACAGCAGTTTTACCGTACTAAAGCATGCAGTAACGAGAATGTCAAGTGTGACGTCATGCTGCTGCGATTTGTAACGTGTTTGATTTCAGTGGGCGTAGCGAGACGTCACACTTAATGTTTTCTGTTTATGTCTGTCCGATCCGGGAATTTTTCATAGTGCAACGAGAGTACATGGTACATGGTACAATTTGAGAACAGGCCAACATGAAAACGTTTTCATTCAAGGAAAAGTGGTAACATTTAACTGTGGCACATCCCGGATTTTCCAACTTCGGGCACCACGGCAAGTACGGCCACATGACAACCCCCCCCCCCCAAAAAAAAAAAAAAAATAAGAAAAGTGCGACGTATTCCCTCCGATTCATTATACTTTACTTATGATGTCGTCCGTTGTTTTCTTCTTCATTTTAACGAGCGCTCCAGTAAATAATCTGCTAAAATCTTGCAAAGAATTTGACTGGCATGCAATGATTTGCTGAAGTTACAACATCCATGGACTTGAAAGCAACACCTCGTTTCCACCGGAAAATGGTGGGAATGGCACTTGTGTGGCCTACATACTTAGACTTGACAATATGTTTCTAACTGAGATTTCTTACCGTTGAGACTACGGAGGTGATCCAGCGGTTTTCGGAACTCTTGTAATCCAAATAAATTCCGTAGAAATTTTGTATAAATCCAAGTACAAATTCCCAATGGAACTCTCCGCCCTAGAACGTGTGCTGGGACTGTGGGAATTATGACAATTTTCAATGCTAGATGCGACTCGGGCCGCAGTAACAACCATGGCACCGTAGTATGTTTACCAAAGATAAAAGCAAACCGAAGCATATCTCAAGAATAGTAAAAGTTTAAAGACTGTTCTAAAACAAAAATCAATTTGCCTGCAGTATATATCTTTCAAATTTTTGTCGGCCTCGGTTTCATTTTTATTAAAACTACGCATGCACCGTCCCGACACGCTGTTACTAACAGGGCTTTGAGTTCAATCCAGTTTGGGTGAATACTGTACATTGTTAGATCCCCATATGAATGCACAGGCCCTGCCGTTTGCTAATAACGTTTTATGTATATGTACCGCGCAGTTGTGTATTAGCTGCAGTATGGGCTGTTGGCCCTTCCACGTGTAGTAATTGTGAAACGTTGTTGTGTGCGATGATGACCATAATTTCACGAAAGATGGAAAATTCCTGCATAATACACCCCGAAATGCACAATTTTCATTGGCTTTTGGACAGTGACCTTTTACGTACGAAGGTGAACGGTCCGCCTTACACACACGATCTGCGTGACCTGACTGTGATGCTTTGTAATGCAGTGCTTCCACTTTGTCCATCTAAATCAAGAAATCCTGAAGCAATTCTGTCAGTGACGAGTTAAATGCTAAAAGAAACGTTTAGGTACTAACAATATGAATGTTGCGAAGTAAACTACACAAGTTTTCTGGAAGGTTAAAAATCTAAAGTGCCAAATCACCAAACTTTACGGCAAATTGGATGGACTATGCATGGAGTTTAATACCGAGGTAGTATCTGCATGGTTCTACGGTCAAAGCAAGGAAAAATGAGTTTGGCTTGTGGAAGTGCTTCACTCCAAAACATGTTGGTTCATGCCGCGGCCCTTTGCACGTAGACTTAGTTCTTCGTGAATGGGCGCGGCTACAGTAAAATTCCCAGGTACTGTCCTCGCACATAGATTTGGTATGTGAAATCATAATACTTCCCCTGCAACGTTAACATTGCGGGAATCTTCAGTGGCTCGCTTTAGCTTGAAAGTTTGAACTACGTGTACTGTTTTCTGTATCATTTCTGTACAGTTTTTACTTCTGGACCATGATTTACTTAGAACTTTCACAAACTAGCAAAACAACCGACTTGGCTTACGATTGGCCTACTTAGAAATAAAAAAATTGCGATATTTAATTTAGGAGAATAGGCCTGTGTGTGCAGGCTTTGGAGGGCTGCATACTGTGTTCAAAGGCGAGACTGCTGGGGGAAAGGGATCGCAGAAAAGAAGGGGTTGGTAGGAGTGGGGAGCTAAAGAATCAGTTCAAGGGAAAATGCAGTCACGGTCACCCCACTTTTGCTTAGTGTACCCAGGTATCCTATTTCATGAATGGCTGTTGAAAACCATGTAACAATATTTTCTCACTGAATTTTGAAAATCACGCAAATTACGTAACTCATTGGTTTACCGTACATTGAATATGCAATATTTACGTTCTGAAACATCCTGAAAGATACCTGAAAGGAAATTTTATGAGGGTAGTTTTGAGATTCAGCTGCTGTTTCAAAATAAGTTTGAACAATTGTACCGCAATTTTCATCTTTCTTTCATGGATTATTACATTGGATTATTACACTGGATTAATATACTGGATTACATACGTCGATTTCTGGATTCGCTGATTTCTTCAATGTTTCATAAAATGGTAAGCTCTAATTTTAACTTTGTTGGTGTTAAAGGCAAGGTGCAGCAACTTCCCGACATTGCTCAGCCTAAAGACTTAACGCATCTTTGCGATGTTTTTGTCCTTCTTGAATTTGAAAGAAAACCTCAAGGCTAGACACAGGTGTTTGAGCCCGGTGGTGGTGGGGGGGGGGGGGGGTGCACCCTCTCCCAGAACTTGAAAAAACCTAACAGCTTAGGCCGATGTATGAAAACTCGTACAAATTGTCTTGGGGAGAAAGATTTCTTTCTAGCAAGCACGGCTTACCTCCCTCCCCCCCCCCCCCGCCCGTCGTCCACGAAAAAGATAAGGAAGCTTTTATTACCGGTAAGACCCTACCGCATTCGGGGACAACAGGATGGGGAAACTCAAGCACTGCCTTTCGTTGGGGATGGGCAGTTTATTGCAGGACACCAAGGCCTATTTATTTTTTATTAAGAAGTGCTTTTGCAAAGACGTGAATGTGAGAAGGGAAGAATCGTTGTGTGATTTATTTTTCCTGTTGCTAATATGCTTGTTTTGAAACTTGTATAGGACTACGTGTCAAGTCGAACCTTCTTTTGACCTTTGCCCCGCCTAGTTCATGCGAACTTTATGGGCAGGTTGGGAATGAAAGATGATTGTTGTACGGAGGATGGAATTCTGATGAATTTGCGTTGATTTTGGGTGGGGTTAATTTGGTGCACAGGGTCGTGGAGACGAGGGCGGGAAGAGGAGAGGAAGACTTGAGAACATCTGAGCCGATTTTCGTGAATGCAGTGAGAGTGGGGAGATTTGTGGGTGTGTTGTGAGGGACGTAAATAAGGAGACAGCCCAGGCCTACGCTCGGAAGCTTTTCGCGGCCCAGGCTGCCGTGAGAAGGGTGTGTGGATGATGGGTGTGCGAGTTAGGTGTGTGGTGTAGGTGTGCAGGCAACCAGGACCTAGGCCCTAAGGCTTTTCGCGGTCCAGGTTGCTGGGTGGTGTATGATTAGTATGTTACGTTGCACCTGGGGAGGTGTAGAGTAGAGGAAGTGAGTATTCTAACAGTTGTTGGTATCTACTTGCTACAGATAATTTGTGAATCGATTTCTCTGTCTTTTCCACCCATTTTTCATTAAGAGGAGTCGATACATCTCACACCACAATCACAGAGGTGGCGCCAGGATTTGCCCGACAGGGGGACCAAGCTGTGGCTTTGTGTCCAGTGTGCATCGTAACAAAAAATAATGTAAAAGTTTTTCACTTCAACTTCTGTACTGTAAAGTACCTAAACCATCTGTTCAAATTTCTCGTTAACTGCTTTCTAGCAACTCGTATGAAAAATGCAGTATCTACTGTACACAGTTTCTTCGTGATTATGACAGTAAAAATCTTTCTGATGCATCTCTTGGGCCGAGATTTCACCCATACAGTACCGGTAACTATGTACAGTACGATACGGCACACACTGCATGTCGTTACCACATACGTATACAAGAACACTCGTTCGTAGCCTGGATATTCCCGACGATATGTTATGCCGAAGCAGTGCACGTGACTGTGGCATGCTCCACTTTAGCAACATGGGGTATACCAAAAAAAGGAGGATAATATTTTGCTCTTTTTTGTCATATGTTTGGAAACTTTGTAAGCAAAAAATTTTTCAAATAGTTTGAATATCAATGAAAAATTATGAGCAACATAAAGATAGGTATCATTTTAATATTTAAGGGAGTAACAGGATAGAAGTAACAGGAAAGAAAATTTTTTCCTGTACACACGGCGCAAGGTATCCCTTGAAAGAATGTGCACAATGCTACAGCTGGCGAAGTGAATTTTGTTTCCAAAAAAGTATCTCCACTAAGAATACGAAGTTTTAGCGATTGATTTGATACAAGAGAATGTTATTTTGGTTAAAATATTTGCATAGCTTATCGATACATAACTATATTGCCAAAATTTACTTCGTTAGATAATGGAAGCATGTCATCTTAATTTAAGTGTAAACACTATTGAAATTTGTTTTATTAACGATGTGCATTACATTTGTATGATACAGTATATGCAATCTACTAAATGCATGAGTCTTTCAACCTTTTAAAAAGTGGGTTAGATGTTGTTGGCAGATGGTTTAATGTACAGTGTACTAATAACCCTACAGTACATTACCAGTTTGAGTGTATCTATTTGTGGCCGTAGAGACACCTTCATACATGTTCTCCCTTTGAATGAGAAGGCTCTATTTCCATTGAATTTAGTCTGGGTGCAGTATCGATTATTCTATTGTCCCTTCTTTTGTAGCTCGAAAGTGCGAAACTTGACATTGTCTCTTTGAAGCCACTGCTCTTTCCGGCTTAACTATTGAGGTGACAACCACAAAGTAAAGAAGCTTAAAGTTTCCGCGAAGATTCGCGCAGATACCTATCTTTTAACAATACATACTCCCCTGCGATGGTCGCAGTGAATTCGTGGATCGTGGGCGCGATCAGGTAGTTACTTTTTGGCACATCTGTATATCATTTTTACACACGTGCCTCGTCATCCTGCATAAACTGTTCTACTTCCCACATTCCTATAAATTTGTTAAATTTTTAATTGTCATAACACGCGCGTGCGTACACGTAAATTGCCAAAACAAGTGCGTCATAACTTCCCAACAAAGTTTCTTGCGAAGTTGAAGTCCACCTTCGTAGTACACCGAGTATGGTGTGCAATGCATAATGCAAGGATAGTGTATTGCCTGCGCTGTTACATAGGGCGTTGGTCATGAATGAACTAAGGGAAGCGGCCCCGTGTAAATTCATGCACCCCCACCGGCAATTATCCAGGGAGTTGCAACAGTTTTTCGAAAAATTACGGGAATATATCGGGTTTGCGTTTCATTTGGAGAATCTTTTTAAACTGGACGTACAGTAAGTTTTGGGCAAGACAGTTTACAAAAAATATATTCATATCGATAGGGCCCCATGAAATGAGTACACCAAGTAAATTGAGTGGAAATTTTAGTGGCCTTGAAGTGCTAAGATACTGTAACGTTAGTTACTGTACGTATTTTTGCAGAGAACTGAGCGGATAGGCTACTAGGCCTAATACTATGTAGCACTACTAACCTAGTACAGTCCAGTACAAAACACGATACACGGAATCTTCGAGGCTTATCGTTCTATAATGAGCCCGTTAGATACAAAAATTGCTGCTTCATTCTTTCCATATTTCTTGAGATTAGTGTTGATCTGCTGCAAGTTATTTGTGTTCCATGTTTAGAAAGGGTAAAAGACCACAATGGGATGAAATTAGAGTCACGTCGTGGTATTTTTTCCAACGCAATATTTCCCTTTAAGGATATTGTTTTGCCACAGTAAAATGCCATTGACAAAAGTGATGCATGCCCAATAAGGTGTAGTGGTATTGCCAATATAAAATATTGATATACCAACCTGAAAATATCGATAATATCGATATTTTCGCGGAATGGGTATGCACACTACACATATGTCGAAATGAAGTATGGGAAAGTATTACCATGTACCCAGTCCCTGTTGACTTAAATGGCAAGTTTTACTACGTTGGTAGCGAAAAATAAATCATGATTTGTGCAGAAAAATTAAAAAAATTGTGTTTACATTTTACATTTGAGTAGTCGCATTCCCAAAGGAAATTTCAATTATTTCTTTGCGAATTTGTCTTATGTAGCTTTTAGTGTCACTTCAGCATCACACCAGACGATCAAATATCCCTCCACCTTGCTAAAGCAACAGCCATGATCGAAAAAAATCTGTAGTAGGTCTGCCCCTAAATAACTACAAAGTAGCTTCAAAATCTGTAATTACTGGTTTCACTGACCATACAAACGTTTTCAAAAAGAGTAGCCCAAGCATTAGCATAATTCCCACCCCTTACTGGCATGTGCTACGCCGATTCCTTCCACTAGCTACAGCTTGTGTTTTAAATATTTTTCTTTCAAACAAAAATATGGTATCTTTTGATCCGTAAGTTTTGGGTTAAGTAGAAAGTGTTCCTTCTGGACTCACGTAAGCCAGGGGCCTTCTCTATTATTCAATTTGTCACAAAGACGTACGTACCTCTTCACCTAACTCTCGTAAAATACCCCGCACGTAATTCACTATGCAATGCTGCATCAAAGCGGCCTTGTTTTGCTAGTCACTATGTATCTAAAATACCGACCGATATTTTCGATATCAACTATTTGTCAGTATTAGAGTCAACTATAACCACTAGTTACTAGCAGTCGATATTACCTAGCTGACCTCTACATACCCACACTCTTGTCTGTGCTTCAGACATTCCAATAACCTACGAACACAGTACTGCTCGTAGTCAAAATCCAGGCACCGCTGCAGGCTGCAGCTCGCTAGCTGCTTCAGCTTCTCGGCACTCTTGCACGTGTCCAGTACTCTGTACTCGGTCAGAGTAACAGCTCCCTGGTATTAATACCTCAAATTCAGTCTATTATAGTGGCACACGTGGTTGCTAGAGAACGGAACATCTGACCGATTAGTTGCGAGTGGAGTACCCACGACTCGAGTCCAGATTACTGGCTCTTAGAATCACTCCCATTTCTTTTTTTAACGAGAAATTTGGCAATTGTCTTTTCACTCACGAATCCTTTCGCGACCCTCCAAAATACTTTCGCGACCCTCGAAAGGGTCGCGGCCCCCAGTTTGCCGACCCCTGATTTACGCCCCATGTGTTCTTTGGCAGTCAGTCACCGATCCAACACCCACTGTGTACACAGTGCATTAAAGTATTCCACTGCGTATGCAAACCGCAGAAATAATTCATACAGCATGCCTGTGCTCGTAGCATTGTGATGAACAGCTCAGTATTGTGTTACGAAGGTCACAAGAGGTGAACCTAGACCTGCGTAAGCTAAGCCTAAGATTTGTTGGAAACTTTACCCTATCGATGCTTAGGTATTGGTTTTCATAAACACTCGTATCGGTCATGAGTCACTGCTGTTAAATATCGATAATTTGTGTTGAGTGTCGCTATTTTAGTAGAATCGTTTTAAAACGAATCGTTATCCAAGTGAATAGTAGAATATCGATATTAGTACTATAAACCGACTTTACTATGTACCGATATTTTTGAAAATGCATATCGATGATATTACTAAGGAGCAAATATCGACTAATATTGATAATATCAATATACCGCTACACCCTAGTGCCAAAACTCTCTTCCACAATCCTTTGTACATCCAGATTGCATAGTTTGTTAATTGCACGCGGAATGTAATTGTCAAGTTGGAAATTGCGCGCCAATGCCGCTACAAACTGAATACACACAATACATTTAACTATATGTGTACGTATATACATATACGCTTATGTATACTATATTTATGTATACTACATACTATATGTACGTATACTGTACGTACGTACGCTACACTTATACATATCATACTACTGCCAAAATTTATGTACATTTTTCCTATTTGGCAGGAAATAATCATATTTTGTGTGGTACTCAGTGGGAATTAAGTGGAGGCACATTACAACACAAAATTGCATGGTTGCTGTGTGTGTATTGGATAAGGCTAGTTTGCATTGCATGCACAGTACGCCGACAGACCGAGGTACTGTAACCGTTTTACCACCGCTATGCCGGGATGGAGTCTTGCTCTGCGCGCCGCACACCAAACTGAATTATTGCGCGCCACATTCGTGGTAAAATCAGTATGTAAATTGAAAATGCGCGTGGAACTTCTTCCGCGCGACTGACAAATTATGCAGTCTGGTTGTACATGGCCGTTTGGAAAAGGGTCTAGATCCTAGTGTCATCATTCTACTCGAGAATTGCCATTGAAATTTGCATGACAAGCACCTACAGCATAAAGAAAAAGTAGCTGATTTAAGAAAAGAAAAAAAATACATTATGCTGCAGTGTTCGATTTTAAGGAATTAGCAATGGTTGTCCATTGCTAATTGAACAACCACATTGTAAAATTTGGTTGTCCTGCTCAAAATAAGGTAGTCCCAAGCGTAACCATTTTCGCAAGTTCGCAACCATGGAACTGATAACGCCCCATTATCACCAGCCTTCCAAAATGGCTTTCAATTTTAGACAACCCCCCCCCCGAAAAAAAAACAAAAACAGATATCTACTGTATAAGAGTAGTGCTGTCTCGTGACGTGCATTAATTAGTGTACATTTTGGACATAATTAATGTTATGATGTTCGCATTGCGGGTTAATAAATTAAACATCTATAGATTGAAAGCACTGGTGTTGCAACATCAGTACTATGAATTTGTAGCTTGCACGAATAAATTGAGCTTCTCTGTGTACAGTGCAGGCCTAGTGGCCTACTAGTGGAGTTTGTACAGGGCACATATTTTGGCTTGATAGTGCTACAGTATGCACATTTCGATAAAGTGACTGTGTGGGAAGTTGTGGTGAACGTGTGTAATCACCGCACTTTGCTGCAAATCATATGATGCAATTTTTAAAGTTCCTTGCTTGCGCAATTCATCGAGCTGCTAAATGTAAACATGACATCACTTTCCTCAAAAGATTTGGTTGTCCTGACGGACCACCTTACACACCTGTTTTTGCAAAATCTGGTAGTCCTGCAGAATTTCTGGTTGTCTCCGGCGACAGGATCACCCTTAAAATCGAACACTGTGCTGTAGAGAGGCAGGTTGGTACATCTTAAAATGTCAACATATTTAGCTGGTATGTGACCAAAAGGTTTGGTGGTCCATTTTTAACAGTGGTATATATACTGTAGGGCCCACTGTAATGTGCTGATCCATTGCTTTGTTAGAGATTTCTCTGTTACTATACAAAACATCACAGTATAATTCTTTACTTTTCTTGCAGAACAAAGAAAAAATGATGTGGAAGAAATAAGACTTAAACATCCCAATAAAATTCCAGTGAGTATCAGTCTGAACAGGAGAGACTTTTTTGTGGAGGGGTTTTATAATTTCAAGGAACATTTGTAATGTACCTTTAGCATATATTGTGTGCAGTAAAGTTTACACTTTGGCATTTAGTGATTTCAGATTGGAGCTACTCATGAGTTTCAGGGTTTCCCCTGGCATTCTTTTTGTGAGGCGGCCACCTCACAGTTTTTGGCCACCACCTCACAAAAAATTTTGCTGTACTTGCCACCTGTACTTTACTAGCTATGGAAGTATTGATAGTTCTCACTCACTGATGGTGCCAAAGGTGGCATCATACTACTCATACCACCTCACACTCTCTAAAACCCAGGGGAAGCCCTGAGTTTGTTCAAATGTATTCTTTTAAGTAAGGATACTTCTTTCTAGAAGTATAATGCTGCCTGGCAACTTTAATAGGACACATTCATGTGTAAAGTTTTCATACTGTCATCTAGTCGGTGTGAGTATTAGTGCTGTTGCATCTCAGTTTTGAAGTTTTGCAGCATTTATGAAGATCCTTTTAGGATAGTGTTTCATCTTTAAATTTCTGTAGACATGTAAATTTCACACCTTCCTGTTTGATTTAAAAGGCATTAACAACCTTAAAAATTGCAGCATTTCCCATCAAAATCCATTAAAACTTGACAATTTTACAAGAAACTTACGGTTTTTGCCCCTTTATCATGAATAAACATGAGCTATATGCAAATTTGTGATGTGAAAGAGGGCCCCTTTAGGTGTGTTATATTATCCTTTGTTTGTTTAACATTCATTCCAAGGACAGTAATAATGTTGGCATGCCCTGAGGTGTTTATTTTGGAAGTAGCTATTTATTACTTTGAAAATGACCACATTAAAGACCAAACTAGAAACTAGCTGGTTAGTAATTAACAGATAATTTGTATAGGATCAACAAAAGAAATTCAGTCTGTCAGACTGTGTGCAACACTCCACATCACAATATTTGCATAGCAAATGAGTGATCTCAGAAATGGTCAAACTTTGAAAAGGTATATCTTGTAAATGGTAAAAGATATTTGAATAATTCTAACAAATTTTTAAGTGGGGATCTAAATCTATCATTATTAAAACAGGCGTTTTGGTAACATGTCCACAGACCTTTAAGTATGATTAATTTTCTAGTGACCTAAAAAGCCTCATTGGATGCTGCATGATATTTCTGGTGTGGATTGTTTTTCAAAGGGTGTGAGGAGCACTCTTATGTTCAGTGAGTTTTTTTCTATTTGGGAGACATTTTTTAGGGAGTCTGCTAGATATACTGTACATCTTTAGGATGGAATTGTTTTCATTGGAGGAGGAGAAGTCTTTAAATCTAGTGTGCTATTTTAAGCATAAACTTCAAGTCCTACATCTGCAGTGCCTTCTTCTTCTTAAAAAAAAAAAAAAATACAAATAACATAATAAAAAAAAATTGCCAGCACACTACCCTTTATACCTTGTCCTAGCCCTCTACCCATGCCTTCCCCCATCCAAATTTATAACTTCCCTGTAGATGCATTACCAAATATCTGGTGACTACAGTACCAATAGGAATTTGATCAGACCCTTTGTAAGATTAGCACCCTGATGTCTATGGGAACTTGAAATTTAACCAATTGCACCCATTCCTACCCTATCCAAATTTATAGCTTCCCTGCAAATGCATTACCAAATGTCTGGTGACTACGGTACAGTACCAATAGGAATGTGATCAGACCCCTTCATAAGATTAGCACCCTGATGTCTGGGAACTTGAAATTTGACCAGTTGCACCCATTTCTCCCCACCCCTCCTTCCCCCTCTAAATTTATAGCTTCCCTGCAGATACAGTACATTACCAAATGTCTAGTGATTACTGTACCAATAAGAATGTGATCAGACCCCTTTGTAAGTTTAGCACCCTGATGTCTATCGGAACTTGAAATTTTACCAATTGCACAGCACTTGTTCTTACGTGCAAACTCTGCATTCAATAACATACACTGCTCAATTCTGTACCATTGTTTTGATTTCTAAAATTATGTTTCTGCCTTTTGTCTGCCTTTCATTGTCGGCCCACTTGAACTGATTTCATTACCTAGTTTTAACACTAGCATACAAAAGAAGCCTAAGATCTATTGACTAATCAATTTGATATTTATGTTCAGTAGTGAAAAGTCTTTCTGTCCAACAGATACTATGATAATTTGTCGTTTGAAGTTTCACTTTCACAGAATAAAGAAAATAAAAAGATAAAAAGAGAGAACAAAGTGGTTGTTTAAATGAAACAGTATAAATACATATCAGGGTCTGTACAGTACAGTATACTGTATAGAACATTGGAAGTGCACTCCATATCACCGAGTGGCCGAGTGGCAGAGTGGATAAAGTGGATAAAGGCGGTGGCATTTGAAGTGATGAAGCTTGGCAACTGGGAGGTTCAGGGTTCGATTGCCGGCTGGGTCAAAGTAAGGTGGGTTTTTCATCCAAGAGAAATCTACGGTTTTCCCATCTGAACTGGCTTTTCAAAAGAAACCAGATTTAATGTAAATTGTTGAGTTGGTTAATCACCTGATGTGAAGTTGTAATAGACCCTTTTCCAAATAGCAGTTACAAAGGATTGTGGGATTGGATTTTGCTGTGTGTCATTTTTGGCCACAGTAGAATGCCATTGAGAAAAATGCCCCACTTCAAAAGTGTATCCCACAATCCTTTGTGACTGCTATATGGAAAAGGGTCTATTCAGAAGCCATACAGGCTTTTCCCACATCTGTGGTCACTTACTGTAGCGTTGTAAATTAACTGCCCTGGCCTTCAAGGCATGTCTCAGCACAGTATAAATCAGTGTTACACAGTCTTTGGAATAGTAGACCACTTCTTGTCAAATTAAAAGTTTCACTGACCACCCTCTATTACACTTACTGCGGAGTATATACTGTTTTTTTTTTTTTTTTATGTTGGGCAGACCATGTGAAAAGTATTATACTCTTCCAGGTTGGGATATAACTTAAGAAATTTGAGGTATCTTACTGCATAGAGCCCTCTGCAGCAAGTTACCTCAATTTAGAGTTTCTCAGGATATAGTACAGTTCATTACATAGGATAAATTCAGTTGACTGAACACTCAAAGGTGCCACAGGGTTCCTTAATTTTCTCAGGTTATCCAGATGTTGGGGTTTAGCAGTACAAGGTACAGTTACCAGAAAAAGTTAAGGGGCAAAAAATGTTTGTATATGTGTTTGTGTGCATGTGTGTGTCATTGCGTGTGTGCATTAGAATGTGTCAGATAATCATTGTTCTGAAATAAAGGGAATAATTATCATTTAAATTACCAGAATTGCCTCAGGATTGGGTTACATCTAGGCTGTCAGAAAAAAAAATGAAATTTATGGGAAATACAGTGTAGTTATGTGCAACAGACTGAAATTAAAGGGCTAATGCAGTCATCCTAATTTGAAGTTGTATACCCAGGTATCCTAATTTGTACCTGGCTTGCTTTAATCATGTGACGATAATGACAGTGTATGAATTTTTAAATTCATGAAATAGGCCTCCTGGGTTGTACCTCTGCCCTGAAGTATGATGGAAAATGCAAGTAATGAAAGTAAGAGGAGATTTGCAGTATTTAATTGATGTATCAAAGTAAGGGTGGTGTGACTGCTTGTTCCCTGTAAGTTTAAGTCATTAGTGCTTGCCTCAATTTTAAGAAAATTTTTTGGTCGTCCATTGGACACCCTGTCTGCATTTTTTTGGTTGTCCAAAAGAAAACCACAAAGAAATTTGCACCAACCCTAGAAGCAGTATGTTAACTTGTTGCATGAATGGACAACCAACCCACCATGTTTTGGTTGTCCGTCACAAATTTTGGTCATCACAGGCAACCAGATGACTGTTAAACTTCAGCGCTGACAAGGTTTACATATTTATCATTGTCCACATCCCTGTCAGGTCTGTTACTCTATTCCTGTTGTGATTTAGGTGTCCTTATTCTTAAAATGGCTTTATAGTTGTAGCAGTTTTGAAATTGTGATTGCAGTGACACACAAATCTGTAGATGTTGTGTGACAACAGTTGTAAGACATGCCAGGAGCATTTGATGCATTGCAATACAGTTACATCAGTCACCTGATGGAACATCTTGCATATACAACACACTGAGCATGAACCAGATGTAATGTGTTCAAATGTGTGGCCACAACTTTTCTTGTCTTTCAGTTAAAGGTGATACTTGTAATAGCAAGGATCGGGGGGGGGGGGGGGCGACTCGAACAAACTTTTTTGGGGGGTCAGAAATTAAGCTTTGATGCAGAACGAACAAAGAATACCTTTTATTATAAAAAAATGATGACGATGATGAAGATGATAATTGCATTTACTTGCATGGATATCTAGACAATCATAAACAAACGTGCAGCACTCTCTGCTCAGTGATAAATTGTCCCAGAGACAGTGCCTTCAGCACTGCACTAACAGCTTTAACGTGTATGATTATGAATTATCTGACAGGTACCTGTACATTTAACCCCTGGTTGGATAGAGGCAAGTGAAATAAACCATCTTACCCAAAGAGTGTACAGTATGTATAAAATGTAGGAATTGAACCGTAATCCTTAGATCAGAAGTCCAGTGCCTTTACCAATAGTTCAACCACTCTCATTCTTTTAAAATCATTTTTACATTTTTGTTTTCTTGCAGGTCATAATTGAAAGATATCAAAATGAAAAGAACCTTCCTCTCCTAGACAAAGCTAAATTCCTAGTGCCTGATCATGTGACCATGGGTGAACTCGTTAAAATTGTGAGGTGAGTTGCAGTTACGATAGGCAAAGGGGTATGGAATGAGGGAGGGGCATTTTCACATGGTCAGTCCTTGTGTTCTTATCATGCCCCCTGTCACTAGCCACTTTCAGACTGAACGAAATTTGTGGAAGAGAAAATGTTCACTACATGCATGGTATCAGCTGTTTCCTCTGCCTGTGCCCTTTATTTTTAGTTTTAATATTTCTTTTGGTAATGCCTCTGCTTTATCAAAAGTAGTGGCACCCATCACTTCATCAGCAGTAAACAGAGAATAAACTGGCTATTAAAGCCCCTGTTTGGAATAAGAGATGGCACTGTTAAACAATTAAATGGTAAAGTACAGTAGTGTGTCCTGTAGAGCTACTGACTCTGGGTGCAACTTAACACAGCAGGTATCTTGATGCATGTAACTATAGCTTCACATAACATGAAAATTTTGCTCTGTGTATACCAAACCGCAAATACTGTGCAGGGTCAGTGTTGTCCTCATTTCTCTATAGTCGCTTCATGAAATCTAATCATAGACGTAGGAAGGGGGGGGGGGGAGGGGCTGGGGGAAGTCAAAAATGTGGGGGAGCTGAAGTATGCTTCCTCCCCCCCCAAGATCCACGGCCAAAAACCCCTTATTTGTCTCTTCTGTAAGAAATGTCAAAAATTTGCGGTAATTTTCGTTAAAATTTGTCCAAAATGTTGCACCAAATTGCATCTGAGGACCGTAAAATACCCAAAAATTTTCCAAAGGGGAGGGGGACACCCCCTCCCCTAGGCCGGCAATTCGAAACAAGGTTCAACCTCCCCCCCCCCCCAGGCTCAAAAAGCTTCCTAGGCCTATGAATCTAATAGTTTCTTTGTAAACTGTTAGGGCACATGCAGATAGCTAGAAGAGATGTATGTAAGAACTGCTTTGTAACGTGGCAAGGAGGAGATATTTAAGTTTAATAGATATTTCAGTGTTGAGTACATCAAGATTCAGTGCTCTGTCAGGCAGATGTTAAATTAGGATAGAGTGTTTAAGTTTTGTTTGAGTTATTTTAAATTTACAAATTTCCAATCATATATTTGCTAACACTTTTTGAACTTCCCTTTTCCTTCTAAGGTATAAAAAGAAACCTGAGAAAATGCTGGGTATATCCCCCCTCACTTAATTTCAAAGAAACAATGTTTTGTATCTAGAAGATACTTCATAAATCATCTTTCTTTGTCTTCCAGGAGGAGATTACAGCTCAGCCCCAACCAAGCATTCTTTCTTCTGGTAAATCAAAAAAACATGATCAGTGTTTCTACTCCAATATCAGAAGTCTACCAAAATGAGAAAGATGATGATGGATTCCTGTATCTTGTCTATGCTGCTCAGGAAACATTCGGTTAGACTGCCCTCTATCCTGAAATCATATTTTGCCTCCTGACGATCTTCGCCACTGCTTCATTCTCTTCTCCCTGTCCTGATGAAATACTCCCCACCTTTCTTGTTTTTGTTGCTGCAAAAGGAGAAAGAATATTTGTAAAAATGTACTGTTTTGATAATTTTCTTCAAATTGTAATAATCATGATGTAGCTTCATTTCTTTGTTTTGTTCATCTTGTTATTTTGACCTCGTCATTCTATTTCAATCAACTTGTTTCTTGTCCTTTTTCCATTTTTGTTTACATATATATGTAACATGCCTTTACCTGTGATTTATTGTGAAAGCCCATTTCTTGGTGGCCAGCTTTTAACCCTTTTGTTATTCTGCAGGAGGTGTGATGAATGTAGTTTACGACAGTTCCTTTTGTTTTTGTTTTTTTTCATTTTCCTGGTCCCTTTTTCCCCCCAGTTTGTTTTTGAAAATACTTTTCATTTAGTTTCCTTGACATGCATCTTTTGTGAAATTTGGACAAGGCAATAGAGTTTTCAAAGTCATCTTTTGTGGTAGCTAACAAAACTTTCTGTGCTGCATACAATCTAAGGTAGGGGTATCATCATGGCAGACTGGTAATTTGACAACCATTTCCGCATTGGTCACAGGAAACTGTATTTTAAATATGTGAGTAGGATATCATTAAATGGGTCCCTATTTGGATTGGTATTTATCAGCAGATGGGCTGTTGTAAAGCGAGGCCATGGATTAGGAAAGTGCAGCACCATTGGTTAATCTGTGATTGCTTTGATGGAGATGATGTTGTATGTATTGAAAATTGGTGTTGGGGGATTAAAATGAGCAAGGTCTAGCATTATAGCTTTTTATGATGTAAATGCAAGAAGGTTCTTTATTTTGGAGAGAGAGGGTATTGTACATTTCAAAAGAAAATAGAGCATGTGGGAGAAGAATGGGAAAAAGGTTTTAAGGAAACTTTTGGAAAGGTAGGGGATTTTAGTAAAAACTTGACATTTAATATATGATAGTGGTATTTGAGAGTCCATCCAGTAATAAGAGGAACATTTTTTTTTATCTGGAAGAGGGGAACTAGGGGCTAGAGAGGGTATGTGGTTGAATATGGTGAAATGTTTGCTTAGTAAGCTTCAAAGGTCTTGGAAAGGACTGTTGGACTGTGGGTTGAGTGAAAATATGGAAATTTGGTGAAAGAGAAACAGTGCTAGATTGTAAGAGAACTATTGTGGGTTTGTTAAGGTCATGTTAAATGGTTGAAAAGATTTATGATAAGTGATTTTAAGTTTGTGGAATGTTAATAGATGTGAAATAGTTATAAGTGAGAAAAGATGTAAAGGTTAATTACGGTAAAATGTTGACAGTACTATTTTGAGGTTAAAATTGCAATGATAGTGGAGATAGGTTCTAAATGTATGAATTATTAGGGGAGATATATTGAGGACTTAAAAGAAGGTAAAAAGATCAGGGATTTATGAGATTGAATTAAGAGAATGTAGTCTATGGATGGAGTAATATTTTAGAGAAATAAGTTCATGTCGATTTTGGCCAAAAAAAGAGGAGGGGGTGGGGGTGGGGGAGTTGTGAAGGAAAGTTTGCAGCTTTTGATCAGTAGCATAGACAGACACTGGCATTTGGGGAAGGGGACCAGTGTAGGGCAGGGTTACTCTATGTGGAGGGGGTGTGCAAGATGAGCAGTGAGAACTGTAATTTTGGGTTATTTCATGATATATTGTCACCTGATTTGGGGCAACAGGGTTGGAGAGGTTGTGAGAGGGGGCATTTCCCCTTCCCCATCTCAGTAACCCTTGGTAGGGGTGGCATTGAAATGTGTGTAATTTTATATGAGAAAGATAGAAGTTTGAGATTCTGTAGAAAGGACAAGATCAGGAATATTAATGAATTGGACAGTAATGTAAGCATGAAGATGGATATTTGAGAAATGACTTGAGGAGATAAGACTGGTATGAAGTACGCTGAGAATGGATGGGTGAAAATGAGGGTTTCGGGGGAAGAGTGAGCATACCAAGTCCACTTTATATGAAGTATGTGTATGCTAGACTTAGAAATGACATGACAAGTTTTGGCCTTAACTTTGGGACAGAGCAAAAGTTGTGGAGAGTAAACTGGATATCAAAAATCCATAAAATTACAGAAACCAGAAAAATAAATTAATTTTGAAATGCTTCCTTGGTGAAGGATTTTCAGGTGAGGGATGAAAGATCCTCTTGTAGTTTTCCTGTAAATATTTCTTGGTTGTCACTGCCTTGTAAAGGAAGGATCAGTAAGGAAGGGGAAGTCAAAACTGCTGCTGGTTATCTTCTAGATATGTATCTCTATGGTAAATCTTTTATCTTTGTATATAGACTTTAAAATTAATATTGTAGGGTGCACTTTATAGAAATACCCTGAATTCTATCACTGCTGTTAAATTAATTTTTGTGATTTCAGTTTTTGATCACAATATATGAATGCTGGCCTGGTCAAGCATATCTTAGAATGGAAATATTTTTTAAATTATTTTTTACTTGGATTGAGTTCACCATAGTTGTAGCCATATGTGGTGGGGCATAAAATGTGACTGGGAAGTTTCATATATAGTGTTTATGAGAATGAATAAACTTTCATGGTGCAGGCGGTCCATAGATGGAGTGTGCGGTTTGTTTCTGTTTGTTTTGTAGAGGAGAGGGGGGGTATTGATCCTCCCCTATCATGAAGGAATAGGGAACAATTTGTAATTTGGCATGGTCTCATTCCATATGTATTACTGTTATTTCTGTTGCAAACATTGCACCTATGTAGCATTTGTCTACTTGCATTAGTGATTTTGTTAATAATTAGTTTTTGTAAAAATGGTAGCTTGTTATTATAACTTGTTATTTTTTGTGTTTTTACATTTACATTGTTATTGAAATGTGAAAAAACCTGATATTTTTCATAAATAAAAACTTGTTTAGTTTTGAGAAAGCATGGTTTCATCACATGGGATGTAAGGTGACAAGAAGTATTGTTTAAAAAACAAATATTTTTACAAAATGGAACTTCAGTCTGTCAAGAAGTGTGATCTTATTATTATTAAGGCGTTAGTCAACACTTTCTGACAAAATTGATGGGCAAAATAGAATGGTATTGGCAGTATGAAGTTTTCCTCCTGCTGTGTTAGGTATTTAGCAAGGTCTGCAATTTCACATACGCTTGATGGAATCAGAGTTTCACTCCAAGCATGCATATGCCATGCCCCTCCCAAGTCGGAGTAGATGGTTTAATCTTGAATATACCCTCCTGATAGGCTAGCATTGAATAGTTTATTAGCATGCTTGGTTTCTACAGCCAATTTCTTTGATTTTTTTTTTAAATGTTATTATAAAAATTTCAAACTTGCATTTCCTATACCTTCCACATGTCTTTGATAAGTTTGTCACAGGTGACATGGGACTGTAATAAATCTGTACCATTAGTTTAATGCAATGTTTTTATGAGTGCTTGTATTTTGTTGTCTGGACTATGGTAAATAACAGTTCATCTTTTGAACTAGTTGAACAAGTTACTAGGAGAAAGGCATATAATACCATGGAAGAGAAACAGGCATGCTAGCAAGGAGGTAAGGGAGTTTGCAGTTGGGTTTAAGCCAATTTCTTGGGTAAATTCCTGCAAAAAATTGGGCAATCTGGAAAAGAGATTCTGTCCCTCAGTCCCCCACCCCAGTAACCCTGTCCCCCACTCAGAGATTCTGACATGAAGTATTGTGCCCAAAGGTACAGTGAGCAGGCATGCAGCTAGGATTGGATCTCATGAGGGGGTTTTCTTAAGTTCACCCCAACCCAATGATGCCAGAGGTATTGCTGAGCTGCAAAAGCCTTTCCTATTGGCACAGGACTTCACTTGCCTCTGAGCAGTTAGCTCATAATTAAGAAAGATTGAACATCGGGTGCACAGGGAGTCATGTTGAACCATTTCTCCAGGAACTGACAAGTTTTTTGCTCTTAAGTCGAGCTGGGGGGGGGGGGGGGTGAAAGTCTTTAACACTCATATTCGTGGCATTATACTGCCCAATCCTTTTGCAATACCTCCTTCCCCTTAACTAACTTCAGGTATATAATCCCTCAATGGAAATCTTTAAAAAGACTTTCAGTTCAAATTGTCCTTGAAGGATGATATACCTCTGGCTAATTATGGGGAGGGAGGTATCGCAAACAGATTGGCAGAAAATTCCAGTGGGGTGAAAGTGAGGGGGGCGGGGGACTGGTTTGCTCAAACTCAGTGCCGGGCTTCCATCTATAAAATGTTGAGACGGCTGCTTTATAATGCTAAATGGTCTTACCGTAATCGAAGGATCCTCAAATATTTTGGAGTACATCTGACATGCTCTGCAAAATGGCATTGAGAACTTAATAAAGATGGAGTAAAATTCTTAGAACCGATTTTAAACTCACTGTATTTTCTACAATTTCATTCAGCCAGAAAAGTATACATTTATATAGAGTACATCTGTTTACGTTTAGAGAATCCCGAATTTTATTGTTAAATTCATTTTCCAAAAGGAGCAGCGAGGGTATTTTGCATTTTCAAGAGGGCACATTTCACCATTTTCCGAAAAATGAGGGGCACGTGTCCTCAGTGGCCTCCGGTTCCTACATCCCTGGAGGCAGGGATGCATCGCCATTTAACGTCCCTACTACGAACAGACTGAGTAGGCCTATATCCCCAGTCTTAAGCCACTTTCCCAAAGGCTGATAGGGAAGAATGGAAAATCTTTTATCTACATCACTGCCCGAACAGCTGACCCAGCTGAAGACTTGAATAAAAAAGTAGTCAAGTAGTGTGTTGAACCACCAAAAATTTCCAAATGGTTTTACTGGGATTTCATCCGGCGAATAAAAAGCTGTACACTCAACTGCGAAGCCACCTCCAGCCTTGAAAACAGTGACATTTCCCCTACCCACACCACCCCCGAATCAATAAATCGTTAGTACGAGTAAGGCTAACACAAAATGGTCAAATTGTAATTTCCACTTTTGTGGCCTGTTAAGTGCGCATTCAGTGCCATTTGAAGATAGTTAAATGCTTCATTCTAATCTTCACAATTTTTAATACCCAAGAAGTTTCGGGGGCTTCGCCCCTATACCCCCACCAGAACTTTGGCCTTGGACCCAACCAGGTGGGCCTTACGGTGAGCTCCTGGGCCCCAGTGCCTACAGGGAAGTGCTGCGAGTCACCACGATGCCTCCAGTAACGCTCAGCCCTTCATTTTGGTGGATCCTGTGGCGGAACGATGTACCCCCCATTGTCCCCCACTTCGAAAAGCCTGGCGACGCCACTGCTTCAAAATCTTGTTTTGTACTTTTTCAAAGTAAATATCACATTTACCAGGAAATCATGGGACATCTTGGTTTTCTAGATTATTAAAATAATCACAAAAAGTTCGAACGGCATAAACCTACTTGAAAACGATGAACGATAAGTCACGTTTTCAATTTTGTCCTTCCGAAATTAATTTTGTTTGAAAAAAGAGGGGAAAACCCCTACCCCAGAACGCGATTTGTCACTAAACAAATCAATAAGTCTCACCACGATGCGATCAACTATCCAATGTTAATTTTATAGGCTAGTTTAAAACTCGCAACTTGGTTCAAAATTCAAATTGGAAAAGCCTGATTTTTCCCTTCCCAGAAAACCGATCAAAGACATAGCTTCAAATACAATAATTATCGCTCTTCAAGTTACAATAATGATCACGTTCGCCGGGCACGCATGTCCTAGAATGTAAACAGTGGTGTAGCTAGAGGGGGGCAGGGGGGCGTTCGTCCCCCCCCCCACAAAGCCTCCGAAGTCCTCTGTCGGAACTTTCTAGTCTCTGTCGGAAATAAATAAAAACAATTCATTTGAAAACACTTACAACACTTCTTATGTTTTTAAGCAGAATTACACATCGAAATGGTTACTGACAAGGCCTGGAAGTGTCATTTAAGGCAATCTCGGAAATATTTTAATCTAATTTTTTCCGTGCGCTACACGCCAGATGATGGTGGCGCTACGCTTAGATAGTACATCATTACTTCAAGATAATAATCTGTCGGAATTTTTTTGCTTTTTCCCCTCCCCCGCCCCCCCCCCCCCCCCCCCACAAAAAAATGCCTTGCTACACCACTGAAAGTAAACATATTCATTACCGTACTAAGCAACTTTCGTCGGCCATCACCGGTGGCTTCAGTGATTTTATCAAAAAAACGTTTTCTAGTTAACCTTTTCGGGGCAGTGGAAACTTCTTACACATGAGATCTCCGATGAACATTGTTTAGAAGGACTTACAATGCAATCCAGGATGCATTCCTGGCAAACGTTTTCTTGGTACGCTACCCACCTTTCCAAATGGGGGCGCTCTGCTTAGATAGTGTCAAAGATATTATAAGCATAGATTCCAAACTTAAAATGCTCCCCATAGACCCTTTTCCAAATAGCAATTACAAAGGATTGTGGGATCGAGTTTTGGTGTGTGTCGTTTTCGTCAATGGCATTTTACTGTGGACAAAAAAATGCGTACTTAAAGTCTATCCCATAATCCTTTGTAGCTGCTATTTGGAAAAGGCCGGGTCTATGGAACCCAATATATCGGGGCGGAAGTGCTGATCACCGTTCAGTCGTTTTGAAAACAAACAGGGAAATGAATGTCTTGCAAAAAGTATTAATACTTGTTATTTCGAAACTTTGTAAATGTAAGAAGTATCACTCCTCATACTAAATTCCACTTACAAGAATTTTACTTCTTACTGACAGCATTACACAAAAGTACATTTGAACATGAACGCACAATGACTGGTTTAAAGTTCATAGAATTATTCTCCTATATTCATTGGTCAGTTTCTATGGTATTTTCAGGGTGTAGGCATTTTTATATTAAATATCCCCTATGAAGGAAATGATGCGATCCAATCGGTCTGAGATGCTGGGGGTAAGACCGCAGTGCACATTGTTTACTAAGAAGTACGCTGTTTACTTTTGGTCCTTACGCCACCATAGTGTACTGGTGTGTAGTTCTATGAGTAGGGAAGGGGGTTTTTAGGACTTGTTTAACCATGGGGATAAGTATTTCTTGTAAATTGTTGATGGGGGCATACTTACAGTTTAGTTCCGGAGTGTGCGGACTTATCTAGTCTTGCCGATCCTTTTGCAGTATATAAGTGTGCTGCAACACTAGGTCTTTCTCTCTTCCATCGTACCGTCAAGCAGTGCAGAGCAAGGGGAGAGCGGGTCCAGTGACGCCACTGCAAACAGGGAGTTTGCTTTACTTTTAGGGAACTGGTGGGTCAAAATTAGTTGTAAGCTGTGTCAGGAACCTTGATTTAGGATGGGAAAAGAGCTACTCATATTTGACCATATTAGATGGGAATTGTTATGGGCCTCGAGGACCTTGGCCATTGTAATGATGTTTATATTGATCAGGCCATAGGTGTAGGCCACATGGGGATCCTTGAGTCTGTTAGGTCCTTTAAGTACTGTCTAGATGTATGCACTTTTGCTATAGATGGCGCTGTTTCGATTTGCACTGTTACCACAGACCTGCCAACATTTGAAAACTGGAAATAGGAACACAGTGGCACAATTTTGGGGAATCCGCCGGCCTGGGGGTGGGGTCTAAGGGGAGGGGGTGTCCCCCTCCCCTTTGGAAATTTTTTGAAGTTTAAATACTCTTAGATTCAAAATGGTGGCACATTTAAGGAATATGTATCAAATTTTTAAACAGGCAAAATTACAAATTTTTTAGGCTGTATTTTAAAAATTTGGATGATTGGTAGGCCTAGGCCTAGGCCCCTATGTCTGCTGGAATTGTAGCCTAAACAAAAATGCAAAAATCAACACACCCCATCACAGTGATTTATAAGTCTAAGTTTTTGTTAGTCTATAATGCAAGCAATTTGAACTTTGAACTAGTTCCCGGCAGTGCTGATTCCATCCCATTTTGCATTATGAGTGCACAAAATAAAACTTTCAGATCATGTTACTTGTTACTGTTAGGCTGGGCAGGCTAGGCTGCATGGTAATGTTAGCCATGTTACACACTTAGCCTAACACAAACTTCGTTTGGGCCTTGGCCTATGTGAACGATTCTTGGAGGGGTTTATGCAATGTATTCAGAAAAAAAATCATATAAAAAATTCCCACCTATTTCATAATCTCCGTGACTTTTGTTGTTCAAAAGTTAGACTTCAACGTAACCGTTAAGTTCAGGCCTAGCCTAGGTTAGACTGCACACATGTGCTATTTGGCTATGCCGCACTTTAACTACGTTACCGTTAGTATGATACGGCGAACTATGGTACCGAAAAACGCCTGCAGGCTCGCAGCTTACTGTCCCAAAGTTTAATACTCAAAAACTTTGTTGCTGGTCTTGCGTTCAAAATTGAACACTGTTATGAGTACTTTGTTCAATCTTCAAATATTCTTTTTCATCCTTCCTAATCTCAAACAACAGCATTGCGATTAGTCCCACTGGTTATCAAACAAACATGCACTGCACTATGTATTGCTGTATACCGTATACGTACGTACCATGCCACCGCAGGTGCCACACGGACTTCGCGGTCGGTCCGTAGGCGCAGCGGTGGTGCTTTGTAAAGCATTAACTACAACGATCGTTACGGATACGTACTGTCAGTGTGCACATATCCTGAGACATTTTAGCGCGCACGCCGGATGTCGCATACATAATGCTGAAGTCTTGGTCATAGTGTTTACATATATGTACACGTAAAGCCCATACAAGTTCGATCCACGAATCATTAATGAGGTGCGTGACATGCGTTAAATAATTATGTTGCAATGATATTTCTTGTACTGTTTTGGGGTAGGTGCTAGAAATCGGAACGTTCCGATTTTTTGCTATGTACGGACTCAAAAATCGGAACGGTTCCGATTAAATCGGAACAGTTGGCAGGTCTGTTACCAGCTTAGGCTGAACACACGTCCATTGATACTCTGTTAGGCTAACGCTAGTTGGCGTAACGAGTATGTAGCTATGGGAGATGTAATTGCTCACTGGGGTAAATCTTTTTGTCTTTTGTTGTATTACAGGGTTTGCCAAACTCCCAGAGGTGCTTTTCTTTACTTGAGTGCTTTCCTTTAGTCTGGTATTTTACATAAGGCTAACTTACTTTCCATTACTTTGTTGGACCTTGCGTAGCCTAACGGTGCTACACAACCAACGTACCACAAGATTTAATAAAAGCAGCCAAGCAGGCGCTGTCGAAATTTATACTCTGGTCTGTGTCACTGGTTTATTTGTATGTGAGAATCCATTTGGGAAACCCCAATAAATCGGGCCAAACCATTGTACTGGCTCGCAAGTCACGACCAAGGGTCTAAAAGTGCTCTATTTCCTGACTTCCGTAGTCCCCCCCCCCCCCCAGGGAAGTACTTAAAAATGACCTATATACATTGGGAACGATGTCCTATGACATATTTTACATGTTCCCACTTTCCAAAGTTGCACATTTATGAGAAATCACGGAAAATATGCTATTTTGGTTGCTAAGGAAAATTTTCCCTAGCAACGGTAGCTTATGAGCAGAATAAACACAAAATCCAAACTTCCAATGATGGGAAAACAGAACAAATACCACTTCCTTTTCAACAGAAGGCTCATTTACATATATTCGTTTGATTTGTAACAAAAAACACACATTTTGGGTTGCTAAGGAACATTTTCCCTAGCAACAGTAGTTAGAAAGCAGAATAAACACAAAATCTTAACTTCCAATTATGAAAATACAGAAAAAATGTCATTTCCGTTTCAATCACTAAAACAATTCATTCACATTTTTTGAAATTAGTATAGAAAATACTTTTTTGGTTGCTAAGGAACATTTTCCCTAGCAACAGCAGTCAAAAAGCAGAATAAACACAAAATCTAAATTTCCAATTATGAAAATACAGAAAAAATGTCATTTCCGTTTCAAACACTAAAACAATTCATTCACATTTTTTGAAATTAGTATAGAAAATACTTTTTTGGTTGCTAAGGAACATTTTCCCTAGCAACAGCAGTCAAAAAGCAGAATAAACACAAAATCCAAACTTCCAATTATAAAAATACAGAATAGATGTCATATACCTTTAAAATAAAAACAATTTATCCACAATTTTTGAAATAATCGTGAAAAATACACCCTTCCCTTGGCTGGGAACCTTGGAAAATTTCCCTAGAATTGGCAGCTTAAGCTCTAGGAAATGAATACGAGATGCGAATTCCCAATTGTAGGAGTGAACGATAAATGTCTCCACCTTTAAGTTTCCAGAGAAATCAAGAGAAAACATCCCAAATGACAATGTCTCAATGACAATACACTAATTGGTTGCTAAGGATAACTTCACCTAGCAACGAAAGTGTAAGCACAGAATAAAGACAAAGTGAAAGCTTCAGATTGTGCAAATAGGTATTTCAGGGAATAAAAAATACAATTTTTTGTGACTTTTTAGGAGAAATCTGCCAAAATGGTGAGGATTCAGAGAAAACTCAACGTTATGGTTGGTGAGCATAATTTTCCATAGCAACTGAAATTACAATACTGTACTTACAGGATAAAAACTGCGACTGATGTTAAAAAATAATTTTAGTTCACTGAAATTTGAAAATATCAAATCTCTTATAATAATCAGGTTGAATATCAGATGCACTACAGAAATGATGGTAGGATCATGCAAATTTAACCAACAATCACTTACCACTACTGTTCTTTGTCATTTATCTACTAGCCTTTCAGCATCCCCTTTTATATACTTGTAAAAGTAAATGATGAAGCTTGAAAAACCTTCAGACAATCACACTGAACCTTGGTTGTAACCTTCCATTTCCATATGTACATTAAGTGTAGAGGGGTATAATACCAGAATGACCCAAATATGCTACTCCCTCCCCCCCCCCCCTCCAAAACACATTCTCTCACTCAGTAACTGTTTTATTCCACTCTAGTTTCTTCAGAGGTTGCCTAGTTCCATCCTAAAGCTGACCCTACCTAAAACATAAACCTTAACAAGCAGAGCTTCAAGCAGAATTGATAGGTCATCAATGAATATTACATTTCATCCTCGCCATGCCTATAAAATTGGTTAAGTAATGTCTGGATTTATTCAGTATTCCTGCAGATATCCAGCCTCAACTCCACTTACCCTTTACTCATAAAAGAACTGCCCATAATATTAACACTTAAATACATAACAAACTGTAATGTTCATATAACTCACATCCACATTACAATCGGTTTTGTCAGAAACAACAATTCTCATACAGCCAAACCAACAGATGGTCATGACCATGTGTCTTTAAAAAGAGGCTTAAATAACAATCACTTGTTGATTATTGCCTCATTTTATCCAGTCCAGCAAGTTTTCCTGAAAGATAATCTCCTATACTGTACAAACTGCAGGTTTTTTCACTGATATATGAGTACCTGTGAGTGCCATTTCTACAGTGTAGTTGGTGGATTCTAGGAGTACACCATGTCCATGGAAACATACTACCAATCTTGAGAGGGTTTTTATTCTTTCTCACTGCTTCATATTTCACCAACAGAAAGCATCTCATCTTCACATCATCTACAGAAGTATACGACTATATCATAGCATCTTTGAGTCCCTAGGGTCCCCAATATTTGAAGACAAATTGTTCCTCTTCAAATCTCAAAGTGGATGGATACAAAAGGATGAAATATAAATATATCATGACTAGCCCTCCTTCTTAAATTCTCAAGTGGTTGCTCACTTGCTACACTAGGCATTTCACTCCCAGCAGGTGTTTCGGCTTCTGAAGCTGCAATTAAAAAATTTGTCAAAGGTCAATCTCCAAACTACATATACTTGCAGACAAGACTTGTTTTTGACATTTTATGAACATCGGTTCTGAATATCAACATCAAAAAGAATCTTCAGCTTTAAAGAATTGTTACAATCATATGGATATGACAAATGAGAGGGAAGGGGAGGGGCACTGTGCACTGACAGTTTTTCAACCCCCAAAAAATTCAGGCAGAATTTGTTGTACAATTCTGCTTAAAAGATACAGAGATTTGGGGCAAAAGAAACTGTGCCCCCCCCCCTCCAAACCAATGGGGCCATAAGCTTATGATTAAAATTTATCTGATCTTGATTTACCACTTTTCTCGAAACTGCAACAGTTAAACAGACATCCATTTGAATTGGTATCTGTCAGATGGCAGCTGCTGAGTAACTGACTGAGCCAGGTGCATAGCAAAGGGGGTTGTGTCCCATGCAAGTCTTGTTCCTCTCCCACCAGGAGCCTCCCAGTGGGAAATTCAAAGGAGAACCAAAAATATATTTTGTATTTGAAGCTCCCTATTGGAATATCTCCCCACTTAAACCCCCTTCATAAAAATTTTCTGACAATGCTACTATGTTCAGTTGTTTATAGATGCATGGAAACAGACTAACAGTCAAGGGCTAGTTTGCATAATCTGCTTTTTACTTTACAAATGGTAGCCTACATATGCCTATGAATCCATACCTTAGGATACCTTAGGAACCTCAGTGGACGCAGGTCTAATGACCTCTATGTCCGCATCTTCTTAATCTTCATGATCTGGAACTGTAGTAACGATCAAAGAGCTGTGGGTGACTGCCATACTAAACTTACAAAAAGTCTGCCTTGTAGTTATATAACATCTCATGGCCAGCCCAAAACCTATCCAAAGCCTTCTCAAACTGCAAAACAGTAGTTGCAGAAACTACACTCTCAGGAAGGCTATTCCAAATATCGACAACTCTACAGACAAAACTAAACTTTCTAATGTTGAGCCTACAAAACTCTTTGAGTAACTTCCGACTATGACCACGGGTATGAGTAATTGAACTAAACTTGAGAAAACCTTCAGTAACACCTCTGTCATACACACCTGAAACAATTTTAAAAACCTCAATCATATCTCCTCTTAATCTACGGTACTTGAGAGTTGGCAGCTTAAGTTTCTTTAACCTTTCTGTATAAGTTAAACCCTTCAAGGATGGAATCAACTTAGTTGCCCTCCTCTGAACATTTTCAATAGCATCAATATCACGTTGATAATGAGGCGACCAAACAGCAGCAGCATATTCCAAATGTGGCCTAACAAGGGCCTGAAATAAAAGCTTGAAGCATTGCTCATCCAAAAATGTATAAGTACGTCTGATAAGGCCCATAATACTATTAGCCTTGTTTACTTGGTGCTGAATGTGCTCTGAAAAACCAAGACCACTGTCCACAAGAACACCTATATCCTTCTCACAATCCGACTTTTCCAGGAACACTTCATCCCCACTATCACCATATAAGTGGTAACTCCGAGGAAGACAATCATGGTACCTATTTAGAGAGACAGTTAAAACTTTGCACTTATCAGGATGAAACTTCAAGAGCCACTTGTCTGACCAACTCTGGAGTTGATCAAGATCATTCTGTAAATTCTCAATATCGTCCATACTTCTAATTTCTTTAAAAATTTTCGTATCATCCGCAAATAAATAGGCCGTACCATTCACACACTGAGGTAAATCATTAATATATATAACAAACAAGATAGGACCTAAAACACTACCCTGCGGAATACCACTAGTAACTGCATGCTCACTAGATTCAACTCCATTAACAATAACCTTTTGGCTTCTTCTAAAACTTGATTCACCATATCAAGATACTAATATCTGGTTTTATATCTTTCTTGATATAGCCATATGAAATTTGCTATGCATAACAGGCACAATCTGTTTCAAGTGATATCTGGCTTGATATGGTTATATGAAACTTGATATGAATATCTCTTATGGTCATTTATCAAGTTATATCAGGCAAAATAAAGCTTGATTAAAGGCTATGCCACATCTACATAATCAAGTTTTAATGGCCATATCAAGCCATATATATATATATATATATATATATATATATATATATATATATATATATATATATATATATGACCGTATCAACCATATCAACTTGTCTAAAGACCATACAAGCCAAGTTTTGAATGGCCGTGTAAAACGACAATGCCAGGTATACATACCATGTTTGATATCTCCATATCAAGCCAGATACCACTTAGTAAAAGGCCATATAAGATATACAAATCAAGTTTTACATGGCCATATTACGCCAGATATAAACTTCTAAAAGACTGTGCCAGATATTCAAATCACGTTTTATGTTTATATATTGCCAGATATCACTTAGTAAACGACCATGCCAAATAAGCATAACAACTTTAATATGGTCATGTCAAGCCAGATATATTTTTGTAACAGACAATGCTAGAAATGCATACAAAGTTTGATGTGGCCATATCAAGCCAGATGTAAACTTGTAACAACATCATGCCAGAAATACATACTAAGTTTTATATCTGTATGATGCCAGATATTACTCGATAAACAACCATGCCGGATATGCAAAACAACCTTTAGACGGTCATACCAATCCAGATATCACTTGATAAAACACTATGCCAGATATGCAAATTAAATCCGCATCAATACTTTTTGGGTTTAATTTCGTTATTTGTCCCACATTAAGACTTACCTGGGATGCAACACAACGTATTTGTATACCGCAGTCATCATATACAGTTTTTCTAGTATACAGGTCTACCGAACTAGCATATGCAAATGATCTGTAAATGTGGGCGAAGTCAAGATATGCAGCTCTAATTTCCATTTTTAAAGACTAAGGAAGTAAGCTTTAAAACATTTATCAAATCTTTGACATAATTTACATAGAAATATGCACCACGGTGTAACTGAAATCCACAATACATTATATGTATGTAAAATTAGGAATTTCAAAGCATTTTTTCTGTTAACTGTTGAATAAGCTGACAACTTTCTTTTCTTACGTCATTTTAACTACAATATGACATTTAACTCTGTTAAACATGTTCAGACAGTACTTCTGCGGGAGCATCGCTTTTTGGCTCACCTTGGTGTAGAGGACTGAGGGTCGATAGGTTGGTCACTTTGTTGTCCATTCGGGAACGTAGGTCATTTGGGGAACAGAACTTTGGGAGTAACTTTGGTTTCGTCATTCGACTCTTCGACGGAGAGTCGTGGGGACTTTGGAAAAGCAAATTCTTTTGGCCAAGATCATTTAGAGGTCTGAGGGTGGAGAGGTTGGTCAGTTAAGTTTGTTGTCCCTTCTGGGACGTAGCTCCTGTGGGGCTCCTGTGCTCCTGTGGGTAGCTCCTTCGGGAGTAACGTTTAATTTGCCCCTTGGCTCTTCCCCAGAGAGTCGAGGGACTTTGAAAAAGTAATGAGCAACCTCTGGTTTTCGAAGGTAACCTTTGGTTTCACCCTTCGACTCTTGGCGAAAGATTCGAGGGACTTTGGAAAAAAGTCCGTTTGGTTTTCGCTTCTCGTCCTTTTGGCTAAAATTATGTGTAGTATCTGTTCTTTCAGCCAGTCTAGAACGGAACCACGCATGACAGACCTATGGTGTAGAGGTGTGACGGTCAAGAGGTTGGTCGTGTTCAGTCAAAGTTATCCCTTGGGGAAGTAAGCTACTTTGGGAAGCAGAACTCCTTCGGGAGTTAACGTTTGGTTTTCTCACTTCAGCTCTCTGCCAGAGAGTCGAGGGCACTTTGGCAAAGGTTCTTTTGGTTTTCGCCCTTCGGCTCTTCGCCAGAGAGTCGAGTAGACTTTGGAAAAATTGGTTGGTCAAGTTAGAGGTCTGAAGATCAAGACGTTGGTCATGTTAAGTCTTTTTATCCCTTGGGGACGTAGCTCCTTTGGAAAACATAAGTCCATCGGAAGTAACGTTTGGTTTCGCCCTTCAGCTCTTCGCCAGAGAGTCGACGGAAATTTGGAAAAAGTAAGTAACAATTGTTCACGTAAAGTCTGAGTCCTTTAAGGACAGGTCCTTTAGGGCCCAGAACTCCTTCGGATGTTAACGTTGGTTTTCGTCCTTTGGCTGTTCGCCATAGAGTCGAAGGGACTTTGGGAAAAGGAGCCTCTCGGCCTTTTGGTTAAGATCATGCGTAGTATCTGTTCTTGTCAGCCAGTTTAGAACAGGGGCACGCATGACAGCCCGTAATGTACACTTCTAAAGTTCAAGTTTTGAGCTTTTCAAGGCTTCTGAAGCTCATTGTAAAGTGTGGATTGTATGTTTAGCTGTAACTCAGCATTGGTGCGTATATAGACCAGATATACACTATATCTGTGATCCATATGGTATGTTACTGGACCAGATGAGATCCATATCTGGCTCAGATAAACGTTATTATGGCACAAATATGGACTTACCCTCATATCAAGTTACATTTTCCCAATTGTTAAAGTCAGATACAAATCCCATATCTGATCCTGCCCACTTCTTGTTGTTATGACTAGATATAAATTCCATATGTGGCTCAGATTTGGGCCGCATAAAATAAACTTTATATGCTCCTTGTATGGATTTTTCATCCGTGGACCAGATGGAGTGGCCAAATATGGGCCATATATGGCCTCATATCAAGTTTTATCCGCCCAATATAAATTTCATATTTGGTACAGATATGGGTCCAAAAAAGAATTCCAAATCTGGGCCAAACATGGATTTTGAGTAAGGGTTTGCGGACCCTGGGAAATCTAGGGAGATCAAGTTTCAAATGGAAATAACTTGTGATCAAATGAACATTATACAAAGCCTTAACTATCATTGTAAAAATGGTGTTATTTGTTAGCACCTGCGAGCAAAATATTTGCTCTTTTGTACTCTTGTAATAATTTTTATACTAGAATCCTCTCTTAAATTTATTTGATGTGAAAAATATGAATGACTCTGTTTTAATGAGACCTGCCTTCTATTTAGAATAATCTTCCATAGTTTATACCTAACAGCATTAAAGCACTGATATTGAGTCTGCCAAAAAGTAAATTTCAAAACTTGCGGGTCATTTTCCAATAACAATTTTGTCATATGCGGGGTATTCTGCAATTACTCCCATTAAAATACACTGGGAAAGTCAACTTACTTAACTGAACAGGATGTATCTCTGCCTTCCCTCTCCAATGCCCTCTGAACGTTATACTTTATAGTGACGAGTGTATTGCACTCACTGTAGACTGTAGACTATTAAACAGAGCATGTTCTAGCAATAGGTGTAACGTTACGTACTGGTTTAGCGAAATGACTAGCGAGCATGACAATTGCTGCATCATGTTCTTAGCTGCTATGGTCTCACTGCAGGTCAGATCCTTTCAAACAGAAATGCGGCACTCGACTCTTTCCAGCAGGCTTGGAAATGGGCACAGTTAACCCCAAAAGTAAGCTCCAAGCATCCCATTTTTAAAGTTTTTACGTACAGAATCTTGCGAACTAAGAGAGTTCAGTAACTGTGTTATTGCGGGTGTATGTACATAATTCAGTAATGTTTACATTCCATCAAGGTCATGTGGTACACTAGTTGATATGCTATTGGTTGCTGACACGAATTCTTGCGCAATCTTACGGCACGTTCGTGAACAGCTATGTTTAAAAATTTTGGCTCGTATTTCACTTAATATCTACAAAATGTGCAACTTTTGCGTGTGGGAACATGTAATTTCATCTTAGTTATATATTTTCACGATTTTTGAGCTATTTTCCAAGTACTTCCCTGAGAGGGATCACGAAACAAGCGAATTTCATGTGCTTCGGCCCACCGTCTAACTAGCGCGTTTGTTTCCCGAGCGTGCAGAAGTGTGCGTCAAGCATTCCGGATAATAGACAGAGAAATGTATTCTGCGCGTATAGAACGCGTTGCAAAAGTGCACCCGCGCTATCCTCTTTGAACAATGGAATTTTCTATAACGCGTTCCTATATTTGTACGCAGATCACAGAATAGAACGGCGCGCATGTCAAATTTACACTTCCGCCCCAATATTTGCGTCTCCATGAGGAGTCACTGAGCGTAACAGTGTAGGTATAGGAGTTTGGAATCTATGCTTTTGATATCTTTGGATAGTGTCAAAGATATTATAAGCATAGAAATCCACGCCGTTCGTGTACGTGTGCTTCATTGTTTTCACCCAAAATGACGTCAGTGAGATGTCAATGCATAAGGTCTACAGGCAAATAAGTCTGTTAAATTAAAACCAGTCATTGTGCGTTTTATGTTCAAGTGAACTTTTGTGTAATGCCGTCGGTAAAGAGTAACTTTCTTGTAAGTGGAATTTAGTATTGAGGAGTGATACTTCTTACATTTACAATGTTTCAAAATAACAAGTATTAATACTTTTTGTAAGACATTCATTTTCCTGTTTGTTTTCAAAACGACTGAACAGTGATCAGCTTTTCCGCCCCGATATATTGGGTTCCACGGGGAGTCAACGCGCCATTTTAAGTTTGGAATCTATGCTTATAATATCTTTGGATGGTGTTCTGTAATTACTATTGGTCCACTTTTCATAAAATCGAACGTCCCTTTTAAAAAGCTGCATACGGGCCTGAATCTGGTGAAAAAGGTATGTTTTAGACAATTAATAACTATTTAGAATGCTATATTTACGCCACACGTGTTAGAATGTGACCATTTCGATGAATACAATGCAGTGTACGGCACGTTATTAGTGATAGGAGTCAACTGCCCCAACTGGTGATCTGTTTTAGCTTCCATTAGTGTAAATTTTTTCAAATCAGAGCTAAAAGCAATTTGCAAATGCTTCGCAAATTATGCGTACAAGTCTCTCTTTTCATGCTTAGAACCAATAACGCGTAAAGCGAATTCGCAATATTCAACAGAAAGATTCCAGACTGGCCGATTGCTTTGGGTCGTAAGTGTGTTTTTGGAGGAAAGTAGCATATTACTTTTGGGAAGACATATATCACGAAACTGAAAGCTTTAGAAGATGACCGAACAGCAGTAGTTCAGAATCGCAATCTTGGTAGACATTGCTTTGGAAGTTGTCTCTTTGAAGACACTGCATGTAACTCTTGTCATGAAAACAGGTTTGAATGCTTTACGCTCATTCGTCAAGGTGAACCCTTTGAAGCTGATGAATAATGGCAGGAATATACAAAGAATAATTCCAGGACCCCCCCCCCCGGGGGTACATTTTCAACCCTCGTTTAGGTACTGGACATCAAAGGGCATCATTTACCAATTAAATATCAAGAGAATGGGTACTACGATGTAAAAGAACTGAAAATATGTGGTAAGTCATTCTTTTCAAACAACTTTCCTTCGGCGAGTTTCGCGCCCACCCACTATGGGTGGATGGTGAAAGTTAATTCATTCAGAAACAAAAAGTATCCTGGAACACGCTTATTAGTCCTTGACCCCTTTCATTTCTCCTTCTTCCCTCTCTCTTCCCTCTCGCTAACTCCCTTGACAAAGCGGTCTCAGAATTCTCGTTGCTCATGCAGTCATGCTTGTGTCCCCATTATGTAATTAACTCAGAGCTTCCTGTGGCTTAATCCCAGGACCCCAAGAAGGTATTGCCTGTAAAACCTAGCAGAGGCGCACCATAAGGACTGATGAACCCCATGCCATCTGGGGAGCGATTCCTGTAGAGCTAAAAAGGGACCATTACTCTTGCCATTATTTGTGAAGATGTTCTACTGTCAAAGTGTAAATTTCTGAAACAAGAGATCTCGAAATAAGTTATGTTGAGATGGAACTTTCAAGACAATCTGGTAATCTGAATGGCATTTAAGGTGAAAAAATTTCTTTTTGTTACGCGCTAATGATGGTGACGCTGCGTTTATTGTCATGACTTTTCGTTTTTTGAATGCGCTCTCCCCACCCCGACTATAAAAATTTTGTATAAAAGGCCCTGCAAGCTTCTTACCCCGGCAAATGGTGGTTCGACACTTATAGACCCATTTCACCTACGCCACATAATGGCAACCTGAAAAGCCGCTATGCTGGGAAATAAGCGAGGCACACGCATACATGCGTATATCATGGGACAAACCAGCCACGAAAGAAATACCGTGTATGGACGTTGTAGTAAATAATTGTAGTGTAATTTAGTGGTTTAATGTATAAATATTTACAAGATTTTCAGATGTGCCTAACTTCAACATGGCAGCGGAAGCAAAACATAATGTCACTTGAAACGGGTCTATTTGAACACTGGACCCCTGGAAAATCGTATGCAAGGGCCTTGTTATGAATCTACTTGTATTTCATGCAAGTCCAACAACCAGACAGCTAGAGCCGTCCATGTATCTAGGCTGACTTTTTTTTTCGAAATGAGGCATATCGAGTCACTATTGACTGATTGAAAGCTCGCCTTCTCGCCTCTGTAATGCAAAGAGATTTCATCCTACTCGTGAAACTGACTAGGACATCATACGGAGTAACCCGAAGACTTTAAAAATGGAACCTACTGCCAGGTGCTCAGCATAAGCAATGGAGTGGGCCACAACTGGAAAAGAAGATGTGGCTGACCCGACTTAAACCAATTGGTTAGAAACTGAGCCGTAAAACCTCATCTAACTCTACTCTAACCCTATTTTGTGTAAGCCATGTTTGTGTTGAATTGACATTGAAAGTATACAACTAAAACGCTATTTGTATTCGAAAGGTTACGGAATTTAAAACAGCAGTCAATAAGACCAATTACAACATGGATATCCCAGGCCTAAAAGGCTAACGAAACTCTCCTACGGCGTGTTCCAATTGTCGGACTTTAGATAACGTAAATGTCATCAGTGTCACGGGTATATCCCGAGTTCCCTTCAAAAGTTTAGTACGGCGAGATTGCGTGAAGTTACAAACAAAAAATGACTAATACAACAAAATTATTTGAATGTTTCTTAATTATATTTACAAGGTTTCCTTAATGCCCTCTATCGTTCGTTCCTCCTTTGTTTACTCTCTCTCTCTTCTTTTGTCCCTGATTTATTTCTTTCTTCTCCGTTCAACCGTAATACATACAATCTGATCATTCATCAAATAAGCTTTCTGTAATACAGACAATTCTTGTTTTTACTTCAATAATTCTCATTTGTAACTTCAGAATGAGTTCTCTGCGCTTCGCAAATGTTCGTTTTCTCTTATCTTGTTTCGGTGCAAAAATTAGCGTTCGCCTTTCTTCTCTATACGCTTCTAAATTAAATTCATTTTTCTCCTTTGTAGCTTCAAATTCAAGTTCAATTTTCTTTGATTATCGATTTTTTTCTCTAAACTGGATTCCGTGGTCTACGTCTCCCTTGTTTTTACCGTTCTACACGGTCACGAGTGTAGGGCTACGGCCCTTTAATACGTAGCCATCTATAATTTAAGAGAAAAAAGTCGAAAATTTGTCAATGTCAATTTTCTCTCAACGACGCCCCTATAATTTTGGTTTTTTTACACCCTTTTTTACACCCTTTTTTAGATAAGAATATTATTTACGTTTTAATGTTGATTTTGCCTTAGAGGCCGGACTGTCTCCGTCGTGTTGGCTTGACGGGAATCAAAAGCACAGCGACCCTCCTAAACGAAGCGCAGAGAACTCTCGCGTGCTAAACAATACCGTGGAATTCTTAACTATATAACATTACAAAGGAAATGTTAGGCAAACAATACTGTAGCCTCCTACAGTGTCTTTGATTATACGGTAAATTATACGGGCTACGTCGGCTTACAACTTCTTAACAATTCCAAGTGCATTAAAACTTTTTTGGAGTATTTGTAGTACGCAGATAGTAAAAGACATTCAATAGGTAAAGTATTTACAAGCAAGCAAACTTTAACGAATAATAAGCTTCACTGCCGTGACAATCAGTAACCGTTGACAATGCGAGTGCATTGATACATTACGGCGTGGCATGCTGAAAACCAATCAATCAAACAAATACTTATTATGACACCTAGTATGGTTAAGGTAAGAAATTCGTCACTGAAGAGAATTTCTCTGAAGTCACCGATGAATACCGCGGTCCTCTAAATTTTCAAATAAATTCGTTTGAAGGTGGCAAACAGTTGGGGGATGAAATAAGGATGGGGACGAATAGATCACTAACGTCATGGATCGGCTAAATAGCAGGCTGTACGGCATGTTCCTTGTTCAGAAATGGTTTCCATAACTGAACAAGGAATATGCCGTAGAGCTCTAAAGAGAGGCTGAGCAAACAAAGATCGCTCCGCGCGGGGTACTTCATGGATTACCCAAATGTTATCATTTGCCCAGTAAACCCCTACACAAAAATTGGTGTACGGAATGGTTTATTAAATAGATTTAGGATGTTTTCTCTACAATATCATTGTACACGCATGTCGCCTTTTAGTCTATCACAAGCCCTTGCTGTTGTTAAATAACTTTATAAAATATTTACGCTAAATATATTGTTAATATATTATGTGTCATTCAGTCTCATTCATTACCCATTAATTACCTAAAACTGGCATGACACAAGGATTTCAGGTTTTTCACGTTTTTTCACAAATACCAACATAACCTTTATATAAAGCAAACGATAAATACATATGCTAAACATATGTAAAATAAGCCCCTGGTAGTAAGAATACGCCAAGCGGTGATTTCATTGCACTTTTATTTTAAGCTTTCTTTCCGATAATAAGGAATATAGGCCTGCCCGGTACTTCACCGTACCCCTTTAATAAGATAAGTTTTTTATCATTTTTTCTTCCTTTCTTTCTCACGTTTTTTATCATTCTCTTCTTTCTGGCAAATAATATGACAATATGTACATCGATCCCTGCATTAACAAAAATATCGTACACTGTAACTCTAGTCAGGGGCGGATCCAGGATTTCTGAAAAAGGGGGGTGGGCGAAGTTGTTCGACCTGTGATCAATGGTACTACACCACTCATCTAAGCGGAGTGCCACCATCGGTTGGCGCGGAGCGTACAAGAAAATTTTTGACAAAATAGACCCCCCAGATCGCGGGAAATAGCACTCCCCATGTCTTATTTTTGCATTTTTCGCTTCATATAATTCGTGTCTCAACTCTCAACACATTAATTTTTCCACAAGTTATTAACAGAAGACAGTTATCACAGGTACAGTGCCTTACTACAATGCATCCTGTTCAAGGCGTCTAATCAGATCTTTAGTAGTCATGTACTAACTTGGTGAATATTGGGGGACTTCCTTGAGAAATCTGTGACGCATATCTTAGTTCGACATGCCAGGACCCACACATAGCTCCCAAGTTCCGAGAAGCTAGATGCGGGTCCACCTCTGACCTTACCGTTGGTGAACCGCCGGCCTGGGGGAGGGGTATAAATATATATATATATATATATATATATATATATATATATATATATATATATATATATATATATATATATATATATATATATGAATTTTATAGGTGTCTACACGCAAAATGGTAGCACTTTTTGGCAAATCAGTCAACGTAATTTCATTAATTTGCCGCCAAAAATATCTGCACTGATACTCACAAGCTCGCAAAATTTAAACCTCTCCAAATGATAGCGATCATTGGTTGTTTATTGTTACCCTTAATTTCTGATGCAGCACAGTTCAGGAATCAAGCAGCACGTAGCACGTTCGGCGTAAACGACACCATGCTGCTGCTAAGTGATATACCAAGGGAAGCGGGCCCGTGTTAAATTCACACCGAAACGGCATCATACACTTTCCATAACGGGAATTTTTCGTGAATTAGTTTCTTTCACAAAAATATGTACATATCTTAAAGGAATTACCATAGGATGAGTATAAGTTGAATGAAATGTTTATGCGGCCCTGATAGTGCAAAGGTAATTACGTTTTTTTGCATAGGACTGAGTGGTTATGATAAAGTCGGCTAAAAAATTAAGTTCATTCGTAGGGTTGAAATTTCTGAGGCAAGCCCTGCCTCTAACCCGCGAAACGGGCATTTGTTTTTGGTTTTGTAAGTTGCGTCGCGCGGCCATTAGACTCGATTCAGGGAGGTGTTATTAGACCTCCCTGCTCCGTTAACATATTTTTGATACCTGCTATGGAGGTTATATAGCTATGTTGCTACATTCTACGTAACGAGAGTGCCTTTCGCAAGGCAAGCAGCGGGATGCACTATGATGTGATTGGTACCGTAATTTGCTAAATTTGTGGTTTAGTTGGGAGGTCTACTTCTGAAGGCAGGGTTTTGTTTTGAGGCTCTATCATGTATTGAAATGCGGGTTTTTCAAAGGGTTGGTCAGCGGGTTTGGGTGTTCAATGCGGGCCAAACCCGTGAAATGCGGGTCACTTGGGAGGTATGAGTTTGCGGTTCCCCGGCTAACGCTTGCTGCCGTGGTTGGCAGTCGTTTGACGCATGGGCCGCCTGATTTTTTTCCCTCTCCGATATGGGCATTTTGTATTTTCAAAATTTCCACGAAAACGTGTCAAAATCAAGGTTGGGGTTAGAATAGGTTTAAAGTTGGCCTCAAACTTGCGAATGGAGCTTGGCCTCTGATATTCCAACCCCAAAATTGGGAAAAGACAACCATAAGTTCGTTAGTAAAATCAAAACTTAATTGTGAGAAGTTTCCCGAAACTAGTTTAAGTTGGTGTTGACATCTTATAGAGGTCAACCCTTTAGTACTGAAAATGATTTTTTACTTACGTTACCTTTCAATAGGCTGTACTGGTATTTATGTAACTACTCATGAAAAGGCTAAAGGGATACACAGTCAGGTGTTGGCAGAAACAGTTGATATTTTATATGTTAAATATTTCTTATTTGAGAACAACTCATTGTCAATGGGAAGAGACTACGAGGATATGCAGTCGTATTCAAGATATAATCATAAGAGGGTACGAGGATATACATCATGCAGGATATAATGTAAGAAGCTACAGGCCGGCAGTTGGAATTTCAGGATAAGGGGCTACAATGATACATAGGCCTAGTCAAACCATCCTTTTAGAAGGCTACGACGATATGCAGAGGGAATGTCGCATTTTTTTTTGAATAATGGATAAAAAGGAAAACTATCCTTTAAAAGGCTACGAGGATACGCAGTCAGAATTTCTTTAAGAAAGGATAAAGTTCTACCTTTTAAAAGGCTATGAGGATAAGCAGTCAGAATTTCGAGATATAATTTTAAGAGGCTTCGAGGATATGTGACTGCGTAGCCCGCTAAAAAGCAGAGCTTCAATCTGGTGGGGTATTCTGCAATTGTGCCTTACCACAGCCAATCAGGTTATTACAGTCACAAAAACAAAGGCCTGACAATATTGACGATATTCCTAGTCCTAAGCTAGCCACGAACCAGTCGCCAATAAAGTTTATACGGTTACAATTACAGTTACAATATACTGACGATAATATAGGCCTAGCCTAGGCAGGAGTGGCAGCTCCCTGTATACTTAGGTAAGGCTACAAATAACGAGTACACAAGTGGCTACAAATACAATGCCCTCTTTAACGGTTACAGTGTTAGTCTCAATCTGTCAATGTTGACAATACCCTCTTTTTAACGGTTACACTACAGCACTAGCGTTAGTCTCAATCTGCCAATGTTGTGAAAACTTTCGTAGGCTACAGTAGCCGAAGTAAGTTGGCCTCACGTTCTAACGGCCTAACGTTAACTGAACAGTGAAGTCCTCGACAGTTCTAAAACTTCAAGCTAACTGTACTTCTTACGAGCGATCGAATTACGTTTTTCACGTTATACCTAGGCCTGTGTTCATTCAATTATAAATCTTTATTAATTTTTGTTGAAGGATAATTGACGTAAACTTGTTGTCGTAAGCTGACTACCGAAAATTTACCATCTTTGCTTTTCTTCACGACGAACGTCGTACGGTATAGCTACCTATAGCGGTCGAGTTTATAGTCAAGGCATTTCATTCCATCCTCGAATCTTAACGCGCCTACAAATCAAATAAGCCCCGCCTTCTTTCTGTTTTTCGAACGTCATCTTTCAGATAATTCAACGTTGTACCGCCTTCTTAGGAATGAGACACCTTGAATCTAACACATGCTGCTAGCTAGCAGTTCAGCTCGATCCCCAAGGCTGGGAATATTTTCCGGATGTGTGACCCTATTAATATGTACATATTTAACACGTAAACATGTAGGTGTCATATGCAGACTGGTCCCAAAATACAATTGCACAGTTTAGTTGCACTGCTCAGCAATTCGTAATTAGATTAATTAGAAGACATTTAATATTTAATTGATGCATTTATACCAACCAAAATGTTTACTTCTCAAAGTAAACACATTACTTGAGACATACCATATCCAAAGAACCTCTCCACTCATAATGGTACGGGCAGAAAGTAAAGAAAGACGTTGGCTTCATACACGAAGCCAAATGTTCAAAGGTTAGAAAAAGAAAGTTTCAGTTTAAAATAAGGCTGGCACTATAGTTGGAAACGACACCACAATGCACGAACCTACACTTGTTTTGCAAAGGTTACGTCTGCACGACTACATAGGTATTCCCTTTCGGGAAACCAAAAAGGGAGCGTGGTTGGATTGTAACAGTTTGATTGGTCGACGGCCCTCCATTTCTGTCGAACAAACAAATCTAGATTGTGACAAACAAGTCAAGGCGTGGCAAACACAATCATGTGTAGTAAGATAGCATGCGTGTGAATTGTCCCAATCAACGTTCAAACTGATCTGCTGTGCGCTATGACTCCCATGCTTCGAGGTTGTTAATTGCAGCTTCATTCTCTATCACTCCACTCTCTGTCCTTCTCTCTATCTCTTCACCTTTCCGTCAGTCCGTTTTCTCTCTCTTTTCCCTTTCATTTTTTTTTTTTTTTTTTTTTTTGCATTTTAAAAAAAGGGGGGCGGGGCCGGGTCGGCCCCCCTAGATCCGCCCCTGCTTTAATGTCTCTAAAACTCCATAGTTATTTTTTATTCTTTATAACTTTTAACTTTCACTTTAAACATAAGCTTAAGATAAAATTCCTCTATGTTGTGTTGCTCTATGCTCTGAGACAGCCAGAAATATTGTACGTCGTACGTACGTAATACCACCAAATAATAAGAGCTGTATTCTTCGCCTTTTGAAACAAAGAAAATATCCTCCTTCTTAAACAACTGCCTATAGAGGGATTTCACTTGACGTAATGCGATTGGGATTGCCAGGCACTGAAGGGCAAAAGACACGCGCAGTAAGCGTATTTACAACACACGCACATGGCATAACCAGAGATGCTATTGTGATACAGTGGACGCTTGTCCTTCAAAATCAAAGAGACGCGCAATCTTGCCGTTCAAAACCACTGAAGAGACGCGCAATCACGTGACGTCGGTGAAATCCCTCTATTGATTACCTTTTTTTAACGTATAACCTAAAACATGAAACAAAGTTTCACTGCCAGAATTATCTATCCTTTCCTCGTTTGATTCAAACAAAAGAGCAAAATGAGGACTCCACTTCATTAAAGATGAAATGAAATTATTAATGTTAACAATTATATGTAAGATTTAAAGTTGAAAATGTTATAGCTTAGGTTCTATAATGCTTTAAAAAAGCAAATTCAAAACACATGCCCATGTCTGTTCACCATTAGAGTGTAGACCTTATATCAATGACGTCACGCGGAGGTCATTCACTGAACTATATGCTAGGAAGGATCATTCCACAGTAATGTTTTGAAGCCATCATGGAGGGTCACGTGATGTAGGTTAGCTTACTCAAGTCGCCACCGCCGTAGAAACGCGTACCTAGAAGTGAAAACGCTTAGGCAATGATGTACGGCTAACGCGCCGTAGTTGGCCTTAGCGTCTCTTCAGCCTCTTAGACGCTAATTTGCAGGCTACCACGCGTTAGCATGCACGCCACTGCGCCGAGGTAAAGTTGCCTCAGCAACTTCCTGAAAAGCCATACATCACAATATCTGTATAAGATACAGAGCACCAAACGCTTACCGTGTAGGAAGCTTTGAGGCACATCATTGGCCAAAATGCACGCGTGCATGTGCGCGCGCGTGTTACTTTCCCTTCGTGCGCCTTTTTTGTCAAGAGGACGCGTTCGACGCGTTTTACAGATTATGTGAACAGGTATGGACAGTCAGTAACAAGCGCGCCTACTCCGTGTACTGTTCAGTGACGGTGCTATCGCGATTGTTACGCAGTCATCGCGTCTCGACGCACCAACGAAATGCGGTCACACACGCTGTACCTCAAATAGGCAGGATCACTCCTAAAAACAAGAAAAGTTCGTAAAAAAAAACCAATCTTTTGATCACACAATCATGAATCCTAGTGTACAGATGTTCTCCTAAGTAATTACAACAAAAGCACTAGAGACGAAATGAGTAACAAAGGATTGCTTTAGCCTGTACATCAATGATTCTGCGTTACATTATTTTCACTTGCAGGTGCGCGTTTCTAGGGCAATGGAATCGACTTGAGTAAGCTAACCTACATCACGTGACCTTCCAGGTCGGCTTCAGTTTCGTCGCGTTTTCCGCATTGACGTGCGTCCTCCAGTTATATAGCTCAGTGAGGTCATTTTGGAGGGCGAACAATGAAGCACACTGTTCGCACGCCGTCGACTTCGCATGCGCGCGTAGTAGACCAGCCTCGTTCACACGATACGATTTTTTCACGCGATCTGTCGTACGCAACCGTCGCGTGCAACAAATCGTTGCGTGTGAATGGATTTTCATGCAACTTTTGGTTGCGTACGACTTGTCGCTCCAAGTTAAGCAAAATTCGTGGCCTGCAAAAGTTGTTGCGTGTGAATGACTTGTCGTTGGTTGCGCGCGACTTTTGTAAGCATTTCAAAATCGTTCCAAGTTCAGCATTTCTGCGTTCAAACGGTACGCCAAAGGTGCGCGATGTTATTCAATGCGACTGATGCAATGGATGGTAAAAAGATCGTCGTACTAATGGGGTTGATTGTTGGGATAGGCCTATTGCTGGTACCAATTCTTACCACATGCATATCCTGGTAGTTGCTCAACGGGACTTTTGCACAGTTAACATAGGCCTATTTCGTTTTGAATTTTCGAGAATTTAAAGTACGCATAAACCCTGGACTTGCACCCTGATGTGATCTACAGTCAAAATCAATTTTAGCGATCCTTTTTGTTATATTTTGAAAAAGGGAAATAAATGTTAAAGGCTGGCTCAGACTGAAAGAAGGGCTGGTTCATAAAATCATTGCTTTATAGTGAATAACCAGTTCACTCAATTCTTGTGGTACTAATTTAGAATCAATGCCGGAAGTGACGTTGGTCTTCATAAAATTGTATGTTTGACCTGATCTCACCCTAAACTTAATCCTGTCTCTCGATTTTAACCATTACGTGGGATCACTAGTCTTATTCTAGATTTGAGCCTAGCCTAAATGGCTTTTCAGAACCAAATTTGACAAATTCACACCGAAAACTTAATCCAAACCATCATCACTACACTTGTGGGCACTGATTCAAAATTAGAGCCTTGAAAATTATCACAACAGGTCTTCGTCAAAATTACTGCAACTCCTGTCTTTCCTAGGCCTACTTTCATCAGGTTCAAGAGCAAAGGCTCCAACTCTCCGCCTCAGCGGGAGTTCTCAGCTTTTCTCAGTCCCCCCCCCCCCCAAGCTTTTCTTAAAAAGTCTCCCGCTTTTCTAAAAATTAAAAAAAATAATAAATAAATAAATATATATATATGATAATGTTTTTGATTATGCCTGAAATGGCTCAAAATAAAGCAAATAAAGGTTAACATTTCAAAATTTTCCTGGGGAATGCCCCGGACCTCCTAGATGAGCTTTGCGCCTTCAGCGCTCGCTCACATATAACACCTCCTTTCCAGTAATTGAAGGAGGGAGATCTCCCACTTTGTACCTGTGTCAGGATGGAGCCTCTGCAAGAGTCACGCACTCGCCCCGATCATCCTCAGGGCATACCTATATGCTTGCATACTATACGCGAGTGCATGACTCATCCCTGGGGATGAGAAAATGACTTACTCTTTACCAAATTCAGTCAATATGAACACACTATCAATGTAGCATTATTTTCTACTTAACGCACATTGATCTCATATCCTTGTTCGTTCCATTTTTCCTCTCTCCACTCTCACGTTGACCGACGTCTGTAATTTTGTTAAGCTACTTGTTGTCATGCTGCCCAAAAATCGCATGCAATAAGTTCAACAGTGCTGAACTTTCAACGACAAGGTCGCGCACGACAAAAGTTGAGCAAAAATCCATTCACACGCAACGATCAGATCGCGCACAACTTATTCAGAAAATCGCAAGCAATTGCGTGAAATAATTTTCATTCGACAAAAAAATATCCATTCACACGCAACGACAAGGTTGCGTACGACAAGTCGCACGCAACCAAAATCGTACTCGATCTTGTCGTATCGTGTGAAAGGGGCTTAACCAGTGCACAAATCAGCTATCTGCATGTGTGTTGGTGTACGAGGTAATGATACGTGCTTCCTCTGCATGTGTTCTGTGACGTCGGCAAAGGGCCAAAAGCTTGCATTTAGCAACAAGAAGTGTCACCTTATCCAATACTGATGCAAGCCTGTCGAAAAATTTTATAGAGGCTTTCCTTCTGAGTTTGGTTTTTCCTTTCTAGGGGTTTAAAATTTGACACGCTTTTACAATGATCCAAGTAAGCTACGGGGACACTGAATATTTTAAACTTCCAAAGACTAGGGTATTGCTCGCCATACAAAGTTCTTGTCTCAAACGTTACTTTTGGGTGTGGTCCCTTGATAAAAGCAACTAAATTTAGTGTAAAATTATTCATTTCTTTATGAAAGGTAGATCCTCATACCCTTCTGACTACGCCTCTCGGCCTTTTGGCTTAGATCATGTGTAGATCTGAAGAACGGGGCCAAGCGAGACAGACCCATGATGAAGATGTCTGAAAGTTAAAAGCTAGGGTGATCACTTCAGTCTATAGTGTACCTTCTGCGACGTAGCTCAGTTCTGGAGCAGAGACCCTTTGGGGTAACGTATGGTTTTCGCTCTTTGGCATTCAGCCGAAGAGAATTTTGAAAAAAAGTATTTCAAAAGAGAGGTTGGTCAGTTAAGTCTTTGCTTCTTCTGGGACGTAGATCCTTCGGGGGAGTAGAAACCCTTTCGGGTAACGTTTGGCTTTCGCCCTTTGACATCCCAAGGGACTTTTGGAAAAAAGGAGGTATGTTCACAAGTTATAGGTCAACATACCACACCAAGGCAAGATGTTCTATTTCATCAAAGGAGGGCCAAAATACCATTAGGGTATGGGGGGACTTCATTTTTTGTTTTGAAAGGGAGGAGGGGGGGGGGGTTCGACTGCAGCACTTTTCCCCTAAATCTTAACTATGCTTCTTTGTTCTAAAATAGCATACATGTTACCCGGAAAATAGCCCACTTGTAAGACTATGCAAAAATACATATGCAGCAGATGATATAAGCTATTAGGTAAGTTTATTTTGTCCCCTAGGGGGTTGATAGCGTTGCAATTTCTTCCCTTTGTACTAAAATATAGGTTCCTTTTGACCTTTTGTCTGTTTGAAGCGCATCCTCTTATGCTACTAAAATTTATTTTCTACATAATCAGAGAATGACTGTGTTAGTATTCACAACAAGCATAAAATGCTTCTATTAAAATATAAAAAGATCAGTGAAGATCACAAAATGGTAATTTACATTTTAGAGATGGCTACATGTACTCATGAGTACAAACCTATAAGTACGGGTACTAACTCTTCAAGTCACTGAGCACGAGAACTTGATTTTTAAACTTGTTGCTAATGAGTACGTACTAGAGTATTACACGTCAGCATGATTATACAGCGTTTCAAAGGTCCTAATATAAATAAAAATTATTCCTTACTTAGGAAGAGGGCGTCTTTTTTTAGAAAGTATGAAATACAAAAGAACCCTCTATAGAGTTTTCCGAGTTTATAGAATCACTTTTTTAGGTTTAGGAATTTCTCCTTTTTATGTACTAGTACGAAGCGCAACAGTACAAAAGTGGTTTTCAATGGTTTGTATTCGTTAGTAAACCACTAATAAACCCTTTTACTTCAGAAACATTCAATTCAGTTTAACTAGACGTTTCATGACACCGGTAATGATCATGAGGAAAGGGAGGATGTAGGTTTTACCCCCTTTTTGATCTGAATGGGAGGTTACTCAAGATGTTACCCCAATTTTCGCATGGAAGAATTTGTAAAGACATTACTTTCAAAATGTATGCCTGTAAATAATACTTTTAGCCGCTTTCCCAAATTTCGATCCTTGTCGTTCGGAGAGCAGTCTTTCCAACCTCTTGCGCTCTCTCGAATATCTGTATAATTTTTTTACCAGCTCTATATTAGAAATTAAGTTTTTAAACCATGCATATAGCATGATAACTCTGACACTTCGATATTGCGATAGCACTGTGTAAAAATAAACTTGAAACTATTCTTGAGCACTTGGAGTGTGATCATATAAACCCCCTTGACTGTGCAGAGTGCTTTTATTCATCATCTCCTATGCAAGTGTTGATATTATACAGGACTATTTGGAGGCGTATTCGGAGTTCCAGTTAAATGATAATATTAACAGTCATCATCGTCTGATTCTTCATTTGGGTCACACTTTCCTTCAAATTTCAGAATCTGAAAGAGAAACATTGTTTTATACAAAATGAAGTACAAACATATTTTGGGATGAATCACCAAGGTACAATGCAGTAAATTATGCTTACATACATCGTGCGGCAAGTGGAAAATGAAAGACTGTTTAAATACGTAAACGGAGGGTTGCGTTGAACAGAAGCTTCCAAATTCTTCGGAAGCCGACTTGTCGCGTACGTTGTGTCTTCAAGTATCTGGCAAACTAAATTAGATACTGAGTGCATAAACATATGACTCAGTGTAAATATTTCTCTCTTGTAAATATAACGGCTTCACTTGAGTCTTCCTTGTTATACGACTCTTTCACTTCTACAATACTTGCATTGCAAGCTATAATGTTTATCATGGAAGGTCTCTTACTCACATACTCCTGGCTGATTCCAGGGTCGGGTGGTGTTGAATCGCTGTTCCACACCACCATTTTATTTTGTTGCAGAGACTACACATTTAGTAATCCTGAATACTGAATTGATCATTCAAATACTAATCATCGACAACTGGAAGTTGAGCATATAACTGCAATTACTTTGATTATTTTGTACTTATGATCGACTTTTCTTTAATTTTCCACAGGGATTTCTCTACGTGAGCGAACTGCAAAGGTGCATTAGTGAGTTTAATAAAGGAGGTGGTATTAGATCTCTGTGGTTTTTACCTCACACCGTCTCTTCTATGGCGCTATCATGGGGGATGGAGGGGGAAGGTATTATCCCCACTTACAACTTAGTAGGGGTGAACTCAGCGAGGCCATCCCCTCCCACACACACTCAAACACACACTGACGGCTAAGTCATAGGCGTATCGGACTTTTTGATCAACAAAACGGCGGAAAATAAAGGACTCATGATCAATTTAAGGGGGTATGGGACGCTCTCTGATTAAGGTAGAGTGGGCCTGCACGGCTGGAGCGAAGCTATTAATGTTAATATCCCAAAGGTTCTATTACCACGATATCCGTATCGACATAAATATATTGTATTGTTCTTGCACACAATTTTCGTTTCTCAATTGAAAAGTCGGCCATCGGGTTTCAAAGTATTTTGTTTTACTGCACTGCAGCAGAGCCGAGCCGAGTCTGGGAACTGCTTTGGGATAAGGCTGAGTGTATAGTAGTTCAGCCACTAGTACACATGAATATGACTAGACGGGCAGTCCCCCCCCCCCCCCGGTCCCACTGGACGGAAGTTATGCGTTCTTAAACTAAGGGCATAGCAGTTAGGTACAAGAATAAAATAAAGAATGAAAAAAATGTGTGCACCCAAAAAGGCTAAAAGCGGTCAACAAGGAAAATGGTTTTTCTTCTAGGAATTAAGGGTAATATAACTTCAGGGAAATTTGGACCGCTGTGAGCAGCGCTAAACAATGCGACCAAATCGGTTACAAATGCCCCCATACTTTAAAAAATACGACAGGATGATCATATTAAGCGTCAAATGCTCCTAAAATATGACAAGTTTGGCCACCGTCTAAATTCTTCTCCCATACTGTAATTTAGTGCCCAATTAATGCAATTACATGCTCAGGCAGATATTTTCATCAAAGCTACAATAGCGCAAAGCAACCGTTTTGTTCATAAATTATAACTCAACACAAATTTAAGACCCTTACGGAGTAGCCCAATTGATATACTTTGTAAAGAGTTGAACAATTGATACACTTTGTAAAGAGTTGAACAAGTTAATCCGAACATTTTCTTCGGATAGGTTAGTAAACCAATTGATAACGCTGGCGCCTCAAATTTTGATAGGAGTTAGGTGGTTCATTGGTAGAAAAGACAGGCGAACTTTGGGAAAGTTTTTTCCATGAGAAATAGAGTCATTACAAGCATGCCTAGTACTTGCAAAATACATCAAAATAATACGGTCATTGACCAAACATTTTTTTTTGTGGGGGCGGGGGTTGATGGGCACGAAGTCTATTTCTCCCAACGATTTTATTACGAACCACGTTCCCCGCCCCTATGATCGCACGACGAACTTGCCGATTAAGCAAAACATCTGCCTTAAGACTATACGCGTTTGAATCCTGCTTGATGATATGACTATTAAACCAGAAAAGCCCAAAGGCTCAGTGATTGTTGGCCGATAGGAATGCTTTGTTGCACTGAGATTTATCCCTCAAATTTATTCTTCTTGAGATGTCATGGCTTACGATGTTTTCACAATTTCAATTCTGGTGACCGCGCATGACCTTTGACCTCCAGCAAAACAATGGGATTCTTGTTAACCACATGGCTCGTTCACATGGTACGTATTATCCGTCAAAGTGCATACCAGGTTTTCAAGTTTGATCTCTTTTATCCCAAATAACCTTTGACCGCCACCAAAACAATTGACTGATTGAAAGCAACATAGAGGTTTCCCACATGCTAACTATAAGATCCATCACAATTACTGTTGTATGAGATATTGTGTTTTAAAAGTTTTCATCGTGCCGTCTTGTGACTCCATATGAACTTTGAACTCCACAAAAAACGTGCACTTGTAATCAGTAGGCCTATGGGGCACCCACGTGCAAAGCATGAGTTACCTCAATGCTACTCTTTTTGAAATATCATATTTAAAGCAGTTGACATACTTTTGTTAGTTCTACCACCGGTGACCTTAATGATCTTTACATGTACCCAGAATAACAGAATTCATTTTCTAACTACAAGGCATCCACATTCCAAGTACGAAAAACATTCACGATTGCTAACTTGAGCTATCGTGTTTACTAGGTTTTCACTTTTTTACCTATGGTGACCCCAATGACCTCTGACCTTCACCACATCAATAGGCTTCTTCCTCTCAATATGACAAGTCTATGTCTCTACTGTGTTAATCTATGTTAATCTATGCTATCAACCATAAGATTTGCACAGTTTTTACTGATAATGGTTCTTAACCATTCTCAGTTTTAACTGTACAGGCTATGAATCGGTTGGATATCGTGCTTATAAGCTAAGCATTAAATGCACACATACATACACAAAAGTGATTGCGTTGACTTTCGACAAAGAATAACAAAGAAAGCCCAAAGGCTTAATGAATACTTTTTCGGACTGAGCTTTATCCCTCAAAGATATTTTTTGAGATATGATGTTTTACGATGTGTTACAATTTGATCTCTTGTGACCTCACATGTCCTTGACCTCGACAAAAACAATGGGGTCTTAATGGCAAACAACATGGTTCATCCACATGCTACGTATTAGATCCCTCACAGTTGAATACCAGGTGTTCACATTTTGACCTCCTCTGACCTCAATTGACTTTTGACCGCCACCCAAAAAATTGAATTATTGAACGAAATATGGGGACATCGACATGCCAACTATGAGATCCGTCAATATTACTCTTTATGATCTATCGTGTTTACGAGGCTTTTACCGTACGACCTCTAGTGACTCCAAATGATCTTTGACCTCCACTAAAACCCAAATGGTTCTTGTTATCACTATGTGACCTCATGTGACTCTTGAACGATGCGGAAAACAAGATGGGTTTATAACTAAGTGTAACGCTTCAACTTTTCAAGTATGAAAAGCATGGATGATTCCTAAGTTGACATATGGTGTTTGAGAGGTTTCCAGTTTTTTACCACTGACAACGTCAAATGACCTCTGACCACCACCAAAACAATAGAGTTCTTCCTCTTAAAATCAACCAGAAAGCCGAAAGGCACAATGATTCCTTTCCTCTTGGACATAATTTTAGTTGACACAATATCATGATGAAGTTACTGTGCTCAAAGTTAGGTAGGCATATAGAAAGTTAAGTCCATTGGCATAGATTAATCAGATCCATATCATGTCAAAATGTCTTGACATTTTTGAACTTTTCACGTCTTTGAACTTTTCAAAAGATAAAAAGATACTACAATGCACTCAGTATGGACGCCAACATGCCAAGTGTAAGATTCATCTATAGGATTTCTTCCAAGTGATATCAAGTAAACAGGGTTTTCAGCGAGACCTTAAGTGACTTCAAATGCGTTTTAACCTCCATATGCTCAATATTGGGTACCCACTAAAAAAGTATGAGATTCATACACGTTTCTCTTCTTGAGTTATAATATTAACAATTTTTGCAGTTTGACCCACAATGACCGTAAATGACCTTTAAACTCCACAAAAAACATCAGCGATTATGAACTCAATATAGACAATTTGCTTGCCAAAATATGAGGTCCCTCACTGCTACCTGTCTTAAGATATTGGGTTTTCAACCAGTCATCAAGGTTTCCACTGTTTGACCATTCAGTGCACTACCCAAAGTATGTGGGTATGAGATTAATTGAAGTTTCTGTTCTTGAAATGTTGCATTTACAAAGTTTTGACCTCTTATGAGCTCAACTGACAATTGGTCCCCACCAAAACAATAGACATTATCTATCCAATATGGGGTATCCACATAAGAAGTATGTGATCCATCAATGTTACCCTTCTTGAGATGTGATGTATACAAGTTATTTTTATTTCTACATTCTGAATTCTAGTGACCCCAAATGACATTTGACCTCCACCATATATTGGAGAGACCATATGCTCAATATGGAGTAACCATATGACAAGTGACAAGTATGAGATCCCTAAGCGCACGCATCTTGAGATTAAATTTCTACAAGAAATTTTAAGATTTTTGACCACTAGTGACCTCAGATACCATTGATCTACATAAAAACAGTAAGGACCATTTTCTTGACATAGAGTATCTACATGCAAAGTATGAAATTCCTTAGTCTTGCTCAGTCTGAGATATCGTGTTTACGAGCAATTTTGAAAATTTTCACTATTTGACCTATGGTGACCCTAAATGTATTTTGGCCTCCACCAAAATTAGTAGGGGTCATCTACTTAATATGTGGTATCCACATGCTAACAATGAAATTCATTGAAGTTTTTCTTCTGAAGACATCCTGTTTACAATTTTTTTTCATGGCTTTTAACGTTTAACATATGGTGATCCCAGGTGACCTTTTACCTCTACTGTTACAAGTGAAATGGTAACTTAAATTTCAATTAGTTATTAGCGGTAAAACGGCATGGTCATTCGGGGCTACCGTACTGTTTTCCTCTTAGTCATAATTTAAAGCTTAATTATCCTGCTTTACTATTATGTGATTCTGTGAAAACGTGTCCCGCTTAGTTAGGTATGTCCTTGGGTATGTCGGCAGGGCAAAAGAAAAGGGTATGCGCGTTAAAATAGGTTGGAAGTGTGCGTTACTGCAGTGTTCGATGCAGTTTCCTTCGGTTAGAAGTCAAAAAGGAGTAGTCATTCCATTCGCTAAATCTGATGCAAAATCTTCGTTTGGAACAGGTCAGGCAGCGTGCTAAGCGATAAATCACAGAAAGTTACCTCATTGCCAAAGCACCAAGTTCTAGGGCTATATAGCTGTCGAGCGAGGTCGTCGAAGCTTAGTGAGGATCGTTTTTAAGTTTTGTTGTGTGGAGGAGTTTCTTGTCTGTTGTTGAAAAGCTGGCCGTGGCCGCGTCCAAACCTGTTGCCTGTTAGTTACATCGTAAGCCATTCTAACAGTACAGTTGGATGGTAAGTTGTGTTTGTTTTATAAGTAACAATCCTCAAAAAAGTGAGAGTATGTACATTAGAATTTTCACGGTTTGTAGCAATAATCCGAATTTTGCCAAGCACCTGGCGTATGTAAGTTACACTACGTGTGTGGGAGTGGTGGGATGTTGCTAGACGGGCGGGGCTCGTCGTCATAAATCTCCTTTATGATGCCTTAACTTTAATTCAATTTACACTTTTAATTCAATTTACGTTAAATTGTTTGTGTTTAAAAAAATAAGTGTATGTCATTTTATAGCCTATGCAAGAGTCAGGCAAATGTATTGAATATAGTGTCATGTAATATTATGACGGCACGTTTTTTTAAGGGGCAATACTCATGTTGTAAACCTCAACAATTGGAAATTGTCATTTTGTTGTGCACGTGTTCAAAATCTCAACGTGATGGTGCAATAACCACTTTGCAAACTTTGGGCCTGGGTGACAAGTAACACTATTTTGGGTCTAGATCAGGGACGTTCCGTACAACGAGGCGTCGCCGAATGCCCATTTACCGTTACCGACCTTGAGGTTTGAAACCAGGATATTTTAGTCACCATACGTTTTGTTAAAAGGAATTTTCATAATATTCAATCTAGTACTATTTATCAAGCAAAATGGATATTCAATTGACTGAACGAACCAAGGGTATGATGATTAAGTGGATGGATGCAGCTCTTGAAATAAGGGACGATTCGTATAATGGGATGGCTCTAGTTAAAGTTAATAAATTAATGAATTTAAGAGACTTTATGTGGAACTGACGAGGCAATAGCCAGTAAGGAAAAAACTGAATGATCGGGAAACATAAGGAAAGTAGGCAATAGCGGTCAGAAGTTAACATGATAGACTGTGGGTCGATAACAGCTTTTACCTTTAGTTTTTTGTAGCAAGTGATCACCCTCCAAGATTTCTGTATTTTTGTATAATGTATTTGTTTACATTCACAAAGTATATTTTCGTGGAACGCCACATGGTTAACTGTATTTTGAATATATTTGTTTATTGAGAACGTTCACAAGTTTTTCCTCTTACTCTTAGGAGTCATTTGTCTTATGTGGAAAACCCCCAGCATACGGAAGAGAAAGTGGAAACGGGCATGTTACGGGGTTCCCGGTAAATTTTCTAGGATTCCTCTGACATCCACCAAAAACAATCGGGATCATTTAATTAATATAGGTTATCCATGCATATGTCAAGTATGAGATCCCCCACATTTACCCTTCTTGAGATATTGTGTTTAGAAGCAAACGATCACATACACACACGACATCATGATCGCATAGATTCCTTCGCCTTTGGCAAGAAATAAATTACCCGGGCCGTGAGAATGGGAAACGGAGTACTTTCGACTACACCATCAACATACACGTTAAAGTTAAGCTGTGTTTAATTGTAGTATGGTCACCCATCCTTCACACAAGTCCATCATTAATCAATCAAAATCGGAACTACTTATGAATTAAACAGAGTTACGGTTGTGAAAAGATATGGTTCAACCATTCAGCCCTCCCTTTTCATTTGGCCACAAAACGACACAATTTGGAGGCACCGCTCATTGTCTATTTTTGAGTTATTGTGTTTACAGCAATATGCAAAGTTTTCGTAGTTTAGTACGTCTGGTGACTTCAGATGACCTTAGACCTCCATTAAAGCCTATAGCGAACTTTTTCTTAATATGACAAAACTGCATACCAAGTCTGAAAAGTATCCATCATTCATATCGTGAGATATTGTGCTTGCAATTTTTCGGTTTTTTACCTCTGGTGACCTTACACGACCTCTGACCTCCATCAAAAATAGTAACCTTTCTCGAAATGTTACAAATTTACACATCTACTATGAAAAGTATCCATCATTGCTGTCTTGAGCTAACGTGTTTCAAGCGGTTTACTAGTTTTTCATAGTTTCACAACTGGTGACCTAGATGACTTTTAATCTTCACCAAAACAGTATAGTTCTTCCTCGTAATATGACAATTTTTTTACCAAGTGTAACGCAAGTAGAAACGATATTCTGTCCGAGAGGTGGCGCCCTGTAGAAAAAGAATAGAAAGAAGTCTTCCCGCGCGTCCACTAGTCACGTGATTTCCCGCCAGGCGGTATCAAGGTGTGTACGTGCGAAGCGAAAACACTGGTGAGTTGGAGCTACAAGAGAGAAGACGTAGAACCGCGTGCGAGAGAAATTGTGCTGAACCGTCTGCAGTCAAGGGAAAGTTTGGTGAGAAATTTGTGACTGGTTTGATAAGGGATAAATCGGGAATCATTTTATGATAATTTAGATAGAAACTTAAGCTGTAAAATCTGCAAATCTTAGGCTGTTGTCGTTACTTTTATCTTGTGCTAACAGGTTAGTGCAAGCCTCGAACAGCCTAAGCCATAAGATAGATATTAGGAATCACCGAAGAAAAAGAGGTGCCCTCCCCCATTTACTTTCCAGATGTACTTCTGTCACCTGGCCTTGGATTAAACGCCGTATTTTGAGCTAGCATATGATCTAATTAATTTGAAGACTGGCCTGGGTCACCCAACTGTTTAACAGAGAGACCTTACTACCGAGGCCCCTCTGGTTTATTCGTACTATTAAGGAACTTTTACTAAATTAATAGGATATCCTTCAGAGAACTGATTGTCGGTTAATTTGTAGTTCCTGCCCCCCCCCCTTCTTCGAGCACGAAGATATTATTCCCCATAGCCGTCTGAGTGTGTCAGAGCTCTGAGAAGAGAAGCAGTTCAGCGTTCTGAGGTTCAGCCGTCTGAGTGTGTCAGAGCTCTGAGAAGAGAAGCAGTTCAGCGTTCTGAGGTTCAGCCGTCTGAGTGTGTCAGAGCTCTGAGAAGAGAAGCAGTTCAGCGTTCGGAGGTTCAGCCGTCTGAGTGTGTCAGAGCTCTGAGAAGAGAAGCAGTTCAGCGTTCGGAGGTTCAGCCGTCTGAGTGTGTCAGAGCTCTGAGAAGGGAAGCAGTTCAGCGTTCTGAGGTTCAGCCGTCTGAGTGTGTCAGAGCTCTGAGAAGAGAAGCAGTTCAGCGTTCGGAGGTTCAGCCGTCTGAGTGTGTCAGAGCTCTGAGAAGGGAAACAGTTCAGCGTTCTGAGGTTCAGCCGTCTGAGTGTGTCAGAGCTCTGAGAAGAGAAGCAGTTCAGCGTTCTGAGGTTCAGCCGTCTGAGGCGCCTGCATCCAAGGTTCATAAGGCGAGCGCTGCCTAGGTTGGAGAGGTGAACCGTCTGATCAGTTACCCAGTTCAATCGTTTTAACAAAATCATATTAATCATTTGTACATTCATAATTTCGAAATGTAATTTTCGCAAGGAGCAAACAGATTTACTTTTGTATCTTAAATTTGCTTGATTTCTCTTTTATTTGCGCATTGTGTCCACCAATCACCTTTTCTCAGTTGTGTTTAGAATTCTCCCAGCAAAATAAGCCTATCCCCTTGAACTCAACGCAGGGCGCTCGTTACAACTGGTGGCAGCGGTGGGATAGGCTTATTTCAGATTAGCCAGGATACACAAAGATGGAGTCCACAGCGACGGGCGGAATATTTGCAGAACATGGAGTATTCAGGAGTCCCAGTGTAGGACAGTCAGATTGGAGAATTACAGATGAGTGGTGTGATGACCTTATTCAACTGACGCCCCGTCAGTATGCTGAAGGAGATACAACGGGCATCTCGATGGAAACCCCTCTTCGTGGTGAACGGACCAGTATTGGCGGCAGAAGCTTTGCGTTCGCTGACGAAGGCAGCAACAGAAGCGGCTCAAGGAGACAGGTGAACGATAGTAGACAGAGGACTGAACTTTCGCCGACCAACCCCTTCCGGAATGATATTGATTTAGAGTGGTCCGAAGGCAGAAAACATGACAGCCAGTTTGATTATAAAAGACCCAGAAACCCCCAGGAGTCTTTCCATTTACATCATCCAGAAATAGGTCAGATGGAAAGGCAACCCACCAAGAATCAGTCAGGGCTGTCAGGAACCTATGGTATCCGCCCAGGGATTTATGACGGTAGCAGCTCATGGGAAGACTACCAGGTCCAATTTGAAGCAGTTGCAGAGCTCCACGGTTGGGACAAACAGGTGATGGCAATGTGCTTGGCTGCCAGTCTAAAAGGAGACGCAAGAGCTGTGCTAGCTGATCTAGATGCCAAGTCTCGGAGGAGTTACCCTCTCTTGACTGAAGCCTTATCCCGAAGGTTCAGTCCTTCCCATCAGACTGAGATATTTCGTATACAGCTGAAGAACCGCATACGCAAGAAAGAAGAATCTCTCCCGCAGCTCGCTCAGGAAGTTAGGAGATTAGCCAGACGAGCATATCCTTCAGCCCCACCTCAGCTGTTAGGGTTCCTTTGCAAAGATCACTTCCTGGATGCTTTAGACGACCAAGACCTCCGCCTGGGAGTGTATCAGATGAGACCTGGTAGTCTGGAGGAAGCTCTGAAAGCTGCTCTTGAGATGGAGGCGTTTCACACCGCAGAGAAGCAAAGGAATTTCTCAGGAAGGAGGGTAGTCCGAGCATCAGAGGGTAAAGCCATTAAGAGTGAGAGTGAGACAACAGGACTATGTATGACTGCGACAGAAGGGATAAAACAATGCCGATTGTCAATGGCTGAGTTGCAATCAGAAATAAAAGCTGTGCGGAGTGAACTACAGCTGATGAAGGACGAAAGAAAACAGTATAGCAGTCAAGGAAAACAGGGTAGAGGGAACCCTGCCTATATGGAGGACGGGACCCCAATTTGTTTCAAGTGCAGGAAGCCAGGGCATGTGAAAAGGAATTGCCCAGAAAAAATAGGAACTGCGGCAGAGCAGAGTGAAGTGGCGTCGGGAAACGATCGAAAGTCGGAGATGGGGGTCGCTCTTCGACAGTAGGACTTGGACCCACTTGCATAGCAGTTCTAAATGGTTTACCCGGACTTGCAAAGGATGGAATATATCTGAGTTGCAGAATCGGAGGACAAAACGTGTCGTCTTTGGTTGATACCGGTGCCAATATCTCACTCATTCATGCGGGTGTGTTTTTCGGTCTCCCCAGCGAGTATAGGCCTCAACTGGAACGAGACGGCTTGTGTATGATACTTGCTGATGGAAAAAGTGTACCTGTTCATGGGAAGGCTGAGATGGAGGTTGAAATCGGCGGTAGGAAGAAGAGACACATGTTCTGGGTAGCAGATTTAGGTCCAGATTGCATACTGGGATTGGATTTCTTGAGACAGCACGACTGCATTATATATGCCAAGAAGGGCCAAGTTTTAATCGAAGACGACGGGGAGGATGTAGTGAAACCAAATTATGCTAATGAAGAAATTGAAGCTGGAGATTGTTGCCGCATAGTTGCCTCGGAGACGATAGTTTTGCCAGCCCAATCGGAGATGTTTATTCCTGGGAGGGTCAAAGACTTGCAAGAGACTGGTGTAGGGGAAGTGAAGATGATGAATCCGTCAAATTCACTGTTTGGAAAGAAAGGTGTTTTGGTTGCTCGCTGTGTGGTGGATGTAGGGCAGGAGGCCATCCCTGTAAGGCTTGTCAATCTGAGTGATAACCCTGTGACATTGTACCGGAATACGACTGTGGGTGTGTGTGAAGGAGTGGAAGAAGATTCTTCAGGAAGTGGTGCGGATGATGCTACCATGGATCTCCACGAGGGGACGGGATTGTTCCCCGAGCACCTGGAAAAGTTGCTTGGTACGTGCACGGAGGAATTAGATAATGTTCAGACTGATGAGGTCAAGACATTTTTGCACAGGTGGCAAGGTGCATTTGCCAAGGGTGCAGGGGACCTAGGAAGGACAGATCTTGACAAGCACAGTATAAACACAGGAGACCATCCGCCAATACGCCAGCCACCAAGGAGACTGCCATTTCATAAGCAGGGGGAAGCATCGAAAGAAATCAAGGACATGTTGTCACATGACGTCATCGAGCCATCATTCAGCCCTTGGTCGTCCCCTATTGTCCTTGTGAGGAAAAAGGATGGGAGCTTGCGCTTCTGTGTGGATTATCGAAAAGTAAATGATGTGACCATCAAGGACTCCTACCCGCTTCCTCGAATTGATGACACATTGGATAAGCTCAGTGGTGCAGCGTGGTTCTCTACGCTAGACTTAGCCAGCGGGTACTGGCAGATGGAGGTGGAGCCAAAGGATCGCCCAAAGACTGCATTTTCCACCCACGAAGGACTTTTCCAATTCAGAGTAAGGCCGTTCGGGCTTTGTAATGCCCCGGCGACATTTGAACGTCTCATGGATCGAGTCCTAGGAGGGCTTAAGTGGGAAAGCTGTCTAGTGTACCTGGATGACGTCATAGTCCACGGTAGAACATTTGAAGAACATCTCAGCAGGCTCGGAGAAGTTTTAAGGAGGTTGAGCGAGGCAGGGTTGAAGTTATCTCCCAAGAAGTGCCAGCTGTTCAAGAGGAAAGTAACATTTTTGGGGCACGTAGTCAGTTCTGACGGAATTCAAACCGATCCGTCCAAGATCGAGGCAGTATCCAAATGGCCTAGTCCCAGAAATGTGCAAGAAGTTCGTAAATTCATAGGACTCTGCAGCTACTACAGACGTTTTATTAAAGGTTTTAGTTCAATTGCTAAACCTCTGCACAGGCTCACAGAATCAGGCAGAGAATTTTGCTGGAGTGATGAGTGTGAGGAATCTTTCTGTGAATTGAAGAAACGGCTCACCACTGCGCCTGTCCTTAGCTACCCCACCAGAGGTGATCCCTTCATTCTAGATACAGATGGGAGTAATCATGGAATAGGAGCAGTTCTTTCACAGAATCAAAATGGAGAAGAACATGTCATCGGTTATTACAGTAGAACTCTCACCAAAGCAGAAAGAAGATATTGTGTCACCAGGAAGGAGCTGCTAGCCATAGTAGCCGGCGTTAGATGGTTTCACCATTATATTTATGGGAGGCAATTCCACGTCAGGACAGACCATGGAGCTCTTCGCTGGCTCCTGAATTTTCGCTATCCAGAGGGCCAGGTGGCACGTTGGTTGGAGACGCTTGGAGCGTACGACTTCACCATAGAGCATAGACCAGGGAGAATCCACAATAATGCTGACAGTTTGTCCAGACGGCCTTGTGAGGATTGCAGCCACTGTGATAGAGAAGAACAACATGAAACCGAGAGAGCTCTGAAGTCGGCCAAACAGGGTGAGACGACCACAGACGCCCCTGTATTGACTTGCAACTCCTTAACTAATGAGGCAGAGGAGAACAAAGCAGTGGGTTCACCAGAGAAAGGCTGGGTGACTGGGAGATCCAACGAAGAACTGAAGAGATTGCAAGGAGCTGATCCTGACATAAATCCAATACTGGAAGCAATGCAGTTGAAGAAACGGCCATCATGGGAGAGTGTTTCGGGAGGTAGCAGAACGCTTCAGAATTATTGGTCGCAGTGGGATAGTCTTGTTTTGCAGAATGACGTACTATACCGGAGGTTCGAGTCGCCGACCGGGGAGAAGATAACTTTGCAGTTGGTAACTCCAGACGAATTGAAGAGAGATATTTGGGAAGCAGCCCACGTGCATCCACTTTCCGGACACTTGATGGTAAAGAAAACAACTGGGAGAATAAAAGAAAAAGCATATTGGAGTGGCATGGCTAGAGATATCGAGAAGTGGTGTAAGCAGTGCAAAGTGTGCATTACCAAAAGAGGGTCTCAGTCTAACAGGAAGTCGAAAATAACTCAGTATCTCTCGGGTGAGCCCCTACAAAGAGTTGCTTTGGACATTCTTGGTCCATTACCAGTGACCCCCCAGGGAAACAAGTACGTCCTAGTTATTGGAGACTATTTCTCAAAATGGACTGAAGCCATAGCAGTCCCTAACCAAGAAGCAACTACAGTGGCGAAAGCACTGGTGGAACAGTTCATATGCAAGTTCGGTATCCCGGAAGAGCTTCATTCAGACCAAGGCCGACAATTCGAATCGGCTGTCTTCCAAGAAATGTGTCGGTTGCTTCAGATTCGAAAGACGAGAACTACTGCATACCACCCTAAATCTGACGGGATGATTGAACGCTTTAATCGCACCCTGGAGAGTATGCCGTCATCCGTCGTATGCACGAGTCAGAAGGACTGGGACACGTGGTTACCATATCTTTCCATCGCGTATAACACCTCTATCCATGAGGCAACTGGATTTTCCCCAGCAGAGTTAATGTATGGCAGAGTGTTGAGAACTCCAATTGACGTAATTGTACCCCCTATCGAACAAGAAACAGTAACAGATTACCCCGCATACGTCTCGCAGCTAGAGGAGAAGATCCGGAAGACGCATGCGCAGGCACGTGAACATCTTAAAGTGGTGGCCGATAGACAGTCGTTTCGAATTAATCGCAAAGCTTCCGAGGAGACCTACGAAAGAGGAGACCTAGTTTTGGTGCATTCCCCAGCCGTGAAGAAGGGCACAACTTCAAAACTTCACCGACCTTGGCAGGGCCTAGGCTTAGTTCTAAAAAGAATCAACGACGTGTTATTCCGAGTAATTATGGGGCCCCAAAGAAAGCCGAAGCTCATTCACTACAATCGACTGCGTCCTTACGTAGGAGAAGAAATAACTTGGGTGAAACCCTTTCTCGAGAAGAACACTGCTGTTGTCAATGACAATGGCGAACAGACTAAGGAACAAAGCCAGAAAGACCCATCTCTCGTTGGTTGGAAGAAGGAAACTGATGAAACTGGAGCGGTTGCCAGGCCTACGGCATCAAAAAAGGAGTTGAGGGAAAGTGGAGAAAGGAAGAAAAGCCAAAAACAATATTCATCACAACCTACAGGAAGGCCTAAAAGACGGCGAAAAGAACCACAAAGATACGGTTTTAGTTAATTTTTGAATGATCATCTTTGTGAATATGTAAATAAATGGATGTCAGTCACTAGTACAGACGTGTCTTTGTTTTTTTTTTAGTTCTACTTGGCTATCTGGGGCATGGTTGTCCATCTTAATATTTTTCTGTCAACGTCGGCATGGTGAATGTCATAACTCAAGATTGTCTTTATTTCTCGTTTTTGCAGGAAGATGAGTGATCACAGGCCTCTGTTTGCTGTGGAGTATACGTGTGCGGAATGTCCACGCCGGTTCCATGACATACAACGTATGAGGGATCATGCAGAATACGAGCATGGTCACAGAATGTTTAGATGCCAGATTTGCAAAGACTTTAGCAGTGCAAGAAAGGCGGACACTATAAAGCATGAACGCCATTGCGGAGGAAGGACGGAAAAAGGTCGCAGACATGGAGAAGGCACTGAGGAACGTCGTGGAGGAGGTACAGTCAGCTCGGTGGTAGTGGTAGCCAATGAAAGGGAAGGAAGAACTACTGATAGGCCCAAGAGAAGTCAAGACGAACGAAAACGAAAAAGGGACAGCAAAAAGGGGACAGGCAAGCGTAAGGAGGCCAAGACAGATGACATCTCCCCTGTAGCAGGAAAGTTGGGTAGCACTTCTAAAGGGTCCGGGACAGAGAGGCCGGATGGAGATAGATCGAGGAGAGAACCAGAGAGTGTTGAACGAGGGCATGGAAAGGAAGATACGAATGCGGAACCATCTGACAAGCAGGCATACATCCCATGGCAGTCGTCCATCCCACTCCCCCTAGAGCCCAGAGGCGCTTCAAATGGCCGTCATTGCAACAGCTTCTCGATCTAGGGTCCCCATTGGAAGAGCGTTCTGCGTCAGCTGAGAGGGAGATTCAACAAGCCGAAAGGGATGAGTTAGAGGTACCGGGGACGAAGAAATCTTTCCGGAGTGAGTCGTACCAGCTAACGGACAAAATGAATCTTATTACCACGACGAAAAGAGTTGTGTACCCAGATGGGAGGGTCTATGAGGTCGAGGAAAAGAAGATTGCTCCCAGCCAAGAGTAACCATGTTAATCTTGAAAGACTTCGTAAATGGACATTGGTGAAAACACCATTTTGTTGACGTGTACATTCCTAACAAGTTGTAAATATACAAGCCTCACCGGTGCAGAAGTTTCTCTTTTTTCTTATTTGTTGTGGAGTTTATGCGGGACGCATACGCTAAGGAGGGGGTAGTGTAACGCAAGTAGAAACGATATTCTGTCCGAGAGGTGGCGCCCTGTAGAAAAAAAAATAGAAAGAAGTCTTCCCGCGCGTCCACTAGTCACGTGATTTCCCGCCAGGCGGTACCAAGGTGTGTACGTGCGAAGCGAAAACACTGGTGAGTTGGAGCTACAAGAGAGAAGACGTAGAACCGCGTGCGAGAGAAATTGTGCTGAACCGTCTGCAGTCAAGGGAAAGTTTGGTGAGAAATTTGTGACTGGTTTGATAAGGGATAAATCGGGAATCATTTTATGATAATTTAGATAGAAACTTAAGCTGTAAAATCTGTAAATCTTAGGCTGTTGTCGTTACTATTATCTTGCGCTAACAGGTTAGTGCAAGCCTCGAACAGCCTAAGCCATAAGATAGATATTAGGAATCACCGAAGAAAAAGAGGTGCCCTCCCACATTTACTTTCCAGATGCACTTCTGTCACCTGGCCTTGGATTAAACGCCGTATTTTGAGCTAGCATATGATCTAATTAATTTGAAGACTGGCCTGGGTCACCCAACTGTTTAACAGAGAGACCTTACTACAGAGGCCCCTCTGGTTTATTCGTACTATGAAGGAACTATTACTAAATTAATAGGATATCCTTCAGAGAACTGATTGTTAATTTGTAGTTCCTGCCCCCCCCCCCTTCTTCGAGCACGAAGATATTATTCCCCATAGCCGTCTGAGTGTGTCAGAGCTCTGAGAAGAGAAGCAGTTCAGCGTTCTGAGGTTCAGCCGTCTGAGTGTGTCAGAGCTCTGAGAAGAGAAGCAGTTCAGCGTTCTGAGGTTCAGCCGTCTGAGTGTGTCAGAGCTCTGAGAAGAGAAGCAGTTCAGCATTCTGAGGTTCAGCCGTCTGAGTGTGTCAGAGCTCTGAGAAGAGAAGCAGTTCAGCGTTCTGAGGTTCAGCCGTCTGAGTGTGTCAGAGCTGTGAGAAGAGAAGCAGTTCAGCGTTCTGAGGTTCAGCCGTCTGAGTGTGTCAGAGCTCTGAGAAGAGAAGCAGTTCAGCGTTCTGAGGTTCAGCCGTCTGAGTGTGTCAGAGCTCTGAGAAGTGAAGCAGTTCAGCGTTCTGAGGTTCAGCCGTCTGAGTGTGTCAGAGCTCTGAGAAGAGAAGCAGTTCAGCGTTCGGAGGTTCAGCCGTCTGAGTGTGTCAGAGCTCTGAGAAGGGAAGCAGTTCAGCGTTCTGAGGTTCAGCCGTCTGAGTGTGTCAGAGCTCTGAGAAGAGAAGCAGTTCAGCGTTCTGAGGTTCAGCCGTCTGAGTGTGTCAGAGCTCTGAGAAGAGAAGCAGTTCAGCGTTCTGAGGTTCAGCCGTCTGAGGCGCCTGCATCCAAGGTTCATAAGGCGAGCGCTGCCTAGGTTGGAGAGGTGAACCGTCTGATCAGTTACCCAGTTCAATCGTTTTAACAAAATCATATTAATCATTTGTACATTCATAATTTCGAAATGTAATTTTCGCAAGGAGCAAACAGATTTACTTTTGTATCTTAAATTTGCTTGTTTTCTCTTTTATTTGCGCATTGTGTCCACCAATCACCTTTTCTCAGTTGTGTTTAGAATTCTCCCAGCAAAATAAGCCTATCCCCTTGAACTCAACCCAGGGCGCTCGTTACACAAGTATGGAAAGTGTCCATCATGTCTGTCGTGAAATATCGTGAGTACAAGATTTTCGATTTTTGACCTCTGGTGACCTCATATAATCCCTGACGTGCCTTAAAAATAATAGGGTCCCTCCTCTCAACATGACAAATCTGTACACCAAAGGTGAAAAGTCTCCATCTTGAGATAACGTGCTTAGTACCGTTTACAAGCGATTTTTTCGGTTTTCTTAGTTAAATCTCCGGTGACTTCAGATAACCTTTGCCCTCTACCAAAAATCAGTAGAGTTTCATTTACCGACTATTACGTATCCATAGTCTAAGTGTGAGAAGTGTCAGTGATTTCTACCTTGAAATATTGTTTTTACAAGTTTTTAAGTTTCTGACATCTGGTGACCTTAAACGACCTTTTACCTCCACCAAAACAATAGGGTTCTTTTTCTTAATATGGCAAATCTATAAACCAAGCAAGTGTTGACAAGCTAAGGGTCACAAACACATCCATGCATGCATGCATTGCATGCATGCATACATACGTACATACATACATACATACATACATACATACATACATACACACATACACTCTCCAGCGTTATTGCATAGATTCCTTTCGCCTTCGGTAAGGAATCACAAAGAACACACGCAGGAATACCGTTGATGTATGGACATCGGAAGTATGTTAATTAGATGTTACACAATCATAAATCAGCCGATCGTAGAATTACTTTTTAATAGTACTTCTTTTATGATTACGAAGTAATAATAACTGAAATCATCTGTCCAGATCTACTTTATATTCATCGGCTGTGGGCTATCACACTAAAGGGGATATCACGCTGCCGCCAATACCCTCGATGTGATCCAGACACTTGCTTATAGTATAGTAGTAACCTTTCAATTGATGAACGAATTACCATTTCTTACTTGTAAATACTTCCAATTTACTAAACATACCCCAGAGTTGTACATTCGAGTCATACCAGTTAAAATCGAGTGAGACTCAAGTCGGTGTTTTGTTACTTGCAACTTCACGTGCAAATACTAGCAGAGACTTGCGACTTGACTTGGACTTGCCTAAAATGACTTGTTACCAACGCAAGTCATAAGCTCGTTGAGCGACCCTACAGAACTATAAAATATCCATTGACGATTTGCGTGCAGTGAATCACCAAATATATCGAGATTGTGCCCGGCCACCAGTTGCTCATTCTGGAATAACCTGACAGTCTAGGATAAGTTGTGTAAAGTGGCCTGATAACTAACAATCTGGTTGGGTCAATAAGAGCAACCCTCCCTCGACTTTGTCCTTTTGCCATGAGGGCCGTGTCTGTCCCTGCTATATAGTAGTTTCCCCATTGGATGTGTGTACAGTCATGGGGAAATCATCACGAGACCCCACAGGCAATATATACGATTACAATATCTATCCAGTCTAGTATATTTGTAAATGCAATTGTTTGTCCATGTAAAATCCCGTTTATTCTTCCCTATAAAACAGACCTGGTTTCAGAGCTATTGCACTCAGCTACCATGTATAGGGTACCCACATGACCGAAGGTAGAAGGGCCTGTCCCTCCGAAATTTGCAAAGCAACTTTCAAAAACATCGAGCTGTGTACATTTCCTTGATACTAAAAAACATTGCTTGAATGAAACTTGGCAGGCACGGAAAGTACCATTTCCAAGGCAACACAACACATGTACGTAGCAAGTGGGCGGGACAAAGGGGACTGGATCCCACCCAGGCATGGCCCCTGAATCTCTTCAGGGGTCCCAAGGCAGACCTCTGCATACCACGCTATTGGGGGAGTTTTCATTTCGCCCCTTCCACTTCTTGACGGAATCCCGGCTACTACCTTGATATGGGAAGCATTTCTAGCAGTTTTCTTAGAAGCCTACGCTACGCGTCAAATGATGGTGGCCTCATCATTAGAACCCTCCCCCGGTCGAAAAAAATTCCTGCGCACAGCCATGGCCACCTATACATGCACAGTGACTTGTGCATCTCTTCTTACATTAACTGTGCTTTTGAAATAAATCTTCAGTGAATCTATTTCTTGATGCTCCAAGTATGGCAAGGTGCTCTCTGAAAGGCTATTGGATGATGGAAGTACTGCATCGAATTTAATGCGGCAGACGTGGGTAAGGTAAAAGCAAACTTCAAAGTGTCAAATGTTGTGTTCAGACCATTAGTCACAAATTTCACAAACTAGTACCATCAGCAAAACTGATTGTTCTATCATATCTTTAAACTTTCCAGTAATTTCCGAGAAGATTAAAGTACCATCTTTAACAGTAAAAAGTTTATTTTACCAGATCATCTTTTCAGTTTGTAAAAAGTGTTTGAAGCTCAGAAATCCCACACTGCGACAACTCCCAACGAAAGGATAAAAAGCACAATTTAAGAAATTCGTCTTGAAGCTGTGACTTAATATGTCTTTCATCAACTTCGAAATGCAAATTTGTGGCAGGCCAAAGGGATGCCCTATTGTTTATTGCAGGCGGACAAATTTGTGACTTCACTTTTACCTTTGCAAGGAGGCTTGTTACTTGATTATTGCCCGAACCAAACGACTTGACTTGTGAAAATTTGTGACTTGACTTGGCTGGTGATGAATTGTGACTTGACTTGGAGTTGCAAAAATGACTTGCTACCATCTCTGACATACCACGACAGCGTAGATTCCTTCAAGCGAAGTAGAGGGTACCTAAAGACAACCCGGACACTTTAAGTGAAAGGGACATTGTGACACGTCGTCAAATTTCCTTTACAGGTAGATTATTTTGAGATCTATCTATCTATCTATCTATCTATCTATCTATCTATCTATCTATCTATCTATCTATCTATCTATCTATCTATCTATCTATCTATCTATCTATCTATCTATCTATCTATCTATCTATCTATCTATCTATCTATCTATCTATCTATCTATCTATCTATCTATCTATCTATCTATCTATCTATCTATCTATCTATCTATCTATCTATCTATCTATCTATCTATCTATCTATCTATCTATCTATCTATCTATCTATCTATCTATCTATCTATCTATCTATCTATCTATCTATCTATCTATCTATCTATCTATCTATCTATCTATCTATCTATCTATCTATCTATCTATCTATCTATCTATCTATCTATCTATCTATCTATCTATCTATCTATCTATCTATCTATCTATCTATCTATCTATCTATCTATCTATCTATCTATCTATCTATCTATCTATCTATCTATCTATCTATCTATCTATCTATCTACAGATATATGATCATAAGTTGCCAGACAGAACACCTGACGAATTTATTCACATGTCCATGTATCTATAGTTTAGGAGGAGTATCATTGAACTGTTGCAATGACATGGCATATGCAGTCTGGGAGCCAAATCTCAAAAGAGCTCTATTTTTCGAGTTTGCTTCACCCCCGAGGTGGAAAAGGTTTGGAACTTTTAACTGGTAGAGGGGACCCTCCTGGCTAATTTGAGACCGGGTGTGGAGATCCATTGTACCAGCAAGGTACTAAAAATCTCAGATTTGTGAAGTTTTTCCCTAGTGCTCTTTCATGAAAAATTAGGGGGTAGGGGAAATTCAAATGCACTTTTCATATCAATATCCTCCATAAACCAAACAATGTTTAGTATCATTAGAAAATATTAGAAATGGTTTACAATTTGATGCCCAGTGATTGTTGATGACGTCACCGGTGACTACATTAGAGGTCAACAGATCATCGAACTCGAGTCAAGGTGAAAATTTTCTACTTTCCGAAGTTAGTGGGTTAGTATTCATAGAGAGAAACTCATTCAGATACCAAACTTACACATACTTGAGAGGGGGGATCATAAAAGTTTTTAATATGAAGAATGGTTACACCTGTTGAATCAGCACACTGTTTATCTCTCAGGTCCGAAGGCCAAATATTGACAAGAAAATCAGAAAATGGAATTTTTGTATGTTGTTCACACCATTTCTTTCTCGAAAGATGGAACGGAATAAATTGGAAACTATCGATGTTCGCCCTGTTTTCCAGATGTCACCTACCTATATTAGGGTACTGTAAAATACAGCAGCAGTGAACATGTTGTTCGTCCATGGTATTTGGCACTGCAACCTTTGCACATGCAAACATTTACAATTAAAATAGTTCCCTGACTTGACGACATCTGAAATTGAAAACAACTACTGATAGTCAAAAGATATAGCTTCATCTAAATAGTTCCTACCATCTGCTTTATGTAATCGAGCAGCAGGGTTTCGTTAAGCGGTGGCAAGGCCAGTGGCGTACTCAGAAAATATTCCCTAGGGGCGCAGTGCGTATAGGAAGATGGGTCACTTTCTTGGGGGGGGGGGGGGCTGAGAGTGCCAATTAGGTCCCATTTTTTATGGAAATGTGTACTTTTCATGTTTTGAAGGTTCCAGTGGAGGGTTCTGGTGGACTCAATGGTTTTCTGGAGCGCCAGCCTCCTTCCAAGCTCCTCTCCTCTTGCTACGCCACTGGCTAAGATCCTCATCTAGAATTTCGTGGTGTTTTCATTTACCAAACACAAGGAACCCTAACTCATTCATGGCTTAATTTATCCCCAAACAGGCCATGAAGAATTCCTTGCTGATAATCCAAGTTCCTGGTGATACGGCTTTGTTTCATATTGTTCTGAATGTTCATTTCGTACTTTCACGAGTACACCTTCTTGTCAAAAGGTTTCTATTTCTACTAGGAACTGCTAGCTTGCAACCGAACCGTTCGAGTGGACTTCGCCTGTAAAAAGAGGCTGTATTTCTAACCAGTTTCAAGATTCCACGAACAATTAAATTAGCATTGATCACGTCCAAGATTGACACTTGTAACTCACCGTTGGTCGGTCTTCCAGCAGCGACTCTGAAACCCATACAACGTGTTCTAAACAAAACTGCACGTATTGTTTCTAGGTGTCCCAAACTTACACATGTCACCCCATTGGTAAGATCCTTACATTGGCTCCCTGTTGAATCTCGTGTCCAGTTCAAAGTCTTGCTGATATTATATAAAGCCATGCATGGTTACACTCCCTACATTCTTGAATTGGTTCAGACACAAAAACCTAGACCTGGACTGAGATCCGCCAGTGAGCAGTTTCTGCGAGTTCCAAAAACCCGTGTTATAGCTATGGTGACCGCCCTTTTGCAGCCTTTGCTGCTAATACCTACAATCGCCTACCTCGTGATGTTCGAAATTCTCCTACTGCTGACTGCTTTAAGTCTCGTTTGAAGACATATTTGTTTACGTCTCTTTGAGATAGCTATTGTCTTTCTTCTAATTGTGTTTTTGTATTGTGGCTATTGCTTTTGTAAAGCGCTTTGAGCCTTTTAGGGGAAAGCGCTATATAAGAACTTTCAATGAATGTATGTATGTAGCTTCTTCAATGCGACTAAAAAGGGTAGCATAGAATTTATGATACATTATGTTCATCAAGCAAGGAGGGGAGGGGGACAATGAGTCACCCAAAAAGTAAAGGACTAGGCTGTGTACCCTCACAAACTCATATCACATGTTAATACTATTATCATACGTCAGTGTTCTCCAGGCTGAAATCTGATACTGTGTAAAGCTCATACTCATGTACGTGTCGCCGACACGTCTAGACTATGTCGAGGAAGCGGACGGGAAAGACATGATAGTGCTGAATGTGGAGGATTCCCGCTTAATTCAGGGTACCGGAAGTGTGTTCGTGGTGTTATGGAACAGTGATATCACATTACATCTAGTTGAATGCAGAGGGGGCTTTCATGTGTCGGGAAGCGAAATATTTTCAACCTGGAGGAAAACCTGTGAGCAGGCGGCATATTTTAAGTTAAACACGCGCCAGATTTCTTTAATAAGGCAGTATTAGCCATATTCCGAGGCTTGTGTTCGGAATTCATATTATGAATCGCCCTCAGTATGATTTACTAAATAAGTAGGCATGTGTAGGACTAATATTTCGTTTAGTTTCAAGTGATGGAATTTGGATCATGGGTTTTAACCCAACCCAACCCCCCGCCACCCCACCCCACCCCACTGGTCCATGTTCAAGTAGTAACAACTTCTGCCCTAGCTTCCTCAGTGGGAGGAGACAACCTTCAGTGGGATTGGAGACCTTCATGAATCCTGAGCGCTGAACTCTAATTGCCGACAAACTGGAAACAAAACACCGTAAGATACAGTTTCGTGCTCCGCATAGCTGATGAAGGATGGTAAGTTGGTCCAACAGCACAAGTCAAGAGATGTTCAGGATACTACTCTGAGTTGTTTGAAACGTTTGTAAAGATTCAGAGTTCAATGACCAGATGACTGGTTTCCAAGCCGGCCCCATAACGCATACGCTATTTCCGTAGGGGATTGTCTGAGCCATGTAGTCTATAGATCGGAACTCGACCTCTTCTGGCTACGCTCCTGCTAATACTGCCATTTTAAAGAATGATCTGGGGGAGCGTTTAACTGAAAATATATGCTGCATACTCACAGGTTTTCCTTCCGGTTGAAAATATTTCGCTTCCCGAAACATGAACTTCCCCTCTGCATTCAACTAGATCTAATTGAACACTGTTACATAACACCACGAACCGCTTCCGGTACTCCCTGAATTTTCCGGGAATCCTCCTCATTCAGCACTCCGTTATCATGTCTTTTCCGCCGGCTTCCCCGCCATTGTATAGACGTGTCCGTGACACGTACCTGAGTATGCGCTTTACGCAGTGTCAGATTTAAGCCTGGAGAACACTAACGTATGATAATAGTATTAAGATATCGGTGGTGTAGTATCCGGGGGCAGGGGGCCATGGCCCCCTCAATATTTTTTGTTGGGGGCCAAATGTCATTTCGCCCCCCCCCAGGCGCGTGTCCAGGATTTTCAGCAGGGGGGGTTCTGAGATATGATTTTTCAAATGAGGCGGGTATTTTGGGTCGAAAACTCTAAAAAACTCTAAAAAATCTTAAGGTCGGCGCGAGCAGGGGGGGTCTGGACCCCCAGGACCCCCCCTTTGGACACGCGCCTGCCCCCCCCCCAAGATCGCGGTAGTGTTCAACACACATAAAATAGATATGTACAGACTCTCATAAAGTAGGCCCTGTCGTCTGCTTATCTGATATGCCCGTATCATACTCTAATACAATAAAGTGATTATTTTACAAGAAAAAGACCATCAATAACACATCTATCTAGGTCGATACTGATGTTATAAAAGTCAGTATTTCAACTTTCAAGGATATTTCCCCAAACTGTCAATTTCGGGAATTCACATTGAGTTCGGGATATTTTTTAGGAAATCAGGCATTTTTGATTAATAACTTGCAGGAAACTTAATTAATCCTAATACCCAGATTAGTTAAAATTATTTATACAATTATTATGAAGTCAATCATTAATTTCTGATTTTCAACGAGAGATAAAATGTAGTAATCGGAGTTCTGAGCCCTCCTTTCTCCAAATTACGTACGGTCGACGACAGTCCTTTTCTCGAAATCGGGAAATGACTCCTCTGTTTAAGTATGTATAGTGACAAAGAAAGGATCCCCACTGCTGAATACAAACCCAGGGCGCATAAAAAGGTGCAAATTAAGTGTCGCCACTCAGCTGAAAAAAACATCCTGCCAGTCGGAAAAATTTGAATACACTAAACTATGGAAATTTTGAAACCATACAGGTATGTCATCAGTTTCTAAAGATAGAACCATTCCGCATCTTAGCAACCTTAACTCAACAAAAATTTCGAAATCCCTCCCCCTTAGACCCTCCCCAGAACGGTAACCTTTATGTGCCATAGGACAAAAGAAGGGTCCAAACTGTGTATACTAACGCAGGGGCACATGAAAAAGCTGCAAGTTACTCAGATTTGAAAGATGTGGAAAAGAAATGTTCCTTAAATCAAAAATCATTCTTCGCCGTTGTCAGGTGTGGTGTTGATGTTGTTGTTGTTTCCTCTTTTTTATGATTATTTTATTGTTGCTCAAATTAAAATCGGAAAAATCAAATTGATCAGATGTGATGTTTTAGTGTGGGAAAGGGGGTCAAGGTCAAGAAATCGCGTCTGGCTTGCCCCCCATGTCAAACATCTTCCTACGCCGCTGCATGTAATATGACTTTGTTAGGGTACACAGCCTAGTACCACTTTCGCGGTTGCACTCCTAGTCCTTTACTTTTTGAGTGACTCATTGTCCCCCTTCCTTCCTTGCTTGATAAAAATGACGTATCGTAAATTAGGTTCCTACTTTGTCAGTTGCATTGAACGCATTATTCGCGGAATCTTGAAACTGACAGCCCTTTTTTACAGGCGAGGTCCACTCGAACGGTTCGGTTGCAAGCTAGCAGTTCCTACTAGAAATACAAACCTTTGGACAAGAAGGTGCACTCGTGAAAATGCGAAATGAACATTTAGAACAATATAAAATAGTGCCGTTTCACCAGGAACTTGGATTATCAGCAAGGAATTCTTCATGGAAGGATATGGCCTGTTTGGGGATAATTAAGCCATGAATGAGTTAGGGTGCCGTGTGTTTGGTAAATAAAAACACCACGGCATTCTAGATGAGGAACGTAGACAGTGGTGTAGCAAGATGAGTGGAGATTGGAAGGGATTGATTCCCCAGAAAACCTTTAAGTCCTCCAGAACCCTCCACTGGAATCTTCAAAATATGCCATTGACAATCGAACCTTATTGGCACTCTCACCCCCCATGAAAGTGGCCCCATCCTCCTACGTAGGGAAACTGGCCTTAGGTCCGCTTAATGAACCCTGTTGCTCGATTACATGAAGCAAATGGATAGAACTATGTAGATGAAGCTACATCTATTGACGATCAGTAGTTGTTGTAAATTTCAGATGTCGGGGAACTATTCGATAGTAAATGTTTGCATGTGAAAGGTTGCAGTGCCAGGGTTGCCAAACACCGTGGAAGAACATGTTCGCTGCTGCTGTATCTTACAGTAGCCAGATTTAGGTATATAGGTGACATCTGGAAAACTGGGCGAACATCGATAGTTTCCAATTTATTTCGTTCCATCCTGCGAGAAAGAAATGGTGTGAGCAAAATACGAAAATTCCGTCTGATTTTTTTCAATATTTGGCCTTCGGACCTGAGAGAAAAACAGGATGCTGATTCAACAGGTGTAACCATTCTTCATATTAAAAACTTTTATGCTCCCCCCTCTCAAGTATGTGTAAGTTTGGTATCTGAATGAGTTTCTCTCTATGAATACTAACCCACTAACTTCGGAAAGTCGAAAATTTCCACCTTGACTCGAGTTTAATGACCTTTTGACCTCTGATGTAGTCACCAGAGACGTCATCAACAAACACTGGGCATCAAATTGTAAACCATTTCTAATACTTTTTAATGATACTAAACATTGTTTGGTTTATGGAGGATATCGATTTGAAAAGTGCATTTGAATTTCCCCTACCCCCTAATTTTTCATGAAAAAGCACTAGGGGAAATATTTACAAATCTGAGATTTTTAGTACCTTGCTGGTACAATGGATCTCCACACCCAGTCACAAAATGACCAGGAGGGTCCCCTCTACCAGTTAAAAGTGCCAAACCTTTTCCACCTCGGGGGTGAAGCGAGACGACAATTTTCGCTAGTTGGCTCCTGGACTAATGATATCGTTTCCTTAAAATACAAGATACAAATCTTCGTTTGCAACAGCTGTAACTTCCTGTATTCGACTTACCTCTCTGTTGTAGTCATATTCCGTCACCTCACCTCCATGATCCTTCTGAGTTAAAAAATGGATTTAAGTTTTTTAAATCATTTATTGCTTGCAGACAACAAAGAAATACTTTTAGTCAAATCAACATTCATCTTCTGTTTTAAATATCAATACGAATAACAACCGTGAAGTTATGATCTGACAGCAGTGGAGGAACCAGTAAAAGGGGGAGGGGGTAGATGGAGGAGCAACTAAAGAGGTGGAGGGAGTTAGAGGAGGATAGAGGGCTAGAGTACCCCACGGAAATATTCATGAATAAAATGTGACACTACCAGTGGGCATAGAAGTATTTCTCGAATTCAATTCTTCTGAAAGTTAAAAAGGGGACAAAAGCTTTACTTTGTCACCCACACGAAGATGGCAGGTTCCATATCGTGGCCTACAGTCCACAAACAAATCTCTTAGGGCAAGTATGCTCATAAACACAATTTTAGGAACTCCCTGACTATTAAAAAATATTGCGCACCGCCATTGGGTTTGAACCCTGTGACAGATACATATTTGAATTTTGCAAGTTGGAAGAATGATTGTGTCTTCTTTACTATAGTTCACAAAATTTGCAACAGAATGTATATATTCCACCTAAGAGATACATTCCATTGGACCCAAATACGTATGGATTCTGCGATTGTCCAAGCTTTTCATGTTTGAATACACGAAAGTTAAGCCATTATGACAAATAGGACATAATAAATGAATCTTTCGATGAACTACTTTTGCACAAATTGAAAGTATCTCAAAACAGACTAACAGATTCCCGGTTTGCTAATGATCTACTGACAAGAAGTTTTCTCAGAGCTGTTGTTTTAATGATAAAAAATGTTGCATAAAATTATAATTGTTTGTTCATAAAGTATCGATATCTGTTTGAAATAGACTCATAAGCAACAGGATTAAAGGAGGAAAATTTTGGTTTTCTGGTAATTTTCAACCTTTTTGTGGTAATTATGTATAGGTCTGAACTCTTTGTTTCGTACCACTAGTGGAAAAGACCAAATGATTTCTCCAAATGGTGAAATTCTAGCAACAAGCTCAATACCAACGGCTCCCATTCTACAAATACCTCATCTACCCTAACCCTATAATAACCTATAAATTGTATAACAAATATAAACGGTTTCCACAATACAGACTTTTCAAGTATGTCAAACTGAGGCGATAGAATTCCTAGGAATAATAACCCATGATATAAAGGCCCGAAGACTGAGAGTTTGGTCATGTTAAGTCTTGGTGTCCCTTCAGAGGACGTAGCTCCTTTGAGGAGTAGAACTGCTTTAAGAGAAAAGTTTCATTTTGCCCTTCGGCTCTTGGCAAAAGAGGCGACGAGACTTTTAGAAAAAAGTATTATAGGACAACTAGTTTGTGTTCCTTCTGTATCGCCGCTTTTCGGAGCAGTTTCAGGGTTTTTGACTAGTGAAAAAATACCCCTAACAGAAGCATTTACACAGGTAGATTTCAAAGAAACTGCTGGTTAATAATCTTGCTTTCAAATGTTATAAGGCTACTTGCACATTTTTTTAAATTCTAATTTAGTTAGCACGAAGCCCGGTTGGTACATTTAAAAGGCAGTTGTTTGTGACAAAATTTCATACCTTTAAAAATGCAGAAAACGTTCTGCTGTTGTAAGTGGAATCTCTGTCTCAGTGGCATGTAGGATTTGGAAGATTTTAATTTTGAAAGAATGTTATTTTCAGCCATTTAGTGTACAACGTAAAATCTGTGATTTTACCTTAGCTGAATAAATGGACGTAGATATTACAGTTCTCTATGATGTTTATACAACTGTAAAGAACGATTAATACGTCTTTTGTTTTTCCCTACACATGGCACATTTTTATACTACCGGTAGATCTACACGGAAAGATTCACGTACCTCCCATGTTCCGACTTCAAGATTCAAATGCCAAAAGCCAGACATAGCATCCCATGAAACTGAAAAGGATCCAGATTGATATAGAATGTTAGTAGATGCAAAGAACTCTCTTTGGTAGACCACTATTCACAGTTACATACCAAATGAAGATGCCATCGAGTTCATTTTACGGCTATGTTACAAAATATAAAATGTAAAATGTATTAAGCGTTGTATTGACATAGGTTGAATTTAAAATTTTAAAATGCTAAATTGCGTTGTAAATCTCATACTGCTCAGATTACAGTATCTGTTTTTCTATTTGCTTTTCCACCAAACCCAGTGCCTTACACCAAAGTTTGATCACTTTCTAATAGGTTAACGAAACTTGACTGTATAAGCCACTTCCCCAAGAACGTTTTGCAAGAAAGCAGTGTGATATTCCAACGTAATATAAACGTTTTTATTGCAATTCACCATAACACAGATAATGTGAGTTGTATACAAGAACATTGCAAATTATTGAGCAATCGCCAATTGAAACTACGAGGATAATTTCAACATTTTATACCTAAGATATTAAATAAGCCGAGAAGATGGGTGTTTGACCGATGAGTTCCACTTTCCAGCTTTTGTAAAATGTATTTTAGACATTGGGTACCCTTTAAAGAAGGGTGAAAGGTTAAGAATTTCAGCACACCGCAAGGAAGGAACATATAAAACCTTGTGCTAAACCAAATCTGCAGTGTTTGGTCATAGAAACATTACAATTTTGTAGTCTTATTTCCCCCTAAAAGTGATTCTAACCTATAAAATGTTTTAAACACCTTACCTCTTTTGTGTAATGCATATGTCGTAACCATGAAATGTCAATAAATGTTTACACGCAACCTGCAAGGCCTTGCAAGTGCAATTCCTGGCAATCTGGGACAGTGGCGTAGCTAGATATTTTTTGTGGGGGGGGGGGAGGGGGGCAAAAGCAAAAAATTTCCGACAGATTATTATCTTGAAGTAATGATCTACTATCTAAGCGTCGAGCCACCATCTTCTGGCGTGTAGCGCGCGGAAAAAATTAGATTAAAATATCTCCAAGATTGCCTTAAATGACACTTCCAGGTCTTGTCAGTGACCATTTCGATGTGTAATTCTGCTTAAAAATATAAGAAGTGTTGTAAGTAAACCCCTAAGAATATAATTTTAGCTACTAATTTCCGTTTTAAGAATTTTTAATTAAGGTGGTAAATATTTCCGACGAGACTAGAAATTTCCGACAGAGGCCTTGAGGCCAGAGGCTTTGTGGGGGGGGGGGGGGCGACCGCCCTCCTGCCCCCTTCTAGCTACGCCACTGATCGGGGAGGCTTTGCTTGCATATTTTTCAATATGCTACGATTGCACATGTAGAGGCCTCTCATTAGATTCTGTCATGCTAAAGTCATCCCGAATTTCCCGAATGTGCAATACTATTAGGTTCAGTCTAGCCGTCATTTAACTGAATGGCATCAAATAATGTGACAGGTGCAAAGGAATAAAGAAGACGTGAAATCATGTAGAAAATACAAAAAGGTCATGACTAATTACCTTTACAGTTCCTCTTGTAGAGACTTTCCAGGACACCTTTGTTGCAAAACGATTTAGGAAGTAAGACTCCAGAAAACCTACAATGATATAATGACAAGTATACGAAACAGGATATCTTTCCGTGCTTTTAAACAATGTTAATTACCCAAGTATAGGATAATCTACATTGACTTAATTTTTTATTTACTTCGATGTGATGTATACCGCTTGGGACAAAGCCATTTGCCAACTGTTGTAGTACTTGTCTTAATATAAACTTTCGTATCTGCTGTAAGCAAATGTGGGAATTTTCATCCACTAGACTCTAGTGGCACGATCGATTCGTAATAGCTGCATCTTCAGCTCTAAAAGTGTAGCAGCTGGTTACGGTTTCCTTCCTGTAGATATCATCTCTTACAATTCAGTAAAGTAAATTGATCAGTCACTGTACTATAAATGTATAAATTATTTCCATGACTCCACTCAGATATAATTACTTCCGGCTGTTCTAATATTGGTTGAAAACAATGGTGTAAACAAATGAATTAAACAGCAAAAGCCTAAACCAGCGAGTGAATACTCCTGATTATTCTTATAACTTGCCAAACACCTTTTCTTTGTGAATCCTTAAGGCCTGTGTACACTTTCAACATTTCAGGACACATGTGTCGACACAAGTTGCTACAACACCTTGTTACCGTAAATGTTGAAAGTGTGTACAGAGCAAAAAAAGTTGGCAACATGTGTCCCAACACATGTTGTCAAATAATTCAAAATCAATTATCCGGCAACATGTGTCCAAGCTCTGACCAATCAGAAATCGTATTTGAATCAGCAGCTGAGCCACCTTAGGTAACGCACCACTGATTCAAGGGGAATATCCGCTCAGGATGTAACCCTACGAATTTAAAACGCTAGAATTTTGGGGGGGATGGGGGACAGTTTAGATCATGTTGCTGAAAAGATGTGTTCCAATTGTGATGTGTATCCGGTAGGAAATAACTGAAGTACTCATCCTGCAAAAATAGAGAAAATTGAAGACATTTCAGGCACTCTCGTGAGCTTTCTCGTAGGACTATGAAATTAGCCCAGGGCAGGTCACTCAAGTGGGTGATTGTCATGGGGGCTATTTTAAGGGAGGGGGAAATTTAACCGTGGCAATTGCCTAAGGGGAATTGACGAGGGAGGTGGGCAATTGTCCAGGGGGATCCTGATACCGGTTTGGAAATATTCCACTTTTCGGCAAGAGTATGTATCAGTGTTCTCCAGTTGGTGTAATAGCGTGGCGTGCCCCAGCTAATTTCAAAATTAGTCTTTTGCCCCCTGCTATGAAAAGTACCACCCAACTAAAATCTCCTTTTTAATAACGGTTTTTCTATACAACCAGCCATCTAAAAATCAGGGGTGTTGCCAGAGAGCTCTGGGGCTATGCTCAGTCGGGGAACCCTGCCCCCGTCGGTGACGTTTGTCGTTCTCGTCGAGAAAATGAGGAGGGTCCGACGGGATATATGGAATTTTCCCCAATGTTAACTGTCATCTCGTGGCTCCCATGTCGACTACCCCTCCTCCTCCTCCCAACCATGCCCTCCCCATCAAATCCATTGAAAGTCCCCCTCCGAACCGCCTGTCAGAACCCTCCCCTTTCTTAGTTGCGAACCCAGGTGGCTAGCCCCCTCCATTCGTGACGGAAACATTCAAAGATGAGTACCGTAAAAATAAGAACAAAGGGAGAAAAGGAAAAACGAAAACGTAACAAATGTACGTGGTGATGTTAGAGGTGGCGCCACGTGGGGGTGGGGCATGCCCCCGTTTGGGAAGGCTGCCTGTCGGGGAAATTTTACGGTTTTGTCGGGGATCTGTTATAAATACGATAAAATAGGTATTTCCCGACATCAGCCAGTCGCCCAACGATTGACTTAATTTCGGTCCAAATTAGAGCAGATTCTTCAATACAAACCCAAATTTTTCTAATTTTCTTGGTTGAAAACTCGAATGTTTTCAAATTTCCTATATGGGTAAAAGCTCAACTTTCTTCAAATTTTTTGCCAATAAGGGGCCGAAATTTTCGGCGCGCTTCGAGCGTCCAAATTTCGCTATAAACATCGTTTCGGTACTCTGTCGCCGTCATCGAGGCTTCGGGTTACTGCCCCCGTCGGGGAGCTTTGCCCCTTGTCGAGCAAGTCATGGTGCCACCCCTGGTTGGTGTAAGGGGTAGGTGAGGCGCACGTCGGGGCGGGAAACTGCTGGACCCCCTCGGGGAACGTGGACCCCGTGTACAATTGCCAATATTATTTCAGCTGCTCCCAAAACAAATCTTTTTCTTTCTGAATCCCCCATCTTCCTTCCAAAATCCTGCTTTCCCGCTCTTTTTGACAACATGTTGCTCAAGTGTGTCGCAACATGTGTCCGCAACATGTGTCTAGTGTATACAAGGACAAAATTTCTGTGTCCAGGTGTGCCAGCACCATGTGTCGACACATGTGTCCTGAAATGTTGATAGTGTACACGGGGCTTTAGTCAACTTCATCTTTACTGACATCAAATGTGAAACCATCTGTTGTTTCCCGAATACAGCTTAATTCAAAGGAATTCAGTTAGTTTCAGTTGCCAATTATAACACGCATTCCTGTGTGCTATCCAGCCGTAACGTTTCTCTCGCCAGAAGCAAGAATTCGTTGACATCACCTGTAACTGACAATTGCCACTAAGTTAACGAAAGTTAACATAGCATAATACTGAAATAACTGAAAACGAGTCCTTTGACTCCTCGCATTATCTGTTTGGCAATTTACGAAGAAAGTTGTTATTGCTAATTCTTTTACATTTTTGTATTTTTCCTAAATGCAGGTTTACCTTTATTAAATTGTGCCGATGTAAGTGACAGTACGGCAAGTGGTCTTGTGATCGACTTTAGCATCGACAGTTACAAAGTGGAATAGATGTAAAGGGAATAATCCAGACTTCACGGTACATGTGCAGTAACTTGACAAAGTCGCTCTGGTAAGCAGAGTGCTAAAACTTCGACAAAATCAGTGCAATATCCTATGTGACTTTATGCATTGCACTGTATGTGGTATTCATTTAAAAAATGATTTCATCATACTTAACAGAACGCAGTGCACTACATCTGCTTGAATACTCCAGGACAACTCCTGCTGTGGTTCTTAAATCAGCGATATCGTCGATCACCAGCTCCTGCAGCGTGTCAAGTGTGGGTAATTGTAAGTGTGGAGAGAGGCTGAGAGAATACTTCTTTAAACAGGGAGTTTCATGTTTCGAATCCGGTAGAGGGAAATAGAAGAGAAGTCTAAGAGAAGAGACAGGAATCTACAGAAGAACAAAACCGCACATAGAAAGTTATACAGAAATAAATTTGATGCAACTTGTGACGAAACATGTTATCTTTCACGGAATATAGTCGTAATAGGGGCATCTTTTCAGTGAAAGAATATCCACGGCGTATTATTATACATTCTTTAAATTTTCTAACATAACGTAAGCGTTATAAAAACAAAATTTCAAATATTAAAACAATGACTTGGATTTTTGAAATGCGGCTGTACAAATAAATGAAACTGTAACGCCTTTAAATCAGTTGTGTGAATGACTGATATTTTTCTTACATATTTCTAGTTAGGTGATGCTAAGTGAAATTTCTCTCAATGTTGATAGAGACATGGCCAGTAAAAACGCCTTTTCTTAGTACGAATTTGAGTAAGTAACATCGGTGCTTGTCACCTTGAAGGGACAATCGTTTTTAAAAGCACCTTAGCAATTTCTCTTAACCAAAATGTTTCTCAACCACATCCGACGAGGTCATGGGATGTCAAAGCATGGTCAAATGAGTTGAATTTATGCCTTCACATTTAAAGTAGTACCTACAACAAACGCTCGCAGCAAAGTTCTTTCATTGATGGATGATCAAAATAAACCTTAACAGGACAGTAGCCTGGTAAAATATCCCAAGGGGGGGGGGCAGGGGGGAACAGCTCATCACACAATCTAAGCAAAGCAAAAGGTGGCATACCTAAGATTAAGGGGAGAGAAGATTGGTGCCTCTACTCTGAGAAAATTTGGGTTAGGCCCCATGTAAGGCGGCTTGCATGCAAACTGGTGCTATGGCATTGGCAAAGCTTTGAACTAATTAGATGCTTAAAAATTGTCATTTTTTGTCATTTTTCTTTTTGTGGCTGGGTACAAGGGGAAGAGTTGTCATCTATGGGGAAGGGTGATACTCTACCTTTTGTGACATTTTTGTCTATATAAGGTGACTTAGATGCAAAATTGTACCATCTCTGGGAAAGCTTTGAACCGGTTGTATGTTTAGAATTTTTTGGTTGGGTGCAAGGGGAGGAGTGATACCACCTCTTTTCAGAAATATTTGATTATTCAAGATCGAAAATGGTACTAACTTTGGAAAGTCTTTAAAGGGAACGTTTAATCACAAATTTTAGTACATTTGGGGGTAGAGATGTATTTTATCTCCTAAAATCTAATTTTTTGATTCCACGTAGTCTTACTATTTTCTAAATATCACGGAAAGATAAGTACTAATTAATACAAGACCGATCAAGCCTGTCGCTATTTTTAGCTCTGACCTTTCGACCTGTTTTGTTACATCCTCACATTGTCAAATTTACACTATGTACATATGGACAATACAGTATATCGCATGCTGTGTGTTACTTGCGTTAACTCCGTACGGAAAGTTCTGTGGTCACGACATCGCGTAATTAGACTGTATAACACAGACTTACAGTACTCATGAATAAATCGGAGGACTTCGTAAATTTTGACATTACTTTTTTTAACTGAGGAAAACGTCCAAAACACTTTAAGATTTCAAGACACCACGATATTTCTTCAAAAAATTTCCGTTCTCTGGTGTAAATAACGATTGACAGAATGTCTGATTTGACAGCAACACCGTTGCCAAGTAGTGGACAATGTTTGTTGACAAAAACCAATGTGAGGACGTAACGACACGTACTTTTCGTTCAAGCCTAAATATTAGTGGTTTTTTACCGTTTAAAAGCTTGTCATTTCAATCTTCTCGGGCATTGTTTTGAAAAAATAGGTGCGTAGCTCTACGTTTTTAATTTTTCTCTTTCACGTGCTTGTCGTAGAATTGTGATTAGACCCTTCTTTTAAGATGATTTTCTTTAGAGACTGCCATGATTTAGTAATCAATTTATCCTGTATGACATGGCACTCTACCAAGGCTGATAAACGGGACCTCATCTCCGTCATAGTACACCACTGGGATCACTACCATCGGTTGGGGTGTAGCGCAAGACCTCCAACAAACTTATCATGAATGCACCCCACATTGCCGGAAATGCCACTTTCTAGACCTTGTAAGTTGCATTTAAGTTCTTTATTTGAAAATATCATGTTTTAGAAGTTTACAACTAACAAGATTTGAAAAATAAACAAAGCTCAGTGAAATCACTTTGTAGGGAACAAGATTTCAAGTTACTTTACAACCTTTTTCACTTTAATACATCATAGGCTACTAAAGTACGTTGTGGCACGGCGTAAGAAACAATAATATTTTAGCGTACGGACGTCAAAATTATAGCACGACATCGGCCGGAGTCCTGGGACATCCCCGGAAAATTTTGGAAAAAAAATAACTCTTAAATGCCATTTTACAGGTCCTGAGGACCCTTAAACCCATAATCAGGAGAGTGATACCATTTTGGAAGTTGAATAAGTAATGTTTCACGTTTGTTAAATCTCTATAGTAGTTGACAACTGTGTAATAAATGGCAAAGCTGTGGAGGGGACTGCAATTGCACATGTACTGCACCCTTGCTTTGTGCCATATGTGTCCTTGCTGGTATATCCTTTAAGCCTTGTGCGTATAAGAAGAGACATTTAATGGATTTTAAAAATGAGATATTTAGTAGAATGCGGTGATTTTATCTTACCGAGTTTCTAGAAGCGATTTCCAGGAGTTGTACTGTTGACATTTGCCACATTAATGTGTCCTCAAATGAGACTTTCACCTCACTGGAAAACAATTCCTTTACAGTACCCAAAAGGTTTTCGATTTGACCATCATGTTCCAAAATACACAGGCTGACAAATCTTTCAAATTCTTTGTTTCCTTCTAGACATTTGATAATTTTTTCACCGGCGATCGAATTGATTCCGCAGGCAAACCGATAGAGATATTGAAAGTTCAAAGGATGCAAATATTGAAACAAGTTTGTGACCTCACTTAGATTGAGAGACATTTGTTCGCCGGATGGAATATCTAACGGCTCATCTCTAGAAATGCAACCTGCTAGGTAGTGTGCAGCGTACCATTCACAGAAAAGCATGTGGTAAAACCTTACTTTAGCTTTGTATTGTACATGTGGTTTGGTTGATGTACTAGGTTTATTTGTGACTTCAAGAACATCTTCCTCAACGAGTATACCAATTCTTTTGTACCGATGATAGAATTCTTTACCAAGTCTGCCTAAAATCTGTTCCTTTTCCCAAACAATTTTCTGATGTTTTGAAATCAATCTTTCAAAAGCTATTTTGTCCAGCTTTTGATGCTCTGTTTCTAACGTATCAAACTTCTCAACATTTTCATCCTTCATTTTGTTTTTCATATGCTCATGAAAACATGAGATTACGTATTGAAAAAACGTCGTCACGGAGTTAATCTGTTGAAACTGCTTATTCTCGTGACTTATATGGGCGTATAAAACAAAAAACAGAGGCACTTGGCAGAGTCCCACTAACACAGGGTTAGTTTTTAGCCTTCTCTGTATTTTCTCCGCCACCTGTAATTTCTCTGCATCTTTTAAGTCACCAACAACTGCCTTTAGAATGTAATCGCTACGAGCTCGATCGTCAAACCCTGTCAACTTTATTCGCTTTGTTGTTGGTGGGTAATTCTTTGGTAAACATGATGACCTAGTAGTTAAAATAACGTCACAATGCTGAAGCATTTCGTTCCTGATAATGCTAAGGACGGCAGATTCGTTAACACATCTGTCTTGATCTGGGTACTCGTCAAACCCATCTAGCACCACTAGTATAGACGAACCTTTACCCATGAGTTCTTTAATATCATTTTCTGATAGCTCAGAATCTTTTGCCAAAAGAAACCGTTTAATTGCACTGTATATCGATTTCTCTCCTCCCAGTTGTCGTAATCGTAGAAGAATTAATATAGCGACTTCGCTAAGAGCAGATCCACTGATCTGATTGCACCAATCATATGCAAGCTGAAGGGTAAGAGTTGATTTACCATAACCAGGATCACCTTCCAAAATGCGTCTGGATGATTTGGCTCTCGAACTGGTGATGATACTTTGGTACGTTTCTAGATTATCCGAAGTTTTACGTTCACCTGTTCTAGTTGTATTTACACATATAATACCGCCCTCGACAAACACTTTGTCAACACGGATCAATCTGTCACGGATGTATGGGATAGGCTGTACGCCTTCATATAAGTCACTATACCTTGATTTAAGTTCAGAGATGAACAAATCACGCTTATCTGAAAGATTGAACCACGGAACATATATAATCCACAGGTTCTAACATGTACTTTAGTTATTCTATAATTTTCAAAACGTGATACCAGTACAAGTTTAGCACAATTTGCTTCGGAATCATTTATACCCGTTCCTTACGACTTCAACATCAGTGAAACTTAAACAAGCGCTATCTTTATCATTTAAGATGTTGTTATTCGGAAGGAGATACATCGCTTTGAGGTGAGGTTTGCACCGCCAAGGTCACATAGTAATCTGTCCCTTGTATCTTTCTTGTCATTTCTATACGACTTACACTAGATAAGGTGTTTCATACAAAAAAAAAAGATATGTCGTCTGCTACATCTACAGTAAGACTGGAGTGGGGTGGGGGTTGTCGCCACTGCCATAGCATCGCCAGTCGCTGGAAAATAAACAAATATTGCATTTTTGGATGCTCGGTGATGCGGGTGAAAGTATACCAATAAAGGTTTATGTAAAAATGTGAACATGACTTTATACCTGGTCATTTCAGGAAACTTTCGTAAAATTTTCCTAATTGTTGTGACAAAATTAGACTTCTGCAGCTCATTTGTATGACATTCGTTCTTTAGGAAGGGGCAAACCTCATTGAATTATATCACTGTAACAGTCGTTACGAGTTTTGTATCACCTAAATAAGTGGAGGCGCAAACCTGCTCATCAAAGCATTGTCCTGACTAAGCAATTGTGATAGGATTACTGGACCTGAATGATGCTGCTTACATATTGATATCAAATTAAAGCATGATGGAGATTTCTTTTACTCGTTATAGCTTCAATTTGATATCAATATTTTAGCAACATCACTCAGGTCTAGTAATGCTACACAATTGGCTTACTCAGAACAATGCTTTGGACACTTTGGACACTTTGACACCCCCACCAACTTAGTGGTAGGGGCAAAAACACTTTAAACGACTGTTTCATTGAAACAATCAATGAGTTCTGCCTCTAACTAAAGAACGAGCGTCATGCAAATTAGCTGCAGAGGCAGAGGTCTAATTTTGTTGCAACAATTTGGAAAGTCTCCGGAAGTTTCCTGAAATGACCAGGTATAGAATCATGTTTACATTTTGACCAAGACGTTACTGGTATACTCTCATCTGCGTCACCGAGCGCCCAAAAATACATGTTTTCAATTTTCCAGCGACTGGCAATAGTATGGCAATAGCGACGAAGCCCAGTCTTACAGTAAATGTAGAAGACAACAAATCCCTTTTGTATGAACTACCTAAACCAGTGTAAGTCGTATAGAAATGCCACGAAAGATACAAGAGACAGATTACTATGTGATCTTGGCGGTGTAAACCTCACTTCAAAGCGATGTATCTCCTTCCAAACACAACTTCCTGCTGATATTACATACACTTGAGGCGTTATAAACTGTGGCTGTGAGTACGATAAGAATCTTGCCAGAGTGACGATTCAGTTTAAATTTTGGAAACATATTTTGCCGAATACCTTCTTCAATTAACTGTCCAGCAGTGGCGCAACTATAAGAATCCTGGCCCCGGTGCGAGAAACATGCGTTTCAAATATGAATTAAAAGTTAATTATGAAATATTCCCCTAAAGGTTGTTGAAATGAAGCAGTGTCAACCAAATTTCTTCCCCAAACCTGTCACCTTGAGTCCTACCATAGTTAATAGACACATCCCTGGTTGGGAAACTCGGCGAACTGCACTGTCTATGTTGAGATCCTGATTTTCAGTAGTCACGTGACGCTAACCGTGCACAAGGCTGGTTGATTAGCTCTACTACACATGCGTACTCATAGCACAAGGCGTTACATACACCACTATGGAAGTACTACCTACCTACCTCCAAAGTAGTACTTCTGTAGCACTACTTGTGAACCTTTATCAAACGGTAATTATGAATTTTTTTTTTGTAAAAGTTTGGTTTTGTTACTTTTCAGTCTTAAAACCCTCCAAACACCGAACGGTATTTGCGGCTGGAGTTACTAGCTATAGTTAGTAGCCTACATACACTGCCAACTTTACCGATAAAACCTCCGCAATTGTCAACAGACCAAAATAGGGAAATCTAAATTTTTCAGGGCAAAAAATAGCCAGATTAGTGGGAAATTAGGGAGATTGGAAGATTTTCATCTAAATGTAGCCTTATAGCCAACTCAATCGATCGTACGGTCGTATACGCCGCGTTATTCGCTAATGCACAGTGAAAGTTGCCCTTGTATTTCCACGTTCGTTGCAGCTACTCGTACGCCGTATTGTATGCATACTCACTGCCGCGAGGTGTCGGCGTGCGAACTACCGGAGTCTCCCGGTAAAACCGGGGGAGAAGTTGGCAGGTCTGTGTCAGTTTGAGAACGACTCACTTTCTTCCTAAAGAGTGGAATTTAGTGCTTATATCAAGTATATATCATGATTGGGTATTTTCCCTAAAAATATAACAGTTAACCGACTTGGTAACGTCAGATAGTGAACCGTCTTTTACTTTCACACGTGATAGTATTTTAGCAAACGCTATACATCAATGCAAAATTGCAGAGTACGGTAGTTTAATTCTACTCAAACAAGAAACGTGGGGTTGTGGGCAATGGTTTTCTTCGTTTATTTGAACGTTCACAAATACTTACTGATTCGAAAGCTTCTTGAAACCCTTCCAACCCTTGAATCAACTTCAATTTATTTCCATGAATGACTGAACAACACAACACTCAATGTAGCCATATCGCTACTCGATCGATCGTGTGCACAGGTCAGTGTCACGTAATGCACTTTTCTGCACGTCTCAACATAGCTCCTCGGCTTGTACGTGGTGTGTATAGGGTGTACGTAAAGTTTCCTAACCAGGGATGTGTCTATTAACTATGGTCCTACGAACGTATCTCTCAAAAATCACCGTACTTCTGGAGTCCTCATATACTACCCTCAGAACAGTTAAGTAAAGTAAGTACTCCAGAACTTTTAAGTTAAGTTAATTTTACACGTAATAAACTGCCTTTAACTTGTGAAAGTGCACAAGAAAAGGATTATTTCTCATTCTTTATGTGTAATTCTACTTGGTTGCACAAGATATGCGTAATTTGTACAGTAGTTTCTGTGTAAATATTTACTTAAAAGTTTTGGAGTTCCTATCTTACTTAAACTTCAGTTCAAAGCGTATTTCTGAGAGTGTACACTCGATTGGAAAGGGATATATATATATAGATATATATATATATATATATATATATATATATATATATATATATATATTGCGTAACAATTAGTAGAGTTTTCTAAAATTTTCCTATACATCTTCCTGGTCCTAGAGCATGGGCTAATGCAAGGCGATAAAACACCTCTCACATGAGGAGCGAACAGAAAAGTTTGGGCTCAGCTTGTCGCTATGAAAGAACTGCCAGGTAGAGTATAGCAAAAAAGTCTAAAAATGCCGTCGGCTTCAAGTACTTGACAGGACGGGGAAAGGTGTGCTGATCAGAATCACTGTTGAAACTAAAATGGACGGACTTAGGCCTACAGTCGTTTTGCCAGGTCAACATCGGGTGACTATATATGTATTCCCTTCAGAAAACCAAAAATTATCACCCATGGGGTTTGGATAAATGCAAACTCTTCGTTTAAAGGCGGTGAGAGGTTTATTTCAGTCTCTCGCACATGGGACCTATCCCGTCACGCCACAGCTAGAAAAAAGATAAAAGATCTAATCTTTACAGTAAGAGCCTGAAAATACCGATTCACTTCCGTATGTTTCAAAAGCGTGCATACTATCAACTGAATTTAGAAAACTTTTGACAGTGTACGGGATAATTAGAGGTAAGTCATACAGTAAACTAGTTGCGTTAGGCTAGCACCATTTTGGCTCTGCTCGACGGTCATCTCAATGAAAAGGGGGCTCCCTTGGATATTCATATATTATAATATAATATTATATAATATATATATATATATATATATATATATATATATATATATATATATATATATATATATATATATATTGGTTTGGTTTCATCATTGTTCACCACATTGTAAACATCAGCCCAAATTATTTCGCCCGACCAGTTTCAATGGGTGAATATATTTTAACGGAATTTTTTTCAAGGACCATCTAAACACATAGATTAGTTACGCCCCCCTAATGTACTACAGAACTCAGTTTTCGTATTTACAACTGAATTTAAAACCAATCACATTTGTCATTGTACAGAATCGTTGCATTACCCATTCGTTATGGTCCTCATTGTGTGATAGAATGCATTATACTTTCATATCACCTTGTAACTTACCTTGTAGAGAGACCCCTGATGTCAGCGGAATCACCTGGGAGAGAATAGAAATCTCAGTAAAAAATAATTCTTGAAACTATTCGAGGATACATGTGTAAGAACTTAAGTAACAAATAAGTTGGCGAATGAAAAGGTAAATGTAAATGTAATAGTCAAAGGTAAAATAACCTCAAAATTGTTGCAAATTTGTCTTCTTGTTGTTATGTTGCAAACTTATGCCTGTGACCGATGATGATATAGGTTCAGCCAAGGTCAGATTAGATCAAACTTAGCAAATTTGGATGTTTCAGCAGTATATGGAGGCAGATGAAATGAGCAACTCCGTGCATTACCTTCTTGTTGATATTGTAAAGTAACATAACATAACATTTGCAAATGAAGAGATGTGGGTGTGTGCCTGTGCGCCTGTGCGCAAACAGGTGTCTCTAGAACGGTCCGTCTGATCAAGTCCAATCCATTCAAGTGGGTACCTGACAACAACAATTTGTGCTCCTGTAATTTATGACGTCGTGGATCAAATAGACAGGTCGAAGCCAGGCCCAAACTACGCATAAATCCAGTATGGCCCCCAGGACAAATCCATGTAACGTAACCTAGCACATCTACACCAGTACTGGTCCTATGATAAATTCCAACCGTTTACAGTTGTAGCTTTTCACGGTCAGGGAGTCATGCGGCCTCTTTACAAGACGCCCAAAGTGCAATACGGCCACACCAAAATCCAACATGGCCACTGAACTGCCTGTTACATGTTAAAACATAGTAAGATATCATTTGCATAGGCCTTGAGACTTACGTAGTGATAAATAGTAACCCATATTAATGGAAAATTATTGATAAAATGTTCACCGGAATTTGTTTCTCTACTTACAGTTCGGTGGCATTTTCAAGTTAACATTTTTCAAAATTATGATAATTAAGAAATGAACGGAAGTGCAACTATAGGCCAGAGGGTCCGTCGAAAGCGCACCCCTGGAAATATGCGAACATATTACAATAACGCAAGAATGACGTCAATTGTAGTTAGCCACTACCACCGTTCAGTTCGGGTAGTTTATAATCCCTAAATAATACCTAAGGTCTTTACTGAAAATATCACACCCCCTATACCCGTCAACTCTAAATTCTTTCTTGTAAATGTATCCCAAGCCAGTGCAAAATTTTGTTTAACAGTGACAGTTCTAGCAATGGATTTTCATAAATTTAATCCTAAATCATACCTTAGACTGGTACTAATAATATCCTACAGATGTTTTCATCTACGATAAGGATCTTTTTAGCTGTTGAATTCCCAGAATCGGATTTCCCTTTAGCAAAAGGTCTTATTATAATCTGCTGTGACAGATTAGTTATGGAAGCACGCATAACACAAATGAGAAGAAAGACGGTTTAAAATAAGAATCTAAATTTGTGTGAGAAATGGATTAAGAAGGCTCAGCTTTGGTTAATCGGTAACCACCCTGCATGCCCAGCATAGTGTGACGTAATAACTTGTGAGGGAATGAATTGACTGATCCTTAAAATCTGTATACAGACACAAAATTAAAATCACAGCCCAAATACTCATAGAGAAATGAGTGGATAGGTTTCACATGGATGGCATCGGCGGCCGTATTGAACTTAAATGATATAAAATTGTTATTACGGCACTAATTTCTAAACAGATGATAGTCTCTTTCTTTAAACACCCATTTAAAGGGATATAAATGGATCTCCTGGCCTTAGACACGTATATTTTTTCACAAAATCTATAACCATAATAAGGGTCCAACACTAATGGAGTTATGACCTTTTCATTACATTTGCAGCAGTATCGAATTTACATGATTAAAAAATGTCATGATTTCCAAGCCACTTGATAATATCTCTGTAATATTTTAGAAACGGGCTTTGATTACCTGTTAAAGCTGTAGGGAAAAGAAAACTCGCAGGAAGCTGAGCATGCAGATTGGCTGCCATTTTGGAATTTTGGTGGACATATTGAATTCTGGACGTCATTTAAGGGAATCCATGGAATCCCTGACCCTCAGAAGGTTACATGTGTAGTTTTTTTACACAAGTAAAAGTAACTATTTTAAGACCAAAACTAATGAAAAACAACCATTCAGTCTGTATGGGATAGTGCATTGGCGGCCAGTTAGAATAACATGATATGAAAGTGTCATTACAATGCAATCTCTGTATAATGTTTGTTTGCCCGGAAACTTCAAATTCGGGGAGGGGGGGGGGGAGGGGACGTGAAAAATTAGGCTAAGGTAAACTTGCGAGGTAGCTTTTAGGGCAGTTAAGTGGCCATTTTGGATTTTTGGTGGACATATTGGATTCTGTGCATCATTTTATGTGAATGTAAGAATTCTATGATAATAAAAACCTTTATGTACAGTCAATAAAAATTTGTGAACAATGGACCACACAGATGGAGATATGACCCTTTTTACCGTATTATATGGGATTGTCTTGAGGTCATATTGGATTCACATCTAGTATAAAAGTCGTTATGATACCCAAACATATGGAAATATCTGTTTCATTTTACTTCCCACAAATGGTGAAAAGAGTTTAAAAAGTTTCACAAAGTAAACTCACTACGTAGCTTTTGATGTTTTGGGGGTCATTTTGGATTTTCTGGCCATCATGTCAGATTCTGGACATTATTTAAAGTAAACACATGAATGTACTGAATCTACGGACCTGTATTTATAACTTAAAAAGTATTATCATAGGACCAAAACTGCTGTAACCACTAATGCCCTTCCCACCAAGCCACAGAACGCCGTGACGTTAGGTACTCTAATATACCCGTAGTGAGAAACCACCTTAATGAATAAGTTACTCTTTCCATCTAGGAGAAGAACGATGTTTCCTTGATTGGCGGGGTATTTACTTTCTCACTTCAGCCTTGGCGGTTCGGACTGTTGTTAGAAATGTTACAAAGATTTTACTTGTGTTTAGAAGCGGTTGCCGTATGATTTCTTCTTCCGAAATTTGTTCGGTAATACTACTAGCTCACCTCCTCCTCGCACAACTTTCGTTCGATTGGCTCTTGTCTGGCATGGTGCCCCCAAGCTATTGGAAAGGAATGTTACATGTATGAATTTATTGAATATGATATTTTTAATATCTTAGTGTTCTTTCTTTTGGACCAGCAATAGTACATGTTCATCTAACACATAATAGGCCTACTGCTAAGGATTTCCCAAAATACCGTCTGCATTGCAGGAATGTATATGTTTTCTGGTATTTCTAGATAAAAGGTAAGTAAAATTGCCAGGAACTTGAAGCATAGAGTTAGTAATAACTTAACGTATTACAAGGACTGCAATAGTTACTTCAATTTTGTACTTTGCAATTTTTCTTCGTGAGGTGCCAAGTAGCGTACCCAAGGGGGGGGGGGGGACTGCACCTACTTTTAGTCATCAGGTGGTTTGATGGTGAACTGATGTTGCCGGTACATTTGCTCGACCAGTATTAAAGGTAGCCTATTAGCTACGTTTATCTCACTGAGGGTATTTTTTATGTGATTCACTCATCTAACGTATTGGATTAAATACTCAAAGTTGCAAGTTTTGAAATTTACTTTTTGGCAGACTCAATATCAGTGCTTTAATGCTGTTAGGTATAAACTATGGAAGATTATTCTAAATAGAAGGCAGGTCTCATTAAAACAGAGTCATTCATATTTTTCACATCAAATAAATTTAAGAGAGGATTCTAGTATAAAAATTATTACAAGAGTACAAAAGAGCAAATATTTTGCTCGCAGGTGCTAACAAATAACACCATTTTTACAATGATAGTTAAGGCTTTGTATAATGTTCATTTGATCACAAGTTATTTCCATTTGAAACTTGATCTCCCTAGATTTCCCAGGGTCCGCAAACCCTTACTCAAAATCCATGTTTGGCCCAGATTTGGAATTCTTTTTTGGACCCATATCTGTACCAAATATGAAATTTATATTGGGCGGATAAAACTTGATATGAGGCCATATATGGCCCATATTTGGCCACTCCATCTGGTCCACGGATGAAAAATCCATACAAGGAGCATATAAAGTTTATTTTATGCGGCCCAAATCTGAGCCACATATGGAATTTATATCTAGTCATAACAACAAGAAGTGGGCAGGATCAGATATGGGATTTGTATCTGACTTTAACAATTGGGAAAATGTAACTTGATATGAGGGTAAGTCCATATTTGTGCCATAATAACGTTTATCTGAGCCAGATATGGATCTCATCTGGTCCAGTAACATACCATATGGATCACAGATATAGTGTATATCTGGTCTATATACGCACCAATGCTGAGTTACAGCTAAACATACAATCCACACTTTACAATGAGCTTCAGAAGCCTTGAAAAGCTCAAAACTTGAACTTTAGAAGTGTACATTACGGGCTGTCATGCGTGCCCCTGTTCTAAACTGGCTGACAAGAACAGATACTACGCATGATCTTAACCAAAAGGCCGAGAGGCTCCTTTTCCCAAAGTCCCTTCGACTCTATGGCGAACAGCCAAAGGACGAAAACCAACGTTAACATCCGAAGGAGTTCTGGGCCCTAAAGGACCTGTCCTTAAAGGACTCAGACTTTACGTGAACAATTGTTACTTACTTTTTCCAAATTTCCGTCGACTCTCTGGCGAAGAGCTGAAGGGCGAAACCAAACGTTACTTCCGATGGACTTATGTTTTCCAAAGGAGCTACGTCCCCAAGGGATAAAAAGACTTAACATGACCAACGTCTTGATCTTCAGACCTCTAACTTGACCAACCAATTTTTCCAAAGTCTACTCGACTCTCTGGCGAAGAGCCGAAGGGCGAAAACCAAAAGAACCTTTGCCAAAGTGCCCTCGACTCTCTGGCAGAGAGCTGAAGTGAGAAAACCAAACGTTAACTCCCGAAGGAGTTCTGCTTCCCAAAGTAGCTTACTTCCCCAAGGGATAACTTTGACTGAACACGACCAACCTCTTGACCGTCACACCTCTACACCATAGGTCTGTCATGCGTGGTTCCGTTCTAGACTGGCTGAAAGAACAGATACTACACATAATTTTAGCCAAAAGGACGAGAAGCGAAAACCAAACGGACTTTTTTCCAAAGTCCCTCGAATCTTTCGCCAAGAGTCGAAGGGTGAAACCAAAGGTTACCTTCGAAAACCAGAGGTTGCTCATTACTTTTTCAAAGTCCCTCGACTCTCTGGGGAAGAGCCAAGGGGCAAATTAAACGTTACTCCCGAAGGAGCTACCCACAGGAGCACAGGAGCCCCACAGGAGCTACGTCCCAGAAGGGACAACAAACTTAACTGACCAACCTCTCCACCCTCAGACCTCTAAATGATCTTGGCCAAAAGAATTTGCTTTTCCAAAGTCCCCACGACTCTCCGTCGAAGAGTCGAATGACGAAACCAAAGTTACTCCCAAAGTTCTGTTCCCCAAATGACCTACGTTCCCGAATGGACAACAAAGTGACCAACCTATCGACCCTCAGTCCTCTACACCAAGGTGAGCCAAAAAGCGATGCTCCCGCAGAAGTACTGTCTGAACATGTTTAACAGAGTTAAATGTCATATTGTAGTTAAAATGACGTAAGAAAAGAAAGTTGTCAGCTTATTCAACAGTTAACAGAAAAAATGCTTTGAAATTCCTAATTTTACATACATATAATGTATTGTGGATTTCAGTTACACCGTGGTGCATATTTCTATGTAAATTATGTCAAAGATTTGATAAATGTTTTAAAGCTTACTTCCTTAGTCTTTAAAAATGGAAATTAGAGCTGCATATCTTGACTTCGCCCACATTTACAGATCATTTGCATATGCTAGTTCGGTAGACCTGTATACTAGAAAAACTGTATATGATGACTGCGGTATACAAATACGTTGTGTTGCATCCCAGGTAAGTCTTAATGTGGGACAAATAACGAAATTAAACCCAAAAAGTATTGATGCGGATTTAATTTGCATATCTGGCATAGTGTTTTATCAAGTGATATCTGGATTGGTATGACCGTCTAAAGGTTGTTTTGCATATCCGGCATGGTTGTTTATCGAGTAATATCTGGCATCATACAGATATAAAACTTAGTATGTATTTCTGGCATGATGTTGTTACAAGTTTACATCTGGCTTGATATGGCCACATCAAACTTTGTATGCATTTCTAGCATTGTCTGTTACAAAAATATATCTGGCTTGACATGACCATATTAAAGTTGTTATGCTTATTTGGCATGGTCGTTTACTAAGTGATATCTGGCAATATATAAACATAAAACGTGATTTGAATATCTGGCACAGTCTTTTTAGAAGTTTATATCTGGCGTAATATGGCCATGTAAAACTTGATTTGTATATCTTATATGGCCTTTTACTAAGTGGTATCTGGCTTGATATGGAGATATCAAACATGGTATGTATACCTGGCATTGTCGTTTTACACGGCCATTCAAAACTTGGCTTGTATGGTCTTTAGACAAGTTGATATGGTTGATACGGTCATATATATATATATATATATATATATGGCTTGATATGGCCATTAAAACTTGATTATGTAGATGTGGCATAGCCTTTAATCAAGCTTTATTTTGCCTGATATAACTTGATAAATGACCATAAGAGATATTCATATCAAGTTTCATATAACCATATCAAGCCAGATATCACTTGAAACAGATTGTGCCTGTTATGCATAGCAAATTTCATATGGCTATATCAAGAAAGATATAAAACCAGATATTAGTATCTTGATATGGTGAATCAAGTTTTATTTGTCTATCCATATCAAGCCAAATATCACTTGATAAAAGCCCTTAATGAATACATACAAAACAAGGTTATGTCCACATCAACCCAGATATTACAGTAGGGTGGGAAAGGCACTATGGCAGATATTACATATCAAGTTTATTAGGCCATTTCAAGCCAGATATCACTTGAAATTCCACCAAGGCAGATATACATATCAAGCCACATATCACTTGATAAAAGACCATAACGAATACACAAAGCAAGTTTCACATGGCAATATCAAGCCAGCTAAACTTAGTTAAGGTACCATGGCAGATATACATATCAAGTTTTGTATGTTGATATCAAGATAGATATTACTTAATAAAAGGCCATGCCAGATATGCATATCAAGGTTTACATGGCCATATCAAGCTAGATATAACTTCCTAAAACTATGCCAGATGCCCATATGCCAGTCTTATATAGCCACACGAAGCCATATATGAATCGATAAAAGACCATGCCAGATATGTACACCAACCTTTATATGACCATATCAAGCCAGTTATATCTTGGTAACATACAATTCAACGTATGCATATAAAGTTTGATATGGCCATATCAAGTCAGCTATTGCTTGATAAAAGACGTTGCCAGATATGTGTTATGGGGCCATATCAATATTTTGTGTTTAGTGTGGTTACTTGTCCTACATTAAAACATCTTTGGGATGCAATTGAAATTATCTTCATACCGAAGTCATCAAATACACTGTTTGTAATATACAGGTCTGTTAAACCAGCATATACTAATGATCTGTGAATGTTTTGGAGTCAGAATTCAGAGCCCCGATTAAGGAAGCCATGATTTAGGAAATCAAATGTGAGATACTCATCAAACCTTCAACAAAATATCCATTGAAATATGCATCACAGTGTGATTAAGGACCGCAATGCATTGTATGCATGTAAAATTAGGGTCTTCAAAGCTCTTTACTCTTCGTTATTTAGTAAGATGACAACTTTCTCTACTTAAGTCAATTTCATTATGATATAAAAGAAATTATAAAAATGTTCAGAAAGCTCTTGCTTTTGTCGCTTCTCGTCTCGGCCTTTTTGCTAAGATCATGTGTACCGGCCAACAACCCCAGAGCGGAACACGTATTACAGATGCATGGTATAGAGGTCTGAAGGTCGAGAGATTGGTCACTTAAGTTTGTTGTCCCCTCGGGGACGTAGCTTCATTGGGGAGCAGACCTTTTTCGAGAGTAACGCTTGGTTTCGCCCCTTGGCTCTTCGCCAGAGAGTAGAGCTACTCTGGAAAAGGTTGCTCGCCTTTAGATTAAGATCATGTGTAGTATTTATTCTTTACAGCCAGTCAAGAACGCATGACAGACCCTTAACGTAGGGGTGTGAGGGTCGATCGGTTGGGTTAAATTCGTTGTCCTTACGGGGATGTAGCTCCTTGGGGGAGCAGAACTCCTTCGGAAGCAACGTTTCGTTTCATCCCTTGGGACTTTGGAAAAGGTGCCTCTTTTCGTATGTGTTCTTTCAGCCAGTCTAGAACAAGACCAAGCATTACAGATCCACGATGAAGAGGTCTGAAGTTCGAGAGGTTGGTTAGTTAAGTTTGTTTCCCTTCGGGGAAGTAGCTACTTGGGGAGCAGAACTCCTTTGGGAGTAACGTTTAAGTTCGCCCTTGGCTCTCGCCAGAGAGTCGAGTGGACTCTGGAAATAGCATTTGCGGCTTCTCGAATTTTTGGCTAAGATCATGTGTAGTAGGCTATCTGTTCTTTTCAGCCAGTCCAAAACAGAGGCAAGCATGACAGACCCATGGTGTAGAGGCCTCGCCAGAGAGTCGAGTGGACTTTGGAAAAAACATTTGCGGCTTCTCGACTTTTTGGCTAAGATCATGTGTAGTAGGCTATCTGTTCTTTTCAGCCAGTCTAAAACAGAGGCAAGCATGACAGACCCATTGTGTAGAGGCCTCAAGGTCAAGTGGTTGGTCATGTCAAGCCTTTAACCCTCGGGGTACGTAGCCCCAGGCTGGTTATGTTAAGTTTTGTGGCAGAACGCCTTCGGGGGTCACCGGGTTTTGTCCTTGGGCTCTTTGCCAGAGTGTCAAGGGTACTTTGGATTTGCCGGTTTTGCAAGACTCCTGATGCTTAATGCAAGTGTTGACTGTAGGTTAAGCTGTAACTCAGTATTGGCGTAGATCTGGACCAGACATACACCTCACCTCTGAATCATAGTACATTGTGACTGGACCAGATGAGATCCATATCTGGCTCAGAATATGGCGCAAGTATGGACTACCCTCATATCAAGTTAGATTTTCCCAATTGTTAAAGTCAGACACAAATCCCATATCTGTTTCAAAGATGGGCCATATATAAGAAGCGTGTATGGTACATACATGGACTTGCCGGATATGAGACAAACATGGATTTACCATGTCTGGGACATATATAAATTTGACATATATGCACCATTTGTCTCATATAAAATTTTAACCACCTGCAATTTTATATGTGCCATACATGGCCTTTAGGTTATATCAAGTTATACCTACCCAACTTTTGTTAGAGCCAAAAGCAAATCCCATGTCGGTCCAGACATGGGCTTGATACAAATTTCCATATATGGCCCATACTATGTGTGGATTTTGAGTAAAGGAAGACAGCCTAGACCCATCATCAGGGCTTCGCGTTTTTTGGCGCTGGAAGATTCGGTTTCGCTCTCACAAAGAGAACTGCACTTTTTGTAAAGCCCTTGATTTGCCCTGAATTCACTTATCAAATCAATCAAACATATTTGCCAAAAAACCTATGTTCGTTGTCAAACTTTAGGGACTTTCCGAGCTGTTCGTTAATGTGCAATGTTTTATCGGCACAATCGGCAACTTTTGCTCTTTGCACCACCCTCAATACTTTTCTAACTCCAGCTACCCAACACGAAGTTCAACAGATATATCGACCATAATGAATAACGTTCTTTGTATATGGTGTCACTTCAGGTTAATTAAATTATTGCTTTACCTTTTATTTTATTCCCAGTATTCGTCATGGCTTTCGTTTCGTCTTCCTGAAATACGTTTAGCAAATTTTGAATCCGTTTAACATTTTAAAATAAAGGAATCTCTAGCAGGATTGTAAAGTGACATGAACATGTTTTGCGAATCTTGTACGCTTTACCCTCGTCAAGCAGTGGTTGCTAATATCTCGATTCGCCAAATAAACGTTAGAATATTTGATTTGTTTAGTAATCACAAGTTTGTTAGATTGGAGACTGAACCGATAGCTACCTTAGCCCTCCCGGTTCCGACGGCCCTTCCGCAAGCACTTGGACATAAACTTATCCACTTATTACGACCGTCATATACGATAGAGTGTAGTGCGCTCTGATTTTGGGGTATTAGAAAATTCCAGAGCGATAATTGTAGTTAGTCATATTCTGTGTGTTTTTGATGTCAATGCAAACAATTGAATTTCAAACGTGAAAGTCACAATATTGTTGGGTGCGACGTAAATTTGAAAGGGGTCATAACTGATTATGTAATGCGAAAGTAAGGTGTCGAAATGTAAGTGTACCGTTGAAGAGTGAAGTTTTCACCGCTTAGTGCAGTTGCTAGTTTTACCCACTGCTGATTGTTCACTTGCTGGAAGAGAAGTGCACTTAGGATCACCAGAAAGTGTCGGTCCAGGTAAGAAAGATCGATAGGTAAAATTTCTCTGTAACAATCAACAAGAAGTAGGAAGCGGGAAGCGGGGAATGGGATTTCAGCCCCCAGTTAAAAATGTGGTGAGGCGGAAGTTTACCTCCGTCCCCTCAATTCAATTCCTTGTTCCCTCTGTAAAATATTTCAAAAAATTGCAGTAATGTTCCTTAAAATTTGCTCAAATATTACACCAAATTGCATCTTAAGACCCTCAATATTCAAAAAGTTTCAATAGCGGGGAGGGAAACCCCCTTAGACCCCTCCCCAGGAGGGCGGTCCGAAAAAAGTTCAGCCCCCAGTCGAGAACAGCTTCCTACGCCCGTAATATGCAGGGCCGACAGAAGGGGAGAAAGGCGGCTACGGCCTCCAACAATTATAAGTTGGGGCTTTGCTTAAAAACATTATCATCATCTGTGCCTGAAAACGGCCAAAAATTATTCAGAAAATGCTCAAATGGGGTCGAGAGTGAAAAAGTCTTAGACCCTATTCTTCGAAGATTTCAAACCTTTCTGTTACAAGTTTTGTTTGTATATACATGGTAAAAAGATCTTCACTTACTAGAGGCCAATAAACTTTGAATCCGCCTAGTTTTACGATAATGTAAACTCAGCGATCGACATATTTATATATCAACTAAATATTTTCATACGGTACAAAGTTGTTAAAATAAATTATCTGTGAACATTATTGTAAGTGCATGCATACACTATTTCATTTATCAATTAGAGGAATGATATCTTACCTCATCTCCATCGTTTTCTATGGTTTCAGAATTTCGACTGTGCCAATGAACTAAGATAAAAAAGATAATTGTCTCATCTCCCCAAAATGCTATTCACAAGTTTTCCAAGCACATCACTCAAGTTTAACGTACACAAAAACAAGGGTGGCGCCAGCGGGGGGGGGGGGCAGGGGGCCATGGCCCCCCCGTCGGGGAAATTTTTCGGTTTCGTCGGGGAACTGTTATGTATACGATAAAATATGTAGTCCCCGACAACACCCAGTCGCCCCTACGATTTACTTAATTTTGGTCTAAATTAGGGCAAATTCTTCAATAAAAACCCCAAATTTTCAAATTTTCTTCTTCAAAGCCCCATTTTTTTTTCAAATTTTCCATGGAAAATGCCGGCAATTTTTTCAAATTTTCTCCAAAAAGAGCCCAAAATTTTCGGCGCGCTTCGCGCCAAAATTTTCCTTCAAACATCGTTTCGGCACTTTATTTCCTTCGCTGAGACTTTGGGTTACTGGCCTCCCCGTCGGGGAGCTTGGCCCCCCTATCGGGGAAATCCTGGCGCCACCCCTGCACAAAAATGAAATATCTCATACACTTGTTCAGTCTTGCTAATGTCATGTGATCAAAGAAATGACTGTACAAAATAAAAAAAAAAACAAAGTTCATATATAGGACAAAAAAATTAATTTCAGATCTGCCCCTAATTACATACAATGTAACTTCCAAAGTTAAGACCAGAGTGCAAAAATGCATTGAGGTTTCGACGATATATGTTCTATTGCAAAAATAATGTCATGATGTCCCACAGGGGCGTCAATCCGTATTAAAATACTCACCCTCGCTTCCTTAGCGGTACGCGGGAAATGTCCCGGTAAGGAATTCGCGGGAATTCCCCAGCAGCGGAGCTGCCAGGTTACTAGGCGAGTAGACGGGAGTGTTGAGGGCGGGCTGCGCTGCCAGGCAGGCACGTGCAGCCGCGCGTGACTTCTCATTGCAGCGACGGAATTTTCGGGCAGCTACGCCAGTTTCGAGCTCCGCGTGAGCTAGGAAAAACGTGCAAGAGCGGAGCTCTCGCCGGCTGCACCGTGTCCTGTTAAGGACATGCTGCTGAGTGCACCCATGTGTGTGTGGGGGGAGGGGGGAGGGGAGGGTAGGGGAGGGGACATGCATGCATGACTTAGCACAAACCAATCCCTTTGGTTTTGAAGAGGGGGTGTCTTCCTATAGGCCCTTTCCTCCAACCCCCTTATGATGACTGACGTTGTCCTGTTCTAATAAGAACTATCATTTCAAAGTTAACATGACCATCATAGATGATCTGCCAGGTGAAATACACGGAGTCCACGGAATAACGTCAAGATTTTATTTTCATCATGTCCCAAAATAGCTAAAACCACGCTTTGCAGCGTGGATCATTGTCGGAGATCATGGACACGACCAGGCCCGTTGCTAGGGTGATATGTTTGGGGGTGTGAAGGTCCCAAATTCCGACTGGCTGGATGTTTTTTCCAACTGAGTGGAGGCGTGTAAATTGCACTTTGTTTATGCGCTCTGCGTTTTGTATACAACAGTGGGGATCCTTCCTTTGTCACTACATAAATGTGTCGTCTTCCCCTCCCCTTTGAGAAATTTTTGCTAATTTAAGGCTGCTTAGGTACAAAACCGTGCTATCTTTGGGATATTTTTGGAGCTGATCGTATATGGCTGGAAAATGTCCACAATTTTGTGAATTCTAATTTTCCGACTGGCTGGATGCTTTTACTAACTGCAGTGGCGGCGCGTAAATTGCACCTTTTTGTGCACCCTGCGTTTGTATACAGCAGTGTGGATCCTTCCTTTGTCACTATATAAAGGTGTCATACTGGGGGAAGGGTCTAAGGGGAGGGGAGAGGGTAAGGGGAGGGAGCGTAGCCCTCCCCTTTGAGGAATTTTTGTTAATGTAAGGTTGCTAGATGCAAAATGGTGTTATCTTTGGGATATTTTTGGAGGTGATCGTAGTATAGCAAAGGTGTGAAGGACTAGCAAGGGCGTTTTCAGGATGCTTTTTAGTTTTATTGTATTAACAATCACCATGTATTCCGCTAATGGTTCAAACCCGAAACGTCGTGGAATTTTTCACAAACTTTTAGCACTATTTACTACTTCATTTTTACCTACCTACTTCATAAGTGCTACGCAGTACTTTGACCTTATATATATATATATATATATATATATATATATATATATATATATATATATATATATATATATATATATATATATATATATATATATATTTATCATGTTATATATATATATACATATATATAAAATATATATATATATATATATATATATATATATATATATATTATATTTTTCAGTTAGTACGTTCCTGACGAAGGCAGCTTGCTGCCGAAATATAGACTGAGTTAGTACTGCACCTAACTTGTTTCTTTTAATACTTTGTGTTATGGTGTGATACCTTTTTACCGTATATATATATATATATATATATATATATATTATATATATATATATATAAATGTAGGCCTATGCTCTTATAGACAGTTCAGTGATCTGGATAAAACTTACAAATGCAAGAATTACCCCCTTTGTAGCAGTTTAATACTAAGCCTTCCATAGTAGGCTGTATAGTCTACACAGTATAGCCTTTTTGCAAAATTTGTTAAAGAGACAGGATGCAAAAAAGTATCACCTCCTTCAGAGCCCATAATAACTTTATGGTTTGAATAGGAGGATTTTAGGAGATTCACTGACAATGTACTGAGGCAAGGCACAGACATATGTTCATTGTTTGCATTGTGCAAGGTGTGTAACAATCAATAGGCACATCATGTACCAGTGAATGGATTCGACTCAACTCAAGGTATTATTAGGTACCATACAGCTAGTGTAGTTTGTATTTTCCTTGACTCTTCCAGTGCTTTGGAGATTTGTATAGTCTCCTCTTAAACTCTCAGACCCAGCAAATCTGACTGCTTTTGTTGTAAAAACTGTTAATTGGCTTTGTACTGTAAATAGATAGGTGGTTGCTCCAACACATCCTTGGTTCATACAACAAGCCCTTGGTTCAAGTTGATTAAGCTATTCAAGCACTGACTATCAGCCTTTAGGATGACAAGGTGTGACTTCCAATCAAACAAAATGGCAGTGAATTAGCTGTATGTTTATAGGCATCAGAAAATAATAGTTTGCCAAAGTTATAAGTAAGTTTTGTGTACTAGAAATCAAATAGTGTAACAGGCATGAAAAATGCACTTCACTTTAAATCAAAGAGATGATTACGTGTCAGTACAGGCATCAGCAGGTGCAATTGTAAGGATGTAGAGGCATAGTTTTGGGGGGGTGGGGTGGGGTTACAATACGTAGATATAATTTGCAGCTGGGCTTTAGTATGTTTTAAGCTAACATTTCTGGGGATATCTATGTCTTCGATCACTACTAGCCTTTATGAAATTTGCGCAATTTTTGAGGGGCTAGGAAAAATTTGGGGGTGCCCCCCAGAGAAGGGCACCTGAGTACCAGACATTGGTTGTGTTTTAGAACTTTGTACATATTCCAGATACATTGTATATGATACTCATATAGAGTGGCTGCCAAACTCATTACTAAGTACACCTAATTATTCTTGTACTCATGATAGTAGCTGGTGGTGCCTATATCATTACTCATGACCATGTACTGTACCTGCACCCATACCACCTGGTCAGATTCTGTACCCATGCTCATTAAATTTCTTCAAGTTTGAACTTTCATACCCACACTTGGTGTTACTTAGTTAGTTAGATAGGGTTTTACGCCTCAACTTATAACCGCTCTTGGTTTAATCTAGCGGCGCCCACGGCCTTTTCTCCAGTTGGGCATGAAAGTTCCTTGTGACCTGGTATCCATACTCATGTTGTGGTACCCCTAGCTGTGCTCAAGCTTGTTCAGGACTCGGGACTTGCACCCATACCAGCTTCTCACGACATATCATACCCAAACTCCAAACCACGTACTCATGACAAGTACCCGTGTCTGGGCTGATGACCTGTTACCCGTACCTGTACCGGCCCCCACCCGTACTCATGGCCCAGTTCCCATACCCATGACTTGGTACCCGTACCCGTACTCATGACCAGCTGGTACCTGTACTCATGCTCCTGTATTCACACTACAGCGCTGCCAATTTCCAAGGATTTTAATGCACATTTACTTATGGGATGGACTCGGACTTGGCTCGGACTCGGGTCCTCTGGACTAGGACTCGGCTTGGACTCGAGGAGTACCGGACTCGGAATTGGCCCGGAATTTGGGTCACTGGAATCGGAATTGGCTCGGACTCGGATTAGGTGGACTCGGTTACAGCCCTGGTACCTATAATTTACGGAAATTTGTTTTGGTCAGAATAGCATTCTGCCATGTGTTATTGCCCTAATTAAGGGCTTAAGGTATAGAGCGCTAACCATGACGTATGCGCGCGAAGCGCGCCGTATATTCATGTTAAATACATTTCTGTGACAAACTAGTTGCACACAGACTCTGCACCGAGACACCGTCACTTTTCCCCTAAACGTGTCTGCTAATTGGAATGCGAGTCTGCTACCTAGTCATTTGAACGTTAAAGATTTCATTCACTTAGGAAACTCAGTGAAAAATATTTGAATACGGACTGTGTTAGTTCAAGTGCACTTTGACCATGTTCAACGACCATCCTTGATGGGCCCAAATATCTTCCTAACACTAAAACACTAACCTCAAACCTCTTTAGGACTGTACTTTGAAGAAAGAGGTGGTTGTATGATTTGCCTTTTGTCAATATTTTGCAATATTCAAAAGAAAAAACTTTAACGAGGTAAGCAATTAGGGGAATATATTAGTACAATAAAGGAATTGTCAATAAAATACTTCTTCATCGTCATATCCAGATTCCTATATCCCAGTTCGTTCCAAAGTATTATTTTATTTATATGCTAAATTTTCACCATTCAATCATTCATCCATTTATTCGTTAGTTTATTCGTTCATTCATTCATTCATTCATTCATTCGTTCATTCGTTCGTTCATTCATTCATTCATTCATTTATTCATTCATTCACTCATTAATCCACTCATTTATTTTTTCATTTATTCGTTCATTCGTTCGTTCGTTCGTTCATTCATTCATTCATATATTCCAAATATTTGTCCATTGCCGTTTATTAAATCACCTGCCTTTTTTGAAACATCACTTTGTAATTGATTGCATAGAAGTTCAATTAAGAAATTTACCTCTTCTACAACCTATGGCACAAAATATTGCTGTTATCATTAATAAAACAATCCCAAACGTAACCACCGTGATCCAGTCATTCAATCCTGTTGATTGCATTCTATCAGTGTGGTAGACAGGCTGTGCAGATGTTTGTAATTCACCTATCAAATGTAAGAAAAACATAAGGTGAATAAAATAATAAAAATAATGATGATAAAAAACACTTTCTTGATTACCATGTTTTAACAACATTCGTCCATACAGTTTGACTTATTGCAAAATGGAAATGAGAGTGTGCTTTTATGGCTTGTTATGAAGCCATGCTATGATCATATTATTCCACCAAGAAGGTGGATATATTACAACATTTGATCACTTAATTAAAGACCCTGATATAAGCAATTCAAAACACCCCTCCTCCGAATCCCTCCTCCAGGATGGCAATCCTCTTGTGTAAATGTGTCCCCCTTCCCCATCGTTTGAGGCAGGTCCGTAGCCAGGCAAGGCCCTGAAGGGGGAGAAATACTTCGGGTTGGGTGAGAAATTTTCTTGGGGGCGAGACATGCTAAAATTTATTAAGGCAATAGCAAGTTTAATTTTCTGGGGTTCCTAAATCCCCTCTTGTGATTCGGGCTTGCTTTGAAGAATGACCAACGGAAAGATGCTGGTAAAAAATGGTCCAAGCCGGTTGGGATCATTCGAAACTATCTAAAGTGAATTGCGTCATTATGACTCCTAGGCGTGTCATCCACGGGAGAATGAAATTCGCCTCCGTGTACTTCCGGGAAATATTAAGTGGCATTACGTACCACCACCTTGTCGTTTTTGTCTACCTTCTGAGATTCATTCAAACGTAAAATAGGAAAAAACATCCTCATCGGAGCTATCTTGGATCTGCTTGTGCAGATTGAAATGGTTTACGCGAGTGGGCCGCAAAGAAAGAATTAGAACGCGGGTGTGCGGGTGTGGAAAGTGTCCGTTTCACACTCGGCGACAAGTACGCGCAAAGCCGGTAAGTAGGAACGATTGACAAACTTGGCGTTGACTACACTCGGCGAGCAATGCGGCGAGTGAGTTCAGCGGAGAAGTATGAACCTAACAGTTGTTGCCCGTACATGTTTAGAATTTTACACTCCGGCCACGTGTACGGCAATAACAGGAATGTAACAACATGCGTGACAATAATTGCGGGTGAGGGCGAAACGCTTCAAGCATTATTTGCAATAATGCATTCTTGGAAAGCCTGTTTGCAGGGGCGTAGCGAAGGTGTTATCTTGGGGGGGGGGGGGTGTAGAGATTATGTTTTGCCGACAGAGCTGGTAATGCGAAGTGCGAAAACGAGCTTTAGTGGGTGGGGTCCAGGGGCCCGCGTTAGGGCCCCTGGTGGGGTCTAGGGGCAAAGTTCCCTGGGACCCAGGGGGCGAAGCCCCGGAAGCTCTGAGGTTTAAGCATATGGATATATTTTGTTTCATAATGCATCATCAAATGCAAAGATTCCCAATAGTTTTAATGTATTAGGCTATTCCTCTCGTCAGGTCGCTATAGTTTTAAGCGGTTGGGATCCAGAAGTCCGCCAGTGTTTTAGTTAGGACGTTTTCTCAATGTGACATTTACTGATCTGTGGCCTGGGGAGGGTCTAAGGGGAGGAGTGTCCCCTCCCCCTTTGGAAATTTTTGGAATTTGAAAGGTGCCTAGATCGCAAATGGTGCAATATTTGAGTGGATTTCTGCCTTAACGAGGAACCTCAAAATTTACACCCGGGTAGAATTTGCTTGTCAGATTTTTTTTGTGCGACATTTGTCGCCGTTTATGCGATATTGTCGCACAAATAGGGGCTGGCTAAAACACTGGGCCCGCCTGAAGGCTCCTGGTGGGGGTCAAGAGGACTTCGCCCCCGGAAACGCTGAGGTTTTAGCATGATCTGTGGGTAAAAGATTAAGTCTCATGCAGGATAGGTATATTTTGGTTCATAATACATTATCCAATGCAAAGATTCCGGATAATTCTAATGTGTTAGGCTATTCCTCCCGTCACGCCACTATACTTCAGGAGCTGAACCTGTCGTTCAGAATTGGAACACTTTGCGTTCAGCATTTGAACACTAGACGCGGCAGGCGTTCAAATACGGTAAGTATTCAAATAGGCGTCTGGCGTTCAAAAAGGGAGAAAAAGTGTTCAGAATGCTAACACAAGCGTTCAAAGTATACTTTGAACGCCAGGACGGGTTCTATATCTATTTCATTTTGGTGTTCAAAAGTTAAAAGCTTGAGATTACAGTGAAGGGAAGACACGCGCGGCACGCATTATTTTTTCCAAGATGTTTGTGGGTAAACCGGATCCTCAGGAGTTTGCAAAATGTGTTTGAAGTAAAGGCTAGGGTTTAGAAAACGGGCTAATGATACACTCTTGATGGGTAATCGGGTGCTACTCCCCATGGTGATGATAAAAGTGAGGAGTAATGTGCAGAAAGTGTTTTCTTTAAGAATGTCATATGACCCGAAATAGTGCTCCTATACGGAAGCCTTTAATTCCCTTTCTTTCCCCGAGTTGCCGACGGACTTAGTCACTCGTCCGATTACACCGACGGCGGTTGATACGGCCGTCACATGCATAATCAATTTGCCGACGGGCCTTCAACTTCAATGGGCCAATTAGATGAAGAGTCGAAAATCGAAATAGCCGATAACAGACTGGCCACGCGCCCCCCCCTTCTCTCTTTCTCTTTTTTTTTTCATTCTCCGTCTTCTCTTTCACTCCCTTCCTTTCCCTTCCTCTCTCTTCTTTTCCTCCTCTCCTCTTTTCCTCTTCAAGTTCTTTTCCTTCCCTCTCATTTGCCGACAGACCGAAAATTTGCCGACGGCGACCAAATATGGGGGATGTGACACCCCCACTCGCTACGGCCCTGCCTGTTTGCAAAGAAGACGCGTAGCAAACCTTCTTAGTGTGATGGAGCAAAGTAAAGTTATTCCCCTATTTAAGTGTACGTCAAGGTATATGCTTCAACCTGAAAGGTCAGTTATATGATATGTGCACAAATGCATGCGCCTACGTACACCAAAAGAACCTTTCTGTGGTCATCACCTGCATCCATGACAAAGTCGTTTGGTAGCCTAGATGTAAATATGAACAAAATATTCCACCCATTACGAAGGTTTGTTGTTCGATCCGGGTCTTTGTTTGGCATATTTCCCTTTTTAGTGGGTCTACCCTAACATTTTAGAGAATTAGTGAGGAAGCTTTATCCACCTGTCACACCCTTAAGAGGAAATTACTAAGAACTAAACTGGATATGTAAATAATTACAATTAAACCCTAGCCCTACACTCCAACCAGGGAGCTCCTACAGCTGCATGCTCCAACTAAGAATTGATGATGGTGTCTCCCACTAACAGCTCCCTTACTCACACCAAGTAGCACAATTATATACGAACAACATCGACCACGTTCTTACCCGTTAAAATCAATACATCGAATTTAGTTGACGAATGAAAATGCGCTTCATATCCTCCTAACGCTCTACACTCTAACGTAATTCTCTTTTTCGATGGATCCTCCACTCGATACTTCACTGTAAGGGATATATCATATGCGTCACCATTGTCATTTGTGTTGGCTTGCTTGTCATAGAAGTGAATCGATGGTTCCTCATTAAACGTCTTTACATCTAGCTTTACCCAAGGGCGTATCCTTCTTACTGTGCAAGTGATGCTGCCCTCACTTTGTGCATCAATAACGCAGTATTGTTCATGATTGCATCCTTCAATGACCGGGTGATTCGTAGTCGGAGAAACTTTAGAGAAAAGATAAATCCTTTTCAACATTCTATGTGGAACTGGATTAGTGCATTCAAAAAGAAAATCATTATTAAAATTCCATATCAGATAAAAAGACCACACGGAAGTATTCCTAGAACGGTGGGTGCCAAACATCCCATTTACCTATTATTTAGAGACATAAAAGGTTGAAAATGAAATGTGAAAGTTGTCTCTCCAAATTTTTTCCTTTTAACAAGATGCTTACCTAAAATGATTGAAAGGGGCATTTACTGATCGAATTATTTAAAATATTCTTCAAAAGTTTAATGATGGACATTTTATTTTACCATTAGCTATTACTTACCAAAAAGGGTCACACTATATAGTATGACATCATCTATTATTCCATTGCTGCTGATACATCTGTACAATCCTTCATGTTCTACTCTGACATCACTTGCAACTAAAGACCATGCACTATTCAACCCATAAACGTCATCATAATTATTAAGGAACAGATTCTCTGTACGTGTGGCGTAAAGGATAATGTCGAATTTATCTTCGAAACCCTTCATTACCTGCCAGACAACATGTAACGTTTTAGAGCAATTTAGGCTGAGATTTGAACCGAGTTCGAAATATTTTTTGATTGGCGTCCCAGTGGTCCAGTCCACTGGTTCATCCAGTAGCAAGGTATGTGATTCATTCTCTTGAAGTAAACCCAGTGGACTGTTTGCCCTACAAGTTAGCATGGCCAACGACGATGAAAATAGGAAAGGATTTCTTGTTGTAACACTCGACGTTATTCGGGATGTTTGATTCGTTACAGAGAAATCAGATGAAATATTCCTATCACCATCGATAGTTATCACAAACAATGCCAAAGAAACGATAAACGGAGCATCTTCTATAAAGCAGGTCACGTCTGAATGTTGCTTCCAGTCCAATATGCACATTTCGTCAGTTTGTTTGCATTGCTCAATGACTGGAAAAGTACTGATGGAGTCAGCTTGAAGACAGATTTGTTAAAATAGAAATAAAAAAGTAAAGAAATGATATTGTAATCTACCTATTTACAGAAAAAAATTCCAAGTTACATATTAACGGAAACGTTACATCTCTTTCTTCACAACGTATAAGTGTTAAGTGTACATTGTCTTTCAACAATTTCAAACAAGAAACGTTTCAGAGTAACGAATAGGTTCGTAAGGTAATTATAAAGAGTTAAAGACCACGAAAATGTAGCGTTTCTGTCAAGGAACTATAATTTGCATTTAAAATGAAACTTACCAACTACTACGACAGTTGTAAAGAAGCGGTCGGGAGCACTTAATTCTTGTTTCAATTTTAAAATTGTGAAGATGTCGTCGTGCTGGCTAGTAACATTCTTTATAATCAACGAACCATTAAGGCAAACGTCAAACTCTCCTGATTCGTAACCTATTCCACTTTTGACAGATTCTTGTAAAACTGCCACTGCCTCGTTGTTAGGGATATCCGTAGAATTATACCATAGCACAGCGAAAAACCCTTCTTTGAACGAACAGTTGATTAGCCCAGTTGAACCTTTTTTAAGGTACTGAGTTGAGGGACAAAAAGGGACATCAGCACCTGCAATTTTATTTAAAGAAAGACCACTCAATAGTGTAATTAGACTACAAGTTCTTTGAGTCCTACACATCTACTTTTTTCGGGTCCCGAAGACCGTGGGGTTCACAGATAATTAGGAGTTCAACGCAAAATAGTGGCTTAGGACTGATTGAGGCCGACCTGGACTCAGGACCGTACTATCCAATAGTCACAATTAAGTCTTGTGCGTAAACATTAAATTACAAAAGGGGGGGGGGGTCTACGAAAATCACTGGCAGGTATTGTCGAGGAAGTACAATTTCAGGCTTAAGAAGGCGAAGTGAAATCTGGGCTCGCGGAAGATTTATACCGGGCCTGCCTGGAACAGCGTCTGTGTATAGTGACTTATGTAATGTCTTCGAATCAGTGTATACTCATCGGGTTACTATTGTTTTCTTTTTAATGCCTGTTTGGGGGTGGGAGGGGGTTCAACGATTTCCTGATTACATGACCGGTTTCCTCGTCTCGAAAAAAGGGTACCCAGGAGAAATTCCCATAAATCCCATTGCAAAACTAAATGGGATCCCATAAAAACTTAATGGGATCCCATAAAAAATTAATGGGATCCCATTAAAACCCAATAAATTCAAAGCTAAGGTCTGGAATTTGGACACTCTGTATGGGATCCGATAGAATTTAATGGGATCCCATAAAATGGATGGGAAATCAAAAAATCAATGTTACCTTAAAGTCGTATGGGATCCCATAGAAATCCAAAGCTAAGGTCTGGAAACTGGAACATTTTGTATGGGATCCCATTGAATTCTATTGGTGTTTCTATGGGATCCCATTAATTTTTTTATATGATTTTATGGGAATTTTTATGGGGACATAAGGCCATCTCCGCATCGCCATAATAGCAAGTTCGTGCCTGATAACGAGAAAACTTTATCCATCATGGACGCGCGTGAAGCTTGGCGCAAAATGATACATTTAAAGACACTCCATTAATACTTTTCTGTCATTTTCTATTGCCTTCAAAACAATAAGCAACATGATTTTTCAAACCGGTCTGGTTTAATATGAGGCGGGGATACATTGTATGATTTCCCCATCAAATTTTATTGGGGATATAATTATATCCCCTCATCCCTTGGTTCGCCCTCCATGGGAATGGGGTCCCAAACGTTTTGCATGGCATACAATGCCATCGGCCTTCAGCCACATTTTTGAGAAGTATACCGGTACTGCACGTAACCCACCACCCAATTTCGTGGGGATACACCCTTATTCTCAGAAACGCCGCCCACGGAAATGATTTACCGTAGTTCTAACGTTTAGTGTAGAAATCCGGTCCAACTTCATGTAAACATAACTCACGATGTTGCTGTAGGCGTCCTCTATGGTGAAGAAAATTTAAGAATAAAACGTTTTTTTCTCTTTAAAGGGATCAAACTTATTGTACTTACTTGTGAAACAAGTTGATATCAAGAAGAATAAGAGTACAGCATTTAACAGATCCATAACTACTTCTGTAGTCTGTAAAAACAAAGAAACGACGCAAGTGTTTTGTCTTTACAAGACATGGTGCAGGAATTGCCTAAGCAGCTATACCTCTGACGGATTTCAAACCTTTTGGTAAGATAAGATAAGATCAACTTTATTAAATACGACAAGGGTAACAGAATGCTCGCATAAAACAGTACAAAGTATATCATCTTCAGGTCAAACCTTCGGTGCTACCAAGGAATCCTACAAAGGAGGAGAGACATATGAGCCCGGCGGGCCTGACAAATGATCCTTGCAGATATTTGTTTTTTCCATCTAGGGTTTCACTCAAAGCTGAGGTAATGACTTATACAGTCTACGTAATTACACAAATTGTAGTCATAATGTAACACATTTTCTTGCTACATTTCAAAACATTACATAAACTTGGTCTAATGTGTTCAATTGGTTTGAAACACTCTTACGTTCCCTGATTAGAAATCATCCGTTCGCAAGCGACTTTCGTGAGTTAACGAACATAGGTTCTCAACATGAATAAACATAGGTTCTAGATATGCATGCAGTATTAGCGTTTTACACATCTACGTACTTGCCAGAATGACTTTTAATAGGCCGAATTTAGCCCTTGATTACACACTTGTTTTCGATACCGAATTTTGTGGATGAGGAGCATTACTGCGAGCTTTTTGCCGTGGGCTACCTTACTACCACAAAGTGGAAATGCTGGCATTTACGTCACATTACACTGTATCTGGAAAAAAGGTTTTATTGCATGTGAAGACAGTCTAAAACTAACAAAACACATAATTGCCATTCTAACCAGTTACAAGGATTTCGACAACTTTGTTTTATTGTAGAAGGGATCTTAGAAAGAAAGACATTCAAAAATGTATCATGCATCCTTTGATTTAAGTATAGTTCTTCATCAGTAAGTTAGTGGGTGGGTTACTTTCAATTTTCATTTTTTTGTCAGACTGTTCAAGGTTTCCATACGCTGGGATCATTAAAGGTATTTCAAAGTCACTTGTTTCAAAACCAAACGTTGCCAAGCCAGATCACTTGGAATTTAGACATTTAATGACTATGGGCGCTAAATGTACAGGTGGGAAATAGCCCATATGACTTTTCTTAAAAGACATTTCTTTCGTCGAAAAGGCATGTATCTCGAAACTTAAATGGATCGCACAGGCTTATATTGAATTTTCAATGATTACAATGACTTTCCCGTGGTTTAACTGCTGGTACGTCATCATAATTGCATTGAATTTTGCATCTGACTTGACTTATGGAGCATCGGTTGTTGAGCATCACACATCATTAATAAACGAAAACCTCCTTATTGAATGCTACGGAATAACGGAATTCCACAGTTCGTGGAAATTTGAAAACAGCGTTATATATTTCAATAAACACAATGCAAACAAACGATTTGGAGACACTGCAAAACTGTTTGACAGTTATTCCTTACTTATCAGTCCTGTCTCACTTCAACACGAAGGAATGTATGAGTGCCTCCGTGATTACGAAACGTTATCACAACACTATCTGTCAGTAGAAGGTTTGTATGGTTTGAATGTTTTTCAGGATTCTCTAAATTTGTCGCGTGACGTTTCACTATTGAAAAGAAGACATAAAAAATTACTTGTAGTATTCAGTCCTGTCTCGCTTCAACACGGAGGTAAGTGATTACGGAACGTTACCACAGCACTATCTGCCAGTAGAAGGTTTGTGTGGTTTAAACGTTTTTTTAAGATTCTATTTATTTGTCCCGTGACGTTTTACTATTGAAAAGCAGACAAAAAATTTACATGTAGTATTAAAGAAAGAAAGACGGTTTGTACTTCACGATTGCCAGACTCATGATTATTAGTTTTAGAACTAACTACATTTCTTAAACAGCATCTTTTTTAAAATGATAAAAAATTCAACATGAGTGAATCTGAAAAAAAAATTGTATGAAATTATGGTTACATGGTACATCGGTATAATTTGCACACAACAATTCCTAACGCGTCTGGAAACACTCTGTTGTTTCTGGAAAATCACAAAAAGTGAACTTTTATTAGAAAAAAATTAGCCCAACAAATTTATTTTTCTTGAATAAAATATAGGCTACACAAATGTGGATAGCGGAACAAGATTTTATATTTTAGGGAAAAAACTGTAGAGGTAAAAGCAATTGTATTTTTACTGTTGAAAATCGAAATAGGATTAGCACTCACTTCTTACTGCCGCAATTATACTGACAATTGTATTTTTAGAAGCTTCTATGCGGTCATTTTTTGGTTGACACAATAGACGTTTGAATGCATTTAGTATCCAGGTAATTCTTCTATTCGGTCAAGTTTTGTTGCCCCAAATCGCTATGTATTATATTAAGTAAATTAAAAAAAGTTTAATGCATTTCATCTCTACTGGTGCAAAAAACACGATCCCATAGACCTTTAATTTTATGTAAAGTTTGTTATGTATCTATTACAAGGTGATTACTGAGTTCATGCTTTTCGTGAGTGTGCAATATAAAACAGAATTTTTATTCAATTTCCACAAATTTACCTTCCCTTCGTTAATTTGTTAGTTCATCTGCAAGGTGTGTCGATTTTTTCTTTAAAAGTAAGCAAGTCCTATGACATAAATGACGAATTTTAAATTATTAAGAAAATTCTGAAGTGAGATTTGTACTCAATTTACACAAAAATTCAAGTTTATAATAAAATTTGTTAAAACTGAGAACCAATTTGACTGAAGGTTATAATTCTAAGAAAAATGATTGGTTCTGTTCCATTTAAATAGAAAAAGCAGAATATTTTGCAAAAACAGTGGCATCCAGCCATTTCCAGAAACGACAAATTATTTCCAGATGCGTTATGCACTGCCCCATTTTAACAAAACGGAACTTACAAATATCAACGTGACACGGAGGTGTTACCATAACTTCTTTACAAGCAACAAGTTTGTAGACTTGGGCAACAAGTTTGTAGACTTGTTAGAAATTTAGCATACCATGGTAGGAAGAGGATATATTATGGTAGGAAGCGAATCTAATGTTACTAAGCAGTCATAAAGAGGGTATATGAAAACGGCTTGCAATTTTGGTTAATCATATCAAACATTGTTTTAGTGAGTGTAAAAACGCGATTTTTTTAATATTAAAAAGTTGGTATGTAGTTTACGATGTGATGGAGAGCCGACAATTATTTGAAGAAACCAAGTGTTAACATTTCCTTCTTTTATAAAAAGCCTAGTAAGTATGAGAATCCACTGTCGTTAACAAGCTCCATGGGCACCATTTTTGTTAACGAAAGGTTGATATGATCTAAATTAGTATGTCAATTTAGAATGATGTAAACACAGCTATGATCAAAAAGAACCAATCTATGAATACTACACTTTATCCAATAACAGTTTGTGGTGGAACAATAAAATTACATAATATACATGAAAGAAAAACTTTATATGTACATCAGGTTGCATTGCAATGGTGGATCCGTTACGGCAAAAAAAATCCCACTTTGCTTAAACTCAAAAAGAATAGGTAATTGACAACTCCAGTCAGTGTCTCTAATACAGGATTTAATGTAAGTGGTGAGTTCTTACGTTGGTAACATGTTTGTTACTACTTCTACAATGAATGGAAATCAATAATTTGCACATAAGAAAATTTGACACTAGTGTCAATACTTTTCCTACACTGTGAGCCAAGAAAAAGGCATAAGGGTACTTAGGGTACTTTTTAAAGTCAAAATCATGTCAAATAAGATGAAAAATAGTTTAAGGAGAAATTCCGCTGTGTGTTTATAGTCCCTACTGCAGATTTTAAAAGTGGTATCGTGGTAACCGCAGTGAAGGGGGGGGGGGAGTTATTTACCAGTACAAAATTTAAATACAAATGTTTTAAATAGAACAGTATTGGACTTCAAAGGGTTGCAATGTGTGCCTTTACATACTTAATACAAAATATCGCTCATTTGATGTTCTTTTAAACCTATTTGCGTATATCGTAGCCCAGTGCTTGAATACATTTTCACATGTGGATGCTCTCCAAAGACTACAAAATGAGTACGTTGACATAATAATATTGGCAGTGACAAATGCAACTGTTCTGGAACCTTAAATCTTGAGATACATTTTGATATGAAGATTACGCGGTCTTTATATGAAATGCTTCGATCGATCGTTCTTTGCTAATGTAACTTGACAGCTTGAAAGTCTGATAAACGCATTACTCCTGGGCTTGGTTACATTTTGAAAGAATTATGATTCAATATTTATGGAGAAGCAAAGAATCGTTTTATCATGTCAGAAGAAGGACAGTATTCACCAAACGTCTCTTCCAAAGGAATGCTCGGAAGAACGTTCAGTAACCTTTGGCACGGGTAAGCCTTCATGGCTATCTAAGCTCCCTCGAAAACATCGAAAAGGACCCCTCAACAGTAAAAGCAATTGCACAAAAATCTTATTTCATAACGTATATTATTAACTACATATCTCAGGAATTCTGTCTATACTGACTTTTAAGTTGCACATTTTAAAAGTGAAAACATTAGCAACCTCCTAAGGCCGTCGCGCTATCGGGAACCCTACTGGAACACTTATATTACCTAGCTCCAATGCCGTCGAAAGGTGCCGTCGGATCGGGGGATGAACCATTCCATTCCTTAGATTTTACATTTTTGTAGTTCAGTCTGGACGTTTAAAGCCCAAAATATCTTCAAACTGAAAATAATGGGGGCAGCTTCCTATATAGTTTCCTAGCCTCCCCCGGTTTTGACGACCCTGTGCTCCTCTTTAATCGGACTTGAACTTGTGAAATTGTAAGTACACCTGCTGATTGATAACAAATTACAAACAAGCTCATCTAAGCCTTAGCCTACTGTTTACTGATGATAATTATATGCTGATGGAGTGGGTTTTGTTATCGCAAACCAAGTCCAAGGTACAAAGTACTTTGTACAACATGATACCATTATGCACCTTATGTTATAAACTAACCAATTTATGGGTTATTCCAATGTATTCACTTCAACAAATCCTGTCTGGGGTAAAACTGACTTGACGAGACAAATGTTAATTGGATATTTGCATAACTCGAGTAAGAGAAGACAAATTATTGTCTGCTTTAGGAATTTTAACAATTGGGCAACCTTGAATGACAAAAAAGGAATACCCACAATTCAACATAAGGATTTTGTATTTTGAAGCTTTGAGGCCTGTTGTTATTGACAACGATAAGTTTTGCGTTTGCTACGTACCAATGTAAATGTAACAAGACAATTTTTTGAATAAGATTGATATACGATTAGGAACCACTGTTTAATCCCCAAATGGAGGATGGATTTACAGATACCACGAAATAATCACTTGTTGTGCGTTGAAATCACAATGTTTACTTTCAATGTCGTAGTAGGGTAAGGGCCATGAGTAGGGATAAGGGTACATGACAGAGGTAGGGGTATGGGTACGATATCATGAGAACGAGTGCTGACACTCATAACGTAGCTGGAAATGAGAACGAATATATGTACTGGTCTGAAAATAGAACTGAATAGTAGGCAGAAGTACAAACACATCACCAGTTAGAGTCAGGAGGGTTATGCATGTGCATTTGTACACAGTAAACTGATTATACATATAGCATTTTTACTCCCGGATTAAAATTACATTGTCAGCAGCTGTTCAGTAATTCGTATATATAATCATTGTAGTCTTTGGTATGCATTCATCATACCAGTTTCCAAGAAAATTCTCGGGGTATTTATGCTTTCTACCCATGCAGAGTGAGTTCAAACAGTTGAATCTTATATGATTTTATGGGCCAAACAGCTACGTTGTGTCACTTTAAGTGTTATTTCATGAATACGTGACCGAGAAAAGAAGTTAGACTGTAGTAAGGGCAGAGTACGGGGGGGGGGGGCACATTGAACTTTTACCACGATCTACCACTGTTGTGAGGATGTTTGCTGTTGACACGTTAGAAAGACGTATGAGACAGTGGCGGCACTTTCATATAATCAAAGAGGTTGGTGTTTCCTCTCCTCCCATGGACACAAATTGACTCATGTCGCCATATTCAAGGTTTTACAGTGCTTCTTGCCTGATTCGGAATTGACATTGTTTACCATTAATATGACAATCACATCATTTTTGAGACGATGTTAACACACTCCTCAAAAGATGGTCATTACAATCGACACTTCATGCTAGTGGCAAGGGTCATTTCCTGCAATTTAAGAGAAACTTTTATTAAGCCAAGCGGATTTTCCCACACTTCTAGCCAGCTTATGGTGGCGTTTTACTTAAATCAATGCTTCTAAACCATCCATGTGGACCCACATGAACAATTTAAGTTGTTTTAAAATGAAGAGAGAGAGAAAGAATTGGGAGAATGCCTTACAAGTAGTGAAATCTGATCTGATGAACAGACTTGCATTTTTCTATCTTACTAACTTTGACATATATATACATGATCAATACGGGCTAGTCTTTCCCAGTATTGCAGAGTGGTCAAAAGAAAAACAATAAAAAATACTAGATTTCTGTTGGCCTGAAACTGGTTTTCGTCAGATGCCATCCCTTCTTATCTAACAGTGTTTAAGTTTCGAAACCGCCCCATGGACGACCCAGGCCCCTTTTGAGGCTTCCTCCTTTGGCTCTTGCAGGTTTAATACGCACCCATACAAAGTGAGCCCCTTTTCCTCAAAACAATGAACAGCATGTACAATGAGTGAAGCGTAATGATCGTCTCTTACTTAGTATTGAAAGAAAATTTGCTGTTTTCTATTCTCGTACAATGATACAGGACTGGCGAAACAGTTTTCACCAAGGTGTGAGAATCTAAGCAAAACAATTGGGTTACATAGTGTCTAGTCATTGGGTATCTACCTAATACAAGGTTCCCACAAACACCATTCTTGCCCTCTGACCGAATCCTCTTGCTCGGCCACTGCTACAAGAGGTACAATGTTCTACTGGCACTCTTAAAAAATGATTGTTTATAGTTCTTTTACCCTCCGTTGCTTTCAAAAAGTTGCTTCAGTCCTAGTGATGCTGTTTTATGCTGCTAGTAATTTCTCAATTTAAGAAAGTCATATAAATGTAAGAAAGCTAATAAGACAAAAACCAAACAAAAGCACCAGTAAGTAAAAGACATTCGTTGCATGTGCTGTAAGAAGCACTATCACACTGCATTTGTGGTTCGTAAGGAGCTTCCTATGTGTAATACTGAAAAGGCCTTTAACTTATCAGCGAATGCACTCGTGATAGTGTAGGTGATTCTTGTACGTGTCTTGGGTTTACGGACATCTCGGCCCCTGCGTCATGTTCGTCTTTGAGACGACCCGGCTCCCTAGATAACTCGCCCCCCTAGACAACTCGGTCCCTGCAATTCCTTGTAACACTTTGGTCGTTTTCCAAATTTTTGTTTATTCTGAAATTTCATCTGATTAGTAAACCTTGGATTCACCATTTAGCTTTTTAATAAGGTGTGCTCATTTTCCTACGGGTACTCCGGCCTACTGTACCATGCCAATTCAGAATGAAACCTATACCTAACCTTGAAACTTTGGTTTTTCTTTTCTAAAGCAACAACTGCCTTTGTTTTGGGGGGAAGAAAGAGGGGGAGAGGGAAATAAAGTAATTCATTCACATCTGTCCAAAATTTTTCGTTCCTGTTTTCAAAGTAACCTATTAAGTCGTATGCCTACTTTCTGGTTAGTTATTTCAAACGTGATCAGAGATCACCAACTTATCCACTTTTTTAAAAGTTAATGAAAAAGGCATTTTACCTTTTTAAGAAGCATTTCACTTTACACTGCATACTTATGCAAGGAACCGTTATGCCTCATTCTTTTGCAATGAATTCAAATGGGCCCAGATGTCCCGAGTGACGAAATGTCTCTGGTACCGAGTCGTCTCGGGGCCGACATGTCTCAGGGGCCGAGATGTCCAGGCCGAGTTGTCTGGACACTGTGTCTGACATAACTTGGGCATTGTCCGAATGCTATGTTTAAACCATAAAATTATTTCTATCTTCGAAAACTAGTGGTAAAGATATAAAAAACAGGCGATGCAAAGTTTGAAATTTTCGATATTAATAAAAAATAAAATAAATTACTATGTTTTTTATCATTAGGAACATGGCTAAGCAATCTGACCAAATCCGGCCTTCAAACGACACTGGAAGTTTGTTTCAAGCTTTCAAAGTTGTCCATCGATGTCGGCATTTGTGAGACTTCAGGGATCCATATATTCTGCATAACTTAGTATAACTTTTAATCCTGGATATATCTATTACTTAAGACGCTATCTTAGCCCATTCAACACTAAGTTAATCTGTATGTCAATAGTATTAATTGGCAAGTCTAACGTTCTTTGGCTTTCTATATTCATGTTAAAAACGACTGGTAACTGATCTGTTATAACAGTGAATCATTCAGTTTTCATTGAGTTGTTATTCAGTTTTCCAATGATTTAAGAAACAATAAAATTGAGGCACTGTGAAAGTTTCTCGAAGTTTCCAAGCGCCATTTTGAGCCGCTAATCCCTTACCTGAGCCCACACAAGACTCATTTGGCGCCCCAGTAGGTCCCTGCCGGTGTCAGTATGTGAAACAAATAGATGCTAAGACTTATACATTAATTTTCTCCGAAATCCTCAATGCTGCTCCGATTCTTTCTAATAGGCTACAGCTATACCATCAGGATACCGTAGCTTGCTTCCAGGGGTGTGGTTTCTTGCATTTACATGTGTTAATCAATGAATAAAATAGACCTATGTATCATCACGAAAAGTCCTCTCCCCCTGTTTGAAGTGTAAATTCTAAAGCATGAGATCTCTTTGAATATAACGAGTATTTTTATGCAACCTGACCTACATGGCCCTTTCAAATCTGGGAGATTTTTTTTTTTTTTGCAAAAAAATGTCTTGGTACGCTACGCGCTTAACTAACTCTGCTAAGAAAGTGTCATGAACTGCCCCAGGATTTTTTGCCCAGAGTGAGCCAGGGACGTTGCCAAGAGAATCGGTTAACATGTTTTTAGCGTCTCTGAAGATGAAGGGAAGGTGGATGTGTGGGAAGAGCCCCCACCCGAACTTAATATGGTAAATTGTGATCGCGGCTGTGTGTTTAATGTACATCAAATTTCTTTGAAAAAAAATGCTTCATTCTGATGCCCATATTTTTTAAAATAGCTCAAAGCTTCAGGGGTATCCAAATATAGCCCCCAAAGGAACGTTGTCTCTGCACCCCCACACACCAAGGGGAAAGCCGTTCAATCATTCCATGTAATATCCCCCTCTCCCAATTTCAAAACTCTTATGGCGCAACAACTGAATCACTGATGGACTCATAAGATCTGATTTTTCATTATCTGCGATCCAGTGTACCATTACGACATTGACTTGCATTTTCAGTAGCGACAGTACTGAGATATGGTTTTTGTAATTTATTGTGTTCTATTTTGAAGTTGTAATTGACACTGAGGATTTAAATAATTAAGGGACCTGATATTTACCTTTAGCAAATAAAGGCAGTACTACATGCACATCTCATCCAAGCAAAAATGTTGATTCGCACGGCCTTTTGATAGGCAAACCTAGTTGACTGCTTCAAGCCTCAAACGTTTTCCTTTTGTTTTCTCAATAAAAATGTTTTCCTTATATCACGCCTCTCTTCGTAAAATAAAGCTGATGTGTAGTTTTCACTATATCTTCAGCAGCTGTCATACTAATTTGAGAACATGGTAAATACTGAAGGAAAAAAGAGTATACCACTAGCAGATGTAAGTCGCATATTTTCTTCATGCGTAACTAACACATTATGTCAAAACTATCAAAGTGAAAGAAGCTGATTTGATTCCTGAAACGTGATATATTTTCCCAGGAAGATGACAATTCAACGGCGTGCAAACACGTGGATCAAAGAACAATTTTGGTTTTGATTCCATTTTCCATACATTCAATGACAAGCCTGGGGCAAATTGTTGTGTTCTGCAAACAATGTACGTCAAAAAGGTCAATAACAAACTTTCTTTTTTTTTTTTTGAGCCTGTGCATTCCAAATGTTTCGAAAATAAACTGATGAAAAACACAGAAACCAAAACTTACTACACTCGAACAGATAGAGGTTGGAACACTCTGTCATCCAAAATTTCGATCATTTCCTGTAGAATCCAGGATTTCGCGAAAGTATGGCCCTGAACCCAGCTAGCATTGCTACATCCCTAGATCAGTAAATACATCTGTGAATACATATATGCAATAAGAACTTTTCCAAAGGGTGGACGGGGACAGATGTTTACAAGTTATCCTGCCCTCAAGAAGCCTACTCCAGAAGGATATACTAGTCAGCAATATGATTTTCATGTTCAAATAGTTTGCTTGCTTTCTGATAGAGCTGTATGCGTGTCCACCTGACCCAATTCCGGGCCAAGTCCGATTCCTTATCCCCCACTTCCGAGCAAATTCCGAGTTCGGCCGTTTGACCATGTGGCATCCCGTGTAAATGCATTTTATACTATTTTGCGAGTAAACTCGATTAACAATTAAAAATTCCATTTGAGATTCAATTCAGTTTTATGGCTACTCGGTAATTCAGTTGACTGTGGGTGACCATTCATTAGTTGAACTATGCAGCAATAACATGAAGCCTTAGCCTACGTAATATTTATGGAACTTTTATCTTTATGGATTTGACTGGAATAGGCTTTGAGTTCGATCCCAGTTGCAGCCAAAGGCCGTAGCCTGGGCGAAATCCCTGGGGGGGGGGGGGGGCAGTTCGTGACACAATCTAAGCGTAGCACCAAATGACGTGCCTTCAGATAGTTGACACCAGGGCTGACCCTTCCTTTTTTACCTATGCATGAGTGCCATCATGGGGGAGGGTGCTGAGGGGGAGGGGTACATGTAAGGCGTGTCTTAGGTGCCAAATTGTGATATCGCTGGCAAAGCCTTGAACTGATTATATCTTTTCAAATTGTCATTGGTTAGTGATATTCTTCCTATTTTTCAGCTGGACGTAAGTCAAGAGGTGCTATCTAAGCGAATACTGTGTAGGCTACTCTTTGAAAAATTGTTGTGTTCGTGAGGTGGCTTGGATGCAAAATGGTGCTATCTTTGGTAAAGCTTCGTAAAGCGTGGAATTGATGATAGGTCGAGGAATCCTCATTATTTAGTGACTTTTTTTCTATTTTGGTAGGGTGTAATAAAAAGGGGATACCTCTGAGGATGGATGTCACCTCTACTCTTTGAGAAATTTTTCTAGTTCTGAATTTTCCTAGATCCAAAATGGTGTTATCTTTGGCAAAGCTTTGGACTGATAACATGATCCGAAATTTTAATTAGTTACTGATTTTTTCGGCTGTGGCATGGCATCCCTACAAGACTGGTACCTGGTGCGGGCCTCTCCCTAGCGCTTTTTGTACGCCACTGGGAGACGCCATCGGAGCGTAGGTCTTGCAAGAAAATGTTCGGCCGAAAAGTACCCCAGGTAGGGGGAAATAAGTGGCACATTCTAGACCTTAAAGTTGCATGTAAAAATTCTTTTCTTTTATATTTCATGCTTTACTAGAAACAAATTAAGATACCAAGAAGAAAAGTTAGATTTGATTTAAAGGGAACATGCAGTCACCCCAATTTGAATTATTTATGTTCTAACATATCATGAAAGATACTTTCAGTGAAATAAGAGGATATTTGTGAGATTTAGCTGTTGTTTCAAAATAAGTTTGCGGCGACTGCTTGTGCCCTTTTAATTAAAAGTTTCTTTACCAGCTCATTAAGATTAGCTGTAATTAAAATTAATCATAGGTTATTTTATCTTTAGCCAGCGTATATGCTGGTGTATTCAAGTGGTGTATCTTTAAGGAGGAAGATGGGTAATTCGTCAGGAAGAGAAACCGCCCAAGAACACGTCCACGGCGGGGGGGGGGGGGGCGGGAATCTCCCCGGGAAAATTTGGGGAGAAAAGGAACCCTTCGATGTGATTTCTTAGGCTTTGGGGGCCTACACTCCAAACAAATCTAGTCAATTGGGGCACGAACCGGAATCTTGTCAAATATTTGACAAGATTTGTTTCAAAATTGACTAGAAATGGTTCAAAGATGAAACTATTCGTTTCAGTTATGAGCCGAATCTAGTCAAACATTTGACAAGATTCCGGTTCGTGCCCCTATTGATTAGATTCTATTCAAATTTGACTAAGACATTTTTAGAGTTTAAAAATCATAATTTGGACAGTGAAATTTTCAGTATTTTATATTTTTTTCAAGTCGGCCAACTTTCATTTACGATTTGGAAATCTCAGAGGGGCAGTTGCTTTACTGGGTCCGAAATCGAATCTGAGTCCTGACTTAGTCTTAGGCGTTACAGGCCTGCTTTCGTGCAACTTCCAATACAGCTTGCCACAGTTTTGCCACTGATAACAAAACAATACACATTTCCAAAAAGTATTTCTTCAGCATAATAATGTAAATGAAAAGAAAGAGGCAACTTACGTGTGTTTGCTCCTAACAACAGAAAAGGGTAGATGAAAGTAATATATTGGTGATGACACTGAAACATCACACCAGTCCGAAGAAGACATGTTGGCTAAATGTACATTCTGATTGCCACACCTACCTATACTGCACTTGGAACCGTACCTTGTACTATGAATTTATAATTGAATAATGCAAATATTGGAATGGGAAGATTGTAAATATATGTACTTTCAATCTAAACGAAACTGGGAACAATGCCGCCTCCTCGTTCAAGGGCTTTTCAAGTTAAGGTTCCGAGTTGGTAGAATGTGAAATTTAAGGTATGTTATGTCCGTATGTTGCATAGCTGTATGAGTTGTTATCGCAAATTTAAGACCCATATTACTTTATAATCGAAAACAAGACATCTGTTTCAATTTTAAACCAACAATTGGCCTGTTTTTAGACAGTCCTTATGAGATATGTATTACAGAGTCAGTGAAGAAGTATTGGGTATGCTAACATTTTACAAGGTATTAATGACGCAATGTATAGGCTAAAAGAGGTTGTACTTTATGAGGACATAGAAGAGGAAGGAAAGCCAGGAAAAAGATATGTGTTAAAATATTCGTAAAATGACATTTTCAAATACATTTAAGAAATATCCTAAGACTCGAATGTGATCTACATTGCAGCTATATCTGTACAAATCCACCATGTATTTATTCATCATGTGTATTGTTCTGGATAATATCGTTACATGGGTTAAAAACATTTCATTACGTACTAGTTAAATTCTAAAACACAGTCAGGTAGTAGATTTACACTTACATGGGACTGAAAAGCTGTGAATGTAGACTAACAAGGAGGTAATCCATGGGGTTGCAAATCTCATCTCCCTCAAAATTACTTCCCTACATATATTATGATTTGGTTCTGAAATGCTCCAACGTACTGACAAAGAAATTTGGGCTAAAACCAGTTTTTACGTTTTTCTAGCTTTCCCTCCGACATTACTATTATGCATTCAAAGCTTTTCATGAAATACGTAACACACTTCTCTCACAGTTTAGGTCCAATTTAAGTTTGACCAACATATATTGACCTTTAAAGAATAGCAACAGAAAACACTAGACTAGTTTGTCGTCTCATCAGTTTTAACATATCGTGTGGTTTAAGTTTTTTCTTTTTTTTTAACAAAATACTAACAAAGAATTAAATCCACGGAGTTGCAACTGTTATCTCCCCAATATTATATACATATCGCTATTGGAATTTCCCGACATACTGTGAGCTTAAGTACATAGTAACAAAGACCACCACTTTAAGGTCATCTGAACTTCGATCTAGAGCTCGAAAGCAATGTTGAAAAATGTTTCTCACCACTCTCTACATATCGTGTGGTTAAATGACCTGATATGAAAATAATGGCTAAAAATCCATTTAGCTAATGTGATCTTTGATATCTTGATTTTGAACTATGACGTAATCGATTATGCATGCACAAGTTTTTATGGTCAGATAACTACCCACCAACTTTGAACCTGATAGGAGTTACCGTTAAAACTTTTCGCATAATTTAGGCAAATATCTGACCGTTGACCTACATTTCGAGCTGTGACCTACACCCTTAGCTACGGTACCAAAACACTGTTATAACGTTTGTTTCAACCTTCTCTGCATATGTGGTTAACTGACTTTACAGAAATATACTGATATGCAAATAAGAATCGATTTCGGCTAATTTGCACGTTGAACTCTGACATTTGACTCGTGACGTCCTCAGTGGCGTATGCACAAGTTTTCTCCGTCAGGTACTTAACAACCGAGTTTTAGGTTGATCGGACTATATTACAGCAATTTGTGACACACCTTCTCGCAAAATTTAGGCAAATTTGACCTTTGACCTAGGGACTTGGTTCTTAATGGCCAAAACCATACTTTTACAACGTTCTCTATTGTTCTTAACGTATTATTGTCTTTGTCTAATTTCCTGACGAGCCAATGATAGCAAAAAACCAGTTTTGAGCAATTTTGACCTTTGATTTCGGACCTTTGATCTACGAAGTCATCAGTGTCCCATGCACAAGTTTTCATTGTCAAGTACCAACTTGGTTAGAGCATCCGACTTGCAGTCGGAAGGTCTGTGGGTCGACTTCTGGCCGGGTCATACCAAAGACTTTTAAAAATGGAACCTACTGCCATTGTGCTTGGTGTCCAGCATAGGCAATGGAGTAGGGAAAACAAGCCAGTGAGCCACAACTGGAAAAAAGGCCTTGGCCGGCCAGACTTAATCCAATTGGTTAGAAACTGAGCCGTAAAACCTCATCTAACTAACTAACTAACTAACAAACAAACTAACTAACTAACCATATTTCAAGTTGATCGGACGTACGGGCCAGGACACACTTTGTTGCTCACACACACTCCCATAAACCCAGTAACTCAGACATTGACACTGACACACAGCTTTACATTTCTGATGTCAGGTTAAGCACAATATCTCATCTCCCTATACATAACATGTGTGTATATGCGATAATATGCTGAGAATGGTAAACAACAAGTTTTAGGTCATGTCCCTATACATTGCATGAAGGGAGATGAGACAATGAGAACTAAATATGAGTTTTTCACAAGGGGACCCCAGACATCTTGTAATATGACACTACCAGTGAAGTGAATCTGGTCTTCGCATGTTTCACAGTCTATGCCAGGCGCGGATCCAGAAATTTTCGAATGGGAGGTCAGCAATGGGAATCTCAAGTGCACCGAAGGTGCACCACTATTTCGAAGTGCACGTTTGCACGTGAGGCTCAGGGGCCCCTATCAGTGTCCAGGGGCAAGCGGGGAAGCTCCGCTGAACCTATTGATATATTACATATTTCGAGCAGAAAAAGTAGCCTCAAGGTACTCCGTTAAGGAGATCATATTTCATTTCATATTATTATGTTAATGGTTGAGCACAGGTTACTACAGAAGATAGCAACTGAACTTCGAAATCATTAGTATATACTTTATAATTGTTCTAGCGTCCTAGGGCCAGTATGTCAAACATTTGGTATCAAAACACCTTAGCTTTCAGGAAATAGCAGTGTAAAAAATTCAAATTCATCAGTACATTTCTACATCTAGGATGTGAGGGTAGTCACTGTGGACTGGTGGAGATAAGTTGTCATTTCAAGCACTCAAGATAACACTAGCAGGAAATCATATTTAAAAAGCTAAAATCGGTCACCAGAAAAGGGGCACAAAATAGGTAATCTATTCAAAAATTTGATTTGATCCGGTTCAAAATCGAATCAATTCTAATCATTTCTGAAACGAATCAATTCAAATAATGGATTGGTTTTCCTGTTTAGTTTTGCTTTGATAATATTCTCTTCAAATTTGAAAAGGCATTTTTTAGAGTGTACAAAAGGAAACACTAAAAGGGATTGATCTATGTTGCCCTGCAAAGAGGTCGTAAATGCAGGAGGGTACCATGATTATACATATATACCTAGAACTGTAAAGTCTGCATACGCGCTTCACAGGTCACAATACTTTGCTCTTCCATAGTCATGTCTATGCAGAGGAACTGACATGTACTAAATCGACTGCTAAATAAAGCGAGAAAGTTTGAGATGACGTTGGAGAAAGAAATGAAAAAGAATAGAACTAAAGGTGGAAGCGTGCGAAGCGCACCAACATTAAGTTAGTTTTAGAAAGATTTGTGATAAAAATCTTTATCTTAAACTTCCTTTGCTGTTTGGATTATTTTAACTTTCGAAGGGAGATCGTTCGTGGGTCACTGTTTGTAGCTAGTATACTTTTGGAAAGCAATTTGCTAAATTGTGGATGGCACAGTAGTCGGCACGGTTGCACGTACCGTCTCCCTGCCAACCTGGCTTCGGAACTGTTGTCTGTCATCATCCTCAGAAGCCTGTGTGATTGCAGAAAATTGCAGTTTCTAAGACAAATTAGTTTCTATACATGTCAACGAAGCAGCCGCATCTTCTCTCGCCTTGGTCACCCGAGTACATCGTTTGTTCACGTCTATATATCTATAGCCTAGCACCATTTGCTTAGCATTCGGCTGTTTTCGCACATAGCAGCCTTCCGTCTCGTTTATTTTCCTTCTCCTTTCAAATTTGTATGCGGCGAGGGGGGGGGGGGGCGGTGATCTAGATCGCGCCTGAACTATACCAGGCTGTCCGTATACTGTTATGGTGTGCAACTGACATGCAGGTCACACATATAAACCTTTGTTCCTTCCCTTTAATGCTTTGGATCTTTCACAGATTGAAATCAATTGATCATTGCAAACAATATAATAAGCTCGCAAACGATACTCAAGCAAAGACAGTATAAAAATCTAATTTCGCGTTGCATGTTAACAAGTTCAAGAGGGAATGCCTACCACTTGATTTGATGTCTACGGGCAATGATTAGGTTGTCAAAGATTTGATTGCCCGCCCGGCGGACGTGTATTACTCCTGTAGGCTACCTTTATTGGCTGCACTCGTAATACCAACGCCAAAGAGGAGTACATATTCGACAACCTGCCTGCCTGCTATGAAGGTAAAAGATCTGACAATTCAACACGGAGGAGAAATACCTCAAATGTTTCCCAACATGCTGCCTTCTTGTTCAGACATTCCAAAGGTCAATGGTTATTATCTAGCGTTCAAGCTGTGTCGTACGTGTCATATTATATGAACCTAATTAAACATTAACCACACAGATTCACAACTATTTACGATAAACTGTTTCAAAAGCTTTAGTAGGAATCCATGGCAGCACATCGTCTAGTAACAAAACGGTTTGTTCACAAAGTACAAGGTCCATATTACAAGTTCTAACATTATTTTGTGCATGCATACATTTATACCTTTATATATATATATATATATATATATATATATATATATATATATATATATATATATATATATATATATATATATATATATACCTTGTAACACGCGCCATTTTTTCTTATTATATAAGAAAAAATGGCGCGTGTTACAAGATATGTATGTATGTACGTATGTATGTATGTATGTATGTATGTATGTATGTGGGTATTTATGTATGTATGTATGTATGTATGCATGCATGCATGTATGTATGTATGTATGCATGTATGCATGCATGCATGCATGTATGTATGTATGTATGTATGTATGTATGTATGTATGCATGCATGCATGCATGCATGCATGTATGTATGTATGTATGTATGTATGTAAAATTACATTTTCACGGTTGCCTTTAAAACTTTCAGATTTAGATCAGACCTCTCTTGAAGTCATTTTTCTTACAATGTCAAGATTTTCCTTACTATGCTTGTAAACAGTTGTAACCGTCATCCTTGCCTGCATTCGCCAGTTGTAGTGAACAGTTCCTCGAGTACCTACGGTATTGCAGTAACAGAGGTAATATCCTTTTAACAGGGGACCAAATCCGTATAGGGTAGCGTACCACTAATTATTTCACCATTGACTTAGCCACTAAATTTGGACCGTTCCTTTCCCTCTGGACCCATGTAGCAGTTCTCAGGTACAAGCTCTCAGGTACAGGCTACCCCTCACACAAAAGTTTACGAGTAGATCCACCGTGATTTCAGAGTTTTGTACCATGACCGTTGAGATTTTAAGCTGGGACGCTTGTGTAACAGGGTGCATGGTGGTTCCTGTTTTTCTTTATTGCCGTTTTGCACATTGGAGGAACATAATGCATTAAAGCTCATCTTCAGTTTTCTTCATTTTGCGTAATCAGTACTTCATCTCATTTTCTACCACATGCAAATCACAAAGTGAGCACATCACTTCAGCAAAATAGTCTAAACGGTGCACCCAACTTTTGTAGGGTGTTAAATTCGTACGGTCGACGGTAATATCCTCCGCCGAGGTGTCCCTTGAATGAGTGGTACCCTACCATAAGGGACATGCGTTAACTACAGCTGAGCTAAATAGCGCTTGTTGCAATAATTTTGAATCCACCTAGCTGTCCGCCGTCTAGCCAGTCCCAAAATGCACTTCTTTCGTCGATACGATACTGTTAAAAACGTTAGACCTTGCATAAAAATGAGCACCGAGAATGAGTTGATATTCAAGTTGCCGTAGGGTGCCTTTGTCAGTATTTTGCAATCACAATTAGGGGGACTGCCCTTTTTATTCCTGCAGCCCCTTGTTGGTCCTAAAGCCCATTGGTCCATTTACAGTAAAACTTGACAACTTAATCCTCTGGGGCACTGACATGATGCTTATTACCTGACATCCAAATGATACTATAGAGTGTAATGCCGAGCACTTTGCAACTATCGTACTTTTACTAAGTGTGATCGAAAATCCAGACTAACAGCTTTCAGCAATGGGGAATGGGAGGGAGAGTATAGGTGCAGGGAGGTGATATTAGACATCCCTGATAGGTATAGCAAAAGGGGTTAAGGGCTAAAAAGGGCGTTTCAGAATGCTTTTTCGTCTTAATTGTATTAAGAATCACCATCTATACCGGTATGTTGCGCGCGAAGCGCTCCGCAATTTTTTTTTTGAAAAATGTATAACGGCAAATACCTACTTTCAACCTTCCACATCATGCTACAAATTAGACTGAAAGATCCCATAGGCCCCTACAGAGGTTGGATATGTACTTTTGTTTTTTCGGAAACGTGTTGTGATCAGAATGCTTGCATGTATTATAACCTTAATAATGGTCATGAGCAGGCGCGTAGCCAGAAATTTGTCAAGGGGGGGGGGAAGTGTTAGATTTTGCGAGGCAGCGAAGAGACCGAGCCCGAGCAAGCTTGCGTGCGAGAAGGAAGGGTGTGGGAGGGGGAGTACCCCCTCCCACGGTGAGAAGCTTTTGTTTTTTAATGTGAAAATATGTGATTTTGTGCACATTTTATACGGTATTTTGTATGCATAAGGAGACATATTATTATGTTTTATGAAATATTTTGTAGGAATAATTATATAGAAATCAAATATACACATATTGCTGGCAGATAATTTATCATTCTACAAGTATGCAGAATCACATAACAGCTTCACACAAGTGTAAGGTGTTGCTTTTGTACATAGGCCTACCACTAGATACCATGTGTTCTATCCTGATATGGTAGGTCTACAATTTGTCTCCTTACGGTATCGTTAGAGTTGGCAAGTACGTGCCAGTGCTCCGCGCCAACCCATGGGTTGGGTTCAAGGGGGGCGAAGGGGGGGCTGCCCCCTTCGCCCCCTTGGCTACGCGTCTGGTCATGAGATGGAGTGCAAACCGCGACGAATGCGTGCGAAGCGAGCCGAAATTTTTCATTAAATAAGAGTAGCCTACCATGACAAAACCTGCATTCATGCTCTGCATCGAAACGCTTTCAATTCCCCCCCCCCAAAAAAAAAACCATATGCCAATCACAAAGCCAGTCTTTTACCTGAGAATTCGTAAACAGCTGTGCCTCTGCGGGAGTTGCTACCGGAAATTATTACTAATAACAAACAATAAGAACGATATTGAGAGAAGGTTTGAAGCGCTCGGAGCGCACCAAACTTTTGATAGTTTGCGAAGGGTTTGCGAAAATTCTGATAGTTTGAGAACCATTTCTGATAGAAAATGATTACAACAGATCCATCACTTGGTCGAAAACACACCTCACCCTACCTCCTACAGAAACGCCTTTAAACGCCTTTTGAGATCATTTTAAAATTTTCAAAAAAAAAAATCTTAAATCGATTGGGGGTGCGCGCCCCTGTAAAAGGAGGAACTGTCCGGGTGTCCCGGACCGTTTATCCTGAGGAGAATGTGTCCGGGACAGAAAATCCTGGGTTAAAACTGTCTCGCCGGACACATTCTCCCCAGGAGAAAAAGTCCGGGGTTGGGAGAATCTGTCCCGGACAGACTTTCCAGGAGAAAGTGTCCGGACAAAACGTGTCCCGGACCATTTCTCCCGGGAAATTTGAGTCCGTGTCTAACTGTACAGCAATAATGGGTGGCAAACCACCATAGATAAGTATATTAATGTGCTTGTTTGTTCAGTATCACAAATATCATCAAGAAGAGACAATAAGATTTTTAATAAGTTAGCAAATAGGATAGGGTGTTCTGTCAATATGATAAGAAAGCAGACCAAATTAAGTATCACTGATGTCAGAGTGGGATCGCCTGAATCAACTTTTGGGAAAGTATGTATATCAGGCAGTCAGTCAGTAAAAAGGCTCGGGTAAAGCGCGGGTCACACTAGAGCGATAGAATTACTGTCCGAATTTTGTAAGTTTTAGTTGAAGTGTTCTTCATTCCTGGTCAGAAAGAGCCAAAATTTCTCAACCCGTGTAAATATATGATTTGTATCAGAGAACTACGAAAATAAAATGTAAACCAATTACTTAGTGACGTCACATCGGCAGACAGTGTTAATCGGATTGACTTTCGAACAAATATCGCTCTGTCGAGCGATATAACTTATATAATGGTAGCAGAACAGTTTATTGTAAGACTGACTAGGACCAGTAGTTATCGATATAGCGTGGCCATCCTTAAAACATAGTCTGCATAAGAAACTTTCCGATTTAGAAAAATTCGGATAGGATTTCAGATAGAAAAATAGGTGTAGTGTGACCCGCCCTTAAATGTACGAAAACTTTCAGATCGAGTAAAAACCCTTTACGGTCATGGTATGGTAAATTGAAATTGGCATGAATTGCCTATTTGTAAGCTCTATACTTTATACCTGGCGAAAACTTTTACAGGGTTTTAAAGGTCACTTTACATTTTCGTATTAGTGTGTAAGTCAACCGAGAATTTATTGAGGGTGCCAAATTGGTCCGTGGCTGCTTTGACTCATGCCTTATATTATGGAGTGATGGTGGGTAAGTATATATCATATCTGAGCGTTCAAGTAGAGGATGGACATAGGGTAAGAAAGTAGCGTAATGCAGGGCATGACAGATGACCGGGTCGACTGAATCAGCGATGTTTTGTCAGTCACACCGTAGTGGGTAGGAACGATTTTACATCCATGCAATCACTACTAGTCACGCACGGATCGTCGCAGAAGTCCTGGTAGATATTTAACGTTAGTGATATTACGTCATTTAAGCAATGCCATGGACCAAAGTTTTCCGAGACTATGTGAGGCAAGAAAGATGAGTACCGAAAGTGGTAGCATGGATACATGATCCTCACTGCCCCAGTGTCAGGCATTGAGATAACATTAGCTAAGGGTCTAACACTGGAATTTCGAATTCTGATACAGCGGCGTAGGAAGATGTTTGACATTGGGGGGGGGGGGACCAGATGTGACTTCTCGACCTTGAATCCCCTTCCCACACTAAAACACATTTGCTCAATGTGATTCTTCCGATTTTAATTTAAGCCAAATAAAAATATTCAAGGCAAAAGGAAACAAAAACAACACCATGCAGGAGTGATTTTTTGTTTAGGAGGCTCTGGAGGACTGGATATTTTGTGGGTGTGACTCCCGTTTACTATCTAAGCGGAGCGCCACCATAGGTTGGCTTGGAGCGTACCAACAAAATTTTAGATTTGAATACGTCCCAGATCGCCGGAAATAACACTTGTCAGGCTTGATAGCAGCCATCAAGATGTGCATTTTTTGTGAAAAAATGTAAAGCTTGATTTGATTTTTTTTTTTATAAAACACATTTCTGTGAGGACAGATTAGTTGAGCTGGCCTGGACTTGGGGTCCGAGGATTGGAAGTTTGAACCCCATTTACTATCTAAGCAAAGCGCCACCATCGGTTTGCGTGGACGGAGCGTACCGAGAAAATCTGAGATTTTAATACATCCCAAATCACCGGAAGTGGCGCTTGCCAGGATTTTTGAAGCCATCAAGATGTGTCCTTGTGCAAATTTTGTAAAGTTTGATTTGAATTTAACACTTTAAGTCCGTTACAATCTATCCGACTTCATTCAAAATTGTTCAGCGTTGAGTTATCCCCCATGGATTTCAGTGGATTAGTTGGAACTGAGATTTTCTACAGCCAGAGTCTGTTAACTTATTATTAAAGGTGATCGGTCGTCTTAAAATATTCTTTGTGACGTCAGCCTTTTCTTGACATGTTTCTGTAGTCGTCACTGTTCAACGGATACACCGTACAAGCATGGTACAGCTAATCAGTAAGCAAGAAGAGGTGGCATGTAGCTGTACACCTACTAGCTACACCGATGTCATCATAGCTACTTGTACGGTGTATCCGTAGAACAGTGACGACTGCAGAAACATGTCAAGAAAAGACTGACGTCACAAAGAATATTTCAAGACGACCGATCACCTTTAAGTTGAGTAGAGGTAGCCCCACGATTTGCCCGGCAAACGGCCAACGACCCGAAACTCCGACAGCCCCAATGCCGTCGAGTATTGGTGAGGTGGGATTTGAAGAAAGCCTGTGTACTAGCCTCCCATTTCATTCGGGTCATATATTGCATAAAATTTGTATATACTAGAGAAGCTAAGTTCCGAGTTGATTAAATGTTTTTTCCGGAATCTAAACTGTAAAACTGCAAAGCGCGCGAAGCGCGCGAAAATTTTTCGGGTCATTTTTCACAAAAAACATAGGCCTATGTAATTATTAAAAACAATAAGAAAGAAAAGCTGTAGGGGTTCTAGACCGTATAGGAGATAATATGCATTGTATCGAAACTACCTTGACTATCCGATGAAATAGCCAAATATTGCTCGGTGAGTCCTTCACCAACTGGCCGTACCGCATGACACACAAGAGAACAGTAGCTAGGCTTTGCAATATGGGATGAAATTTACGACCTCTACATAAACTGTGTACTTTTCCTACGTGTTATGGTAAGGGGGAAAGGACTTGCGCTATCTAGTGATGTAGAATGAAACTGTTGAAGAAACCAGAATATCTCCTGCGCGCGTAGCGCGTCGAAAATTTTAGGTTTTTGTTAGAGAAATTGTCCTCTTAAGAGCAAAAATGGGTAAAACGAAACTGTAAACTGTCGCAATTATTGGGGGGGGGGGCCCAAAATGACATTTGGCCCCCCTCAAAACATATTGGGGGGGGGCCATGGCCCCCTTGGCCCCCCGCGGTTCCTACGCCACTGTGATAGATATGAGAAGGAAGAAAGTGAATGAAATATTAAGTTAAATGAAATATGCTGTGTTGCTAACTTATGTGGATCACGGGGTATTTTTTGTGAAATGTGCGTTATACGTTTGAAAATGTAACAAGAAACACAATTTACTATCTAGAGGGAAGGAGGTGAGTGTCGCAGGTGCATTTAGTGCAGCCACTCCGTGCAAAGTTGTCAGCCACTCCGTGCAAACTTTTATCAAATTTGAATCTGAGGAGTAGCCAAAGTAAAATTATGGGCTCTTAGTCATTTTAAAACTCTAACAATCCACATCCATGGGTACTTTGAAGGGAACTTATTTGAAACCACATGTATGAACGTCGACTTGATGTATTTGTCAATTGACGTTTGAATGTACAATTGTTTTCCAGTTACAAATCATGTTCTAGAGCAGTGTAAGTTAATGAAATGTAAGACGATCTAGAAATTGAAACGAGTAGTGTCTCCTTTCAACGTGTAATAAAAGAGTATTTACTTGACCAGAACATAGCCATAGGAAGGTGTTTTGAGCTGGGGATGAACTTTGTTTCGAACCACTGTCGAGAGCAGGTGTTTAATTAGAGGGGGTGTCCCCTCCCTCTTGGGAAATTTTCAATCATATGAAGTTCTTTAGGTGCGATTTGGTGGGACTTTGTGCAAATTTTAAGGAAAATTACTGGAATATTTTGTATTTTTTTTTTCACAGAGGAAACAAATAAGGGTGTTTCTTCCTTGAATTGTGGGGCGGGGCGATACTTTCCACCACATATTTCATTTAGGGCCGTTGGCCCTTCACCCCGCTCCATACGCATATGAGAACCATAAATGTGCAGTGCTGAGCCGAAGGGCAACATATAGGTCGATTTTTATATCCCAAGTTATACAGCAGCCCATTTTTGGTGGCTCTGATGGAAGGAAATATAAATTACATTCAAAAGCAAGTTATATTTATGTCCTAACAATACGACACTTGTCCCATACTATCAAAATACGTAAAAAAGCAGTCATCGGGAGCTTCAAATGGAAAAGTGAAGAATGGGAATAAATAACTGAAAGCTGTAACAAACGAGGGATCGGGGAAACGCTTAGATGAGGAGTCTTAGAACTCGCTTTGGAGCCTCTGGTAGGAATCCAGGAGCAGCATTCCGATTAGGTCCAGAGGGTGATTTCTCTTCAAATGACATCAGATGAACACTAAATAACAGACTTGTATTCAAGTCGCGACTCGAGTCACATCCCGCCAACACTACCTGACTTGAAAAATTCTGGGCAATTTTCCCCTTTTTGAAATACAGAGACTCGAGTCAATGACTTGACTTGAGTCCCTAAAATACCTTCAGTTGGCTTGCTGAGGAAAGAGTGACTTGGATACATCTCTGCTAAATAGACCTCAAGTTACAATGTGATAATTTGTTCATAGCAGTCGGAATAGCAGCGATTAGATCCGATAAGGTAAAACTTGCTACCTTCTGACTAGGCCAAAGATTTGTAAGGAAGGGGGGGGGGGAGCATCACAGGGAATTGTATCGGAAACCACCCAGATAGTACCGATGAATCCATCTAAAGCGTGCGTATCAACGGTAAGTTTAAATATTTTTCTTCTTCCTACTGCATGGTATTTCTTCTCTGAAATACAGAGTAGAAAGTTAAAATCAAAGAAGATATGAGCAGACGTCGCCACCGCAGGGGAAATGATATATATATATATATATATATATATATATATATATATATATATATATATATATTAATATATATATATATATATATATATATATATATACACACATTTATATATGTAATTAATATACTTATCTATGGTGGTGTGCTACCCGCTATTGCTGTACAGTTAGTCGCGGACTTAAAGTTCCCAGGAGAAATGGTCCGGGACACAATTTTCCGGGACACTTTCTCCGAGCGAAAACTGTCCGGGACAGAATATCCCAACCCCGGACTTTTTCTCCTAGGTAGAATGTGTCCGGTGAGACAGTTTTAACCCAGGATATTTTGTCCCGGACACTTTCTCCTCAGTACATGGTGTCCCGGACACCCGGACATTTTCTCCTTTCACACCCCCATGCTCCCCTCCCATGCCGGTGCCACTGTATAGAGATCAGTGTGAAGCTGTAAAGGTTGGTGTTTATGGAACGCAAAAAGGACGTTTCCTTTTCTATTTCCTATTCTTTACACACTGCCTATAGCTCATTGCTGACACCTCAGCAGAGTTTCTTATCCCCGGGGCTAATAGCTTCCAGTTTGGGGGAAAACAAGAGGAAGAATAGTTTCAATTGGATTTGACTCGAAGTGAAAGTGTTACAACTAGTTAACACTTTTGCATGTTGGTTTTTCGGAAAGGGTTTCTTCTAACATGAACATATTAGCGTGTCTAAGAGGGGTTATAGAGGACACAAAAGTATAGGCTACATGTGTGCGATATTATACGTGAAAGAATGAAAACTTAACAAATAGACAACCGGGGACCCTCGAACAAGGTTTGAAGGTAGGGTAAATGGGGAATGTTATGGGTCGTTTAAATATTTAGCCACAACACTGCACGCCCACAGAAGAAATGCCAGGCATGCAATTTTCAGCAAAGGCGGCATCCTTGGTAAGTTTGGCCAAAGACGGTTTGAGAGTCCTCCAAGAGAATTTTTCTCATGAATTTTGTTGCTACTTCAGGTTCATCAGGGTACCGCGGAGCCAATTTTAAAGTGGTGGCTAATCATCGAAGAGGTCCAATATGTCCAAGAAAATAAATGCCTATCATCCCAGTTTAAGGCGGACCAAAATGCCCACGGCAGGACAAATGCAGGGGCTAAAGCCCCCGTAGCCCCCCCCCCCCCGTCACTGCGGTCCCTATTCACAGGTGGAAATCCAGGGGAGGGGATATTCCTTCCACATTTTAACAACGGGATAGCCTACACAAATATCCCCAGATTTTTAAAAATATTACAAAATAGTACGCCTTGTATTATAATTGTTTGCTCTCAATAGAGTCATGTAGAGGTAAACCATTACTTAGTTAAGTGTCTTCAAAATGTTTTTCCGCTCGTTTCTCGCACCCATTGTACGTAGTTGTCTCATTATTACATGTCAGCTTGAGCGAGAATATTTTTCAAAGCTCCATGCAACTCCTACCACCACCTATTAGTCTAGCGGCGAACTTGAAAAAGAGCTCTAAAAATTGACTTACCCGGTACCGATTTGTAAAATATAGCGACTATGCTAAAACTATTGTTTATAATGTAACTTTAAATTTTAGGTTGGTTGTCACTTTTTAAAAGTTCCCGAACATGCAAATTTTTAAGGTCAAAGGTCAAAAAGGTCAATTTTCAGAATTTTAGTATTTTTAACAAACTTTAATATGACGAGACTTATAAAATGCTGTGAGTCAAAGTGAACAATTTATACAGTCCTAAAGTGCTCAAAAAGTAAGGAAAATAAAAGAATTATAAACTGTTTATAGGGTGTTTTCGTAGCCTTAACAAAGAAATTTGAATAACGGACTTAGACACGTTGAACAGTCTGTTTTCAACACCTTTCAATTTCATTTCTGGACCATTGGTGAAGAGTAAGAAGAAAAATGTCCAGAACAGTGGTGGCGCCAGGTGGGGGCAGGGGGCCATGGCCCCCGTCGGGGAAGGCTGCTCCCACCAGTCGGAGAAATTTTCCGGTTTCGGGGAGCTACTATGTATACGATAAAATATGTAGTCCCTGACAACGGGCATGGCCCCGACGATTTACTTAATTTTGGTCTAGACTTGGGCAAATTTTTCAATAAAACCACAAGATTTTCCAATTTTCTTCGTAAAAACCCATTTTTTTTCAAATTTTCCGTGGTAAAAGCCCAACTTTTCCAATTTTTTCCATTAAGAGTCCGAAATTTTCGGCGCTCTTTGCGCGCCAAAATTTTACTTCAAACATCGTTTCGGCACTATATCGCCCTCATGGAGGCTTCGGGTTGCTGGCCCCTCTTCGGGGAGCTTGGTCCCCCTGTCGGGCAAACCCTGGCACCACCCCTGTTCCAGATACTATCCCACGCGTTCTTTAAACTGTGGACAAGTGATGTTTAAAATACAACCTTTGAATGTTTGTTTAGTTTCCGAACATAGTTTTAAGGTCAAGGGTCATTAAAGGTCACACCTTTTAACTTGATCTGCATTTTACGTTTTTCCCCATAAGGACCCTTCACAAAATCATATGACTTCAAGCAACATTTATTCAGATGTTTTAAAGCAACTTTTTCAGGGGGTGAGGCCAGGTGGGGTGAGGAGGCCATGGCTCCTTCGGGAAAGGTTGAGGCCCTCGTCGGGAAAATTTTCTAACCTTCTTTTAGGGAGAATGAGTGTGTGCGATGACGTTTTTAATCTCCGACAGCGACTGGTCGTCCCAACAGTTTAGTTGAGTCACGGTACTCTCAAAGAGGGCTATTTTTCAAAATAAATTGCAAACCTAACCTTCTGCATTTACTTCAATATAAAACCACAACTTTTTAAATTAATTTACTTCAATAAAAACACCAAATTATTGAAATTTCTCCACTAAAAGCCCCAAATTTGTGCCGCCCCAATAGCTCCGAAATGTTTATTCACCATCCATCCATGCAGTAATCCGTCGCTTTTGTCCTGGTTTTGGACTATGGCTTCCGCCCCTACCAATGTCGAGAACTTGCAATCTTTAAAATTAAGTGGGATATAATGAAAATATTTATAGGCCTTCCATGAATGAAGGCTATTTTCGTAGCTGTATCAGAGAAATTTGAATTTTTGTTTCGGTTGTTAGGATGTGTGGAACCATTGCATTGATTATATTAAATGTGCGAAATCACATAGCCTAACTAAATTAATTGACTTAATTATTTATTAAATACATTACGGTGTTTCTGTCATTGCAATAACTATTTGCCAACATGAACCAGATCAGCGAAAAGGGGTATGTTGTAGCAATATCCCATGCAAAAAAGTAGATATTTGTTTGAATGTTTTCGGACGAGATGGTAAATTTTATTAAGGCAGAAAGCGCCTTTGCTCGGGATGGCATACAACTAATACATTTTACCGCTACAAACTGACAAAGTACGCTTTTGTTTTGTTTCAACACACATTGTTCTACTATCTTTTTATGAGAGGGAGTTGGAACTTAGTCGCAATGGAACTTAGTCAGCCGGAGTTTGGGGAAAAAATCCTATTTCTCTGGCACATTTTGTGAAAATCCGGCCATTGGTCGGATTATTACAGTTTGTCAGGCAAACGGCTTAGCCTCCTCCTCCCCCTAGAAAGTGTCCCTTACACCCATCGTAATTGTTACATGAATTTAATTCATTTTTTTACTGGTAAATAAACCTTTAATAATTTGTGGTTACAGAGCAATATAATTAAAAGTTGTTTCACTGAATTGGGAAGCCAGTGAATGATCCTTGCACCGATCTATGTTGTTTTCATGTCTGGACATGGAAATGGCACATAGCCTATCCATAACAAGACTAATTGATTTTACTTGCAAAAAGGAAATCCTTTAAATTAAATAATTCGCAGTTCTCAAAAAATGATTATGTTGAGATGAATTCAATGAAGCTTTTAGAGGGACTGTTTATACGGTACAAATTCATATATGATCTAGCTTTCATTTTGGTAAAGTTATAAAGACAGTGTTTAGTAATCACAATAAGGGATTACGTGTTTAATTCCGGCCACATCTAGCATCGTGATGCGGATATTTTAATAAACAGGTTCCTTTCTAAGGACTGATATTATGCTTTTTGTCTAGCACAATATACGTTTTGTCGACAAATGACTGGAGGTAAGAAACATTCAGCAGACTCGAGGGTTTTTGGGAGAAGATGCGTTGCCACCAATTATTCTTTTAGCCTGGCAACAAGCACATAAATTGGTTGGCTAAATCACGGGTCAACCAGATTCAGATATAGCCTGAAAGCAACCAGGGAGTTGCAAACAACTCCCTGAAGCAACCATGTGTTGACCAGTTGATCAATCGGGAGAACGGGTACTCTGTTCGAAAATACAGGTCCATAACTTAAGAGCAGTGGAGGGACCCACAAACATTAACGCCTGGGAGAAATTGTAGGAACAAAAATTACATTTGCCTTTTATGTTAACACATCTCGTGCCTTGAAAATGATTTTCCCTCTTACAGTCTGGGAACTTTCTCGCCCTCTTCAGCACGTTGTCTGGCTAAGGGCCTGGATGACACTGGCTGTAAGAGGGTTTGGTGATTTGATTTTTCATATGTAGATTAATGAAGGCAGTTTCAATTGGCAGGATACTCAAAATGCTTCTTTTTTATGAAAAGCAAAGAATTTGTTAATTGTTTACCGCTTTGACCCATTTAGGACAAGATTTTAGTGACACATTTTGAAGGTGGAGCATTGTATTTTATTACTCTCACATCTGATATGGGATTCGCAATTTTTATAATGAAAAGTTCAGCTGTTCATTACGACTTTTCCTACTTAGTAAGTGCATTCCGGCGTTTGTAATGACCATTCTGATTTTTCGCCTTCAGAAGCACAACATGAAAACTGTCAGATGTATATTTTCCAACGCCATATAGTCTAAGGGCTTTAATAAAAGTATGGTCAGAAACCTCGTCTATATGAGAAGCTCTTAATTTGTTACCTGAAATGATAACTTGAAAACACTGAAGCGAAACACCATTGCCACATTTTTTCGTTAACCTTTCCAGATATGATTTATAAATTTGACTAGTCTGCACATAGCTGACGGGTTTTTTTTGTTTAGCCTTTCGCTACGGTTACCCAGTGTAGCAGAAGTTAAAGAGAGCCGCTATGCAGTCAAACATTCGACAGATCAATTTTATCCAAGAAGAGCATTATATTACAGTGTAGAACTTATAACGATACATAGGCATAGGAAGCTTTTCGCGACTGGGGGGGGGGGGGGCTGAACCATGTTTCGGATCGCCGTCCTGGTGGAGGAGTTAAAGGGGAGGGGGACCCCTCCCCTTGGGAACATTTTTGGGTATTTAAGGGGCCTCAGATGCAATTTGGTGCAACATTTTGGACAAACTTTAAGGAAAATTACTGCAAATTTTTGACATTTCTTACAGAAGAGACAAATAAGGGTTTTTTGCCCTTGGATCTTGGGGGCGCGGAAGCATACTTTAGCCCCCTCACATTTTTGACTGGGGGCTAAAGCTCCCTTTTAGCCCCCCAGCCCCTGCTTCCTACGCCTATGTAACGATCTTACCTTGTCTTTATTGAGAGACGCTTTATCTCCACGTGGTAAAACATGCATAAGATGCATTAAAATATCATACCGTGTAAATTTGTAATGGGGAAAACTAAAAAAAAATAATGAAAATATTCAATGAAACCATAGTAAATATTGATAATTAAGGGTTTTATGCATTGATTGGAGGTCAGGGATGTTTATTGTAAATTTATTCAAAATATTTACCACACTAGACTCAAGGTAAAGCCTCCCCTGAAGGTGAAGTACACTTGTATAGTACCAAGATTGTTGAAGTTTGGGTGAAAATAGACTCGTGACCTTTGACCCTCCTAATAACCATGTTCGGGTAAATTTAAAAGGTCACAACCAACAGAAAATGAAAGCTGACATCCTAAGGAACATTTTAAGGGTAGGTGTCAACTTTTACAAAGTTGTACCGGGGGGGGGGTCGAAAATTTTCAGACTTTGCCGCTAGTCTATATCCTCTCGAACCACAAACAGTAGCGTATCTGCCAGTCTGCCGGGAAATGTCTTTGACAAATTTCACTGGGAGAACTAGTCTAAATTAACGACTACTGAAATTAGCCTGATGAATGAAAGATGAAACGAAAAAAAGCAGTGGCGTCGCGAGACTTTAAGAAGTGGGGGAACTGGCGGGGGAAAAACGTTCCGCTGGAGGGGTACACCAACACGAAGAACTGAGCTGTGCTGAGGGCGTCGTAGCGCTCTCCTGTAGGCGCTGGAGTCCAAGGGACAAACGGGGACTAGGGATAAACGCCCTGCTGAGAGTACAGGGGAAGTCCCGTAGGCTCGGGGGTATTTACAATTTGTGACAATTCGAATGAATCATTTAACTATCTCCAATAGCATTGGATATGCACTAAGCAAACTACAAGAATAAAAATCAGAATTTGAAAGTTTTTGTTAGGTAATATTATACTAACGATTAAATGATTTGGGTCGTTAGTAGGGACCACACGGCTATTAAAATTAACATTGAGCTTTAAAACAATACTTTCAGCCATCTTGCCGAATACGAATTAATTTTGATATAGATAAGAGCATCGAGGGTGCATCTACTGCTGCGGATCCGTCCTTGCTGCAAAAACTTGGAAAAAAGAAGCCCTTTTTGTGATTTAGTTGCTTTGGGGTGCCTTAAAATTATATGTGTGATAAATGTATTTCCTGCAATACCCTACTAATTCAGCAAGAAATGAGAAATAGGGTGGCTAGTGCCCACTGAGACCACCCCTGGTGCGCGCTTGATGTAGTATTCCAGAGATTTTCATGCAGGAAGTTAAACTCCTTTTGGATATATCACCACTTTAAGATCCCTGGTGATATGCTTGGTTCTGCTACGTCGAGGATCCAGGAGAGCAAAATTACCCTTGCACATTTTAAGGCAACGGTATTTAATATATTGAGTCTATGAGATGGAGCTATTTAATAAACTTTGTACGCCAAAGGATGTGCCTGAAAAGGCAACGAAAATCGTAATCTTAACCGTTTTTAACATGAAATTGGACTAAATGGTAATCAATGTGGGAATTTTGTTGAACAGGGAGGGCTTACGGGAAAGGTTGTGCTTTACAACGTTCCCATAAGTATATGCACGCAAGGCGCGCCGCAAAAGTGTAGTTTTGATAACTATTTGTGAAATTTTAGTCCCCTGATTGGTTAAAAAATCGACAGAGGGTCATCATGTCCGCGTCGATATAAAAACGGTGTGTTTGTGCATGATTTTTCAATACCCCAAATCTCATACTGCCTTAACACATCTCGCCCCTTAACTTGATGATAAAGCGGGTATTTCCAATCATTCCCATATCTCGTCAAACCATTTGAAGCTATGTTTTTCAAGTTAAACCTCAAATAACCGTTATTTCCTTAGAGAAATCATTGTTGTCACCATACTTTGTAGGCTATTATTGTCTCACGTTCTATCACATATACAGCCCGCTATATTACTGTGTAGCCTAGGCACTTTTGGGCGATTCCATTTATAAAGGGTTAAAAGTTGCTATGTTGTAGCTACAGTAGCTATGATCGATAAGTGCAGCATTGCCTGCATAATTAATGCCAGGCCTAAGAAGTAATATTGATAACAGCAGGGAACTCTCATTAAATGTGATATACTAACTTTAAAAGTTATTTTTTTCTCTTTAGCAAAGTCATGAAACCATTAATTCCAAATTGCCTTTAGTTTTGGTTAAAAATCAGTCCATCTTTTAAGTTCTAAATGTAGAAATGAAGGTTTAGGTCTAATTCTCTGTAGAGGAAACAGCAAGTGGTAAAATGGTAGAATTTAAACCTGTTGTCTCAGTTCTGACATGTATTGTAACTCCATTGTATAAACTGTGTAAAATCTTACAGAAGCAGGCATAAGTATATAAGCCTAGGGAAACTGTGTGGAGTTAACTAAAGCCTCATGCCCATGAGAAGCACCTTTGGACAAGATAAATTAAGGGTATCAGCAATGAGCAGTAACTACAAAAGGCAAGAATGGTAATAAAGTGATGACTTCAGTAGGAACTTAAATCCCCACCAGTTTATTGCACACTGCACATCCTGCTGTGTATCACAACACATTTTCAAAGTTTCTTTAATGAAAGGAAATTGGGAAGGGATTTGGGGAGTAACTATATGCAGCACCCTGCCAAGCGAAAACTCCTCTAAAATGCATGGCTACCTCGTCAATTACGGTTTTAAATTCTCCCTCGTGAATTACCCTTTTAAATTTGTTTGAGAATGACTTACCATTGACCTCCCTGATGACTGCAGCTTTATAATGCTGAGGAGGTTTGCAATTTTTCTAAGTCCAAGGCACTATAACAGGAGTGGCTACATCGTCTACTTCAACTACTGTACATCATGGCACGGTTGTTCTATATTTGTCTCAATGTTATGAAGTTGTGAAAAATAGACCTTACGTCTTTCCTGTTTGAGTACATACGTCATCTCCAAGGTGACCACGCTGTAGCCAGCTACACCCTGGACTTCTTTATGAGAGGGGTGTTCTTAATAGTTGTACCGTTGGGGGGGGGGGGATAGGGAGGGTTAAATCCCAGAGTTAAATCCCTAAAGACTCCTGGCCATGCATCCGGGAATGAATCGGAGGGAGCTGCTTTTTTATCATCATGAAGGAGAAATGGAGGGTGATTGTACAGTATAGTGTGTAGTTAAACATGCCATATTATGAAATTAGTACAATTTTTTTTTTCATTTTTAATTTGCTTGCAGTTGTTCCTGAACAATGTGGTATATAATTATGGATACTCGAAAGTCGCTGTCCCGTAAAGCAAAATGCATCAAAAACTATCAGCAGCTTTTAACCCAAGACAGGTCTGGGGTGATCTCATCAAGAGTTAAGCAGGTAAACTGGAGCACCTCACAATATTTTAAACTAGACATTTTGGACCAACGGGAGTTTTGTGGACAGCATCAAGTATTAGTTCATTACAAAGGCTGGGCTAAAAAATTTGACGAGTGGCGCTGTTTGAATGAGATTTTAGAAACTCCTAGGTCAGCCATTATTCCAGGTGCCAAAGAACTACTGCAGGACCAGCTCCTTATCCGAATCAAGGAACAGTTAAATGGCAATAGGAGAACAGACTCACTTGTTGAAATAAAACTTCCGATTCAGCAGCAAACATTTGAAGAAATAAAATGCTTCCTTGTGCCTGGTCCTAAGAACATTTTTTATTTGAACAAGTTGACAGATCTAGATGCTTTCCTTGGAAGAGGCTGGCACTACAGGGGTCTGAATTCGAATGGAGATGTATGTTTTGTGGTAGAAGGGTCTGTCCAAGTTAGAATGTATGAGAGACAACCACTTACAGAGTATGTATCACCTGAAAGTTCCTCAACTTTACTACACCGAGGTTTCCAGTTCGTTTTTAAGTTTGTTAAAGACAATGGAACAAGGACAGACTTTGAAGAATTGCTGAAGTAATCTATAGTCAAATCGATCCGGATGGTCAGCATGGCTCACTTTTCCAAAGCTTGTTTACTCTTTACTTTTTTGCTCTCACTGGTAACCGCAGTGCTACATTTTGAAAATCCAAATGAAGTATACTTGCCTGTCAACAACCACTATTTGTACCAGTTAATTAAAACATCAGATCCTCTTGCAGAAAATAATATAAAGTACATGATACAAGCTATTTTTGACAAGCATGGTGTCGTATATGACAAGGTCAATACACCTCCTCTTATTAAACGTCTGTCATTCAAAGTGAAAAATTTGTATCACAAAGTCAAAAAGTGTAAAGGTGGCAAGCAGTTGAGAAAGTTGATTGCTGAGATGAAGGCATCAACATACGATTTGAAGTTTACTTACAAGAGTGATTCCCCACGTAAACGAAAGCTGCAAGATGACCTTGAGGAGGAACGTAAGAGAAGGAGACTCACAGAATGTGAACTTCAAAGCACAAAGACTGAAGTAAATGACTTGCAGCAAGTAAACACAGTTTTATGTTCACAACTAGAGATGTGTAAGGATGGTAAGAAAGGGAAAAGGGGTATGGCTAAAGGTAAGACTCATTACAGCCTTGTGCAAAAGCGACGTCACAAGAAAAAGAATATTGAACAAGCGAAGGCTGCTATTGAAGCATTAAAGGCATCAGGGATTTTTCCTGTCCGTCTAGTCCTTAAAGATGAACAAGGCAAAGAAATACACTTAAGTTTTGAAGAACAACTAGATAATGATCGCTGCGAGACTGACCGAGCTCTCTACATTAAGGATAAATTCAATGTATCACGTCGCGCATATCATGAACTTGCACAGAGTTGTTCTAATCTACCAAAACAAAGTGTAATTTCCAAAAGAGTTAAGGAACTGAACAGGCACTTCAATGTAAAGGAGTTATCTGGAAAATTTGAAGGCGTATTTCAGTCTATTGAAGAGAGGTTAGCTATTAAGTTAAAGCAAATTATTTCAGATCCTTTGAAGCAAGATATCATCAACGACCACAAAGTAAAAATTAAAATTTCTGGGGATGGGACAAGAATAGGTAAAAGAATTCATGTCCTCAACTTTGTGTTTTCCATCATTGGTCAGCAGGGATGTTCAGGGGAAAAGGGCAGTTACTTGGTTGGAATTATCAAAGTTCCTGAAAAGTATGAAAGCTTGAAGGAGGGTTTGAAGGATATAATAGAAGAAGTGAACAATCTTAAAGAGATAACAGTTGATGACAATATTTTTCAGGTGGAATTTTACTTGGGGGGAGACTTAAAGTTTTTGAATCTAGTAATGGGGATTGATGGCTTTTCTGCCAAAAATTCTTGCTTGTGGTGCAAATGCCCGGCAAAAGAACGGTTCAATACCGAAAAGCAGTGGTCGATGTCTGATACTAGATTTGGTGCCAGGTCATTGGAAGAAATAATTAAGTTTTCAAAACAGAAGAGTAATAAGTTTAATTGCAGTCATGTTCCCCTGTTTAACATTCCAACCACCCGTGTAGTGCCAGACACCCTTCACCTGTTTCTGAGGATTGCGGATCAGCTCATTGGTCACCTGTTGACAGAGTTAAGAAAAAGAGATAACCTTGCCGCAACCTCTATTACATATTCATCTGACAAATGTTTAAACATGGCAAAATTTGAGAGATTTGTGCAAAGCTTAAATATTGAATGGCAGTTTTATGTCAACAAAGATTCAAAAAGGGTTTGCTCCCGTGATTTCACAGGGCCTGAGCATTGGAAGATTTTTAGTACAATCAACTTGGCTGATATAATCCCTGGTCATCCCAAGCTGCCAAGTTATCTCTTATTAAAGAACTTTGGGGTAATTTTATTGACTTAATCATGATGTTAAAGGGACCACTTTCACATGAAGAAATCTCAGAGTTCCAGGAAAAGGCAAAACGTTGGTTACAAACATTCAACCTTGTGTACATGACCACTAACGTAACACCCTACATGCACGTCCTTGTCAATCATATGCATGAATCTCTTGCTCTTCACGGTAGTTTGTCTAACTTTTCACAGCAGGGCCTGGAAAAACTCAATGATAGAGTCACTGGATGGTTTTTCAAATCATCGAATCATAAAGGGGTAGAGGCACTGAGGCAAATTATAGTGAAACAGAATAGGTTGGAATTGTTAGAAGAAAAGTATAACAGAGATTTGAAATTCAAAGTAACATGCACAAAGTGCAAAGGAGTTGGCCATAACATGAGAACGTGTGTTACAAGTAAAGAACTGTGAAGCATGTGAATTACCTTTTTGGTTTAATACTTCTGCATTTTACACTGACTTTGACATTGTTTATTTCATTTTTAGAAATTCATTATTCAATATTTCTGTCCAATTTGTGTCTAATAGAACTCGAAGTGACTAGTAACATTGGTGGTGGTTCCTGCAACATCAGTATATTAAGCTTATTAGGCTAACACTGAACATTACAACAATCTCAAGTGTGTAAAGAGTCACCTATAAGATTTTTTTATTAAGTATACCTACAGGAATTCATCTTTATATTTTCAGTCAACTTTGGTCAACTTTGGTCGTTTCTGACATAAGAAGTGTAGTTATGTTAGTAAAATAATTTCTTTTTGAAGCCTGGCAACAGCAATCAATAACATTTACAAAGAAAAGTACCCTGTGAGTTGTTTACATTACCCTCAGTAATATAGCATTGTAGACACAGGCTGGCTATTCTTTCCTTTTTAGCTTGTGAAGGTTGGAAGTTTTGCATTTGTTTGTTTGTGTTCCTAATAGTTGTGCATTATGACACACAGTTTAAGTACTGAGACTGCCTACGTTCATGTAACCTCCCGTTTGCAGTCATTGTAAATACTGTTGCATGATTTTTCTTAATTGCGTTCTATTTGTTTCCTTTTTATGCAGTTCACTAAAATGTAAATTGCTTGCCTCCAGATTTTCTTGCCATAGTAACAAGAAACTGTTCGTAAATGCATTGTAAATAAAGTATTAATCCTGGTTTGATTATTATTAATAAAAAAAAACTGAATTCATTTGTTGTAAGATGTCTAATTGTTTAAATATATTCACAGTCTCACAGAGCGCCATAATTTGAAACCCCCTCTTGTGTGAAAATGGTATAGTCCGCAGCACAACTACTGCATATTTAGCGGATGACTGATACGTAGAGGAATGTCTGTGTATGTAGGCGGGACTTGCTGGTTTTCATTTAATGATCAGAATCGCCTCAAAGGTTCCCATATGCGCCTTCAGCCCCCCCCCCACCCCTTCAGTACCATGTGTAACTACGGGCCTGTCATTCAAAGCACCAGGAAACAACAGGTGATCCAAGTTTGTTCAATGAGAGCACGAGAAAATTCAACATATGCCGATTTTGTACAATTAGAGTACTAGAAAGGAAAGGAAAAGGTGACCGTATCTGCCAATAAGAGGTCGAGAAACCTGACATATGTCGATTAAATTGCAAAAATAAATTGCGGTACATACAGTAAAACCCCGTTTATCCGAACACATGGGGACCGAAAGTAGTTCGGATTACGGGAAATTCGGATAAACGGGGTTTCAAGTTTTTGTCTTGAGGAAGGTACACAGTGTCACTAAGAAAGAGTGATAACACATTCCCAAAATAATTCCGAAAATGCTAGCAAAATTGCAAAAAAAAAAAAAAAAATCCCCAAAATATTTGGTTACTATTTTTTTTGTAACCGGTGATATGACAAATACATTTAAGACTTCTAAAACACAGAGATTTTATTTCCAAAATTCCAGTCTACGCCCTTCTGAATGACCATTGCTTTCTACACACTAAATGAGTGTATGTTCTGAAGAGAAGCTATAACGATCTGCAGAGGTATTTAGAGTATAAATTCGGCATAAATTTCCAGAAATATTAGAGACACATGTGAAGGAGACTATCAAACAGCAAATTTGCAATATTTGTGTAAGGTCTGCTCACGTTATTTGAGGTGTGAAGCTCACTAGGAAACTAGTTTCACATTTAGTGAAACTAGGACTTACGTTAGCCTAACGTATTGTAGTATAAAGGGATATTGAGCCTATACCGACTCCTGGCTCCTAGCAAGAATTTCAAAACAAATACGTACGATTTTTTTTTCCAAATTTGACAAAGAGATAACAGATTGCTTTCTGTGCCCACATGTGGGCTGTTTTAGCCATCACGACATCTTACTATGACTTTTAAAGTCCCGAGAAAAATTAGTGCATTTACCCCGAAATTTATGTTGAATTTTGCCTTGCAAAGCATTGAAAACCTGGTGGATGCTACCTTAATTGAGTTAAATGTTATTGTCGTTAAATGTGACGGCTAGTTCGGATAAATCGGGTTTTACTGTATGTCAGTTTTGTCCAATCAGAGCACGTAAAAGGAGCAGGTGACAATATTTGTCCAATCAAAGAACGAAAAACGTACATTACATATGTCAGATTAATTGGACATATGCACAATTGAATTATTCATATGTCCGTTTTGTGCAATCAGAATACCAGGGAGGAATAGGTGACCATATTGCCCAATGAGAGGATGAGAAACCTGGCATAGTCTATGTCCATTAAACTATGTACAATTTAATTGTGAAAATGTCAGTTTTGTCCAATCAGAACATTCGAAAAGTAACAGGTGACTATCTTTGTCCCATGAGAGTAAAAAACCTAACATATGTCAAAGTAATAAGACGTATATATATATAATAAAAGAATAATTGTACATAAGTCAGTTTTGTCCAATTAGAGCACTAAAAAGGAACAAATAACTTCCTTTGACCAAGTATTAGAAACCTGAAATATGTTCATTTGATTTGATGAATGTAAATTTCTCTTACATATCTCGATTTTATCCTATAAGATCTCGAGAAACTGACATAGGCCTATGAATTCGACATAAGTCGATTTCAGGACTTAGGGCACACTTGGTGCACCATATTTGTCCGTCCCTCCATCCATCAGTCAGCCATTAGTCTGCACTTGAAACTACAGAGCGAAGGTCACATCCAAGCCAGCACTAAAGAACCCTGTGGTGTGCTGCTCTCATCCATTTCATACCAATTATCTCATCTCCCAATTTGGTTTTCTGTCTGACCAATCTCTGTGAACTTATCGTTTTCCATTCAGTCACAAATTTAGTCCACCTACTATCATTTATCTGAATAAATGTATTTCAAACCTCTCGAGTCACCATTTTTGATATGTTGAAGGGCATATTTAATTAAACGTTTTAGTTGGCTAATTTGATAACAACCAATACTTTTGATAGATAAAGCCATGCATCTATAGTCACCGAATGCCTGCCAAATTACTAGCGCGAACATTTACCCTCCATTTTGCTACCGCAGCAGATTTTCTTAAATCTCAGAATTCAGTACAAAGATAAGAGCCTGTTCTACCGAATTTATTTTCGATTCTTTTGTCAATCAGAATTAATCGTTAACAACACAAAGTTATGAAAACTATACATTTGAAGATTTGTCAAAACAACTTTTCCTTTCAAATAAAAGGGTGCGTCAGATACTTTAACCATTAATTTTTTTCTCTTGATTTCTTTCACTTCTTCTTACCATTGTTGTCACCAAAGAAAAGTGTGAGGTTTGTAAGGTTTGAGTGGTCGGTGAACCACTGATATCTCACCAAAGGAGCCACGTACAGTATGCAGTATTAATACCTAGAGATACATATACCTGTTGTTTTCTGCTGACAGTCGTTGAGGATTAAAATAGGACATGAGATTTGTTTAGCTACTTAGAATAGGCAAGTAAACATGCTGCACTCAGCTATCGAAGCAGACTACTTCTGCATAGCATATTCAAGAATGACTAACGCTTGATATTTCAGCTGTTTAGGGAATTTTAATGCCATGTTTTGAAAGTAGAAGGCAATAAAAGTTAAACTAATTCAGTTACTTAGATTACTAAAATAAATCAACTCACCTTATGCAAGTAGCTTACACAGCGAACTTAGTTAAGGCCGGAACAAAGCAGAGAAAGGAAGTCATGCAAAGCTAGGAATATGACAGTATGTGAAATTAAGTATGTAACGGCAAAGAGGCCACAGACACGGCTAATTTATTGCTGTCTTGAACTCTGTACCTACAGTGGTAAGGCGCACTGTAGGCCTATGCACGAGTCCTGAAAAGCAAATATTGAATTATTAACACAAATGACGTCGGCGACACACCTCTTTAGACCACTGATCTATATGTAGGACTAGATATAAAATGCGCTATTGTTCAACATTACAACCTTGGGGAATCACTAACTAGTGTTCACAAAATGCCGCGCATTACTTCTTAACAAATTATCGCGCAAGTAGTGCGTGATGGTTAACCGTGCGGGATGTGCATGAACAGGGAAAATGTATCAAAAATATCGAAAATAATCCCTTAATCGAAGGAGAAAACTAAAGGTCATTGGGCAATACTTTTTTCAATTACGTCTATATATTGTGTTCATAAATTACTAGTGTTAAACGCACAATTTAGACTAGAAAAGTGAATCAAAGAGATTTTCTTCACGCAGGTAATTATTTAGTGCATTTACGGTATGTAGATTTATAGGACACCGTGAGAGAATATTGAAGACGTTGATTGAATGGTGGACATTGGAAACTGTCTCACTGTAAATTTATGTTGTTGCAAGTTGTTTCCACTAGGAAAGACCTATGGAATAGACGTAACTCTTTACTCATCTTCTAGGTTACAATATCAGATTTATTTCTGAGTTTAAGTATGCTGATAACATGTAAAGGTACAACAAGATTATTAAAGTGGCCACATGTCTGCAGAAATTTTTTAAAAATACAGGTGCTCATTTTTCATCTCCTGCACCCTACTTTAACTAATTGGATTAAGAAAAATTTAAGGGCTTTATTGATGGAGGAGATCTTATAGGGTCTCTAACGATGTTGCTCTCGATGCCTTTCCCATTTTTACATTTCCCCCATACAGTTCTTTTGAACATTGTAGGCCTTTTCTTTTATTTCTTATTTTCTTTGTTCTTTTCCCCCTACATTTACCTTTTTCTGGCAGACCTGCCTTATATGGTCTCTGCTACTTCAGTTTATCCATATCTTGACTGTCATTAGGGCCCACATTTTTAAGTGAAGTAACTTGCGAATGAAACGAATCAAGGGGGAGAGGAATGATGTATCTTGGCTTTTCAGCACCCATGCATTTAGGTCAAATTCATGGCCATCACATGGCCTACGAGGCAAAATAACTTGAAAAATCGGCCTTGACAAACGTATTACAGTCAGGCAGTAGGATTATGCCGGCTACCCAATGAACACATAACAATAATATCTTAGGGCCACTATGTTAGTGTGTTTTACTAAAGGGTTAATCAACGCTGGACCGTGCATTAAGTAGAGGATAATGCACTCCGGGGGTTAATGCAAGCGATGCACGAGGACGCAGCCCGAGTGCATCTAGCGATAGCATTAAACCCCGGAGTGCATTATCCTCTATTTAATGCACGGTCCAGAGTTGATTAACCCTGTTCATTCATACACAACAAGAATATGGGGAAAAAAGACTAAAACGAAAGAAAATTTGTGTTTGCAGATAACCACATTTTTATTGAAATCAAAACCCCGAGGAAAGATGAGACCTGTTCACAACCTTTCAAAACAATAGGCCTATTCGTGCGCAATTAATAAAGTAGCCTACTATTAAACAAAATGAATCCAATGAAATATTCATACATCATGAAATATAACAACGATGTGACTAAATTTGAGAAATGATATTCTTCTTTAAAGACTTCAACAGCCGAAAAGGACAAAAAATTACACAGTTGGTAAAATAACGAGAGGTATAATGACTCCATGGCAACCCCTTAACCACGAAATCATTTCATTTGCATTTGTATCGTGTAGGTACATTTGCATGCACAGCACGCAGAGCATATTCACTAGGCCTATCATGTATGGTACGTCGTGTGCGCTGTGGGAGTTCATGCTGTGTACATAAACACATGCACGTACGACGTATATATACTGCATGCATGCAGTGACATAGCCACCAATATGCTTTAAGTATAGCGCGGTCTTTTTAAAATTGTTCGTCATTTGTTCAAACCCTAACGGACCTGTTCAGGTATTCTTGAGCTTTTAAGTTACTTCAAATGATGGAATTTGCCTAGGATTCAGCTACTGATTTTGGGAGATAAACAGTCACAGCATTTGAAACGTACATTTTGAGAAAAGTTTGGACATATATTAGAGCTAGATCTCAGCCCTAACAGCGGTAACGTTAGTAACGTTGATTTCGTTCGAAAATTCAGTGCTTGACAAGTAACCTTTATGTAAGTTGTAACGTTACTGAGGCTTGGGCCTAGGTTATTTGACTTTGAATTATAACCGTGTGTCAAGCCAGCCATATCTGAAGCCAGGTGATCTTAGTACAGTGTATGTAGTACGGTATTGTATTCATCCGCCGTAATGAACCAATAGGAGTTGAGGATTTTAACTAAGTATGAATGAACAGCAAATAATTAACGTCATCACTCGTTGGCAAAAGACAGAACGCGCAGCCTGATTCAAAATAGTCAGATATTGCACGCTTTATTGTCGTAATAATGGCAACTTAATCCTTAGACGTCTGATAGACCTTATGCATATGATGTCACAAAGGAGAAAGTGCTCCCTCTTTTGGAGGAAAATGGCGGAAAAGCGCGTATCATTGCAAGTTACACCAATAAATGTAGACAGCTGATTTGTCAACCAATCGTATACACGCGTTAAGGTAGGATTCCATATGTACGGATACGGATGCGGATACGGAAGCGGCAAAAATCGCTCACACTGGTTTCAACAAGCTTGATTCCATCTGCACGGATGCGTATGCGTTTCTGGATCCGGCTACGCATGCGGTAAACTCGATCGCTACATGTAGCGATTGATACGGCAAATCGTATTCTTGCCGCATGCGATAAACAGAGTGAACAGTTGGTATGACGTCATTGACAACAACAACCATAGCTTTGCGACCACCACAACTTGCCGTGCCGTCAAAATCCCGCAAGAAAAACGCGGATTTGACTGGTTTGAGAATCAAAGAACTGAGAGAATTGGTTATAGAACATTCTTGTTTCTATGTTGCTAGATTTTTGGAGGATAAAATTCCCCAGCTGACGTCCAACATGTAGCAGAGCATTCCAAATGTGATGAATACAGCGGGAAGCATTGCATGGTGTGCAAAGCCTCTGCATAATGGTATAACGTTAAGCCTAACGTTAGGCTGGGCCTGTTGTGTACAGTCGGCCTAGCCTTACGTTATCATAAATACTTTGTGCAGGCCTGAGCCTAGGGATTATTTACTGTTAATCATGCAGCCAGACCAATTTCTAAGCGCCAGACGGAGTAGGCTGGCACAATTTTGCATGTTACGGCACTTCTGACAACAATAATAACCCAGTAATGTTTTATAGGCCCATAGCCTGATACTCGACCGATAAATCAGGTAGGCCTAGCCTAGGCTAATATTTTCCTCTGCACAGAGCAACTGTGTAACTTGTACAGTATGTTGTAAGCCTAGCCCCTGAATTCTTCTGTTTCCATACTCTGTCAATACCGAACGTCAGAAGTGTAACGGAAAGATGAGGCTAGTCTAGGCTCAGGCCTACAGTAAAACTACTTAGGCCTATCCAGAATTTCAGACCATCAGTGGCCCTTTTTTGCTGTTGAAGTTTGTCTACCAATATAGGGCCTAGTTGATATTTGGATGCCAACCAAGTAAACAAATGAGGAGGCAATGTGCCATTATATGCCCTCTCACAAAGATTTTGGGATCATTCAGAACATTGGAAAAAGGACCCATTGGGGTATAAAAGTCTCTAGGGTCATTCAGATCAAGTTATTCCAGGTATGGCATCAGGCCTTGCTGTAAATTAGGCAGTCTTGCGACTTGCACTCTTTCTTCATCTGCTACACTACAATTAGTAGTGCCAGGTCTGTAGCCAGACAAGGTACTGATGGTGGTGTGAGATGGCTCCCCTGGGAAAAGAAGGCAAAAATTTTCTCGGGGGAGGGGGTAAAGTGTATAAAATGTGTTAAGGCAATGGCAACTTGAAATTTTCTAGGGGGCAACAGTTTTCTAGGGACTCTTGGCTACAGATTTTGGCAGTAATAAGAGGCAGGAGGAGGGGGTTAGTCCACCTTTCTGTGCAGGATTCTGACTTCTAATATGCATCTGGATGGCAGACCAAGAAATGTCTGGGTATTTGATAGATTATTTGGTAAATCTATTCTTGACCATATTAATACTTGTTTCCATTGTAAAGACTGTAGTGAAAGCAACTTTTCAGTCATAGGAACTGGCAGCACTAATTTTGAGATTATGGTAAAAGAAGAAGTATATATTAAGAAGTATACACCTAGCCTAAACAGTGAAGTATCCCAGCATGGATCTGCCTACACCCTCACTGTATTTTGATGTAGTATTATAATTTGTGTTTTCACTATTTGCTTAAAGGTTGTGTGACATGAAAATAACATAGTTGGATATTTGATGTAAAAAGCATTAAAAATCCAGAAAATAGCCACAATTCCCATTAAAATCCATCAGATATTGACCATTTTACAGGTAAATTTCTATTTCACTCTTGTATCATGAATAAACATGAGCTAAATATGCAAATATGTGACATCCAAAGAGGGACAACCATATATGGCACATGTTAGCCTTTGTTTTTTCAACCTTAATTTCAAGGACACTGGTAGCATTGTTATTCCCCGAGGGGTTTATTATAAAAGTTAAATTGTTTTCCTTGAAAAATATTGATATCACTCACCAAACTGTAATCTGTATGATCAGTAATTAAGAAATAATTTTTATAGGGTTAACAAAAGAAATCTTCACACTGTGCAACACTCCACATCATTATTTTTGCATAGGCAATTTATTTCAGAAACCATCAAACTTTGAAGACGTATATTTTGAGAACGGTAAAAGATATTGAAATAATTCCAACGGATCTTTGATTGGAGGACTTAATTCTTTAACTGACAAGTGAAACAGCTCTTTTTGGTGGCATGTCACACAACCTTTAATTTTGGTGGAAGTCGTTACAATAATAATGATAATAATCAGTGGTGTAGCCAGTATTCCTCTCATGGGGGTGAGGGGCAGGGGATTTCTCTCATGTTGTGTCCGCCCTGGGGGAGGGGGTTTCCCCCTCCCCTTTGAAAATTTTTGAAAAATTGGGTGTCCTTACATGCAATCTGGTGCCACATATGCTCCCTTTGAAGTAAAATTTGTGTTAAAACATTTACGTATTTTAGGTACTAAAAAAAAGCGGCATCACCCCCTCCTCTTTGAAAATTTTTGAAAAATTAGGTGTCCTTACATGCAATCTGGCACCACATATGCTACCTTTGAAGTAAAATTTGTTGTTAAAAATTTACGTATTTTAGGTAGAAAAAAATCGGCATCAGTGAGGGTGGGGCATGGCCCAATGGCTCCTCAAATACACCACTGATAATCATAATATAAGTTGAACCATTAAAAACACACTGGTGAATTAATACCGAATATATAGGTGCTAGTGCAATTCAAATCAGAACTTTATTTTAATTCACAAGGAAGTTTTTAAACTATTGATTTCCTTTAGCTACATCATTGCATTATTTTTCTTTCAGTTGGTGCCCGAAAAATTCTCAGCATATTGCCCGAATTTTCACAAAAAATTTTGGTTGGGGGGCTGCAGCCCCCTAGCCCCCTAGCCCCCCGCCTCCTACGCCTATGAGTACATCAAGTTGAGGTAGCACGTTAAACTGTTACATTAAATTCTTAACATTAATGTGACAGTAAATATAGATTAATGATATCCCATTGTGTCCTCAAGGTCGTGTGTAATACTTTTTATAACCTTACTGTTTGAATTGAGTGTAAGGCTGAAATTTCAAATAAGTATATATGTTACAGACATTAAAACGTCAAACTTGTTTTTCCACTTTCTATGTTCTAATTAGCATTATCCAATACTGAGCTGTAAAGATATCGAAATGTATCCATTTTCTTGAAGGGGTAAATTATGCAATATTCTGTGATGATTGTTCGTGAACAATAACACAAATTTGCCTCTGAATTTTGGGTTTAAAAATGCTATAATCTTATTCAGACTGTGGAAAGGCTTCAGAATCTGACTTCAATCATGTAATATTAATAACCTTATATGAAAGAGGTGTAAGAAATTTCTGATTTTATTACTTAAATATTGCTCAGTCATTGTTGCAAAGAAAGGTAATGCAGTGCTTTCAGTTTGTCATTATATGAGGAAGGGAGCATGGGAATTGTATGTGTTTGCTACCATTGTAAAATGGGGTATAGTTTTTAAGTTTAATTTTATTTTCTTTAGGTTGAGGAGTCACTTTATATCAAGGTGTTACAAATTTTTAAACTTTGGAAACTTTCTAGCAATGTTGGGAGAATTAGATGTGACCCATTCTTGCATAACAGTTACTTATAACTATGTCTTCAAACTAATTATTTTACAACTTTGACTTTTTAGGTATGTATTCAATCATAGAAACATGATCAATGAGTACTATAATTTTATTTTTATATCTCCTCAGGGACCACCTTCAGGAGAAGTGCCATCATGCAGTGACATTTTACATATCACTAAGAGGAGGCATCAAAATTTTAGACATACATCTAAGAAAAGGTCTAAGATGTCAGTCTACACACGTGCGGCGAAATCTACGCCGTAAGTGCACATGTGCTTCATTGTTAACCGTGACGTCATCATGTATTGTCAGGTTAAGCCTGCCGCACACGAGGGAAAATTAGCTCAGCAAATGCCTTGCATGTCACTCTGCTCAGCTAATATCTCACGTGTGCCGCGAGTTTTGGTAAGATTTGAGCCTTCCGGGGCAGATGTCTCAAATATCAAACGTGTGTGATTTTTTTTTTTTGACATGAGTGCCACTTTTTCACCCTGTGCGCCTGACCTGAGCATTTGGCTCACGTCTTTAAACTAAACTTTTGACCTCATCTGTCACGTGATCTTTGAATTTGGTTGCTATTGCAACCACAGACTGTAGACACTTTTATTACATGTGTGAAGTTTCATGTAAGTGGGATGTTTCTTTTGGAAATTATAGTAAAAAAATAGGATCTTCACAAAATTTGACCTTTGACTTCTGAACTTTGACCTTTACTTTCAAAGGTCTGCGAAACACGAGTTTGCATCAAGGGATACCATACCACCAAGTTTTAAGAGAATCGGTCTGGCCCACTAAAGGAAATCGTGGCAAAATGTTTCTCCTATAAATATACATTTCCCTTCCATCAAGTGATGTTTGACCTCTGCTAACACAGCAACCACATTTTATGGTAGTTCTAGACATTTTCACTTTATGTGTAAAGGTCCATGTCACTGGGATGTTCCCTTCCAGAAATACAGTAAAACAAGGTAATTTTCGCCAAATCTGACCTCTGACCATTGACCTTTACTTTTAGAAGTGCGTGTCACACAAGGGTTGAAACTAGGGTACCTTTCCATCAAGTTTGAAGAAAGTCGACTTTGTTGTTTAGGAGATATCAACAAAACAAAAGTGGACACGAACACACACAGATACACTCACTCACATACACGGACGTGTTTTGACCCCACCTTGAGTAAGACCCGGAGACCAGTAGCTTAGGGTCATTGATTGTTACCCCGGCAACGATCGCTATTTCAGTTGGCATTACCGTATATAGCCCAACTGGTAAAGATGATACTACAATACAATATCTCATCCTCCTCACGGAGACTGTGGGTTGTATAGTACAACAAGGTAGACAAAACCATTACCTTGTGTATCTGTGATCCTTTTTGCGTTCCGTAAACATCAACCTTTACAGCTGCAGCTAATCGCATGTCGTGTAAGGGTCCATTTTACCTGCAGGGTCTATCTTTCCTCAAGTTACCCCACTAGTCATTTCGTCGGCATACTAGTCTGCTTCTTATGATGGATGTACATTTTTGGATTTTCATCGTTCCCCTATGTTCCGCCGCGGCACCGGCTGCATTGCCTTAGTTGCAAAAATGATGCATGGGTATCAAAAATATGGTATCGGTTGATAACTTAATACATTGTAACGTGTAACCCAACTTAACATTGCATGAGATGACGATATAATATTAAAATTTCTCGGAAAGGCTGATAATTATGACGACGATCATGACAGGAGGTTCGTTTTCTTAACCACCAATTTTGTCAATCACACTTGTTCATTCCGCAAGTCGGGTTGGATACCCTTGCAGACAGCAGGACAAGGCAGCGTATAAAAACCACTGAACTATGATATCATTAAACACGCAGGCTCGAGTAATCATAACCAAGCCATCCATCCATCAGTCAGCCGCTAGTTTGTACTTGCAACTGAAGAGCGAAGGTCACATCCAAGCCAGCACTAAAGAACCCTGTGGTGTGCTGCTCTCATCCATTTCTTACCAATTATCTCATCTCCCAATTTGGTTTTCTGTCTGACCAATCTCTGTGAACCTATCCTTGTTTTCCATTCAGTCACAAATTTAGTCCACCTACACTATCCTGTATCTGAATAAATGTATTTCAAACCTCTAGTCCTCGTTTTTGATATGTTGAAGGGCATATCTAATTAAACGTTTTAGTTGGCTAATTTGATAACAACCAATACTTGGATAGATCAGGGAGCTGTCACTCTAGTGGTAGCTCTCTGGATAGATAAAGAATGCCTGCCAAATTACTAGCGCGAACATTTACCCTCCATTTTGCTACCGCAGCAGATTTTCTTAACACGGCAATCAGAATTCAGTACAAAGATAAGAGCCTGTTCTACCGAATTTATTTTCGATTCTTTTGTCAATCAGAATTAATCGTTAACAACACAAAGTTATGAAAACTATACATTTGAAGATTTGTCAAAACAACTTTTCCTTTCAAATAAAAGAGTGCGTCAGATACTTTAATGATTAATTTCTTTTACTTCACTTCTTTCACTTCTTCTTACCATTGTTGTCTCAGCAAAGAAAAGTGACAGGTTTGTAAGGTTTGCGTGTTCGGTGAACCACAGAAAGGTCTTTCTCACCTCATGGTCCACTGTACGCAGTATACTAATTTTGAAAGATACATATACCTGTTGTTTTCTGCTGACAGTCGTTGAAGATTAAAATGAGATTTGAGGTTGGTTTAGATATACTTAGAATAGGCAAATAAACATGCTGCACTCAGCTATCGAAGCAGGCTACCTCTGCATAGCATATTCAAGAATTACTAACGCTTGATATTTCAGCTGTTTAGGGAATTTTAATGCCATACTTTGAAAGTAGTAAGCTGTAAACGTTAAAATAATTCAGTTACGGGACATTGCGTGGTATTTCAATGTTAGTCATGGGACATTTTAGAGAACATTTTGGCTCATAAAAGGAATAGTTGAAAGAGTGACAAACTTGTAATGCAATCAAGTTATAGAGTGTCACTACCTCTACAAAATAATAAAAAAAAAAGTAGGAATTAAAGTCTACCCCAATATTAATATTTATTAATTTAATGAACCGTTAGTCATAACACAGCATGCGACATAGGTTTCTGGGTACAGTTACTTAGTCCTAAAACTGTGCCATTAAGGGGATGTTACTATTTTTTGTTTCTGTTGTTAAGAAGGACAAGTTGGACTATTGATTTATTGTAACCTTTTTGAAAAAAGTCATCCCCATTTTCTGCAATTTAAAACAATACATTGTTAGTCATGGGACAAATAAAACGTTAGTCATGGGACATGCTTACAAGTATAAAAGTATTGCAGAATGAAATGTTTCTCAATCCTTTTTTCCTCTTATTACCCTTACAATTATAGATTAAATTAATATTTCATGTTGGTCATGTTTTCCACTAAAACAAAGGCCTGAACAGGGGGAAAAGATGGGACTTTGAGGGATGGTCAAAATTCAGCCGTAAAGTACTGTACAACCCATTGGTTCTACAGTACACCTTATATTCACATAGTACATACTTGAATACAAACTCCATTTACTATAAACTAGTGGGCTGTAGAACCAGTTCTGTACTAGCAGCTTGGGAGGGGGAAAGTAGTGTGCCCCCATCTCACCCCACCACTTCTCTCTCAGAAAAGGGGAAAAACTTATTCAGTTCAAAGCTCTGTCTAAGAGCACAACTTTGCATATTAACCACTTAACATACAAAAATTTCTCAAAGGGAAGGGGTCTCATCCACTGCCCCTCAGAAAACATGCCCCTTCTCTTAGACCTTGCATAAAACATAGTGTTTATTTTAGCAGTTGCCACAGACAGTACACTACAGTACTCACAATTTTGCATCCAAGCCCCCATGCATAGTTAAAATTAAAGAATTTTTTTCCAAAGTGCCCTGTTGTCCCCACCCCTTAGACAAAGCCAGTTTTATACATAGTTGTGTGAGAATCTTCAACGAAACATAATTAGTTCATGCCGCACATATAGTAAACAAAGATTCTGTACAGGTAGCACCTTTTTGTATCCAAAACCTTACATAAAATTCCTTTTCACATAGTTTATGTCTGCCCCAAATGGCACTCCTTAAATTGGTGACAAAGCTCTGCCTTGGTACAAACTATGAAAGTTATGGCAGTGTAGGAGAAAGAAGGTCTCTTCTTGAGAATGAAGGCTTTGTTTCAACAGGCCATGATGGTCACCTTTAAGCTGTTCAATCTAACTTGAATCAATTTCAATAGTGTTTAGCCCATGATCAAATAAAATTTGCTTAAAAGACACCAGGAAGACCTATCAAAAGAGTGAATAGTAAACTATTCACAAAAGATTTACACTGAATTACACATACGACACAAAATCAGATAAACCCTTTTATTCAATTACCTACAGTATTTTTAGACAGTGTTAAGAAGTTATTAGTATCCTAATACGCACTTCAAAGAAACTAACTTTAAAGACACTTCTATGTTACACCACCAATATCTCATTTTTGCAACAAAGTAAAACTCATAGTACTATAGCAGACCATGCATGGTCAGTCTTACTGTACAATATATATGGGACTTGTCCCATGACTAACAAATTGTCCCGTGACTAACAGTTTTTGTTTTTAATATTAATAAATATCCTTTTGCACACTTTTGTTTAAACCACACAGGTGTGTTGGTTACTATCTAAATGAAGAGGATTTCTAACCTTTCCAAAGTATCTACTCCAAATTTTGAGATATTTAAACTTTTTCATGAAAAATGTTAGTCATGGGACAAACGACTAATTAGACAAGGTGCTAATTAATAACTGATCAATGAAATAATTTTCTGCTTTGACCTTGCATTGAGTTTTGGGGGTACTTTATGTCCCTGTATGAAATAACTCATTTTTACTGGAAATTTAAAAAATATTCCACAATATAGTTTGTCCCATGACTAACGCATTTTTTATGCTTTTCTGCGTAATTATGCTAATTATTAAAAGTGTGTGACCTGATTCAAAAAAATATTTCAGATATTGGTAGCAGGATACATTGGCTACACAAAAATGCATAATAATTGATAAATAATGGAACTTGAGTTTTAAACATTTATGTCGCAAATACCACGGAATGTTCCTTACTTAGATTACTGAAACAAATTAGCCCACCTTATGCAAGCATAGCCTACACAGGGAACTTGGTTAAGGCCGGAACCAAGCAAGAAAGAAGTCATGCAAAGTCACATGCTAGGAATATGACAGTATGTGAAATTAAGTATGTAACGGTAGAGAATTACGCTACAGACACGACTTATTTATCGCTGTCTTGAACAACTCACTGCTTGAACTCTGTACTCTACAGTGAAAGGCACACTGTATGCACTGAGTCCTGAAAAGCAAATATTGAATACCCGTTATATGTCGTTTTGGCAGATGATATTGACGGAATAAAACAGTTAACAGTAGGCTATAGAATATTTTATTTGACAATTTAGGATGAACAAGACTAATTCAGAGGGATGATAGCTTATGCGAGGATCCAAAGGGCGGGAATTCTCGTGATCACAATATTTCAGCTGCACGTACTGCCTATTTACCACTTGATGTCTTTTCATACACCATGCTGCATATGTCGGCATGTAATCGCCCCTGATGTTCTTCAAATCAGAAGGCCCCGAATCTTAGTGATTCCTTTCCGAAAGGAAATGCTTCGTCCCACTGAGGTTAATCCCTCAAAGTCATCGTTTTTGAGATACCACGTTTCATTATGTTGGAACAATTTGACTTCTGGTGACCTCACATGACTTCTGACCTTTACCAAAACCAATGAGTTCTTGTAAACAACATGGGTCGTTTCGTCCACATACTACGTATTAGATCCCGTACAGTTACAAACCAGATTTGCACAGTTGATCTCTTTTGACCTTTGACCGCTACCAAAAATATTTGAATTATTGAATGCAATATGGGGACATCATATGCCAACTATGAGATCCATCAGGACTACCCTTTTTGAGTTATCATGTTGTATGAGGTTTCTGTATACGCCGCTATTGACTCTAAATGAACTTTGACCTCCACCAAAAACAAAAAGGTTCTTTTGATCAGAATGAGGCAATGAGGCATGCACATACTAAGTACGATGTCACATATAGAGGGAGTTGTCTGGAGAGTCTAGTGTTTGGTCACCTGTTACTGTTAGTTTCCCACGGATTGAAATCTTTGGGATGCATGATTACGTTATCCATTGTTAATTGCTGGGGTGTGGGTATGATAATGTAAAGCAGTTGTTTTCCATCCTGCAACCACGTCGCCACGGTACTACCGAGATCGAGCAAGTTCCTCTCTATTGAGAGCGGATATATTCTTAAAATAAGGCAATGAGGTCTTGAAAGAACAAAGTTAGATATTTAGATCTAAATGTGTTACTGGATTTTGAGATCTAAACTATTTCCTATGTATATCGCTCGTTATTGAAAACAAGTGTGTCGTTGTAGCCTACTGCATTGAGGCAGAAGGAGCTCGTTGAGTATTTGGTTTGGCTGAAGGCGAAACCCAGTTAAACGTAGTTTTTCTGTGAGTATGATACTTTATTATTGTTCACCTAGGTAAAGTGAAATTTCACGAGTAATTGCTGTGTAATATTATCCATATTAAAGGGGATTCGTACTTGATTTCCGGGACAGAGTTTTGAGAAGGGGGTCAACGAGCTTACTTGGGGTGAACTTTTAAGTAAAAGTTAAAGTTGAAATTTTGAAAGATTCATTAGTGGATTTACGTAATAGCCAAAATTGGTGAAAGCTAGTCGAAGAGAGTACCAGAGGAAAACTACTGCAGAGAAGTGCTCTCAGAGCATAGGCGTAGGAAGCTTTTCGAGACTGTGGGGGGGGGGGGGCTGAACCTTGTTTCGGATCGCCGTCCTGAGGGAGGGGTCTAAGGGGAGGGGGTGTATCCCTCGGGTGTATCCCTCTCCCTTTGGAAAATTTTTGAGTATTTGAGGGTCCTTAGATGCAATTTGGTGCAATATTTTGGACAAACTTTAAGGAAAATTACTGCAAATTTTTGACATTTCTTACAGAAGAGAAAAAAAGGTGGTTTTTGCCCTTGGATCTTGGGGGGCGGAAGCATACTTCAACCCCCCACATTTTTGACTGGGGGCTAAAGCCCCCAGCCTCCCCCGCTTCCTACAACTATGTCTCAGAGGATTAAATGTTAATAGTCTGACAACTAACCTTAATCAGAGGGGATCATTCATGAATTTCTGTGTCAGTTAATCATGTATGTTTAGACAAGTGTAATGAAAGGTACTACTGGAATTCCCTTAAAGGGATAGTCCGGATTATAAACTGGAAATTACTTGAATTTTGAGAGACTGGGGTTATTATTGTCAAGGTGATATTTACGTTGCGATAAAATTGAAGTCGTAGTTTTATCAAAGCATTACTAGAAAGTACTATGTTAATCTGAAATTCTGTGGCAAATATTGGGGACGATTTGTTCCTTTATTTGTCCACAGGTTTTTTTTTTTTTGGTCTTGGTATGTCGATTTAAGGCTGACAATTCTGGGTGCAGTGTTCAGGCGCGGTTTTACGGGGGGGGGGGGCTTTGGGGGCTCAAGCCCCTCAAAAGTTCGCTCAAGCCCCCCCCCAAAAAAAAAAACAAATTTTCAGAGGTTGTGTTATGCTATATTTGCGTGTACTGAGAAAAACAAAATTGCCCAATACACTTGTGCACATCTTGTTTTTGTTTTTTTTTTTTTTTTTTTTTTTTTTTTTTTTTTTTTTTGTTCTTCCAGTGGATTTTACTTTGTCAAGGTGTGTACCTGCCGCCGTCTGTGTCTCGTGGAATCTTATATTAGGTTCACTAGTTTCATACAATGCGACGTTGGGTTACAGATAAGTAACATAAGTCACATCTATGATAGTATGTACGTACCTGTACAATCAAGTTAACGGGATTAATCATCTGTTGGAAGTTCAAAACGAGTATTTTCGTCGCTGATCTCGTCAAGCTATAACTAGCAGTCCTTTTAAGTCCAAATCTACAGGACCGAATCGTTATTCCCATTAATGTGAAACAGGTCCAGTTGCTCGTATGTGTCTCAGTAACGTTTTGCTACATTCTTCCAAATAAACAAAAATATATGCCTGTATTACACGTTACAATCTATGTCATGGTCAGGGGCGGATGCACTCAGGGGAAGGAGAGGGCCTATCCCCCCTGTTAATTTTGCAGGAAAGAGAAAAAAAGGAGTAGGAAAAAGAAGACGTAAAAGGAGATAGAAAAGAGGGAGGGCGGGGTAGGCCTATATCTGATCCATATAGTTGAATCCAGAGCTTCCAAGAGGCCATTATTCCCGGTTTCTACCAGCCTTTAGATACGATGGTTATAATGCACAAAATGAAGCAAGGCAAATTTTCTTAATAGTTCAGAGTAATATTTCTGTGGACTCCACGCACGTATTTTTGCGTAAAACTTTCCCGACCAGAAGGCAGTATAATTGTGTCCAAAAGGCGGACTTCAGGGAGTTTTGTTCGATACATACCCTGTAGAACTTTAAAAAAAGGACTCCTCTTTCATCCTACTAAAAAATTATTAAGAATGTTTTTGACCCATATGATGTCGGGTACTCAAATATCCCAAAGACAACACCATTTCTGCATCTAAGCAACCTTCAAGTAACCAAAATTTCTCAAAAGTAGACCTATCCCCTAGAAAAGCCCTCTTTTACCTAACCAAAAATTAGAATTCACGAAGTTATGAAAGTTTTCCAGCCATATATCAGTCAAAACTGTCCCTAAGACCGCACCATTTTGCATCTTAGCAACCTTAAAGTAACCAAAATTTGCTCTAATAGGAGAGGGGAAACATACCTCCCTTTTAGACCTCTCCCCTAGGACCGCCCTCTTTCCCCCAACCAAAAATTAGAATTCACACAAAATTATGAACATTTTCCAGCCATATATATCAGTCAAAAAATTACCCCAAAGACCCCACCATTTTTTGCATCTTAGCAAACCTTTAATTAGCAAAAATTTCTCAAGGGGAGGGGAACAACCCTTCCCCTTAGACCTCTCCCTAAAGGAAGGCCGCTCTTTCTCCCAACCAAAAATTAGAATTCACAAAAGTTTTATGAACATTTTCCAGTCATATAGTCATAAAAATTACCCAAATAACGCACCACTTTGCATCTTAGCAACCTTTAAATTAGCAAAAAATTTCTCAGAGGAAGGGGACACCCTCCCCCACGACGGCGATCACTCAACCCATGTCCCCTATCCAAAATAACCTCGCTGCTACCAACAGGCCGTAGGTCCCTGGTTACGGTATACTGTTTTTATTATCATTGGTTTCAGCGTGCGCGTGGCCGATTTACATATTTGAGAGAAAATTTTATGATTCTTCCGTTTCAAGCCCCCCTAAGCCCCCCTAAAAGTCTCGATCTAGAACCGCGCCTGGCAGTGTTATCGTACCAGGTGGCTCGGGTGTGATGGACGTGGAAGAGACTCCCACCACGGGTTGTGTGAACTTGTGTCTGACGGGTCAGAATACATCATTAAGTTCGGCAAAGTCGTCTACATCGTCTGCCGAGTATGTATGGCATGGACAGCCACTCAAAGTCAGGGAGTACTATATATGTAGTAGGGCGACCCTCAAATGTGTTGGCCGAGCACTTTAAAGGTCGTGTTACATGCCACCAAAAAGAGCTGTTTCACTTGTCAGTTAAAGAATTAAGCCCTCCAATCAAAGATAAGTTAGAATTATTTCAGTATCTTTTACTGTTCTCAAAATATACGCCTTCAAAGTTTGATGGTTTCTGAAGAAACTAATTGCCTATGCAAAAATAATGATGTGGAATGTTGCACAGTGGTATGATTTCTTTTGTTAACCCTATATAAATTATCTCTTAATTACTGATCATAGTTTGGTGAGTGATATCAATATTTTTCAAAGAAAAAATTTTAACCTTTATAGTAAACCTCTCAGGGAATAACAATGCTACCAGTGTCCTTGAAATTAAGGTTGAAAAAAAAAAAACAAAGGCTAACATGTGCCATATACGGTATGTCCATCTTTCGATGTCACATATCTGCATATTTAGCTCATGTTAATTCATGATACAAGGGTGAAATAGAAATCTCCCTGTAAAATGGTCAATATTTGATGGATTTTAATTGAAATTGCGACCATTTCTTGGGTTTTTAATGCTTTTTGCATCAAGTATCCAACTATGTTATTTTCATGTCACACGACATTTAAGAACAGACAGAAGTACGACAAGTTTTAATCGTAAAGGAATTGAAAAGCAAGCGTCTACCTGTATGTTGTTATCAAAACGAAATTTGAAACCAAGCGTGTATTATGTTACTGTTAAAACGAAATCTGAGAGCAAACGATTATTTATGTTATAATCAAAACGAAATCTGAAAGCCAGTATTTACTCATAATTTATTATTGAAGAAAGAACTCTCAAAGCAAGTATATGCAAATAGACTCAAGAAGACTAGACATATTGTGTGTGGTAATTTGTTGTGTCTTGTAGTCCCAACTGTACCGTCATAGCAAGTCATTCATGTCACCACGTGACATACGAGATACCACAATGTTATCCTTCTTGAAATTTATCATATCTACAAGCAGTTCACAAGGTTTTCGTAGTTTCACCGTTGGACTCCTCAGCTGGTCGACCTTTGAAATAAATCTACCGAAAACGATGGGGCTATATTTATAAGAGTAACGTATACTTGCGCATTCCAAGTATGACAAACATTCATGATCCCTTGCGTGAGATATGATGTTCGAAAGGCTTCCGGTTTTGACCTTTTGTGACCTCAACTGACCTCTGACCTCCACCAAAACAAAAATATGGTTCTTCCTTTCAATGTAAAAAATCTATAGGCTATCCCATATATGATAAGTTTGAAAGGCTTTCCGTTTTTGACCTTTTGTGACCACACATGACCTCCGACCTCCACCAAAATGAAGATAGGGTTTTTCCTTTCAATGTAAAAATCTATATCCCAAGTATGATAAGTAACACAAGACATTTCTGGAACTACAAACCTGAAAAAAATGCACTTGAATTGGTTTTCGAAACCCGTGCCGTCATAATGGGAAACCGTGCACTTTCCACCACACCAGCAAGATGTTATAGTCACAGCATCCTTCACACAAGTCCATCATTTGGTAATTAAAATTAGAATAACTAACTATTGTTCTATAGTTAGGCCATGTGCCAGAGGTACTTTCATCGACAGCCCCTCCTTCACAACCCTCCGACCCAATATTTTTGGAAACCTTTTGGTTCCCTGAACGCGGAGTTAAGTGGTAGCAGTGGACAGTGGTGTATATTTTGGGTCTCACTCATTCAACATGCAGTGGCGTCGCCAGGATTTGGTGACTGAGGAATACCACCTCACTTAAACCCCAAGTCTGCGTAAATTGTGTTTTTATGCATATCTGCGATTTTTTACATAAGTAGAGGGTCCTTCCTTTGTCACTGCATAGGTGCCTACCTGGGGGAAGGGTTTATGGGGGGAAGTGTCCCCCTCTCCTTTAAGAAATTTTTGTTAGTTTTAGGTGTCTTAAATGCAAAACGGTGCTATCTTTGGAAAAGATTTTGATCTATATATTTACTTTAATAATGGTCAAGAGATGAGGGAAAATCGTGATGGCTGCCCACGAAGTGCGCTGAAATTTTGCATTAAAGATCATTTCCATGGCAAAACTTGCATTCAGGCTCTACATTGAGAAAGTTTCAATTTCCCAACAAACCTATCTGCCAATCAGAAGGCGAGTCTATTACCTGGTGATTCGTGAAAAACCTTTTGCTGTTGTGCTTCTTCTGGAGTTGTTATCAGAAGGTATTGATAATAAGAAAACACATGCAGACGTAAGATCTGAAGAGCGCGGAGCGCGCGAAAATTTTTGGTAGTTTGCGAAGGACTTTCGAACGTTCTGCTACGGTAGTTTAAGAAACATTTGTGATAGAACATGATTAATATAGTTCCATCACTCTTTCGAAAACATACCTTACCCTACCACTACAGAAATCTATAGCTTAAACTCCTTGTGGGGTCATTTAAAAAATCAGAAATTTCATAGGAAATCGATTGGGGGGGGGGGAAGTGCCCCATGCTTCCGTGTCGGTGCCACTGAGGCATGGAGTGTAAACCGTGGCAATTGCAAGCAAAGCAGGCCGAAATTTTGCATTAGAAGTGTTGTAAAACCCGCGTAACGTTGAACAATCCGAATGCGTTTGAGACGGTATTAAAGAAAAAACCATAGAACTAAAGATTTAAGTGCACGGAGCGCACGAATATATTGGTAGTTTGCGAAAGATTTTTGATAGAAAACGATTGAAATACATCCGCTATTCGTTCAAACGACACCTCGCCGTACCCCCTGCAGACAGAGGATGGAGATGTACATCTAATTTGTTGATAAGTGTCTTGACCAGAAAACTTCCTTGTAATTTTATATCCCTAGTAATGGTCATAGGATATTAAGCGCAAACCGTGACAAACGCGCGTCAGGCGTGCCGAAGTTTTAAATTAGAAATCATTTATTTCCATGGCAAAAGTTGCATGCTCGCTCTGCATCGAGACATTTTCAGTTCCCTAAAAATGCCTTTGCGAAGGTGAGTCGCTGCCTTGTCATCCTGTAAAATGACTTTCCAAAAGTAGGGGAAAGCAAAAAAGAATTCCCCTGCTTTGCATTCTTCAATGCTGTGCTCCTCCATAATCATACCTATGCACAATAACAATCAGCCTAATCGGGGCGATGAATAATGTGAATACACGTTTGAGACGTTATTGATAATAAGCACATCAACGAGACTGAAAGCGCGTAGAACGCCCGAAAGTTTTGGTAATCGGTGAAGAATTTGTAAAAAATTTGAACAATTTCAAACCTTTTGTCTGAGGGAAATGTGTAAAACAGGTCACTCGAAAACGCACCTCACCCCACTCCTTACAGAAATCTATGGTTCATTTTAAATTTTCCGAAATTTTCTACGGGGGCACGAGCCACCATGCCCACCCCCCCCCCCCGTGCCGGCAACTGCAAAATAGCTGCTAACAGATAATAAAGAACACATTCTTAAAAAATATTTTTGATAAATCTAGTCTTAAAATTTGGTCATATTTTATGACAAAAATTCCCAACTAAATTTTGAGGACTACTTTGGCGAGATCCAGGTCAACCAAAATGGAGGAAGAACAAAATGACCGCCAAATGAATGAAATATATTCGAAAATTGTGTGAAATCATTGTAAATTTCCACAATCCCCGTTGCCATAATGATGTAAAGTATTGTTTTAAAGTTAAAGCTGAACTTCACAATCCTTGGCACAAGAGTAATAGTCAGCCAATATGGCCGAAAAGCACAAAAGAAGTAAAAACAACACAGGAAACCTTCTCCACAAATATAACGAAAATGATTTAAAAAGAATACTAAAAATATCTCAGAAAATAATACTTAAAAATACATTTCGATTGAAAACCCTCAATAGCCTATCTTTAGACGAAATTGTACATAAAATTCAAAGCATGTGTTTTATTTATTTATATATATTTTTTGCAGGATCCCAATCTAACCAAGATGGCAATAACAACAATATGGCCGCCAATATAACGATCATATTGTATAAAAATAATGTCAAAAATAATCACTAAAACACTTTTGACACAGTTGCCCTTAATATGTGGTCATATTTTATGATAAGTAATCCAAATTATTTTTCAAAATATTTCTTTTGGAATTTAGGACAACCAAGATGGTCTAGGAAATGCAAAATGGCTGCTAATGCAATAATTATGTCGATAAATTTTAATAATATGAAAAAATATAATTAAAATACTTTTAATACACGCAAACCTACTCTCTGTCCATATTCTGTTAGGCCTATAAATATTCAAAGCGTTATTTCTGGACATTTTTGTGCAGGATCCCGGTCAACCAAGATGGCGAAAATAGCAAAATGACCGCTATTGTTCAGGAGCGTCGCCAGAGCATTTATCATGGGGGGGGGGGGTGTGGTGTGGTGTAGTATTTGGCTTTGCCGACTGAGAAGAAACAAAAGCCGACTGAAAGTGTTGATAAGAGATGCAGTTAGAGCTGAAAACCGTTAGTCCAACCGGTAGTGGTCCAGTAGGGGTGGCGCCGGGATTTGTCCAACGGGGGGGGGGGGCAACGACCCGAAGCCTCGACAGCCCCGATGCCGTCGAGGGGTTGGTGAGGGGAAATTTGAAGAAAACCTATGTACTATACCATGCCATTACGGGGCATATATTGTAAAAATTTTTGTACATACTAGAGGAAAATAGCTCCGCCCGATTTAAGGTTTTTTCCCGAAATCTAAACTGTAAAATTCGCGCGAAACTTTTGGGTAAGCTTACACTAAAAAAGAATCTGTACTTATTTAAAGCTTATATAGGTCAATTGTCCAGGCAGTTGCATGGGCCCTATCGGGCACAACTTACATTGTACTTCCCTCCTCGAGTCACTAGCCGTTCCGAAAGACAGACTCAAGATAACATTAACTTAGTTTAGCGAAATGAGATAAGATTCCCGTCATTTACATAAAACGATAAATTCTACTTAAGTTACTTGAAAAGATGGAAAGGGTTTGTTCTATATTTAGCTATTACTAACGAAACTCAGGAAGAGTGGGCAAAGCATACCAAAAATTTCCGGGTTTTATCGCAGAAATGACCCTTTTGAACGCGAAAATAAGTAAACCGACCATGGGTGCACAGAATTTTACCGACATGGAGCCGGACCATGCCAGCGACCCCCAGTTCCGACAGCATGTCGAGGGGGTGAGAAGGGGATATGAAGGAGCCAAACTATCCCATGCCATTGCAGAGTACCGTATATTTTGCATTTATTTATATCACTTCATATGGCCAGGCGCGGCGGAACGGAAAAAGTATTGGGGGGGGGGGGCTGAGTGCCAGCAAGACTATCTAAGCGGAGCACCTCTATCGGTTGGCACGGAGCGTGCAAGAAAACTTTTGGCGTTACAAACCCTCCACATGGCCGGAAACGGCACTTCCCGAGTGTTCTAAGCTGCATGTACCCACAGGCGCGGATCCGGGGGGGGGGCCTGGGGGCCGCCCCCTCGCCACGAAGAAAAACGAAAGAAGAAAAAAGGAAGAAAAAGAAACAAAAGAAAAGGAGAAAGAAAAATTAAGAGCAAAAAATGAATAAAAGTGTCTAAGAACGTATTCAAAGTATATATTTCTGTAGGGGTTGGGTGGAGCTATAGCTGGATTATCTCTTTAGATATCTTTCAAAGTGGTTGGCGACGAAAGGAGAGCTACAATGTTCGAAAACAGGTGAATAGCTGAGTAATGATCCCTGGCTAAAGATCTAAATAAGTAAACATAGTAACATATGCAGTATGGGCCCGGCTAGCTGCACTGAAATTTAGTAACAATTCTGTGTTAAAGAGTGAAATTGTTTGTAATCTAGAGGGATTGAGAGGCAAAGTTTTCGCCATACGGTTAGGTTAGGTTGATGAGGTTTAACGTCCCAGTTTCCAACCAATTGGTTCAAGTCGAGACGACCACGGCCCTTTTTCCAGTTGTGGCTCACTGGCTTGTTTTCCCTACTCCATTGTTTATGCTGAGCACCAAGGCAGTAGGTTCCATTTTTAAAGTCTTTGGTATGACCCGGCCAGGATTTGAACCCTAGACCCTCCGCCATACAGACCTTGCAGAATGAATACAGAAGACAAGCTGTCAGGTGACGTGCTGTTGTGCACAGTGGCACCAGCTGTTGCAGGCAAAGTAGCGGAGTGCATACTCTATTCGATTTCGTAACTGTCTGAAAGTTTAAAAATGAACTCAAAAGGCTTGACGGGTGACCCCTTCCCCCATTCATTCTTAAAATTTTTTAAAATGGTCCCAAAATTCGTTTAAGCTACAGATTTCTGTGGAGGGTGTAGGGTGAGATGTGTTTTTGATGATTGTTTTATTTGTTCTAAACATTTTCTTTCACAAAACTGTTCTCAAATTATCATAAGTTTGGGAAATTCTCGACAAATTCCAAATTTTGGCACGTCCCGCTAGCGTCAAGCCTTGTGTCAGAGTTGTCCTTATTATCAAAAGCTTTCGGTAACTACTCACGGGGGAACAAAGGAGCAAAAGTGCTTTTTAAGAATTCTCTGTCAGAAGATTCGTTTCTGAATAGCATAGGTTGGTGGGAGTGACAGTGTCCGATGCAGGTTCTGAATGCAGGTTTTGCCATGAACTAATATTTATTCAAAATTTCAGCGCGCTTCGCGCGCATAAGACAGGGTTTACACCCGATTTCATATACCATTGACAAAGCTGTGACGCAAGAAATTATTCCAATGCAAACATTTTTCTAAAAAGTACATCTCCTTCTCTGTAGGGCTCTCATCATTATGGGATCTTTGACTAATCTAGTCTACCACATGACTTGAAAGATTGCTTGTTTTCCAAACATTTTACCGCGACGTTCAATAACGACGAAAATCTTTTCTGAAACGAATTTTGCCGGTCCACCATCCCTCTTGCTATACCTAAAAGAAGGTGCTATATGTATCATATCTCCTCCCATATGGATGTCGGGTAGTGAGAATCCCGTTGGTCCCTCTTTTGTACACTGTAACTAATTCAGAGCTCCCGGGAGGCTCTATACTGTTCTCTGTCAACCTTGGATATCCTTTTAAAATGTAAGGAAAAAATTTATTATAGTCCAAGAATGTTTCTGTGGACTCCACGCAGGTATAATTGCGTGTACAATTTTCCCAAGGGCGTGGATCATGGGGGGACGCGTACCCCTCACTTTTTTGGAAGAGGGAACATCGTCAAAAAGTCCCCCTCACTTTTTCAAAAATGATGGAACAGACTGCAATTGTGCCTAAGAAAACGAAATTTTTAGAAGAAAAATAACCTAAAAATCCTACACTTTTGTTGCACCAAATCACATCTGAGGGCATTCAGTTCTAGAAAAATTTCCGACGATCACAAAACTTATTGCCTCCCCGTGACGCAAATTCTGGCTACCACCACTGCTTCTTCCACCAGGACGGCGATTCACAAATGTGAAAAAGTCCCTCCCCCCCCCCCCCCCAAACACACACACACTTTTGGAGATGGATACACGCCCATGATTTTTCCTGGGACGTAATGAGGTTTGAAGACAATATATTAACCGTCTCTTACTCCCCTTTTTCACCCGAACAAAAGTTAGAATTCGTTTAATTGTGAACATTTTTTAAACATACAATCACTTTAGAATGAAGATACCACCATTTTGCATATAGGACCCCTAAAAGTAACAAAAATTTCTCAAAGGGGAGGGAAAACCCCTTCCTGGGATTGCACTCTCATGTAATAACAAGAAAAGGCTCTCCCACTCTTGTATATAGCGTATACAAAATCCCACTGCCTGAAAAGGCATGGTTTAGCAGTTATCTGCGGTTCCCCCAATCACCAACTCCCGCCGGCACCATCGGTCATAGATTTCTAAAGGGTATACCCTTCAGAAATCCATAAAGAAGGTGATGTATCATCTCTCCTCCCATATGGATGTCAGGTTGTGAGAGTCCTGTTGGTCCCCCTTTTCAGTGTACAATTAATACAGAGCTCCCGGGAGGCTCTATACCGAAAATTTTCGACGCGCTTCGCGCGCAATTGTTTACGCTTACGGAGAGAGGTACGTTTTTATTGAGTGATGGATTTATTTTTATCACTTTTTACCAAAAATCATTTGAATTATTTCACGAATTTTGCAATGTCTTCTCAATATTTCTTGATTTTCGCTTGATCTGCGCACTTTTAGCCTTGAATTGCTCCCTTTACTATCAATAAGGTCCCGAACGTATTCGCATTACTCATCGGTGGGGTTCTACCATAAGCCAATTATTCGTGTGCATAGACGTGATTTCAGAGGAGCCAGCATTGTAAGGATGTAAAGCAACTGATATTCATTTTTTCACCCTCCTCTTCTTATGAGAACTGAAAACTTAGTATCGAAGCCACCTTCTAATTGATAGACACATAGAAAGGGAATTGACACCGTTAGTCATCACAATGGTTTTAAATGTAAATTCAAATTTTCGGCGCGCTTCGCGCACAATTGTTTCATCTGACGTCCTATACCCGAATACCTTATAACGAAAATAAAACACTCATTATGACAAAAATAATTTCAAGTTACCTACACGGGCTCATAATGTTGGCGTGTAAGTTTTAAGATAACTTAGATTCTCCGGAACTCTGCAGGTACATATAGTAACTTATACTGAGCCATACACATCAAATTCCATGCAACATGAAAAGGTATGAAATCTCACTGACATAAGAACTGGAGCCGATTTCTGTGCTCTTAAAATGCAATATTGCGAGAGCTTCCGGGGGCTTCGCCTCCTGGACCCCCACCGGGGCTCCGCCCCTGGGCCCCGACAGGGGCCCTAACGCGGGCCCCTGGACCACACGCGTAGGAACTCGCGCTTCGCGCTCGTGGTGCACCTTCGGTGCACCCGAGATTTTCCATCTTGGGCCCCCCCCCCTCGAAATTTCTGGATCCGCGCCTGTGTACTCAGCCTTGAAATATGGATCTTATACCTGCAACTTCTCAAGTAAGGAGAAAAAAAATAAATGTATGAAAAATTTTAATGCATATTTCTAAGCGGAGCGCCACCATCCGGGTGGTGCGGAGCGTACAAGAAAAATTTTTGGCTTTGCAAACCCTCCAGATGGACGAAAACGGCACTTCCCGAGTGTTCTAAGCTGTATGTATCCAGTCTTGAAATATGGATATCATGTCTGCAATTTCTTAATCAATGAGAAAAAAATCAATCTATGAAAATGGTAATAGGGCCTATATAACAGATGAGTTGAGCAAATATTGGGGGAGGAGACTGAACATACCTTTAGCCCCCTATCTTTTTCATTGGGGGCTGAGCCCCCCAAGCCACCCCGGTTCCGTCGTCACTGAGTATGTCAAGAGCCGAGTTGCGCACTAATACTGTTCTTTTGAGTCTGAATCGTGAAATTACAAAGGACGCGAAAATTTTTGGTAGGCTGACACAAAAAACATGTTATCATTAAGAACAAAAAGAAAAACATAAAAACTGTGAGGGTTGTAGAATGTATCGGGGACAACATACATTATGTCGAAACCACCTGGACAAACCGATGAAATAGCCAAACTTTGCTCCGTGAGTCGCTCACCAACTGACCCTATACCGCATGACACACACTAGAATCTAGAGAACAGTAACTAGGCTTTGCGATATGGGATGAAATTTACCACCTCTTCATAACCTGTGTACCCTACCTACATGTTACTTGGTAAGGTTGACAGGACTTATGCTATCTGGCTTTGTGGAATAGAACTATTGAAGAAACTGGAGTGACATTACAGCGCGCGTAGCGCGTCCAAAATTTTGGGTTCTGATAACAGAAATTGTCCTCATTCTTTCACTTCTTTTCCTCTTTCTTTTCCTCATGTTTCCTTCATTTTGCCGACTGGTGCAGAATTTACCTACCCAATGCCAGAATACCACATGAACGATGAACTCCTTAGGTATACTCCTTTAACTCCTCCTAACTCCTTTAGATACTGAAAAGCCCTATGTGGCTTTTTTGCCGACAGAATATGCTTTAAGTTTCAAAAAGTGTTGCTTACGGCCTTTGAAAATATTGTAATAAACGTTGTTTACAAATTCATTCTAATCTCCTGTCTTCCGTCTGAACCATCCCCTTTCTCTTGCCCTGCTTTGTCCCTCCATCCCCTGTTCTTGTCTTTCTCCCTCCCTCTTCTCTTTCCCCCTTTTTTCTCCCTTTTTTCTTTCTTCTTCCTTCTTACTTTCCTTCGTTTGCACTTCCCTCTTTCCCTCATTTTGCCGACTAGTGCAGGATTTTGCCGACTGCGTGGATGATGGGCGGTGTCACACTCCCACACCCCGCCTCTAGCGTCGGCTATTGTTAAATGTTCAACGTACTAGGAAAATAATCCTTATAAAATGTATGTGTGACAGTTGTTCTTTATATTTGGCCATATTTTGAGCCACATACCCGGTAGTTCAAACTTTTTTCATGGAATTCAGGTCATCCAAGATGGCGGAAGAAGCAAACTGGCTTCTTCTATTGGAAATCCTGCTTCCCCTAGTGTATGATATGAAATATTGTTCTTATAATGATTGCCAATTCAAGATTGTAACCGTCGGGTCACTTTGATGAAGATGGTATTAGTTGGAGGGGAAAGTGAACAGCGGGAGGGGCTCTTAGGGCATTTGTATGGTATTTGATTTTAATATTTCTTTTATTTTACATTGGAATAGTTACCAAAGTTATTAAAAATTCCCTCATAATTTCCCTGGTTTTGCTTCCTTTCGTTATGTATTTAATATTTTAATTTTTGTAGGTCTGGAAAAACGTGTGGGGGTTACCCCTCGACCCCGTAATCTCGCTCTTTTCCCACATTCTAAGTAGGAAAAGTACCCGTACTTCCTATTTTGAGATATCGTGTATTTGACCGTTGGTGACCTAAAATGACCTCTTAACATAATAAAAAACAACAGGGTCCTTTCTCTTAATAGGATAAGTATGACAAGTATCTATCATTGCTATCTTGAGATACCGTGTTTACAAGCTAAGCGTTCCAAAAACACACATATATATGCACTCGCCAGCGTGACCGCCTAGATTCCTTTTGCCCTCGGTAAGAAATAAAAATCCCAAATTCTCTACTGATATAGATATCGCTTGCAGTGTGTGTGGTACATTTTGTTTTTATTGTAACCTACTGTGAACATTAGATGGAAAACTGGTTTTTTTGCACGTTTAGAGACATAGGAGTAAGAAGCGGGGGCGAGGGGGCTGCATCCCCCACAAGATATTTTCCTTAAAATTCGGGCAATATGCTACTATTTTTCGGGCAAGTCAAACAGCCCCCTCCCCAATCAAATTTGGCTGCTACGCCTATGTTTAGAGATAAGATGCACTTGTAGAAATGAGGACTTCTGTATGTAAAACGAAATTTAACACAATAGTTCCGTGCAGTTTCTTGCTTAAAAGACGAAAGGATTCATTCAACTTTCCTATGTAGAGAAGATTTAGATAACTCCTAAGGATACAGTCAGGCAATAAGACCTAATCTTTTGGTATAGGGCAAAGATTACCTGCGGTCACAGGAGGTGAAAACACAAAACCGTGAACATTACATTGCTTTAAACAAGATATTTCAAGAATAGGAATGATGGACAATTTCCATACTGGGTATGTAAATTTACCATTTTGAGTGGAAGAGCCTTATTGACTAAGTAGAGTGCAGCTGTCTTCTGAAAAAAACCCTTCTAAACAAACGATTTGATAAGTGGAACATTGAGGCATCTCTCACTAAACATGTAAACATCCAAATTGACTGCCGTTCTTTGTTACAAGCCCATGTGTTCAGTGTCACTGCTCTAGATGGTTACAAACCATTATGTAAAACCCAATTGTTGGAATATTGCTGGTGCTAGATGGGGGCAAGGGCCATGGCACTCCCGTCGGGGAAAAATCGTCAACAACCAGTGGCCCAAACAGAATATTGACCTGGAGGTCAAGGAACGATGATTTCTTCAATGTAACCCCCAAATATTAAATTTCCTCCAATAAAAGCTGAAAATTTTCAAATTTTCTTCACTAAAAGATCAAAACATTTCGCACGCTGAAACATTTTGCGTTCACGAACTTTCGGCAGCCCTTCCCCTTTTGTCAGGGCTCTGAGTTCTGGCCTGCGTCAGAGCTTGCTTCCTCCTTTCCTCCAGAAAAAAACCATGGCGCCATCTCTGTGATGGAATAGCTGTTCCAGGTAACTTGCTGCAGGGGTTTTCATTCAACTGAGTTTCTCAGAATATGCATTTCATTGTAAATAAATTCCTTTGACTGAAATTTCAAAGGACCATGGAGCAGGTTTCTTAATTTTCTCAAGTTATCCATTCTGGGTTTTATCAGTGCAAGGCAGTGATGCCAGAAAAGTTTAGGGGCATGAAATATTTTATGTGTATGTGTGTATGTATGTCTGCATGAGTTTAAAAAGTATCATATCACCATAGTTATGATAAAAGTTAATGATTATCATTTAAAACACCAGAATTGCTGCCAGTGGGATAGTCAGAATCTCTTTGTTAGAGAGGCAAGGGGGCGACCAAATAAACGTTTGTGCACTTACTGTACTGAAGCCTGGTGCAGCGTGCATCAGCATGTACAATGTACATTGTACGTGACTATGGTACGGTATCTGTTGATACTGCATGCATACAATTAAGAAGCTATGCTTTGACAATTTAGACTAGGGTGCCATCATTTTTTGTTATTGTTTTCAGTTAAGATAGTTCCTGTCAAAAGGCCGAATTGATTAATTGCCAAGCTGGTCATATCTATTGTAAATGTCGAATTTTCATCTGTCAAAGAAAACTCTCTCTTCCCGTTTTTTTTTTTACTTTAAACACATCGCTTGAAATTATTTGGGGGGCAAGAATGTGTTACAAAATAATTTGGGGGAGGCAGTGCCCCCTGCCCGCCTCCGACTACGACACTGACTGCTGCAAGTTTGGGTTACATCTATGTTGTTGTCAGAAACAGTGGCGTAGTTAGATAATTTTTGTGAGGTTGTGCAAAAGCAAAACATTTCCAACAGATTATTATCTTGAAGAACTGATGTACTATCTAAGCGTAGCGCCACCATCATCTGACATGTAGCGCGAAAAAATTAGATTAAAATATCTCCGAGATTGCCTTAAATGACACTCCAGGCCTTGTCAGTAACCATTTCGATGTGTAATTCTGCTTAAAAAACATAAGAAGTGTTGTAAGTGTTTCAAATGAATTGTTTTTATTTATTTCCGACAGAGACTAGAAATTTCCGACAGAGACCTTCGGAGGCTTTGTGGGGGGCGACCTCCCCCTGCCCCCTCTAGCTACGTCACTGGTCAGAAAAGAAAAATCGAAATGTATTGGAAACAGGTAGTTGCGGCAGATTGAACATAAAGGGGCAAATGCAGCTACACGGCTAGTTTGAAGTTGCATAACCCTGATATCCTAATTTATGGCTTGCTTTAATCACGTGACAATAGTAAGTGAATGAATCGCTAAATTTATGAAATGTGCCGCCTTATTTTAATATGAAATATGATGAAAAATACAGGTAAGGGAAATAAGAGGAGATTTGCAGTATTTCATTGATGTATCAAAGTAAGGTTGATATGACTGTTTATTCCCCTGTAAGTTTAAGTCATGCAGTAACAAGGTTAACATATTTATCTTTGTCCACCTCCCTGTCAGGTCTGTTACCGACGTCCGCTGCATTTCCACTAGCTGGCGGAGCAGACTCTGTAGCAGCCTTCCAAAAGATGGCGCTCTCTCAGAAATCATAATACACCCCGTATATATCAAAATTCGTCTGTATACTGTACATTAACATTAGGAGTAAGCAAATATTAATTGAAGAATTGTACTTGTAGCTGGTAAAACTCAACAATAGCCTGCTAACAGCAGGCTACATTTCCGCTTGCAAGTCGTTCGACGTCTAATGGACGTTGGCAAAGTATGGGCGGCCGTCAGGCGAAAAAGTCAACAAGCGAAAAATGCATCAAAAATTCCCAAATAAAATACGCGAAAGTAATATTTAAATTATTAATTGAAATTTAATTGTACTGAAAACCAGACTGTATTTCCCACAAGTGATTAGTGATCCAAATTTGAACAAACCATGTATATACATGTAGAATAACAATGATCAAAAAAGACTGTCCATTTCGGGAGCCTAATACATTATTATAAAGCAAACTATTTTTTTTGATAATGTGAAGCAACTCATGTAAAAGAATGTTTGCCAAAAAGTCCGAATAGGCGGTGTCCTAACAAAGCAAAGGACTGTAGATCCCCCTTACTTCCTTCAGTCTGGGAGATAGCCGCTTTCGGGGGAAAATGAGAATTCACCCGATCGGGAGAAAATTTTGCCTGGCTCAGAACATGAATATTTATGAGCAATCAGTGTCTACCTTTTTGCAGTCCTTCGATCTGTTTTAAACCATGTGCGTGTAATCAAGCATGGGATAATAGTTCATGCCCATAGAGAGAAACACAAGGAACCCCCCACAAAGTGTTAGTGAACACTGGTCCTGGCAGGATACACTTGCACACCCTTGTTTGGTGAACGATGACCATAACTTGCGGCTGTGTCGAGTCTATAAATTAAGCTTAGGACAAAGGGCCTAGCAAAATTGCTTATGTTCTCGAAATCTGCTCGGTAAACTACCAAACATAACACGGCTTTTTTGTTCTCTTAGTTACACAGTTTGTAAATATGCTAGTATCTGCTTTTCCTAGAATCAGTGAAAATTTCCAGTCTGTCCTAAATGTTAATCTCCGTTGAATTTCAGTGCGAGGTAGGATCGCAATGCATTATGGGAGAAATTTGAAAATGGGGCCACCCATGGCAAATTTTTCCCCCGATCGGGTGAAAATTCATTTTCTCACGAAAACTCTTATTTCCCGAACTGGCCTTCTTCATATAAAAATGACAGCTCTTATCCAAAGCTTCATATGCCAGTTTTAGTTTTTGGAATTTTCGTGTAAGTTGGGTTTTACTTGTATTTTGGCAAATCTGGGATAAAGTTCAAAATTTTCTTCCGTAAGTTTTACTTCGGATTTTTACATGTATATAATTTTTGCGTGGTGGTTAGTTTGACTCGGATGGCCACCCATACTTTGCCAACTTGGACGTCGAACGACTTTGCAAACGGAAATGCGGCGGACGTCAGTCCGACAGAACAGCCGTCCCAAATCCAACGTCGATCTAACGGCAAAATGTTTACTGGGTATCTGGCGGAACATCTTGCATACACAATACACTGAACATGAAGCATGTGTAATGCGTTCAGAAGTGTGGTCACAATTACTTTTCTTGTCTTTCAAAAGAGGCTATAGTTGTAATAGCAAGGATACCTTCAGAAATTAAGCTACAATGCAGAACGAAACAGGAAAATATTTTAGTAATGAAATAATGATGACTATGATGAAGGGTTAGGGCTAGATGAGGTTTTACGGCTCAGTTTCTAACCAATTGACTTAAGTCGGGCCGGGCACGGCCTTTGTTTCAGTTGTGGCGATGATGAAGATGATGATTGCATTCTATTGCACTGATATCTAGGCAATTCTAATCAAGGGTGCAGCACATTTAACCTACTCAACGATAAATTGTCCTAGAGACAGTGCCGCCAGTACTGCAGCAAAAACTCGAATGATGTGTAGGATGATGAACAATTTCACAGGTACATTTAACCCCCAGCTGGATAGAGGCAAGTGAAATAATCCATCTTACGCAAAGAATGTATGTATAAAAGGTAGGAATCAAACTAGCAATCCTTGGATTACTATGGTTGCCATTTGGCATCCCTGGATGCCAAATTTGTCTAAATTTGGCATCCAAGGGAATTGTTCTGCAACAAAAATAAATGTTTGGCAACAAACCCCTATTTTGGCATCCAGGGGTGAAATTTTTGGCACCATAGGAAGTTATCTGCAAGAATAGGATAATATTCGTGATACTTATGTCCTGAACAAAGTGTTCAGTTCATTAGATCATCTTTTCAACTAATTTCATGAGAGCTTTGTCATGGCCTTGCCAGGCCCTGTGCACTGGCTGTAGATACTAGTCTGCCCATTAATTATGCAGTCCAACTGCAAAGTTCTACAAAACTGTTTCACGAAGCTTATGGCACGCGATGCTCAATGGTATGCAAAAGCCTCTCACAATACCCAGTACACTTGGGGGTTGCCCTGTTTACATTTAGATGTGATTGGCCTGCTTTAAAGATACTTTTATGGCTTTGCTATTCACAACGAAGCACATTGGACTATGAAGATCTTTCAGTTTCCTAACTCTCCATGCTCACATATCTTAGATGGATTTGCCACTTCTAATGGGAGGACCAGGGTGCCGGTTCAATTGTTCAGTTTAAAATCTTTGTCCATTGCTGCTCCTACCGGTATAGTAGGGGCACCTTCCATTTTCAAACACCTCCATGATCAATTCAAATGGCCGTCTGTTCGAGAAATCGTCCAACATAAGCTGAAAATAGTCAAATTATAATTTTTTTGGTCTGTTAGCGCATATCCAGTTTGGGAATAGTTCCAATGCTTCATGAGTCTAGTGCACATTTTTGTAATTAACCCAGCCTGAGAACTCCCTGTCCCCACCTGGGTGTCACCCTGATAAGGAGGCCCTAGACCTACACCCTCAGGCTGCCGAGCGACCACGCTCTTGCAGCACATTTTGATATCATGAATTTGTTACAATTAACCACCCCCAGGTTTCAGAAAAATATCCATCAGTACATGCTGGTAATAAGCGAACTCAGTACTGGTGTACGGTATATTGATGAGGAGATGCATGCCAAGATGATCCCACAGAACTGACAGTCGTAAGAGTTGGCAATGAATTGGGAACTTGAACGTCTGGCAACGAATTGGGAGATATGCCCTTCACTGCCACTTTTATTTTATGGACGTCTCAAGGTTGACTGATACTGGGTATATTATGACACAGGAGTTTCTTCAAAAGAACACCTTCGTCAATATAATATGATTGAAAAAAATCAGATTCTATGGAAAATTTACACCTTCCTCGATCTAAATTTTGTCAAATTCAAGCCAAGTCCCCAGAACGTTATAAATGATAGGCTAAAAGAAAAGTAGGCCTAAGCAATAAATCACAATAACGTAACACCTGTTCGGCAGCTATTAAACTTACTCCCTACCGTCCAGAGAGTTGGCACCACAGAATTCTGTGGTTGTAAACGACTTGGTAAATAAAATGGAATATTGAAAAACGATCTGCTAGGTCAATAAAACTCAAGTGAGGGAGTAGGTGCAGCTAGAGAACACCTCGGTTATGGGCTCTGCTTTATGACTAGTTACATTTTAGGCTTACGGGTATTTTATTGGTTTGTACGACTGTGTCTTCTGTGGGATCAACTTCTCATGTGGAGGGCTCTGTGCCCTGCAGGTAGTGTTGAACCCCAATATATCAGACAACTGAATTAACTATACCAATGGGAAAACCTCACTAAAACCTCCCAACCAGTTCAATAGATTTTTTTTTTTTGCTTTCTATCCTTGAATCACAATTGGTAATTTGGCATTCGACAGTGGCAATTTGGCAACTCTGGGCCCAAATTTTGGCAACGATGAGAAACTGCGCATCTGGCAACCCTGCCTTGGATCACAAGTCCAATGCCTTCATCAATAGTCCACCCCCTCTCATTCTTTTAAAATCGTTACTTTCCTACATTTTTTCTCGCAGGTCATCATTGAAAGATTTCAAAAGATTTCAAAATGAAAAGAACCTTTCTCTCTTAGACAAAGCTAAATTCCTAGTGGCTGATCATGTGACCATGGGTGAACTCGTTAAAATTGTGAAGTGAGTTACTGTGACGGGGGGCAAAGGGGTACGGAATGAGGGAGGGGCACTCATGTGTGCAATCCTCGTGTTCTTATCATGCCCCCTGTTACTAGCAGTTTCAAGTCTGCATGAAATTTGTGGAAAAGAATATACAGACCTTATGCATGAGATGCCACAGAGCAGAAAGTGCTCCCCCGTTTGGACGAAAAGTGCGTATCATTGCAAATTACACCAATAAACGCAGACAGTAGATTTGTCAACCAATTGTATACGCGTGGAAGTCCACTCAGGCGCGTATCCAGGATTTTTAGCGGGAGGGGTCTGAGATATGATTTTTCAAATTAGGCGGGTGTTTTGGTTCGAAAACTCTAAAAAACTCTTAAAAATCTTAAGGTCGGCGGGAGCAGGGGGCCCGGACCCCCAGCCCTTACTCAAAATCTATATCTAGCTTCGTCTCTGGATATATCTGGCCAGGGCCGTAGCTAGGATCATATGTTTGGGGGTGTGTGAAGGTCCCAAATTCCGACTGGATGGATATTTTTTCCAACTGAATGGTGGCGCGTAAATTGCACCATTTTTTATGCGCCCTGTGTTTACATACAACAGTGGGGATCCTTCCTTTGTCACTACATAAAGGTGACGTCGCGGGGAAGGGGTCTAAGGGGAGGGGTGACCCCTCCCCTTTGAGAAATTTGTGTTAATTTAAGGTTGCTTAGATGCAAAATGGAGCTATCTTTGGGATATTTTTGAGCTGATCATATATGGCTAGAAAATGTCCATAATTAAGTGAATTCTAATTTTTCCGACTGGTTTGATTCTTTTTCGAAATGAGTGGCGGCCCGTAAATTGCACCTTCGTTTTTTATGTACGTTACGTTTGTATGATACAGCAGCGGGAATCCTTCCTTTGTCACTTCATAAATGTGCAGTCCTGGGGGAGGGGTCTAAGGGGAGGGTGTGTCCCCCTCCCCTTTGAGAAATTTTTGTTAAGGTAAGGTTGCTTAGATGCAAAATGGTGCTATCTTGGGATACTTTAGGAACTGATCATATATGGCTGGAAAATGTCCATAATTTAGTGAATACTAAGATTTGGTTAGGTGAAAGTAGAAAGTATGTCATCTAAGAGAAGAATACGTTGTCAACAAACCTCCTGAAGCCCCCCTTTCTTGACTACTTTAATGCCTTCTTTTCTGGCATCTATGGCTAGCATATACCTGGAAGCTCTGGATCAATTACATAAAATGGGGGCAATAACATAATGCTTATTACCTGGCATCTAAATAATAATATATAGAGTATGACGCCAAGCACTTTACATCTATCGTATTTTTACTAATTTTGAACGAAAATCCAGACGAACCGTTTCCAGCAATGGGGAATGGGCGGGAGGGAGATGGGCGGGAGGGAGAGTATAGGTGCAGGAAAATGATATTAGACCTCCCAGACAGGTATAGCAAAAGGGGTTTCGGACTAACAAGCGCGTTTTCAGAATGTACAACTAGTTTATGCTATAAAAATTTATTGGTACGTTTGTGCTTATGATGTTCATAAGTGATACAACGTGGATTGTGAGGATTGCCCGCTAAGCGCGCCGAAACTTGGGGGTATACTTCAATGCCAAAATGAAAAACCTGCACGCAGGCTCAGCCAGGGATGGTGTTTTGATTTTCCGACATGGGGGGAAGCGCCCTGACTGGGGGCAGCTACTCTAAGTCCCGAAGTTGCAATGGGTGGCCGAACTCAAAATATAACGCGCGCGAAGCGCGCCGAAAATTTGGAGTTATATTGAAAAAAGACTTTACATTTTTGTTTTCATTAAGGAAAGTTGAAAAAGTTTGGGTTTTTATTAAAGAATCTGGACAAACCAAGAAATTTGTTCGGGTGACTGCATGGTCGTCGTCGGGGATTACATTCTTCATCTTACCCATTAAGGATCCCCTACGAAACTGAAAAATCTTTTTCTTACAAAATATGTTTGCCAAGAAAGAAGAAAGGATCTTCCAAAAGTTAGGAAAAAGAGGAAAGAACTTCGCGACGATGCATTTTCGTGTCTCTCTATAATCACGCCTGCACAGAAGAACAACGTTTGTGGAAACGTTGAAATCCAATATGTTTGAAACGGGGGCGTTACCACTAGATAGAACTATAGATGAAAGCGCGCACAGTTCGCGAAAATTTTTTGAAGTTATAGAAAGAATCGTTACAGAACTTACTGGCTACGGGCCTGATAAATAGACCTTTGGAATATTTTCTGAGTATATCTAAATCTTCACCAATATTAGTCTATTTAAAATTTTGCGCAATTTTGTGGGGCTCGAAAAAATGGGGGGGGCAGTGGCGTAGCCAGAGGGGGCAGAGTGCCCCCCACAGAAATTTTGGGGACGCAATGGGCGATGTTGAAAAAAATGAAGGAAAGCAAAAAAAAAAAAAAAACGAAAATAAAACGGCGAGAGGAGGGAGGGATGAGAAGTTGGTGGGGCCGAGTGGGAGGGGGTAGGGATATAGGTCTCAGGGATGAGTAATGACGGTGGAATCCGCAGCAGAACAGACGGCATATTTATATTATGATGTACGCATTGGCAATAAGCCCCCGAAAAGTCAATCAAAACCTTGGATATGAATGATGTCATCTCATCTGGAAACAGTGTTCCGGATTTTTTCTCCTTTTTTCAACAGATTATGCCTTGGGGACTGAACCCTAGCCCTTTTTTCGAACCCTAATCCTGATTTTGAAACAAAATAAATAAATCCTGAAAACGTATTGGTTGTCAATGTTATTTTTACTCGGAGGGCGTGCAGCCCCTCCAGGAGTGGCGCCAGGTGGGGACAGGGTGCAGGTGGGCCATGGCCCCCTGTCGGGGAATTTTTACAGTTTCGTCGGGCAGTCTTAGTCGATACGATGAAGCATGCAGTCCCCGAAGGCGACAGTCGCCCCGACGGTTTACCTGTTTTTTGTTCTCAACAGGTACAACTTCTCTAATAAGATAAGAACTCAAAATTTTTGGCGCGCTACGCGCGCTGAAGGGTCACTCCATTTTCTTCAAAATTTCCATTCCACATAGTTAGATAGCACAAGTCTTGTCCACCTTACCAAGTAACATGTAGGCACAGTACATAGCTTATGTAGAGGTCGTAAATTTCATCCCATATCGCAACGCCTACTTGCTGTTCTCTAATGTGTGTCATACTGCACGGTCAGTTGGTGAGCGAGTCCAGGTGGCTTCTATAAAATGTATGGTATCCCCGATACGGTCTTCAACCCCTACAGTTTTCTTTCTTTCCTTTTGTTCTTTCTTTTTGTTCTCACATATCTATTTTGTGGAAGCCTAAAAAATTTTCGCGCGCTTTGCAGTTTCACGATTCAGATTCAAGAGAACGATATCAGTGCGCAACTTGGCTCTTGAAGTATTGATATTACACAAAATATGCCCTGCAATGGCATGGGATAGTTAGGCTCCTTCAAATCCTTTTCTCACCATGCACCCCCTCGACATAGTGGGTTGTCGGAACATGGGGTCGCTGGCATGGCCCGGCCCCCGTTCGGGAAAATTCTGTCGCCACCCATGGTCGGTTTACTTATTTTGGCTTTCAAAAGGATCATTTCTGAGATAAAACCCACAATTTCTGGTATGCTTTGCCAACTCTTCCTCGGTTCCGTTACTTATAGCTAAATGTAGTACAATGTCATCTCAT